>PTEX01000012.1:5158427-5337243 GCA_003342815.1 Eudromia elegans
GGGGAGCCCAGAACTGCACACAGTACTCGAGGTGCGGCCTTACCAGGGCTGAGTAGAGGGGCAGAATCACCTCCCTCGACCTGCTGGAGATGCTCTGCTTAATGCACCCGAGGATCCCATTGGCCTTCTTGGCCACGAGGGCACACTGCTGCCTCACGCTCAACTTGTCGTCCACCATGACGCCCAGGTCCCTCTCTGCGGGGCTGCTCTCCAGGAGGTCGGTCCCCAGCCTGTAGGCATGTCTGGGGTTATTCCTCCCCAGGTGCAGGACCCTGCACTTGCCCTTGTTGAACTTCATGAGGTTACTCGCCGCCCAGCTCTCCAGTCTGTCCAGGTCCCTCTGGATGGCAGCACAGCCCTCAGGGCTGTCAGCTATTCCTCCCAGCTTAGTATCATCAGCAAACTTGCTGAGGGAGCACTCCATCCCTTCATCTAGGTCATTAATGAATAAATTGAACAGGACCGGACCAAGGACTGACCCCTGGGGGACACCACTATCCACAGGCCTCCAGCTGGACTCGGCACCGCCGATTACTACTCTCTGGGCCCTGTCATTTAGCCAGTTCCTAAATCCTTCCTGGATTGTGCCAGGAGATTTCATGCAAGGGCTGCATTGCACACTTACTGCAGGTACCTGCACCCTCAAATATGCGTACCTATAAAGCTTGCAGTTAAAGCTACTTGCCAGCATTAAACATTATTAAACTCTGCTGAGCGGCTGGAGAAAGCTTTACAAACTTCAGGCTCGAGACCATAAAAATGCAAGGATTCCTGAGCAAACCTGAAAAGGGGTTTAACACTCACACACAACGTACCTCTCTTTTTCTCATTTTCCTTCCTGTTCCATGTAATGACAGCTTATTTGTTCTTTGAAAGACATTAAAGTGATGTTAGCATTGCTTGCAGCCCTGAGTGTGCTGGCAGGAGTGGATGTTTCATAAATAAAATCCCAAGAGTTGCACAGAGCTGGTGTGAAGCATCCGAGTAATTTTCTGGAGCTTGCTGCTGGTTTTTATGATATTTCAGAGGGGCTTGGATTCCAAGAATGCCCAAATGAGCTCCAAATGTGGGAGCGCTCTCCCTCCTGGGAAGGAGGGTCTCTTGCTGCTCCCCTTGCAAGGGCAGCTCCTCAGGAGCAGCTGGTATCTTTTGTGAAGCAGCTGGCCCCAGGCCGCCCCTCGCTCGCCGCCTGCCCGGCTCTCCCTTGCAGAGGGGGCGTGTTTGTGCGATGATGGGTTTAGTTGCTTTTTCCAGTGCATTCTGCCTACTTCATCCAAGAATGATTTGGAAGCCTGACTGTTTCCCAGGCCAGGCGCAGATGTCCAGCTGCGATAGGGCTTCCTTGCCTGGCCCGTGCTGCAGCTGCCGCCGCTGCCGCCTCAGCATTAGAGAGGCTTATCAGGCAGCTCCACCGCATCCCCCTGGCCCGATGCACCTTTCAACTTGCTCAGCTATTTAAAGACCAGCAGCCAGTGAAAAGGGTGCCAGGAGTTGCTGCTGAGCCCTTGCCCTTTCCAAAATCCCTTTGTGTGGTCCCCCTCAGCAGGATGCCAGCAGAGCCCATAGAGCAGGGGAGTTTATTAAAATTTAGCATGGCTGTGGCAGCTTCGGATGAGACGAGACTGTGCAAACGTTTCCTTCTGCTTTCAGATGAATATGCTGATGAGGCTTCAAGAGGCAGCCAACTATTCGAGCGCACAAAGCTGTGACAGCGATAGCACCAGCCACCATGATGATATTTTGGATTCATCCCTCGAATCGACTCTCTGAAAGGCACAAATCGTGGTGGAGGATCATGGTAAAATCTGTTTCCACTAGACCACTGCCAGTATTAAAGCAGCACGCCGAGGTCCCTGCTTGCGAACGGTGTGTTGTAGGGAGGCAGGAGACCTAAGTCTGCAAAGTCAGGAAGAAAAATTGAAGTGGAAAGCTTGAATTAGTTTAATTTCAAGGCATTTCAAAATCTTTGGAGCCGAGTGTGACTCCATTTGTCAACTGGAAAGGGCCCTAGGTCAAGGGCGTCTTAGCAGATTGCACATGTGTTAGCCAAACTGGAATTTTTTCCCCCCCTTTTTCTCTCTCTCTCTCTCTCCTTCTCTCTCTGTCTCTCTTTGCCCCTGTCTCTCTGTACAAGTTTACGGTGCAGACTTGTTTGGTTCCTTTTTCCTTTGCTTCACCCCGGCGCGCGAGCAGCGCGGTCTTCTCGTTCCGCTCTAACCTCTGTTGTGCCGCACGGTGCCGGTCACGGGGCGGCGGCGGCGGCGGTGTCGCGCGCTGCTGCCCGCTCCAAGCAGGTCAGAGATGATGGTGGTAACTCAGAAAGCACAAGCGCATTGTGCAATCACCAGGAAACACGACTGTGATACGCTGGATAAGTGCCAATTTAATCCTAACTAACTGCCATGGTCACGGTGATGCGCTCCATCAAGTTTTTAGTGTACGAGTCACAGGTTTTATAAAGTTGTTTTTACCACAAAGGTCTTTTTTAACCACCTGCCCACTCCTTAACCGCAGTTTTATACCAATTATTAGCCAACACTGATTAAAGGCTTCTTAGGGCTTCATTTGTTTGAGCCTTTTCAGTGAAAGAAGGAACATTTCCTATGGTGCTGTCTCACTGCCTTAAAACAGATTTCTAGAACAGTTTTACAGTTGGTTTAGTTCCTAAACCATTGGTACACTGTTTTTTTCTTCATTTACTAATGGAAAAACGTCAGTTAACACAGTAGCCTCATATCTGTATATCATGATTTTTTAAAGAAATGGATAGGAGAAAGAACAGTTGCTATATAATATTTTTATCTTGTGAATAGATTGCTCTGCCTACCCTCAGAAATACACAAGGAACCCAAACCCACTTCCACTGCCACCTAAATGCTGAGAAAATCGGCTCAAATCCTTTTTGGTCCCATGGAATGGAGTTTTTGGAGGACAGATGTTTTGAATTCTTATCCAGCAGAGCTGGATGCACTTGATGCAGCATGAGCACAAATATCTGTTTGGTTTTGTTTGATTTTTGTTTGGATTTTGTTTCCTTTTTCTAGTTTTAGCATGTTGTTTTGATTGCTATTGTTGTACATGAAAAATCAGCATAAAAGAACACTGAAGCAGTGATGTCCACTGTGGAAGAGGAAGAGTTTATACTGTAAAAGTGGGTTGGTTTTGCACAGTCTACTGGGTGGGTAATGTAAATATTAAAAAAGAAAAAAAGAAAAAAAAAAGCCTTGCACAAATCAAAAACTCAAAAACAAGCAAACAACAAAAAACCATGTATTCTATTCTGTTGGTGTTGAGAGATGTTTCACTTGCTGAGATTTCCTGTATGTTACAAACAAATACAGAATGCAAACCTTACAAGCTGTTATTACCTGGTGTGTTTGTCCTGTACTTACAGTTGTTATGACTATGCAGGAGCTATCAATGCTAGACTGAGCATGTTTCAGTTTCTATATGAAACCAATACACCTTTGGGGGAAAAAAAACCATCTGCAAATACAATGTTTTAAGTGCATATGTCATGGCAGGCTACAAACAGATTGCATTAAAACCGCTCAGAAAAACGGGCAGTGCTCTTTTAGCACAAGAAGCATCCGGTTACAATAATTGCATATAAACAAGAAGGTACCTAAGGGCTTTGGCATTGTGTAGCCATGTGCTGTACACCTACATGGATGTTACCTTCAGGATGTCTCATTGGTGCTATTAACTCTCCGTGGCCACCCTGTGGTCGCTTGCTGTAAAACAAAGATAAACCAATGCAGTTTCCACATGGCACTGAGCTGCATCGCTGAATCTAGAGGTTCCTACACGGTGCTATCGCCCTGATAAAACTCCAGCTGATTTTATGCAAGTCGGATCCAGTCAGACCACCGTTACTGCCCCCAAGGCTGGATCCGTTCCTGTTGTAAAATGTCAGCACGTACATCCTGGCTGACGCAAAGAGCTAAAGGAAAGCTGCTCCTTCCTGTCCCTGTGGTCTGAGCAAACCTGCAAATCTTTTCCTGCCATATTTAACACACAAACACACAATACCGCGTATACAGAACTTCCTGCAATACATCTCAGTGAGTCCACCTAGTTTACAACTCAGAAATTGTTTGTGAAACATTTGTCTGTATACATTTTATATTTTGTACATTTTTGATGTAACATATCATGTAAATAGACAGAAACAGTGAAATAAATCATCTGAAAAGTTTTGTAGTCTTTGTAAAGCCCTAATAATAAGTATTTGGTGTCATCGGACTTAACTGGATGATGTATTTTCTATTGGTTTATTGTTCCTCTAGCTTGTAAACCAGCTTGCGTATATTTTTTTGCAGGTGTGCGCACTGTATCTGTCTAAATTATTACTTTGCCATTAAAGTGGAATTATTTATTGAAAACACAGTCTGGTGTTTTTGAAGTCAGGACTGCTTAGCGGTTAGGTATTTTTGCAAACATAAAGAGGTATAAACAGAATGACAAACTGAAGGATGCTGTTTTTCTATTCAGCGGAACTGATCTCTGTAAAAAGCCCGTTCGGTATCCTTAGTAGTTCAGTGATTCCATATGACTCTGGAATGGCTTTTCTTGTGTTGGGAACAGGTTGTGCGGTTCAGATGCGACCTCGCAGTCCCCTTCTCCTCAAGATTATCTTAAAGCACGAGGGCATTGATTTCCATGGGGGTAAACCTGCACAAAGCCAATGCAGGAGTAGGGCTTATTTTCAAACTTGAAAGATTTAGAGCTACTGCCTCAGCAGGTATGGATCAATACAACTTAATAGGATTTTAAGAAAGCAGTAGAGTTATGTTAGTTGAGCTAATCATAGATTTTTGCTGCTGCAAGAGATCATTATGTTCCTGCAAGCTATAGCACCTCGGCTCCAAATCTTAGCAGCGGGTGTGTAATTGCTGCTGGAATTGTCAAGGCCCTTGAAAGACACTTAGACATAACGGTATGGAGCAGAAGATCTACCACGTCGCTGGCACTGCAGTTAATTACTCCATTTAAACTTCCTTTTTTTTTATTTTCAGGAGCTTTACTTGTAGGTAGATCTTACATAGCTATTTTGTTCAAGAGAAAAATAACCCGAACGGCCTTTTGGTGTGCATTATCTTCCCAGAAGCCAATCTTCTAAGGGTCCTTCCCAGAAGCCAACTCTCTTGCCTTCTACAAAGCCATCACTGCCAAAAACACCTTTCATATTTGGGTGGAAGTTGTCTTTGCTTTTCCTTCTTTGCCCATTCCCAGCTTTCTGGGACCAGGCATGCCTCCCAGAAACCCCAGCATTTCCCTAGGAATCTCTCAGCACTTCCAGATTTATGAGACTCGTTTTGGAAGTGTGGGGCACACTGTACACCTGTGATGGCTCTGCTTTGGCTCTGAACAGAACTTCCCTACTCCCTAAATACTTTGTATTTTCCCTGCTTAGGCTTCAGGGTGACATTCGCTCACTCAACTGCACCATCCTCCTGGAGACTCCCGTTCAGTTAATTATCCACCTAAACCCTGACTGCTTTTGATGTTGCATCATTTTGGACTACTTAGTCCAGTCTTGTCTCCGTAAATGAGGGGGTTTGTTCCTTGGCTGGATGATTGCAAATTTGTCTGTGTTAAAGCGGGTTATTCAGTCAGCCCACTACCAAGTGATTCAGACCCACTCCACCGGCTTCCATGTCCCCCAGAAATACTGATAGCCAGTGTTTTACCCTGCCATTCAGCTTATACAGATGATAAATAATGTGTCAAGAGCAAACTCCCATTGAATCCTGCCAAGAACCTCTGTGGAGATTTCTAGAGCTACGTCACCAAGTCAGTTGTTTCATTTCTATCCCAGTTACTGTGGGTATGGATATCAGGATGTCTTACAGAACCCCATGAGTATAATATTATAGGGAATACATGAAGAATTACATGGTTGCTCCATCACTGTAGGTGTCCAAGGATGGATTAGCTTAACTTCTGTAGAAAATGCCATATGCAGAGCTGGTCTTCCACCTAAACTGGATGGCTTTAGAGATCTTGTTGAGTACTTCCCTGTAATTCACCGTTGCCATCTTTGCATGCTACCAGCTACCACCGCTTAAGGTATCCAAAAAATTCATGTAAGTATTTAAAATATCTGATTGTGAAACTTTTTCTGTGTTTAGTGTGAGCCCCTGCACCTTCTGGCCTTTATCTGGACTGCATGACCCGCCTGGTGACCACGCGGTCTCCCGGGACAGGGCAGGGTGGCTCCGAAAGGGAAGAAGGGCTGGAGACACTGCTCGTGCTTATGGAAACGCCTTTCTTTAATCCACCGTTAAATACCCACTGTGTTTCTCAGCACGCTATACTTTCTCTTGATAACTGAATAATGTCACACAAATTAAATGCTACCATGACGTTTGGCAATGCAAGAGCTACAAATGTGCTATCATGGGAGAAATGCATTGCTGGGTAATAATGCCAATAGCAGGAAATAGACTCTGTCATGAAAGATAAATTAAGTAGGAGCCAGGCCATGCGACCTTGCCATTCTGAAGTAAATTGCATTTACTGCTCTTTGTTCAACTACAACCCTAAACAAACATTGATAAATAGCAAGGAGCGAGCACGCCGAGGGAAGTGAGGTCCCCTTTTGAGTAAGAAATTTCATAAATTAAATAATGCTTTGCCTTTGTCAGTGTATCTACTTGTTTTGCAGGCCGTTTTTATTAAATCATATGATACAATTTAGGTAGCAGAAATATGCCCTGACAATTAAATGCCAGCACCAAAAAAAAGGCGGCGGCACCTGGTAACTGCTGTGTAACAAAATAAAGCATTTACATGATGACACATAACCAGCACTAATGATTTTATCACACCAAAGATGGATGGCCCTGTAAGAACAGAGGAGCAGACAAAACACTTCTGAGCCGCGCATCCGAACCCCAAGGACGGGGTGAACTCTGAGTCACTCTCACTTGGCGAACTCTCTTCCAGCCCTGGTAATTCAGCGCGCCTGAGAGATGGGCAGCTAATCCTCTGTGCTGCTGCCCACAGCCAGCCCCATGGCGGGGACAGGCACACTGGGAAAAGGCTCCTCACACCGACTCTTGGCTCAAATTAGTTGTTCCCCTCCTGCAGGTTATATGTGCAACATGGAGCTACAACTTCCAAGGAGCAGGCCCCGAGATGCCAGGAGTGATGGGCACAATAAATAGCTTAGCCCCACTAGTCACTATTATTTCACTCTTCCTACACGTGTACTGCAGCCTGCCCCTGCCTGGACTGGCAGCTCGTGGCCATGTCCTTGGAAAGTCCTACAGGCTTCTCACTGTGGCCAGGGAAAGTCAGGCTGGAGGCGAAACCTTCCATGTTCACTAGCACTGTAGGCAAAATGCACTTTTCAGCTAGCAAAAAAGAACAAATACCTACAGGCCATACGAGGAAACGTTATTGTCTTATTAGCAATCACTACGATTAGCTGCGGTATTACTTAACGTCTTTTTATTATTGCTTTCATAGTGAGACACCAGCCATACTGAGCTACCGAGTACTTTATATGGAGGGCTGGTTAATAACTTGTTTCGGAGGGCTGGCCTATCTGACAAGTTTTGTCCACACAAGGTAAATTTAATCTCTTGTTTGAGAGTTTCTGATCAAAAATAAATCAAATAGTAGAGTTACTATGTGCAGTAAGCGATGTTCTTGCGAGTCTCGTGCATGGATGAATTTATGCCCATTGCCAGGCCCTTTGCTATACAGATCCTATAGAGAAGTTAATCCAATGACTGGCAGGGCCCATCAGCAATTTGAGGCAGGGCAATTGCTGGGAAATTAAAATTTGTAGCAGTTCTCCTTGGGTTTGGTGCTAATCCATAGCTAGGCATGTGCTGAAGCGCCCCTTGGTAGCCGCAGGACACCAGAGGTGACTTCCCCTACGGGACACTGGGCCAGGTACTGCAGGGGTTACAGCGCACGGGAAGAAGCCTTCCACCCTGCGCAGACATCAGTATCATGTAGCTCTTTGCGTGCTCGGGGTGCACTGGGGTCAGCCAGGAAGCCTTTGTAGTTAAACACAATATTTTAGCAAGTGTCAGGTATTTGCAGGTTTCTGATCTCTGCAGTAACTGCAACACAAACTGAGGGCTGGGGCCACACGTGACACTTTCAGAAGCAGCTTCGGTGGGTGGATTACACTGAAACTCTGCACGAGCTTGTCCCGGACACGCTACGGTGAATGGGAGCTGCCCCTGCAAGCGCAGGAAGCCTGGCCTGTGCCCGAGTGCCCAGTCCTGGTTCGGTCCTTCCTCTAGGGACGACTTCAGGGAGGAGGACGAAGAGAAAACACAAGTCCTGGTTCACTGCTCCCTTGTCCTCTAAACAAATACAGACAGACAGACCCTTTGCTGCTGGGTCTCTCCTGCGGGCCGGGAAGTTTCCAACCGAAGCGGCTGTAGCTGGAAGGCAGCGCGCCGCGCCGAAGGGCGCCGGTGCCAGCAGGGAGTGGGGGAACGCCAAGCAGACGTTGTTTCTGGTCCTGGCTCCCACCACCTGGCCAGGCAGCAGCCATGGGGCACCCACGTCCTGCAGCTGCATCGTGGGGCGCAGCAGGGTGCAGAGCCCCCGTCAGGGAGGGCTCCGCTCCTGGCCCCACAGCAGTAACCGGCACCCCGAGGCCCCGGACGCCTCCAGAGCAGCTGGTATGCCCCGCTTCCCAGGCCGCCCCTTCCATGCAAGGGCCCCTTCCAGCCCCACGGAGACACAGGGAGTGCCTGGCGCTGCAGTGGCCCTGCACCCGCCGGCTTGGGCAGGGAGCAGCGCCAGTGGCTGCGTTTCTCTCTGTTAGTGTGTTGTTGTTGTTGGGTTTTGTCCTTTTTTCCAAATTATTTGGAATAAATAGTTTTCTGCAAAGGTCATTTTGATATGACATCAGCTGCTTCGGTTTTAATAGCGGCTCCCCAACTCCCCAACAGCTAGATCGTTGAGGCTGCTCATGTAAGGCTGGCTGCTGAACGGGGGCTGATTCGCCTTCTTCAAGGCAGACACTCCTGCTTCCTTCCTCGGGAAGTAAGTGCTGTCCCCAGAGCAGGAAGGCACATGGGCAGGTACCTCAGAGAACTTCATTTTGTTTTTCCCCTTGGATGCTCGTTTGGATGAGAAAACAGCTCCAGGAGTTCCCTCCATCTTCCGTCCCTCTCCATCCCTGTCTCTCTGAGCACCTCCCTCCTTCCATGTCGGCCTTTCCTGCATGCTTCCCTCAGCCCCTCCATGTCTACGCTCCCTCCTCTCCTTCCTCACTCACCAGCAGCAACTTACTGCTCAGGCAAAAAGAACCCTTCATCAGGCCTTGCTCCTCCCTTTGAAAGGAGAAGTAGCTCGCGTTTAGCAGCCCAAAGGATACAAGGGGGCACGTTACACAGGAGAAACGCAGCTCGCTGGGATGCAAGGAAGGGGTTGGGGACTTGGAGCCTCCTCTGCAACGCTCCAAATACTTCTGAGTCTTCTGAAAGGATCTGTCCTCTTGTGTTCCGTTGTGTGCTGGAGGAAAAGCGGGATATCTGCACCGCCACTGCAGCAATAGCCGGCAGGCCGAGAAAGGTGAATTTTCCCAGTAAAAAATGGAGGAATTTGGGTGCCATTTCAGAGAGAGCAAACACAAACATCTCATCTTGAAAGGGAACCAAAGTCTCTGTGGCATTTGGAGGAAAATTAGAAATAGTCATGTTACTATAGTGATGTTTGATAAGTAGTCATTAGCTCCCGGCAAACACAGAAACCCGTGTTTTCCATAGCTGTCTTCGGAGTTACAATAATCAGATAATATTATTTAGCACTTGCCTAGTGCTTTTGGAGCATCAGCTCGGAGTACTTTTGCAAAGGTCAGAATGAGCATTATTACAAGCAATTGATGGGAAAGGGATTTCATTAGGAGCAGTGGGGTGCAGATGGCAATGCAGCCTCACGCATAAACCTGTGTCTCCGGATGGCGCTGCGGAATAAAGCCCTGGAAGTGACTGACATTCCTATTTTCTATCATTCTGTCCTCAGGAAGGGGGTACATATAACGTTGGGCTTCAGAACATTTCATGAACTGCCATTGCAGAAGCTTTTGCTTTTCAATAACAAAGGAAAACATATTAGAAAAGCCTTTCAGACCTGCATGCCAGCCTGTAGAAACCCTGCAACTTCCTGGTGTCTGTGTAGGTGAATAGACATGGACAGAGACAAGAAGTCCTTGGACTTGGAGGTTCTAGGAACGTGGACTCGCCAGGGCTGCTGCTGTTACCTAAGTAAGTGACTGAAGAGCCTGAATCCTGTTTCCAGGAGTGACCTGGAGGTGTTGGGCAGTCTTTGGGTTATGCCAGAGGGTCTTTAAACATGTGGCTGCTTGTAAGAGTTTTGCTCATGGTCTTTGTACTTAAGGTTCAAGGTGACGGGTATAGATATCTCAGCTGAGATTGCCAAAGCATTTAGGCTTCCAAAACTCAGCTGTGTTGCTACTCCGACAACAGTTATCCTCGCCAGAACTGGTTTGCTGACTAGTTTAGTGCAGCGACAAGTCCAGCGACTCCATTTTAGCAGGAATGGCTAAGGCAGAAGTTCTGGCAGCGACGGCAGCTTCTCTGTCTCCACTGAGGCTGCTCAGCCCAGCTCCTCTCAGGAGGTGGCAGCAGCAGCATTCCCGAGGCGGCCGCAGGCACTTCCATTCCCTTTAGGTGACATGAGGAGCAGAGCGATGCATTGGCTGGGAATCACCTCCCTCTTCCTGGAAAATTCCTCCCTGCAACCAGGTGGAGCGTTATCCTCAGCAGCACAGACCCACGAGCACTCCCGGGAATGTCAGCCAAGGCGGAGGGCCGCGGTTTGTGAAGCGTTCGCTGCAGTTGGGGTTAGGGAGGCACCACCTGAGCGTGTCACGGGTCACCTAAAGCAAGCGTCCGCTTTGGCCTTGGCAGAGCAGAGGCCTTTTGCAGCGATGTCCTCGCAGGGCAGGACGGCTGCTTGTCCCTGCGGCCGCCGTGCCCGCCAACGTCCACTGAGCAGCCGAGGCACCGGGCGGACGGGCTGGAGCCGGCGGCGGCTCCTCCTCTGGGGCGCGGGCAGGGCTCCCGTCTGCCCAGGTTGGTGCCGGGCAGGGGTGGGAGCCGGGAGGAGAGAGGCCGCCAAGTGGAAGCAGCAGGCGAGGGGAGCACCGAGGTCTCTCTTCCTGTTGTTTTATTTTATGTATGTTCTGATCCTACGTCCAGAGCAGCTGAGCATTTATGTATAATGACCAGCATCTATCATGTCTTATTTGAGCTCTGCTCGGTGCCCCCCAGGGAGGAGCAGGGGCAGAACGGGGTTTTGTTTTCTTAAGACACCCTCATTCATCTTGCTTTAAAGGCGCATGTTGCTGTGAGGCTGGCGGGTCCGGCCTCTCCGGGGAGCTCACCTCACCCCGTGGCACACCGCTCCCTCCCCAGCCTGCACAGGCCGTTCCTCACCAAATTCCCGTGCCCCAGAGGGGCACAGGCTTCCCCTCGGATACCCGGAGTGTGTTTTTAAAGCTTGGGCCCAGCCTGAAGAGCGTTTCGCAGGACTCGATGCATTTGGCTTTCTTCCACAAGCTGCGGGAGGCCCGCGCGCCCGCAGAGACAGGCTCGCTGCATCGCAATATCCCGAGCCGCCGGCCTGCACACAGCCTGGCCGTGTCCAACGGAGTCTCCTACGGCTGGAGGACTTCACGCTCGGATAAAGCGCAGGGCCTCGGGCCAGCTCACAGGTGACAAAAGCAAGAGTCACCCAGCCTGTGCGCCGACCCTGCGCTCCCCTGGCCAGCTGGGATCGGGGTTTTGCCTCAGCCTGCCGTGTCTCATCTGTGCTGTCCTCGCGTCCAAGCATGAGCAGGACTGATGGCAATGGCCAAAGAACAGCAACCTGTGCTGTTCATGCAACGTTGCACCTGAGTCCAGACCATCGACTAATTCTTCCTGATTACGAAAGAGAGGTCTCTGTTAATGTAGTAGTTATTAAAAAAATATAAATAAGTAAATAGGAAAAGATAATAACGCTGCATTTTTTCCCCACTCAGTTCGTGATTTCTCCTTGGAGGAGAAACAAGCATTGCTGCACACAGATGACAAGTTGTCTCAGGTCCCTGGCCAGTCCTGCCATCCCTTTCTGCTGTCCTGAAAAGCTGCTCAGAGCCAAGATTGCTGCTCTGGGGTTTTCTGTTCTGGGTTAGGTGTTCAACATATATTGTTATTATGATTTCCCTTTACCTGCTTCTGTTACTGCCTTCTTAGGAGACTGGCACACCCCAAGGGCTGCCTAATGCTCACAGGGAGCAGAAGGAACAGGAGCAGACCACAGCAAGAAACCCTGAGATGTCAGACTACGAGATACACCTCAAAGCGAAATGTGAGAGGGATCGAGACTGCAGATAAAGCACTTGCACTTGAGCATGAAGGGACCTGAGTGGGGCCTGCATTACTTGTTTGCGTGCTTGGGACTCAGCGTGTGCCTTCAGGGATGAACTCTGTCTCCCCTATGCTCCTAAGAGAGGAGTCTCCTTGGTTGGCCAAGGTTGGTGACATCCGAGGTGGCAAATACGTATGTTTTCTAGAGTGATGTATTTACCTTCTGTCTAGAGCAGGCAAGTCAAGGGCTAGACTTGTCAGCGAGATGTTTATGTGTTAAGTGAAGAACTAGCATTGAAGAAGGCCATAATGTGGACAGAGACAGCAATTGCCTGTGTGGCAGGAGGGACAGAGGAGCCCACAGAAGCACTGGCAGCACGTACATCTATAAGGGAAGTGTTTCTGCCCCTCCTTTCGCAGCACTCTCTTCTGTTTCCTAAAGGTTAAAGGTATGGATGGGATAGGTGGTCTCTGGTTTGTCATCACCAGGTGGCCCAGCTGGAGCCTGCCCAGATCCAGCTCCTCTGCTGCCACTGAGAAGCAGAGGTTACTACCTCTAGCAGCATGAGCGTTTTGAGGTAATAGCTGAGAGAAATCTGAAAAATGTGCATTTTTACAGGGCTATCCACAGCTGCCACTGAAGAACTTCATATTCCTTTCTGTCTTTAGAAATGGAAGCTGAGTAAGTATCAAAATGCTGCTTACCCATGTCCCCCATCCACCCAAAGCCGTATATTGTAGGATGAAGAGGGCTAGCACAGATCACAATGAGGATGGTCAAACAGTGGAAGTGGTAATGGGATGCTGTGGCACTTCTGTCCTTGAAAGAGCCCCATCCTGAGCAACCTGCTGGAACTTCTGAGTCAGACCTGCTTGCAGCAAGGTAGTGGACCACATAACTTCCAGAGTCTGTGATTTTAAGACTGAAAGATCAAAAAGGAAAATCAAAAAGCTGACTCCATAAAAGTGCCTTTAATTTAGCAAAACGAGGCACTGCAGTTAGCTGCAGCCAACTGCACGCTGCAGTTTCTCTTAGAAGAAACTCAGCTGGAAAGTGGGAATTGGGGGCAGCAGCAGCTGCTGTACACACTGCTCTTCACCACTTCATGGATACAGTCCAATAAGAAGAATCTCCAGATCATGTTCCCATATTCTGAAGACTCTGATCTTTCTGTAATCCACCGTCTGCAGACCAGGAGCTCCCTTTCTTTTCCTCACCAATTCTCCTCTATATTGCAAGGCATATGCCAACTGCTCCCCAAGCTCGGAGCTATCGATACTCAATTATTTGAAGGATGTGGGTTGGAGGAGTGAACTGCTAAGGGAACTGCTGAACGTCAAGAGCTTACGGGCAAATTTAGTGACTCTGGGAGATGAGAGACTGACGGCTTTACAGATCCGAGTGCTCCAGCAACGCTCTGAATCTAGGAGGGGCGGCATGTAGGACCATCGCTGTTCACTGGGGTTATTGAAACCTGAAAACAGGTTGAACGCCGAGAAGGCAACGACTCTGGATAATAGCACAGCTTAGTTGTTCCAGTTTAGGTAGGGGATAAAATCTTTGGAAGGTTTTTAAAAGAAACACAAAGACATATTAATTGCAAATGAAAAAAATGCATTAGCAAATGAAAGTAATTCAGCTTTTAATAAGCACATGGAAACATGGAATTATTCATCACTTTACTAGGTTCTCAGTTAATTGTAAAGATTTAGCAATCTGTGGAAAAACCTCTGCTTACTTCACGGTGGTGATTCAAAAGGCATATGGATTGTTGGGTGAGTTGAAGAAGAGAATTGAAAATAATGCTTGGGATAGTTATGAATAAATGTTTTGCAGTCTGCTGGCATAGTGATGATCCCAACCCCAAGCAAGGAGAAGTATAAATGATTAAGAGCAGTAGTGGAGGTGAGATAGCCAAGGAATCTTTGGGGAAGGGAAAAGACCAATAAGAAGCAATAGACTTACCAATAGCCACAGATTCTGTAGAGAAGGGAATTTTAATGCTTTAATGCTTCCAGATGCCTATTAGTATGATGCAAGGGGAGGAAGACAACAACCACTGAGTCAAATTATGAGTTAGCAACCTGCATTTTTAAGAGGAAGCAGCTATTGCAGAAACACAGCTGAGCAAAGGAAGTCACTCACCCACGAGCATAGAAGAAACAAGCCGTGTTAGGGAAAAAAGGACATTTCCAGTCACAGCAGGCCCACGTGCAGTTATTGGGAAACGACCTGCTGAAATCCAAAGGTGATGGTCCCCACCGTAAGAACATCAGCAGTAGACATGCTCAGTGTCCGTTTACTGGTTCTGACCAGAAATTACTGGCCTACTCATTTTAGTAAGGGCAAGCACCTTGTTGGGGGTTTGTTTGGTTTGGCTGGTTTCTCCATTCTTAGACTAGAGAGAATTAGAAGTATAGCAAAGCATAACTCTTATTTATGGGCCTTATATATGCACCCTGGGGTGCAGGAGGTGGAGGTCATCTCCTCCGCACTTGTTCCCCCCAAGCAGCTCCCAGAAGGCAGAGAGCTAAAGGTGATGAAATCTCATCTTGTTTTGACAAGGCTTTTGCTTTTGTTGCAGAGTTAATTTAAGAAAAAAAAAAGTAGAGGGGAGAGTGGTGGGAATAAAACTGTTCAGCATTTGTGAAACCGGCAGCCAGTCCTGACAGCGCCTGTTTTCCTTTGGTGCCCGTTGCGTGGTGCTGAACCAAGCGGACTGGGCAGCTCCAATGCACATTCCTTGGCACAGCAGGTGCTTTCAGTCAAAGACTCCAACTTCGGCTGAGTTCAGATTCCCTCTGACTCTGTCCATGCCACATTACAGCAGTTCAACACGTTAGCCACAGAAATGAGCTCTTGACTTCCCTGTTGTCCTCCCAGCTATCAAGATCAGCATCATAGACCTGTGTCCATGCTGAGTGCTGGGGATTTATCCTCCTAGCTTGCTTGGTGTGGGAAAGAAGTCAGTGCCTGTAGAACAGCCCACGGTAACATTAGTTTGTCAAATCAGACACAATTCTGGGTATCTCCATCTAACTAGATCTGGGCAGGGGGTTGGAAAAAGGGACTGCAGGATGTTCCTTCCAACCTAACTATTTCTATGACTCTATGAAAGTTTCACAAATCAATAGCAATGACAGAACTTCAACGGACACTTACTCTTGCTTGACTCAAATGCATGCCTGTAAAGACCAATTACTGCATCTATTTTGTCATTCTGTCCACTCTAGAGAAGACATTTCACTTCTCAAAAGTCAATTCTTCAAGTACATGCTCATAAACTGTGACTGTACTCTCTCTCATCTTTCTCTTTGATTAAATTCCCAGAACCATTTCCAAGAAATATTTTTTTTTCAGTTCTCTGGACAGTCTGACGAGTCTCTGGACAACTTCTGATTTATGAGCTTCCCTCCAAAGTCTGAGCATGGGAACTGAACAACCTGTTCCAGTCACAGTAGCATCAATGCTACACATTTCTGAAAATATATATATATTTGTATATATATAAATACACATATGCCTACTGGCACATTTCTAAAATGTGCATAAACACATAAATAATGTTTTAGATATATTATTTATATGTTTTTTCACTACTCTTCAGAAATGCTTCTGTTACTGCAGTTTTTATCTAAATAGAGGGATTATGGTTTGCTGGTGTTGATTCTGCTTTCACTGTTCACATAGTTCTTTTAAATGACTCTTTCAGAATGATTTATTTCCTCTACTTTGTTTTCAATTTTGTGAACACCGTTCATTGCAAATAATATCTTGATTCCTCATTCTGTTTGCACAAAGCATATATAACAAAGCCATGATCATCTGTGTGATCATGTCCCTGTCATCACATAGACCCCATCTATGCCATTTCTGTAAGGCCAACACGTCATATGCTATTTCTAGTTTCTGGCTCTCTAATCCAAATCCTAATTATCTGTCAAGAAGAGGCATCATATAGAATTACTTTGTGTTGGATGAATGAATTTGACTTAAG
Organism: Eudromia elegans; assembly: GCA_003342815.1. Lineage (NCBI taxonomy): Eukaryota > Metazoa > Chordata > Aves > Tinamiformes > Tinamidae > Eudromia > Eudromia elegans. The sequence continues at coordinate 5,174,779 of PTEX01000012.1, forward strand.
AAATGAACATATATTGACAGCTTAGTACGAGTAGTATCATACAGAATAAAGACCCTAATAATCGTGCAGTCCCCTGTGACCGTATGTTATTAGTAGATGTGTAAGAATATGTAAGAACATGTAAGAATGTACAGTCTATTCTCTTGTCTATCTTTTTTGTGATCAGAAGCAAACACCAGTGACTACCCCAACTCTTGAAGCATTTGATAGGTGAGAATCCAGCGCACGTGTTTCTGGCTAGGAGACCAGAGATGTTGTACCCTTTGAGCCCCTCTCAGCCCTCCAGCCCGCTGAGCTCGTCTGCGGCTGGACCTACCCAGCAGGTCCTGCACCCCAGGCACACGAATGCTCCCACGAACTTCTGGCAGTATCAGCTAGGTGAAATGTGCACTCTTTAATGAGCCATTCTGATTCCTTTTGTTTATTAACCAGGAAGCCCCCTGATATTGCACCACAGGCAATTAAGGATATTTCTCCCTCCTCGTATGCTTTGATGTCCTGATTAATTTTGTTCTCAAACCTTACTTTTGGCACAGGGTGCCTCTTTTCATTTTTTCCTTTTTTGTTCAGTGCCTCCTGATTTGTTTAGCTGGCCTGTCCGCCTAAAGAAAAATTCCCATTACAATGAGATGGGTCCCGGCCAAGCCGTGCAAACCCATAAACTGTAACATGGGGGTACCCAGCTAGCCTTAAATGAATTCACTTGGTATTGCAGTACGCAGTGGCCATAGCCCTAGAAGTACAATTTGCAGAAGGAGGAGACAGTGAGTCCTGTGAGACTTCTGTGCTGCCTGTTTTTCTACTGCCATGACTCAAGCTAGATTACTTTTCTCTTTCTTTTTCTTTTTCTTTTTCCTTTTTGCTTTTTTCTTTTTTCTTTCTCTTTTCCTTTTTTTTTGTGTTTTTTTTTTTCTTTTTTCTTTTTCTTCTTTTTCTTTTTTTGTTTCCTTTTTTTTGCCTTGCCTTTGCCTTGCCTTTCCCTTTCTTTTAAATTTTACTTTTGGTGTTATTTCTAAAAACTAGTGCTGATGCTGCCATACTTCATTGCAGACCTGCCTGTGGCTGTGCTTAGCACCTCGCATCCCTGCGGCAGGAGATAGATCTGCACCATCTGCAGCCTGCTTGTCCTTTGCAGGATGTTCTCTCCAGTCTTCATAGAGGAGAAATCTGCTACCTAAAACTCCTCCGATCAACAAACTTCTTTGAACCATTACATTCTTGAACAGAAATTGCATCCAGACCATTATTCTAAATCTTCATTTTAACTGAAAAGTGCTAAAAATACTCTTCTTTCTTTCTTGCACCCAAATTACTTCTCAAAAGTCTGCTGGACCTGACCTAGAACTTTAAAACAATCAAATGGTAATATTAATAAAAATAACAACGAAATATTCAGACAAAACTGAGTCAAAATTCAACTGGATTAAAAATTTCACTGTTATGATTCCCAGATAAATTTTCTCTGTATGACTTATCCGTATGACTTACTATCTAAAACTGGTCAGTGGCTGCTTTCAGGGGGAAATATAATGGGTTAGATATTATCACTGAACTATCATAGAGGGAAATGTTAAGCTCTGTATGAAATTCAGTAACCTTGACATGTCACTATACCTCAAAATATTTTGAAGGGTTTTCCAAAGGAGGTGCTAATACTAAGCCTGAATTGTAGTTGATAATTCTTTAATGTCCTTGTCTATGGCATTAACAAGTAATGGCAGCTATGAAAGACATTTTTATGATAGAGACAGCTGGATAGAAGTCATCAGCTAATTTCATGTTGCCATAAATGTCATTGTGCAATTTCCAATATACACAAGTTTATTATTCTATTAGAACTTAGAATTAATAATCAGATAAAACTGAAAAGACTTGATAATAAGTATGTGTTTGATGGGATAAGAATAAATTTTTAAGGAGAGGAAAGACAGTGTAAAGATATTTATGAAAGATAGTTAAGGATTAAAATCCGTTGAGTTAATCATTAATAATGTAATAGAATCACAGGAGAAAAAAAAAGGGGGAGAAGGTAAATAAGTAGCAGCCAGGATTTAAAGTCCCAGTTGCACCTTTGTATTGCAAAAGCATGGTAGCAATGAGGTGGAACAGGCTTACTAGCTCTGAGGATCCACCACTCATAACAATCTTAATAACCCTTACAACATGCAGCTTTGCAGATATGAAGAGCCAGGCTATAAATTTACAGAGTCTGGTGAAGTAAAACTAAAAATGCAAAGGAGAATCAGGACTAAGGTGAATTAGAAGAAAATACACATGCTCACTGCAGAATTAATCAGAAGACACGGGGAAAACTTTGGCTTTCATTATGTATTAATTAGGGCAAAGTTGTCGAGTATTGGGTTATACCACTTGTCTTCTCAAACCTGATCTCTGCCAGGTCCCGCTATGAATTACAGGAGGCTGTTATTAAAACCGCAGTGCTATTTCAGTACTCTAAACCAGGGTCTGCTTCCATCATGCTTCTATTAAAATTATACTTGAAGTACTTGTGCTCTTGAAAACATAAGCTCTTCAGGATCATTTCTTAGCCCTTTCCTTCATGATATACCTACATTCACAGCTTTAATCCATATCTCTAATTCAGAAATGAGAAGCTGGAAAATCAGTCACAGCATTGAGGGCAATGATCAGAAGATGGGTGACTTTTCTTGTGAGAGAAACACAAGCAGACCTCTCAGTGTAGACATAATATAGGAAAGCATTAAAACAGAACATGAAAAAAAAGAACCAGAAGAACAGAAGACAGAAGGAAGCAGGAACATGGGTGAGGAAATGGGGAAAAGCAAAGCAGCTGATGAAGAAGATGGGAGATCTTCACCCAAAGTGCAGGTGGGAGCATTCAAATGCTTGGGGAGAAGCTGAGCCTGCCATGGGAATGTCTGTCAGTGGAGAAGCAGGATGAGAATGGGGCCATAAAGCTGTTGGGCTGAGAATATGTTATTTGCTGCAGGCTCAAATTCAAATGAGAACCCTGCTGGCAAACAGCAAGTCTCCGTGGGTACCTGAGAAAGACTGCCAGGGTGTGAACTCTTGGGGCTGGTATCAATTCATCAATTCCTTGTCCTTCTAAGAGACTAAGAGACTTTGGCCTTTTTTTTTTTTTTTTTTTTTTTTTTTTTTTTTTTTTCCCCCAAGTCTTGAAGCTTTCAGCATCCTGGAATTATATCTACTGCTCTCCATATAATGGCATTGCATAAAATCCATTTTTTTTCTCTGTCTTACACAGACTCTTACAGAGAGGAAACACGTGGCGTGGAACACAGAGCAGTTGTGCAAAGTGCCCTTTTTATATACCAGGCAGCATTTAAATCACTTCTTCTGTTGAGTGTGACCCTGTTCTCACTGAAGCCAGTGGGTGCTGCTGAGCAAAGGTACGTTGATGAGATCAGGCCTTTTCCTTGTGGGGCGCTGCCCCGTTAGAGTCCACGCCTCAAATAGCATCTTCCCGCTAACAAACAAGCAGGGATGGATGGGAGCAAGCTGCTTCCCTGGCTGTTTCCTGCAGCACTATTTTATACTCACCGTCTGCCCACCCATCTGTTCAATCCCTGTTACAAAAACTGAAAATATTCCTGCTTTTCAAAGATGAAAAAAAAAAAGCCTCAGGAGAGGAATAGGTACTGTGACATTTCCATGAAATGACTCTCATGCTCTTCCCAATTAAGTGTGAGGAAATTATGAAGATTTTTATTTGTCTAAGGATACAATCTTTTCATAGCTCTTTGTGAAAGGGGCTCATTTCACCAAGAATTTATTACTAAATCAACGATCGACTCTGATGCCACTAAATTTGGACTCCCAGGCCAGTCTTGAAGGACCTAGTGAAGTGAAACTGCAGGCTGATGCTTCTGGGAGTCTTTGCCAGGAAGGTCAATTGCAGAACTCAGACCTGAGTTCGCAAGGCAGCAGTGAAGTTCAGTGAGCTGTGGTTATCCTGACAAGATTTTCCCTGCTGAACTCCTTTTGGGGGCACATTTCATCACTAAGCAGACCTGGCCCTCTGCTCTCTGGCATCTGGCTTGAGCCATAGGCCAAGGTCTGGAGTTGGTGACCTGCAAAGCTGACTCTAGGCTCCTCTGTATGAGTAAAATTAAATATTATTGCTTCGAGGATGACAGATTAAGCTTTTTTTGAGTCAGGAGAAGAGGAAGCAAAGCTGGGATGGGAAGATGAGGGATGGCTGCTGTCCTGTGGAGCTGGGAGAGGTGGGCTGCCATCATCCCATGTCAGCTACTGTTCCTGCTCCTGGCTTGACTTCCAGGCTGGGTACAGGCAGGTCAGAAAAGGGAGCCAAAGGGATTGCTGTCCCTTAGTGATGTCCACTTCCCTTTCTTATCAGAGGCTGCTTCCCTATGAGACTGGGCCTACTCCTTGCAATGACTGAGACCAGCATCTCAGAAAAGTATCTTTAGAAAAGTCAGTAGATGTTGGCAAGGATCACCTCTTCTGCAAGGCCACGGGCCTTGCATAAGCTCAGATGTAAAAATGAACCACTTTGAGGGAGGAGAGAGCAGAGGCGTTCAGCAAACGGACAGGAGGCCCCTTTGGAGCCTCCTGGCAACGATGAGGTGACACTACTTGGAGCTGTGCCACAATTCAGAGAGGTGTATTGAGCCAGCAAAGATTCAGAGATGCTCCTGGAGCAAGGAATGAATTCACTTGCTTTTAGATAGTATCAAGATGAGCACATTTTGATAAGCTGGACTCATAACTCTGAAGTATTACTGTCTTTGGAAACAGTGCGGAAATAATATTTGGGACAACTCCAGAATAGAAATCTATAGCAGAAACAAACTCTGACTTGGCATAGGGTAACAGCTCCTTATGTTTTATGACTCCTAAAACTGACTTAAGTCAGTTTGTTCATTGACTATCCACAAAGGACAAGCCTAGGTAGCTTGGCAGCACCCCTGTGAAAGGGGGACAGTGCTGTGGGTGGCCACCTCTGCTTGCATGGGGACCGAGGCGGGTGTATCCAGCGCAGGGAGATGAAAAAGCACACAGGTCGAAACAGGCCTATCTGGAGATGGCTGCTGGAAATCAGCCAGTTTCAGAACGCTGTCGCCCTAATATGAGAAGCCAGTTTCAAGTAGCATCTACTGTATACAATATCTTTACAGAAAGATCTTAATTCTGGGGGAAAAAAACTGCTCTGAAACATCCTAAAAGACCTATTAGTCTTAGGTGGGGAATGGTTGCCAGTCACAGCTACATATTTCCATAAAAATGAAAAAAAAAAAAAGGTGTTTGTCAGAGTGGACTGTTAACTGAGCTTCCTCTTCTCCTGTCTTTATGAAGCTGGGATTGCCAAACACCTTGGCTTCTTTTCATGCCTTCCCTAATACCAGTTATTTTCACTGAAATTGAGGTTTATGAACGAGTCACTTAAAGTGTTCCTGAACCTGCTGATGGTTTCAACTCTTACTTGAGGAAAAGGAGTCGTAGGCAATGGGGAAATGAATTTTAGCTGGAATTACGGAATGTGGACTCAGATTCCGACAAAAACTAAGTAATCGGGATTTGGGATACTTTTAAGTATGAGATTCAAATCAAACAGCTTTTCCTCTGTTGACGATCTTTTCTGCACTGCTTATTGGCAGGAAAGGCTTATTGGCAACCAACATGCTGCAACAAAGACTTAAGTTTTTTTCCACTAGACTTGGCTCCAATTACAAAAATAAATATTAGATGCAGCTAATCCATTACTATTACTATCCATTACTATTACTTTGTGGCTTTTGTAGACTATAAGATGACTTTGTCAGAGCTCTGCCATGCTCCATAGGGCTGCTGGAGGAGGAGGCCTTGCTAAGTGTGGTGTCGGATGTTGGGAACTGTAGTTTGTGCACAGGGCAGCTCCTTGTGTGTTCCTAAAGGTCTGTTTTGTGTGGCCAGGCTGTAATGTTTTTGACACAGTGTCAATTCTGGCTCTCAGGCTGCCAAATGCTGCAGTGTCCTGATGGTTAGTTGAAAGGGAAAGTTCTTCTGCAAGTCAAACTGAAAAGAATTTAGCAAAGAAAGTGAGATAGTTAAATGTTTCCAAAACATCGTGAGGGCTTTTGTTTCTGTAAATTAAACATCTTATCAAAGATGCAAAATTAGTTGGGGAGAAGTGGAACTACTCTAATTTTAAACTCAGCCTAAAGAGATTATGGGATACACCGCTCAAACAAATATATTGTTTTTAAAAATCAAATATCCCTTCAATTCTGTGGCCAGCGCAGGACCTCCTGAGCAGGGCCGGGCTCAGCTCCTCGCGCTGCTCATTTTAGAGATCTCCTAAAGCCACGGCTCCTGATCCCATCTCCCACAACTCGTGTAATCTGTGTCTCTCTGTAGCTGCTGGTGCTCGGGCGCCCGTGCGGGCCCCAGCGTCACGGTGTCTCCGTGCCAGGTCTGGGGTGCGCTATGGGCTCAATGAGACCTCCCGCGCCCCGGCGAGCGCCGTCATTGCCATCGTCAGCTCTCTAAGGCTGCAGCTCCCATCCCTCTCCAGCAGATATAAATACATGTGCAGAAGGCAGGGAGGAAAGTCTCAACGCGTATAGAGAGAAAAAAATAACTGGAAATGTTTAAAGAAAGACGTGTTTTAAGGCAGAAGCTCCCAACTCCCACAGCAAATAACAGGTTTTCAAGAGGGTTTTCTTCTCTCCTGTGTTGGCAGTCACTTTGTTAGATAATTGCCATGTTCCAGCCAAAGGATGATGTTCCACTGCCTTTGAAGATTGTGTGGTGCTTATTAGGGCACGGAGTTTGTCCGTCTTATAACAGATATGGACCAAATCACTGGAAACTTTGAGCATGCTCTCTTTACTGCTGTGCATACTATTGGGACTTTGACATCCGTTTCACTGGTGAAGCACCTCTTTTCTTGCATCCAGCACAAGTGGACCTACTAGAGATTTATTTTCTTCTGCAAGAGAAGGGCTTGTTAATTCTTCTTTGTGCTACCTGTTAAGATGGGCTTTCTCTACTAAGAATGCAGGGAGGGGGAGAAGCAGTAAAACAGTTTTCTGCTAGACCAGGGAGTAATAGGAGTAAAGACCTAGAATATTTTTAATTCTCACTGGTCTAATGCTAACTGTGATAGAGCTGCACAGTCTACCTTTTTTCCTCAGGAACACCAAATGGGTTTATGATGTGAGGTGTGTAGAGTGGAGGAAAACATGGGATATTTTCCAAGTTATGGCACGAATTTTGAGAAAAACAACAACAAAAAGCTGCAGCTCTTTGCAGCAAACTTCTAATAACAACTCCAAACTCCATGACACGCTAGAGATGACCACTCCAGTTTCCCCATGAGTATTTTAATCAAATGTGCCAAATTCTAAAGTAAATTTCTACCTAGCTGCAAACAAGTTTGTTTAAATACAGCTGATGCTGAGTTTGCTCATCAGAAAAATTTGAAAAATTACCAAGTGAGGAAGATTTTTTACCCTTTGCAAGTGTGACACAGACTGTTACAATAGGTCAGTAACCTGACAAGATGCTGAGGGTGCCAACTGCACCCTTTTGATTTCCAAAAGCAGGTTAGGACAGAGTTTCCTTCACTGCAGCAAAGCACTGGAACCAGACGCTGGGTTTAGCTTGTCATAATACAATTTAGCCTTTTGTGTTCCTGACTCGAGGTCAGATTCTGGGTCTTCATACTACGCATGCCAAGGTGGTTGTCCCTTATCTGGTTATATAAGGTCACCTGAGAATCCCTTTTATGAAATGACACACTGTAGGTCACAGTCAATGGCTTCTTAACATGGTTTGTAGACTAAAGAGCTAAGGATTTAGTAGGGCAAAGGGATCTAAACTTCATCTCTGAGTATATCTTTTAAAAAATGGAAGGTATTTGCTTCATCCTAATGTGGAAAACCAGACAAAGTAACTTTCTTCCAATGATGAGTCTTAAAAGTTTTGATATTTATTCAGCCTTGTTTCCTTTTATAGAAACAGGTTTTTCTAGAGAGCAATTCATCTCCTCTGAAGAAAGACATCTAAGGTAGGTCAAATGAATTGCTCTACTTTTCTGGTGAAAAAGGGTCTTTGAGATGAGTAACTCCAACTGGGATGCTGAAGCTTATTGAAAACAAGGAGCCAGGGAAAGCTCTGTGGCAGGGAAGCTTCACATACTTCACATGGAAATTGACCTCAGCTAGTATAAATACAGGTAATATTTATTTTACGTTATTTCTTGGCATGCTAATCACTGCTTAATTTGAGACTCTAAGAATCACAGAATGACTAAGGTTGGAAGAGACCTCTAGAGATCATCTAGTCCAGCTCCAGTATCTCCGGTTTGGCTCTTTTCTCTTCACATTCTCTGCTGACCTTTTCCTTTACCATCTAATTAATTCCTTTTTTTTTTCCCTTCTCTAGCTCTTTTTGAAACCTTTTTGAGGTTTCTCCTGCCCTTCTGGCCCTTCAGGAGCAGAAGCAGGCCCCCGACCAGAAGCAGGAAGCCCACAGGTGTCTCTAAGGCAGGGCTGTGGGTGCTCACAGCTCATCCCATGCTGAGGAGCACCCAGGAATCACGACCATAGGGAGGAAGGCTGCCGTGGCCATTGCTGGCAGTGCTCTAAGGCTGGCCGTTCCCAGCCCTCGTCTGATCCTGTTTTTGTGTCCTCCTTTCTTGTCAAAAGCAACTAGGCCATCTCAGTGCTCCCATAGCTACAACTGGCTGACTGGGAAACTGACAGAGTCGAATCAGAGCCGCTGTGATCAAGGAGGCCGAAGTTATTGCCCAGGGAGGCAACGGGGGCTGGTGCAGACACTTCCTCAGGCCAGCGGCTCAGTTATTAAGGCATTGCTCAGGGGCAGGTATTTCACTTTTATTTTAGCTGCTTCCTTGGTATATTTGAAGCAGTGAAGCCTGTCTGTAGTTTCAGCAGCGGGTGGATTTGGGAGCCGCTGTACTGTGAGAATGGCCCTTCCATCTGCACGGCGAGAGGTTCTGCACATTCGCAGCGTGGACTCTGGCAGCATCTTCCTCAAGGTCAACTCTCCTGTTTTGATAGCAGTCCCTTTTAATATATGGAGTGACTAATGACATTCTAATTGATATTCCTTGACTTAATCCATCCATCATCCCTAGTGGAGTCCCGCTTTGAGGACAAACCAGAACACAGGATTCTCCCCACAGAACAGTGGAAGAAAAGTGCGTGAGAGAGAAAAGGTCTTATCATGTTCCCTGTAATACATTTTTGAAGAAGTGTTCTGTATAAGTCCTTGGAGAGATTAAATGGATGACAGTTGTATTAAATTTTAATTGATGCTGCCTCCTAAGAGATAATAGAGTCTTTTGAGAGCTGGGTCCTTCTGTTGTGTAAATTGCTGTAACTTCATTGACTGCCACTCAGCTCAGCAGCCAGCTCGATAAACTCACACAACCTGAGGACTAGGTCCATGAAGTCTCACCGAATCCTCATAGCACACTGCAAATGGATTCTGCTCTATTTAAGACTGGCATTGTGGAGCCATAAATCATTTGCTGTAAGAAGAGCGACCTGTCTTAAGTTTTAGCTCTGGAATTCTCTTTTACTACCTAGTTCATTAGTCTTTTCTTTCTTTCTTTTTTTTTTTTTTTTTTTTTTTNTTTTTTTTTTTTCCTGTGTCCATGAATTTTACTTATTGATAAAAGTTTTGGAAGATACTAAGAAAGGGGGAAGTGCCTTGTGCACAACATTATTATTTGCTGCAAATGTCTCTTGTTGCTTATTTGTCCTGCATAAGCTCTTGCAACCTTGGTTAATTCAGACCTCTCTATCCTGAAGGGGTACATCATAAAAGAGAGTCCCTGAAGCAAGAGACCTAAAACTGTCACAAGGAGGAGCAGCAACTGAGGGAAACAAAAGAATACAGAGGACAGGAAAAGGTCTAGTTAGACAAAAAAAAAAAAAACAGGCTCTAATTTCTATGTGCACAACTCCTAAGTGTATTAAACTGATGAGCAGCAATGATAGCACCTCTGTTATTTATTCTTCCAGCTAGGCTGGGCTGTAGAGAGTTTAAATTTCAGAGCACTGCATACTAATTGTGGTTATTAGCCACTTACCTTTTTTTTTTTTTTTTTGTTATCCTGGGTTTTGAATACTTTATCACTGACTTGCATTAATTGAGAGCCTTTGGCTGAATGAGATTGGTTGGCCTAGGAAACAGGACTGAAAAGATCAGCCTCTGTCATAGCACTCTGGAAGCCAAGGAAAACTGCTTGGACAGCTACCTGTAGGGAAAAGATCTCCTCTTTTTCTGGGGATGGGTGGATATTTCACTTCTCTCTTTTGGAGTGTGCCAGATCAACAGCCAGTTTATAACTATGATAATCTCCAAGGCCACTCTTACAACTGGGATCTCATTGGTCTGTAGTTGCTTCTTGTGCTGTGAGGCACCCAGTGCACCGTGCTTTTACTGAGTGTAGGTAACAGACCTCTAAGAAGAGTGATAATTAACAGATGAGTAGGAAGCCACATTTGCTACATTACTTTTTTTTTAAGGTTACCAAGGCAGAATTAGAATGGACACAATTAACCTCAGCTTAACATTCAGAAGCATTTGTCTAGAATCTCTTCTCATTTTCAGTTACACCACCCTACTATTTCATTATTTATTACAGCTGCAAACATATTTGACAGAATCATTCTTCCTACTGCCCATCTTCCTCATCATTAACCTCACAGACTTCTACTTTGCATATCTCTAAGAGCAAAATTATTGAGGTCCTAAACTTAGTAGATTACTATCCTTTTCATCCATGTTCTGAGAGAAATAAGATACCAAGCAAGTGTAAGACTGAGATCACAAGTTGGGTACTTGGAGAAGCAGAGAGCTATTTAAAAAAGTATACCAGTACTTATATACCAGTATCTAAGAGCAACTAAGGTCCAAGTCGATTTAGGCTGACAAAGAAACAGGAGTGTACTGACTTTTTATTAACTGTGTCCTCCTGACTGTGCATCTCAGCCAGCAATGGCAAGGATCATGAGGGTCTCAAACTTGTGCTATACTCTGTATTTTCTAAAGTCCATCCTGGGTTTCTTTTGTATAATGTTACCCCAGTTCATGTTGCAGATAGATCAGGTTTTAATATCAACCCATCCAAAGCAGAATTGTGTTTCAAGGGACAACGTATTGACAACAAATGAGCTTTTTTAGATAGAAGGTATGACTTTGCTCTGTATCTCTTATTATAGGGTTTTAATGTACTTGTAAATAAATGCCTACACTTCTTGCCAATATCTTTGGTTGCAGGCAGCTTTTTATGGAATTTGTATTTATCAACTACAAATCACAAACACAAATACAACATCTACAGTGGAAAGGAATGCTGCTTTGCTAAAGAGTTAGCATCTCAGTTCATAGTTTTGACAGCAGGAGATGCACCACAAGAAGAAAATGTGGGAAGCACACAATTATGCCTAGAAAAAAGCAGAAACTCCCAGAACCATGTCTTTATAATAGGATTTTCTGAAAAAACATGTTTTTCTTGCTGTTGCAAACTAGTATTTTTCTGATGCTGCAGAACTCAGTATTCACAAATTTCCATCTTGAACTAAACCAATTCCTTTCCTGAGCCAGTGCAGAACAAAGTTTGCTTCCTTCTCAGCTGTGTCTCAGGAATTTACATTAAAACATATTTCTTCACTAAAATTAATTGTACTCCTTCAAGCTATGTGAACATCAGATATTTTCATTTCTACAAAGTTAACATGACTCTACAGTTATAAAAGCATTTTAAAACTTCTTTTTTCTCTCTCTAGCAATAGATCAGTATTCTAGTTGCCTTATTTGCTTTCAGTATCACTTCTTTTCTTTGAGGTTTGTTGGATACATTCCTGAACATAAATCTAAAGAGAAATATCTCCAAATTCCTATATAGTAAATATGTTTTGGGTTACCATAACCTAGAAAAGAACTAAATATAAAACCACTAGCAAAGCCCTATGCAGATATAAAATCCAATGGCCCAATCTCAAGTTCCGTTATGATTTATGACACAATTTTCTTCTCAAAGAAAAGAAGAAAACCTTCCTGTCTTACCTTTGCAGAACCTCACTGCCTCCACACTTGGGCTAGGTCGGCTGCCCTCCAGGAGTGAGTGCTAAGTTATATGAAACAAGGAAGAGGAGGAAAGTTTAGCTGCTAAGAGACATGGTAAGGAATGCTAGGGAAAGTATACTATGCTGGTATATATACTGTTTATACTAACATAGCATTAACATTCCCCTGAACACAGAATTGCATCTATGCTGAGATTTCTAAAGTAACTCCAATTCCGTATTCAAGCTCAACTGCAAAACAGGAGAAAAAAAGAAGTCTTTTGTATTTCATATATTCTTGCAGACAGGCTAAAATACCCCTAGGAGGAACAAATCCTGACTTGAGAAATAATCCACTGAGATACGTAATTTTTTTAATCTTAGAATTAATTCAAATGTGTCAAAGCTGTATGAGTGCTACAAATTCGTACTTTAATGGTAACTGTGGGCATTAGTGTGCTATACCACTTGGGTGCAACAGCAGGATTCTAATAAAAAGTAACTGCTAATAAGTAATATCAGGAAGAATGGGGAACAAGATACTTAATGGAAGCCTTTAGTAGTAATAAATCAACCCTGAAAAGTTCTGCACTAGTTCTTTCCTTCATGTCAATATCCACAGACACAGACTCATGGATGTGAAGCAACTCCCTTTCTGTTGAGATATACAACAGAGGGAAAATTCTGAAATTGCTCCCAGGCATTTGCACAGTGCCTGTTCCTTGGATGCTTATGAGTTGGGTCACACATACACTCAAAAATATCCTGTGCTGCATGTTAAGGTCTAGGGACTGATGAGCTACACTGGTTCTGCACCCAAAATGTGCAGTCAGGCAATTGATGGTTTGATCAATGAGCTAATGAAGGTCACGTATTCTTATCAAGAGATAAACATCATTTGGCAAAACTAGTGCAACTCTCATCTTGGTAAGATTTTCTCCTATTTATGAATTCTCGCCTTTTATCAACCCATCACAGCATAAAAATAATGCGGCTGGTCTTTCTAGCTTTATTATTTAGGGAAGCCTTAGGGAAGAGAGGAAATTAGAAACTGGCCTCTTTTTTTTGAGACTGATCAAGACCGGACTTACCTCTTTGAGAGCATTTTGTCTCAGTTTCCAGGAGATAACTTTAGTCAATATACAGTGAAATGAAAGAGAAGGAGATTTCAATACCTTTTCCCTCACCTTCAAAAAACAGATGGCTTCTGCAAGGCTGTAGAATACACGGTTTTTCAGAAGAAGCTACATGAAAACTTCAGCGACAGACTCTGACGGTATTGCAGGAATCTATAAGACTATTGTTGCAGTGATGTCATTACTAAAATGAAGTTGATCTGAGGGAAAAGCTGTAAAAACAAGAGATGAACCAAAAAAGGTAAAGATTCTCTCTTCAACTGATAAAACAGTGAAATTCTTCTATAGAGAGTGGAAACCCTAATTATGGACTTTTCCAGAGCCAACATTTCTGAAGAACATGTTTCTTATGGATAGAGTTACAAGTGCATGCCTGCGTTTCAGCTCTTCTTTGTGAAAAAAAAAAAAAAAAAAAAAAAAAGGCTTGTGAGCTTCCCTAGACTGGCTTCTTGCACATGCCAGGATCTCTTCCTAAAGGAAATATTTGCTTTGGGAAGAGGCTGCAGTTATCCTACCAGAAGTTAAGTCAAACAATTTATACAAACTTGGCATTTTAGAGTGTGAGTAATGCTTAGGGCAAAGGTGACCACATTTGGGCTTTATTAAGGTTTCCTTAGGCAATAACATTACTTGGGACTGGAAATCCTCTAGGAGTCTGTTCTCTTGCAATTGTAAAACAGTGAATTCAGCCTTTGCATGCTATGCAGTGAAACTGTAGAACTATACCTACATAATAATGGACATAAATATATTAAATCTCACTTTCAAAGGGTAGTAACATGGTGCTGATGCCTTATTCTGGTTGGACAGAACTGAAAAGAGAAGTCAGGGGCTGGGTTTGCTGGACTTGCTTTGAGGTGCCACTGGGAAGTGCTCACTCACTGGGAAGTGCTCTGACACTGACTGCTCTTTACTGGCCCCCTTCCTTCACTGAAAACCTTTGAGTGATGGTGAGGATGCCACTTGACATCCCAGTGCCAAAACAGTTCCAATGCTGTGGAGTCTTGTCATTACTTAATGGTGACTCTGCATATTTTATATGCTTATATATAACTGCATGTGTCTAACAGATAAATCTTCTCCCCAACAGAAAAAACTCAGTGCTGGAACAGGGGAAGCAATAAATTAATAAGTTGTGGTACCTAAATCCTTATTTTATTTTATATTATTTTATTTTATTATTTTATATCAAAGAAATGGGTAAGAGGTAGGTTCCTTAAATACAGAGTGTTTACAGAACAGTGACCTTAAGAGCTTTAAATGACTACATTGTTTAATGTGAAGGAAAAGAGTACCAGAGATCAGTGGAAATGTCAGCAGTATCTTTAATGAATCAAGTTTGTTTTAATCGATATCCAAGTCTTCTTTCCATTGCCCTAAGATTGTCGTGCTTCACAGAGAGATAATAGTAAATGTCATGCTTCAGAAAAGCAAGTGGCTTTGTTGCTATAAATCAATGGGAAGCGTTGTTCTGCTAAATGTGACAGACACAAGGGACAGAAATGCCATCTTTCCAAGAAATCGTTATTTCCATAGCCCATTTAGAGAAGGATTCTGGGGAGCACTGCTTAGAGACTTAGTACTCTGACCAAGAAAAATGTGGGAAAATACGGAGACTTAATCCGAGTGGAGGCCTACCTGAAGGACAGGTGGTGAGTTTTGCCTGCAGCTCTGTATTCTGAATTTGGGAGCCTAGTTGAGAGCCTATATGACACAAGAGGTGAGAAATGAATCAGCTCCTCTTCTGTATTTAGCTGGGGTCCAGCACAGCCAGACCATGTGGTGGTGCCATGGGCCTTTTCTGGGTAAGCAGCTGAAGCTTATCACAAAGGGAATCTCTGCTCGCCCTAATCGCTACAAAGACAGCTGTAACTTCTGTTTGTTTTTCTCTTTTTATAGGTCATTCAGTCGTGCTCTTCTGTGGTATAGTTAGGAGTAAGAGCCTGTAAATTTAATAGCCAAGCATACAGATGTCTGGCTTCATAAACTCGCAGTCTGGCACTGGTGAAATAAATGAGAGCAGCAAACTGTCACCTAGATCAGCACAACAGTCAGAGACAAGAACTCATTACCTTGATGCCCAAACCTGGCAAGAATATGCTAAAATATAAACAGAAATACATTACATTTATGCCAGACCTTGGGACTTGAGTAATTTGGCTGTTAAGTTTGCCTTCCTGAGCTTGGCTTCATACCTCTGCACATCAGCATGAACAGGCCATGCCCATGCAGCTTTCCAGGCTTTACCAGCCCTCAGAGTGAACTCCTCTCCACAGCCCACCCTGTTTCCCTCTATTAATGTCCTGCAGGTGTGTTGCTGAGCCCTGAGGAACCTTTGGGAGCCAGTGGGTTGCTGCTGTCTCCACCACGTGGCTTATTCTCTGCTTTCTTTAGAGTTGTGAACAGCTTTGAGTCCATGTTGTTCCTCAAGCTCTGTGCACTGCCCCAGCAGAGTCACCCCTTGCTCGCTTCTCACCTGCACGAGACATTTCTAGGAGCCCTTTACCTTCTGTTTCAATACCAATATTTGTGAAACCTGCATTCTTCCTCCTTGGCTTCTCTGGTCTTTGCCCCTACCTTTCACCAGCCTTATCTATGCCAAAAAAAAAAAAAAGACTAAAAACATACGGAAGAATGAAAAAGCGCAGAGCACAGTCATGCAAAATAATATCTATATGCACAGGGCAGCTGCTTGACAACTTCTTCAAATCCCTCTGCCGATGAGAGGCTGATCTGTAAGAATTGGAACCCACCCCAATTCCAAAGGCCCGAAGCACCGGGGAGCCTTGGGCTGAGACTGGTCAGTGGTGACGGAGCATCTTGTCTGTGCTCTGCCAAGGTGAGTGCTGTCAGCTTTTAAATTTAGACCTATTAGAACAGAATTCGGTGTCTTCTTTTTTTTTTCTTTTGAAGACAGCTTCTGTTTCACTGCAGCGGAAGGATAACAAGGACCCCAGGCAACGTAGCTTTTGCTGACCTATTTCTTTAAGTGTAGCACTGGCAACAGTTCTGGGATGGGATGGGAAAATATGCCTTTAAAATAGGTCTGAAAAAATCAGGATCCATCACGGACAGTATGTTCTGCACCCTTGTGTGCTACGAGACAGGTGCTAGTGACATCGTTAGTACCTATCAAAGGAAGATGTAGTAGGGTTGCTCTCTGGTTTTTAACTACTGTGAGGAAAAGAACGGGTTTGAGGAGCGCATTAAGTGGATGAATTCATACACCCATTAGACAGCAAAACAAAATCAGAATCACGTGGTTGTCCTGCAACTTAGTTCCTCCATTTCGTGCAGATTTTGGCGAATTAGAAGGGACAAATTTTTTTTTTAGCTTGAATCTCAGTGGAAAATGTCATGACTTCCCTGCTTGAGCAGATGGAGTTTTTAGTTTGGTCTTGCATTGTGAAGACTGTTGAGCTGCATCTTACTGCTATGAGGATAATTCTGTCAAATTAGAAGCCAAATCCTGTTCTTTCTTGTGGCCTTCTTGTACCATTCTGATTGAACAGGATTATAAATATTCTGGGTTGGTACCTTGGTTTTGTTGTTGTTGTTTTTTCATTCCTTCTTGTAGATCTTCTTGATCTTCATAGCCCAGAAATGCCTTACAGACATATTTTCCTGCTGGTTCCATCTCTCGGGAGAGCTAGGCCTGTGTTCTTGTATTTCATTTCATCTCAGGTGTGGCTGCGTAGCACCATTTCACTGAAGATCTGATGTTCTGATGCCTGCTAATGTCTTATGTCCAGGGAAAGAACTAATAACGTATATAAAACTTCTCTGAGTCGCTTGCCTCAACTGTGGAGGCAAAAATGTGCTTATGGCAAAATGAGCACAACTGGCCTGCAGTTCATACGAGTAAAATGTAAATACCTCCACATATACCCATAAATCAACTCTTTTTTGCTCGTAGATCTATCCTTAGGCTCTGACAAAAGATCAAATAAAAGGTTTTCAATAAATAATATTTTATTAATAATACAATAATAGCAAAATAATATTTTATTACCTGGGGTGTGAATTATATATATTGCACAGTATAAATCTGTTTTGTCCTCACACACTTGCACAAGCTACTTAGACTACTGAAGTGTGGAGAGAAAAAAATGTGGAAAAAAAAAGAAAAAAAGGAATTACTAGCAGTCCATGGAGAGTAAACATGCTGAGGTGCCCTCTGTGCTAAAATTCCATTTGGACGTGTTCGGTGTTTTGCTGCATGCATTTGCTCTGAGCATGTCCTCCGAATAGCTTTCTTTTTTTTTTGGTCAGCAAGTCTCATCATGTTTACAGGAAGCTCTATTAAGAGTTCTGGGAAAGGGAAGAAATTTATGTGCTTTAAGCATAACACAGGGGAACTTGTTATAGCACAGCAATTCCCGTGCTACTACAGCATGCAAAACTGGACTACAAGACTTCAATTGGGCTAGCAACCTCAAATAAGGCTTTTGCCTGAAGAGAGCACAGCTTCTGGAGCTGTAACAAATGGGCAAGTTTAACGGGAGAGGGGAGGACATGGAGCACTCAGAGCCCACGTTTGTTAGGAAGGGGATTACTTAGACCTGGATGATCAGATTAGGCTCAGATTAGGTAAAATAGTGATTTGTTAGATGTAAAACTCCCTAGCAAGGAATTTACGGGGTACAGATTTTTACAGAGCTATGGTATAGGTTAATTAAATATCCTGTACGGTATTTCTTCTCATAGAAAGATTAATTTCATTAAGAGCAGAAGGTTATTTCCAGCCTGTTGTATTTCCAGTATTTCACCCTTTGTAATAGTGCCTTTTGAGAGAAGTGTTAAGCCCCCTCCTCCTAAAAATGAAATACCCTGCAAAGCAGCGGGGTGTTTTCCAAGTAACCTAAATACTACGGCGATATAATCAAATCTCTAAAACACATGATCCATAATGATGGGTAACAACTGTTTCATGCTGTCATGGCAACAAGAAATCTTAGGGTAGCAAATCCATAATTTAAAAAGATTATCTTGTGTGTGCAAAGGGTGTTTTTACTGCAGCTGCAACCACAGTATACACAGCGTACAATTGCTGGCTACTTCACTATCTGTATATGTCCTTTTTTTAGCTTGCCCTTCTTTGTGTGGCTTTTAAACATCATTCATGTATGTGTTGTTCTTTTTTCTCTTTTAAGGATTTGTTTGCTTTCATTTCACCACAGTGTTTTTATTAATCTGATTTCATGCTCCTTTATAATATGCTTATATAAGAAATCCAAGGATTTGGTCATCTCTTTGTTTCGTAATATCAAATTCAACTCTTAAAAAATTATGCTCTTCAGTGACAAGCCTATTTGTCATTTTAATTTATCAGTGCATACTGTCTCAGAAATCCTGATGTCCAGGCACTGAAACAGCCTTTACCCAAGCACAGCTGATTAACTATATACCTACAGTGTGGGGTTTTTTTCCCTCCCAAAGCTTGGTAAGGAAATTCAAAGAAGAGTGAAGAGATTTTTATCTGTTGCTCTAATGATGGTTAACCCTGCGATATCAGGAGATGGCCTTTCCTAGTGTTTGCCTTTATGTTAATAGTGAAATGCCACCGCATTAGCAACATAATATGTAGACAGCGATCTATAAAAATCTAGTCAGCTTTTGCTGTCATCAGCTACAGAATTCCTGCTGCCTTCTCTGGAGCCAAGAATCCATACAAAGAAGTACAGAGCTGTTCACCTTGTGCTAAGGAGGCGTGAGCAAGTTATGTGGTGTTCTTGCTTGATCTGAGATGCAAGATTGCTCTGCTAGTCACATGGAAGAGAATGTCTCCCCGTCCTAAATTTATCCTTTCAGAGCAGTCATGGAGGAGGAACGCTGTCTGAGTCCCTGTGTCTTGTTAACACCTTTCATAAGGCTGAAGGGAACTCCTGCAAATTTGCCATTGCAAGAAAGTGTGTCATAAAGTTAATAAAGCTTTATCCTAAAACTACATAACTTGTTTGCCTCTTCATTACTAGTACTGAGAGAAAGGCCATTCCTGTAAATATTCCTTCAGCTTCCAGCCTGAACCAAGTCATATCACATATCACATATCACACATATCGTACCCATTTATTCCTGTGCTAGTCTTGTCCTTCAGTCATCACAGGTCTTCTCTATTCCAGCTCTTCCCCTCTAATGTATTTGCGGAGAGCAACCACATCCCCTCCCATCCTTCATCTTGAGAGCTGAGCTCACTGTACCTGGGCCCAGCCTTCTCCTTACTGGTCTAGTGGCTCTTTCCCATTTTCCCATCCCTCTCCAGGGGAATTTGGCTTTCTTGAACCTTGAGGAGGAGGACCAGGGCTGTTCACAGGGGCTCCAGTGCTACATTATTCCCTCCTGGCAGAACATGCATGAGATCCTCCACTCCAGCTCCCTTTTGCTCCTGAACATGCCATTGTGATGAGCTGCAGTATGACACGTGTATACTCATGGTAGAAGGTAGAATTACCTTCTCATACAGTTACACCTGTACCACAGTTTACAAAATTTCTCCCTTGCATTTTCTACTTTTTTTCCCCCCCCCACCAGTTTCACTCCATTTGGAAGTAAAAAAAAAAAAAAAAGAGTATGAACAAAAACAAAACTCCTGACACGTGAGAACAGCCCCGCATTAGTCAGTAGATCCTAATGAGCTGATCTGTGCGTGGTCTCTGCGGTGCATGGAGGGGTTGAAAGTCTGAGGTGGGCAGTTCCCTTCAAATGCCGCTTTGGCATGATACAGAGCTTCAGTGGGAGTTCGGGTTTGCTCCTCCTTATGTAATAGATTGGAATGATGACCCTGCTGTTGTTGCTGCCTGGAAATAAACTCAGCAGCTCTGGACAGGAAATCAGTCAAAATACGAGATATATGGTTCTATAGCACCATTCAAATTGGTGCTCATATCTCTACAGAAACATTTATTCTCAACTGAATAGGTTATGAAACAATAATTTGGTATTTTAAAAAGGCGACTCTATGAGTTAGAAGGCTATAAATAGGTAAAATAAAAAGGTAGGCTAAAAATTACCTACTTGTGAGCAAGGAGTTGTTATAAGAACTATATTTGTGATCCTATATAAGAACTGCCTGTGTGATCTTGTTTGGTGAGGAGCTTGATAGTGATTTTTTTTTAAAATACTAATGTGTCCTGAATAAACATCCTGCAGAATGGCAAGCTGATGCTGGAATGAAGGGGATTGGGGTGATATCAGTTTGGGGCCTGTAATCCATTGAGGGGTGCATTAAGTGGATGAATTATCCATTGGTAGTCAGTTCTGAGTCCTGTTTAGGTAAAGCCACAGGTAGACCACTGCAAACCCGAAGGTGCCGGTGTCTGCCTAAGCCTCTTCCCATCTAGGGATCCTCCCTTGCTGCGAGTCTCACACAAGCTCCCAAGCACCGGGGATCTCAGGAGTGGGCCAAGCACCCAGCCTGGTTTCGTGCTTGCTAGTGAAAAGCAGGGGGCTGCATGTTGGGCGCTGGGGAGGTGGGTGCCGACGTCGGGCTCTGCTTTCCCTTCCCTTGCCCTCTCCCGGCGCTTCGAGGCTGTGCACTCGGCTGCCTCTCTGCTCCACGTCTTCCAAGCTGCTCTCGTGGCTGTGCAGGGAAGCAACGCTTTGAAATCGATGCCGTGGGGCCACGGCATCCAAGTGATGAGTGCTTAAAAAGAAGGTATGTGTGCACCAGGGAAAAGGAGGAGAGGGCGGGCTGAGGGAAATGCTCATCTTTTAAAATGTCCAAGCTGCAAATACTGCTCCCCAGGAATTCCGGGGAGCTTTGAGCCCGGCCACGAGCTGGCTGCTTGTCCCGCTTCAGGCACGTCGTCTTCAGAGCACTGAGGTCTGTTTAGAATAGGGACATTTTTGCCTCTCACTTTGGATTTGCATGCAGCCCAGCACTGCTTCTTCTGCAAAGTCTGATTCATATCGTTTAAATCATGAGGCCTATTAATACAGAGCTTACACTCCTGGGCGCTCGGCATTGTGTGCTCTCTTGGGGGCACGGGGTGTTCCATATCCGATAGGTACGTTCAGAGCTTAACCCACCGAGTCAGGGACCACCTCTCCACTGGCTACAACACGGTTTCAAACCCCTACCCCGCTTCACTGATGAATGTACTGTGTGTTATTGCTTATGGTTTGTAGCATCCATATTAACACAATTTAATTAAAACAATTAATATTCACGTGGAAATACATGGTAGCAGCAATTTTGTGAACAAAATGGATTTGAAAGTAGCCTATGTGCATACAAATGATTTAATTTAAATAAATATTATAATTAACATCTTATTTATAACATAAATCAGGATATGGAAGCGCACTTTTGAAAGACAAAATGTAGCATGTAAAGAAACAGAGACGAGGGGAGGAACAAAAACACCACTGTATTGTGTCTTACCATTTAATTTTCTTAGATACATAAAATTATATAACAAAAAGCCAGAAACAGGATCAAATAAAAGGCAAGAAAAGATGGGAAACTATAAGACACAAAACACACTGCTGTGACAAAAGCAAAAGTAAGCTTGAACTGCCCACGAGAGGGGCTGTGCTTAGACCCTCTCGCTCGTCAGCACTTCGTTGCATTGCTGTGAGCGGGAGGCTCCATGGGAGGCCTTTGCTGGGTGGCCTGGGCTGCTGCAGCTCCGCGGTGCCGACCCCGCCAGGCAGCGGGCACGCAGCGCTGCCCTCGCTGCAGCAGCGCAGGCCAAATATTAACACTGCTCCCTGGCTAGAATGATCCCCGGCTTAGCTGTAGGTCTGTCTGCACCATGTCATTGCTTGAGATCCCCACTTTGCCCCGACAGGGTTAGTAAGGAGTCCTGGGGTGGGGTGGGGGGGTGAATATTTTCCGGAGTATTCCCTCCTGCATTTTTTTATTAGGAGGCTTTCTGCTGCTCCAATTTCTCCAGCCATTTGGAGATGCTCTGCAGAGACACTTCTCTTTGCTCTGTGCTGGCTCCTGCTAGAGTAAAATGACCTCCTCTGCTGCATGGGAGGGATTTTATATTAATATCCTTCAAGACGGGCTTCCCAAGTATCTCCTGTTGGCTTTCCTTCCTTCCTTCTCCTTGCCTCCCCTGCTTTCACTGTTACCCACACGTCGTGCTAGGCTTGCAGTGAGGGCCGGATGAACCTACTCACCAATCACCATATGGCCACAGCGCTTCTCCGGGGACCTTTGGACAATGTTCCCAAAGAGAGGGAGTACCTGTTTTTTTACAAAGTAGATGCTTCAGTCACATCAGAAAAATCTCTGAAATGCTTCAGCTGAACATGTCAACTGAGTGGGCAGACTTCTACTGCATGGATCCGGAAGGATTCCTTTTTCCTAGGAACTGGAAATCCCCGTACCCTGCCCAAGCTGAGCCTCCTCAGCCCTTTGCCCTAGCAGCATTGCCCAGCAGGCAGCACCCAGGTAGTGTATTGGTGTTTGTGTGCCTTCTGCAGCAGACAGAGACCACAGAAGATTGTGATGGGGGCTTGTGGTCCTGGTACACTGAGACCCATCTTGAGCTTGCGATGCTCTTTGACAGCGCCTGAAACTGTTATGAATCAAGACGTTAAGCCCATAAAAGTCAATCTAATCTGAAGTGTAATTAGTAGGATATCCATGTTGGGAATTGGCTTCAGCTCTACTCCTCCCTTTGTAGATTTATCTAATTCTAAATTTATATATTTGCTGTAAGGAAGATATAAATAGTTGACCATGACTAATGTATTATCTGTTTCCTTAGATAAGAGGCAGCAATTATATGTCTGAGTTTTCTATAACTGAGCAAAGTATGGTAAAGTGATAGTGACAGGCTCAAATTTTTATTAAGAAAAATGCTATATGTCAACCTGCAAGACGGAATTTCAGAGGGTCAATATTTTCCCAAAATGGTCCGTGTACCTAACATGACTCCGTGTGTGTGCTCCTTCATTATTATTATTTAAACTGGGAATTTATTTTCATAGAATAGGTGGATGCTTCAAAAATATGCAATAAAAGACACTCCCTGTCCTGAAGAAAAAGATGCTAAGAGTCAGTGAAGGGATACTCTAAAAACAGCACATAGATGAAACATAAGGCATTAAATAAATATTACCGTGTTATAAACTCTATCTGATGCATTATTTATTCATCTTTCAAGGAGACTTATTTACATTGGGGCTGTTCTGGGGAGCTTAGTGTTTTTCTCTGTTTAATTTATTGTCTAATGGATCTACAGTTTGTTAAGAAGTATTTCTTCAAATCTGGGGAGTTTTTGTGTGATACTTTAAAGAGCAACAGTCAAAGTAGAGAAAGCATAGAAGAATGTTGTGGTAGGCAGAAGAAACCTTTGGAGTTAGCACAGGAAAGATGTTGGATGGGATTCGTTTCCCAGGAAGCCTCTCATTAGGAAGCCTGCATGTTTTAAACACTCGAACTGTTGTGAAGCAATCTGTAGATTTTGATACTTCCCTCAAGGCAAGGCTTGTGTTTAAAGCATCACTGTGATATTATGAATAGATTTCATTTAGAGGGAAGGCCAAATGGAAACATCATATCTGTTTGTTTCAGGAAATTCTGATACAGCTCCTCATTTATATCTTGTCTCGTCAGTAAATTTATTGACCCAAGCAGAACTGCTGCAGTTTATTTTGGGTGAAATACTCATTTTTTTTTTTCAATAAAATGGCTTAAGAGAAAAAACCCCACTTAGTTTTTGCCCCTTTGTCCCTTTGCTGTGGACAATTTTTTGAATTTTCTGTTATATTTCTGTGTGTTATTTCAGGATAGCAGTACATTTCTAACACAGTTATGGTTTAGGTGTAAGTTGAATAATATTAGCTCTTCAGCATCAAAGGGAGCTCCATCAATGATTTTGTAATAGTATAAAAGGAGTTTGGCAAGTGAAAGAGAGTCATCATCATCGTCTCCACATCTATGTTCATCATACAAAAGTGCTGATATGGGTAACCTGGAAAACTATTTTGGCTGTAAACCAAGTCACTAGTCATTCGAATGACTTCTGCAACTACTTTGCTGCAGTAAACTCTCCCATACCTGGTAGCACCTACTTCAAAGCGGAGGCTTGATTATGCATGGTGTCTCTATGATATGGGAGTCACACAATACATGGGCAGCTTGTTCCAAATGTTTCTCTTGGTGGGGGAATGTAAGTCATTCACTTAATTTTAAAGAGGTTGGAGCAGCACAGCATGTGAAACTCAGCCAAAAGTATCAGAGCAAAGAAGAGAGATGAGGACTTCAAGCAGGGAGAGGACCCTCGATGCTGTTACATGAAAAGACGTTAGTCTAACAGGAGGAAACTCCTTCTCCTTAATTCATCAAATGCAGGATATCCCATGATCAGTTTCTGATCTTTTAGGAATCCTTTGAAGTGTTCCAGCCCCTTTCTGCTGCATTAAGAAAGGACCAAACTGTGAAGGCTGAGTAGTATTTTGGTTAAAACCCTGTCTTCTCCTTTGCCATTCTGCTCTGGGTCTTGCAATGCTTTTGTTGCAGACTCTTCCTCTTTTTTGTATACCTCTCTCATGTTAAGTAGCTCCAAGTTTTAAATTTGGTTGGTCATAAATGCTGCTTGGTGTAGGAGCCCTTAAAGTCTTTGAAGGTCATGGATGTTAGTTGTACTTTCAGGAGACAACTAAGGGCTTCTTTATGAGTACTTCCTGATGTTCCTAATCCAGGATTTCCCTTTTTCATGTGAATCATGGTTTTGTTTACTGATGGTAGCTGCATCACGGGTTCCTCTGATACACGGACAAAAATGGTCCAGTGAACTATGGTGAGTTTTACTGCTGAAATAACATGAGTTGTTGAAACACTTAAACTGAGTGTTATAAAAATAATATAGGCATTACAGCTAAAGTGATTGATCTAGTTCTTGCTAGAATACTTTGTTAGGCACTACTGTCTAATATGCCTCCAGACCTGACGGAGCTTGTTCAAAACCTCATGTTAAATAATTACCAGCTTTTTGAGCCAAGCAGCATGAATGGATTCTCGGTATAATTTAAAATAGTTTAAAACAATACTGTAGTCATATCCACATAATAATACAATGTGTTATACAGCACAATTATTTGAATGTATAGAGCAAAATAAGACAATCAGTGTTCTAAAGAAGACTGGAGGTACTTAACCATCTAATTGCTATTTGAAATCAAAAATACTCCATTAGTTCTTGGTGCTTATTTTGACTCTTAAAGAAGAGCTTAAAAACTGCTTAGAAGTTTTGAATGTGGAAGTCCTATGAATTTGCACTAGACCTCAGAAATGTCCTTGTTATGCCCAGGTGTGCATATTAACACTTTCAGGAAAATATTGCCCCACCACCTCTCTAAGGAGACAAACATAGTCTTTTAAGAGGAAGCTCTTCCTGCAAGGGCTTTGGATGTTTCATATTTGAAATCCAGTGACAGGGCAAGGGATGATGCCATTACCTTTTTGTGCATATGCAAACTGATATGAAGCACACAGAATCACAGAATCTTTAGGGTTGGAAGGGACCTCTAGAGGTCATCCAGTTCAACCCTCTTGCTCCAGCAGGGACACCCAGATCTCCAGAGGAGACTCCACAGCCTCCCTGGGCAGCCTGTGCCAGGGCTCTGTCACCCTCACAGGAAAGAAGCTCTTCCTCACCTGGAGATGGAATTTTCTGTGTTTCAGTTTAAAACCATTGCCCCTTGTCCTATCACCAGCCACTACAGAGAACAGTTTAGCCCCCTCCCTACCATCAGACCTCAGGAATTTGCACCCATTGATTAGATTCCCTCTCATCCTTCTCTTCTCCAGGCTAAACAGGCCCAGCTCGTTTAACCTCTCCTCCTGCGGTAGCTGCTCCAGTCCCTTGTTCATCTCTGTCGCTCGTCCCTGAACCCTCTCTAGGAGCTCCACGTGCCTCCTGCACTGCACTGGGGAGCCCAGAGCTGCACACAGTGCTCCAGGTGCGGCCTCAGTAAAGTTAAATAAAGAGTGTTGGCAAAGCTCTGCATCTTTTTGTCCTGGTAATATAGGACATCAGTCCACCAGAGAGCAAATAAGATTATTTTTTTTGTTACTGTAATGTTCCCTCTGGTACCCCTTGCTGTGATTTATGAAAGGAGAGATGAAAAAGAAAAGAACACCTTGATTCTTATTTTTCACAGACCCAGGGACAATGATCCCTACAATAATAAGTCAATGATCTCACGTGCTTTGAAAGCAAGTTCTGCTCATCTTTATCAAATGATAAAACTTATCATCTCCTCTTAAAACACTGCATTACTATTCAGCAAATCCTAAGTAAATAAAGTTGATCTTTGGGTCTTTCATAGATGCTCATTAGATCTCTGTCTTTGATGTCATGTATATCAATTGTGAGCGATGGCAAATGAAAAAATAAAAAAGTTGTCTATTATTATGACATTTGCATTTTAATTAGTCTCCCTTTTAAAGTTTGGTTCCTATTATTGTAATTGAGAAAATAACTTATGGCAATAATTAATGAAAAGGTGTTTATTCATTCTTTATCTAGGCCTCTAGGAAAAAAAATCAAAGGGATTTCTCTAGCAAAAACTGAACTAGAAGGAATCTTTCATATTGAGTTTTTTCTGCTTTCATCACTGACATGTAAAATTCTGTTCATTAACAGTAGCTCTTAAGCTCTGTCTTAAATACTAGTGAAATTTCTGACCTCTTTTTTACTTTTATAAAACTGCTTCGCACCTGGGATGTTTAGAAATCTTTATTTCCTTTCCATCCTAAATCTATTTGTGACTACTTTATCCTCGTTTATTCTTGTGCTGTACTGGTTCACAAGCCTCCGAGTTTAAAAAGTTCCTGTCTCTGCATTTATTCCCTCTTCCTCCACCCAACGCATTAGTAGACAGAAGTCTTATCCACCCTCATTCTTCAATTTGTTTAGCTTAACAAGCCGAGTTCTGCAAGTCCCTTCCAATAGCTCCAGTTTTCAGTGCCCCTGCCAGACTAGGAGAAGTATACTGCATCTGCTCGATCTGCAGCGTTCCCTTCGTGAGTCAGGTATCTTGAGCATATGGAAACAAAAAATGTGTGTCTTGCAGATGAGACCTTGCTAGTGCCAATGCTAGCAGAATCTATGTGAAGCAAATGTAAAAATAAAAATAGATAATATATCTCTGGCCTGCTGCTTTTATTCCAGGATATCTTCTGCCATGGTTTACAGTGGCTGTGTAATTATGGGATATAATTTTCTTACCATGAGAGCTTTATTGCAATGGGGATTTTTTTTCTCTGCCAACGATTATCTATTCTTTTCATCATAATTTTATTAATATTGATTCTTCACTTCCTAAACAGAGAGTCAGCAATTAGAGAGCAAAACCAAGGACAAAACTCTTGTTCTTGGGTCTCCAGACAGTGGGACGCCCCCTGAGAACAGCAGACCGTCACAATAATGGGGACTGGGTCACTTTTCTTTTTTGAGTTGTTTACAGTTTGGAGTTCAACTCCAAGCAAAACAGCATGATTAACTCTGGTATCTTGCATCTAATGCAGAACTGATTCCCTCCAGATCTCAGTCCAGAAGCCTCCAGGAGCTGCTCCTTGGAAAAAACTGCCTTGGAAGAGGCTTGGTATCCTCCTGCCTGGAAGTGATTATGGCTCAAATGAGATTCTGTTTTGTCTGTGGTATTCTTCCTCCTGCTTCATGTCTCATTGCTTTGTTAATGCAGGCTGTACTAGCACCGTTTTCTTTTTTTCCTGCAGAGAGTGCATCCTTTGGCCCACATCTTTCTCTTCAACGGGTTTCAGTTGTCTCTAACAATACCCGTTTTTGTATTCTAAACCAATAGCTAGAGCGAATCCTTGCAATCGCTTCCTAGGAGCCCTCCCAGACCCTATTTCCTTGAAGGATTGTCTGTAGCAGTTTAATTTACACCACTGCCTGTCTTGCTTCTGCTCTCACCCATATGGACACCTTCTGCTCTTTTCAGCAGGTTTCTGTTCTTCTCTCATTAAAAGCTTGAATCAAAACACAGGGCTCCTCCTTTTCTAGCTGAAGGGAGTGATAAAAACAGTGACATAAAATGAAATCTAGGTACGAGCCCAGATGGAAGTTTTCTGTTAGAATAACGACAGTGATTAATCTGCATTTCAAACTTTGCCACCGTGACAAGGAGCCACCAGGAAATTGCTACAGCTCCACACCACCGTTCTCCTGTTTTGCAGCTTTGAACTACTGCGGTGAATGAGGCGATCAGCATAGATCTGCTAGAAAGGGCTTGCAGGGGAGGAGAGTCTGCCTGCCAGCAAGCCAGAGAGCTCATCTCCTGCACGGAGGCTGAAGGGCTGCTCCACAGGGAGCACCATGGTTAGGTGGAGCAGGGGGTGCAGAGAAGGGATAAGTGTCTTTCAAATAAGATTGCAAGGCTCCACTGGGAAAATGTCTGCCTTGAATTCTTAACCAAGTACAATCCAGGTTAATTAGACTCTTTATTTCATTTGGTAGCTGCTTCTCCAATTTAAGCTTAAATTATTACACTCTGGTCCTTTCTGACAGGGATCTAATTGGAGGCTTCTTGGTTTTGCCCACACAGCCCTTGGTGGGCACTGGTAGAGACAACCACGGCTACTTGCATTGCTTGTCTCAGTGGCCAGGAGTGCCCAGGCTCATTGGGTGCCGCTTCATCACAAGAGTGCTCGTGGCACCCTAAGCCACCTAAACCTGACATGCCCAGGTTCTTGGAGCATCAAATAACCTCAAAAGGGGTAAATTCAGTCTGAGCTTGGTCTTGAGTCGTGCTCAGAGAGCTCCTAAAGGACAAGGTAGGTGTAACCACTGAATTTTAATGGAAAGATGGCTTACCATGCTATGGATTGGCAGCCCCAAGGCTTTAAGCAGGTTCTGTTTGCTTTAGTGATGCTGAAGCACGCACTTGAGCTCATTGTTGAACCAGCACCTCTTGGGCTCAGGCAATAAAACTGAGTAACCAGAATATGAAGCAAATGCTGTATGAACTTTGCTTCCCCCTAAAATGTTTCTATCCTATTTCTCAGATGGTAGCAGTCAGTTAATTTGCTTCTGTTGCTGTTCTCACAGATGAATTAGAAATGTGTTTGCTTTTCACAGTAACTTTGGGTTATGCTGTATACATCATGCTCACTTTTGATTGAGCAAAGTGCATGTCATGTTGCCAGTCATTCTGTTTACATGAATCTTTTCATCATCAAAATTTATGCTGTGTTATCCACTGCCAATAGTTTACAAGAGTGATACAAGGAAATAGTCACATGATAGAGGTCAGGCATCTATTTATATTGGGGATGAAATTCTTTCTTTAGAAGCGTAGGTAAGAGGGTAGCTCTGTTGATTTACCCCATTCAACAACATTGCCCTTTAGTATTGGGCTGTTGCTCAGGGGGGTAATAAATTTCTTTAGAATAGCTGTAATTCAACAGCAATGTTCCTATCTTCCTTCTGCTAAGGTCTAAAGGAGAGTGGTTGACTTAAATTCATTGTGGTTTCTCTGTCAGGAATAAATAAATAAATAAATGATTAAATGAGTCTGTCTCTGCTACCACAAGAGGTGATGGGAGCAGCAAAGTGGAACGATGGACAACTTGTTATGAAACTCCCAAGAACTTGAAAGGAATCAGTTCAGCTTGTACCACCTGCAAAAGGCTTAGAGTAAAAGAATCAATTTACCCCCCACAACTTATGCTTCAAAAGTATAAAGCTGTTCCTCCCAAGTTCTCACCTGATTGCAGCGAACAAGAGAAATGAGGTGTCACTAATCCCCTTGCAGCTTTCCCTGGGCTGCGGAAGAGGGCAGGTCTGCTTTTAAAGGCTTCCTGCAGGCAGGTCTTTGCAGGTGAGTCTGTCTGCAGTGACAGTGGGGCTGCGGTACCTGGGCAGTGGTATGGAGCCATCCACTGCAGGTGCTGGAGAAGGCTTCATGTTGGAAACAGAAAACACCCTTTCATTCTCAGGATAAAACTGTAAATGCCATGTTTTTTTGGGGTGAGGATTAAATTATTTTAAATGGGATGGGTGAGATCACTTGGTCAACAGAAAGGAGAAAGCTTATCCCATGAAAGACAAAATGCATTTTTTTGATACTGCTTCAGGTTTCTGAAAAACACTTTCAGCTTTGCTGTAACCACTGCAATTAGCACTAGGTTTGATAACCAGACCACGAATTGTATGTCTCTGCTCTTTCAGTGCTTTTGTAAACTGCACGGTCTAAGAAAGGCTTAATCCGTAGGTTGTGATTTGCCGCTCTTTGTGCTGGATTTCTTTTTCCCCTTTCTTTTGGCAAAATGCCACTATGCGACTGAGAATTACTAGGACAGCATGAGCTAGGACAGTCTTACAAACAGGTTTTCGCTTGAGCGTCTGCAGACACCCTGCTGGTCGATGTGGATGAGAGGCACTGTGCTGACTGTCCCTGGGGGATGACGGGCACTCCTGCCATCAAGGTCCGTGCCCTGCCTCACACCTTGTCTCACCCGCACCAGAAAGCTGTCGTTAAGAGACACCCTGCGTGGTCGTACATCTGCTGATGCTGCTGGACCAGCCACAAAAGCAGAGCCATCGGGCTCAGGGGCAAGAGGGACGACGAGCCTGGGAACAGAGCGGACTGCTGCGGAGACAGCGTCGCCTTGTGGAGAAGGAGCCTCCAACAAAGCGGGGCCGCTTCTTTCCTGGAGGCTCCCGCCGCAGAGCGAGAGAGCAAGTTCATGACCTGTGTTCTTTTTCAAGCAGACATAGTTTCAATTAAAGCTGCCTCCTTAACAAAAAAGGGATACGCATTAGCAAGGGCAAGCTGGGCCATGCGATGCCTCCTTGAGGCTCTTTCCTTGCAGGGTGACTAGAAGAATGGCCTCAGGCAAGGCTGCTTAGGAGAAGGGGGAAAAAGATTTCTCTTGCTGCCTTTCAAGTTAAGGCAAAGGTGAAGGATTTTTTCTTCTGCAGGTGTTGTCTTTGTCCTATATATAGTTCTCCGTTGTTACAGTTCAGGCAGTGTCAGTGTGTTCGTTATGAACCTATTTCTAACATTCTGCCTACTTGATATGGTATCCTAAGGTAAAGGAACATAAAGTTTATAAAGAAGAGGAAACCCTGACATTTCATTTCATATGATCTCACACTGATTTCAGTTGCAGGTGACCAGATTACTGGGTAAGGATTTCACTACCCTGACCTCATCAGCTCTTGAGCCTCACTTGGTCTGAATAGTCTGCAGAATAGGCTTCTTTCAGGATGTGCTTTCAGGAAAAATCTTGTGACCAAATTTCCTTATTCCTTAGGAACCACCCCTACATTTCATTTTTAAATTAATGTCCAGCATCACTCAGAACTCTCTGACTTCTTTAGGGAACCACCATGGCAGAACTAAACAAATGTACAGATGCATCCTCTGTTTTCTTTCACAAACCAGCACAAGTATAGAGACCTTGGCACACAGCTAAATGGCAGAGAAGGAACTGTGCAGGTTGTTCTAACAGCCATTCTGGTCCCGTATGTTGGCCTTGACAGCTGTTAATAGTTCATCAGATGTTGATATTTCCACATTACTAGCCTCCAGTTTACATTCATTTCCCTGCCACACCTTTCTTGGGACAAAAGTCAAAAATCGAGGATTCTTCCTCTCCTGCTTTCCCTTCACATGGCTACTTCTCTGGAGGCTCCTCTACCACCTCGTGGTACTTTCTGCTTCTCCTTCCAAATCTCATTGACAATGTCTGCCATTATGGTTGTGTAAATCTGGCAGCACTTTTACCCTACCTCCTGTGGGAGTCGTAGCTGCAGCAGTTTATAGCTGTGACTTGGTTTCATCACTCCCACTGCGAGCGTCGAGCCATTCGGTTTCCCCAGGAAGGATGCGCCATGAGCGGGCCACTCCATTTAACTCGGCAGAATCAGCTCGCACGCCCCCCGCTATCATTTCCCAATAGCTGGTTTAATGCTGCGTGCAAGGCAGGGTGAAACGCTGCCTACCACCAGTGATTTTCCACCTTCACTGATCCCTCGTTTCCAGAGCAAATGCAACTCCCAATAAGAAGTTATCGTCACTTCAAATTCCTGGGGACTCACTGCATCCTGCAAGAGGCCGCTTGCCAAGACTGGGGATCAGGTGCAAAAGCAAAGAACCTAGAGGTGGTGGAGGTTATGAATGCTTTGACTCCAAACATAATCTTTCCAAAATGTAATACCTAACTTTTCTTTCAAGTAGACAGCTTCCTCTGCTTTTGATTTTCTAGAGTCCACCAATATCCTGTAATACAGAACAAAGGAATGAAGGGAATGAAATCTCTGCTGTGAAATGATAAGGGGGTATACATCTAATAAATCCCAGAGACATAACTCAGGTAATTCTTTTACACTGGTTATATGGAAGAAGCCCTTGTACAGTCTGTGAATCTCACAGCCACTGCTGGCGCCAGATTTTGCTTTGGTTCTGCAGCAGGAAATGCCCTTCCGCTCTGCAAAATCACAGCGGCTCAAGAGCTGTGCGGCCACCGACGGTCTGCAGGCTTTAACTGCGGTGAAAGGGGCCAGAATATTGTCAAATGTAAATGAATGCTGTCACAAGCAAATTTAATGTCTGTGCTCACAGCAAACAGTTCTTCCAGTGTTTGTTCAGAGATGCCTCCATCTGTCTGTGGCTGCTCCACCAAATCCTGTGGTGAGTCCTGTGCAGCTCAAGGCTGCACTAGGCTGCACCTAGCACTGCAAGGAAGCTCTGATTTCCTCCTTCTCCTGCTTTTTTCTCCATATGTACATACAGGATTTCTATTCCTTTTGATTCCCTGGCTCTCACATCGCAGAGAACACAAGGCTAGAAAGGTAGCTGAATCCTCTGCTTTTAACTGGGTTAAGCTATTTTTTATTTCTGCTCCTCAGCTGTTAAAAGCCTTTGTGCATATTGGCATGAAGTCCATCCTGGCTGTTTCCAGGGTGGATACTGCAATAATACAGGTTGCACTCATCGGGGTGAAAAAAAAAAGAATTTGAAAGTGTGAGAGGGAAGTGGTTATATAATCTAAAAAAAAAAAAAAAAAAANAAAAAAAAAAAAAAATAATAGAAAAACATATAATCTAAAAAAAAAAAAATATTATTCCGAAGCATGAGAGGGAAGAGCGTGTTTAATCCCTTCTTGCTCGTGCCTGGGCCACCAGGGAAAAAACTGCCTCTCCTAAACTTACATCAGCTGAGATCTTTAGGCACACTTGGTTCTTCACTGGCCTTTGGGACTCATTTTGAGGCCACCAAGTTTAAAGTAGTCTCATCAGACAGGGAAGAATTGGCTTAGGGAGATGGAACAAGAAAGTTGACCTCAAAGATTAATGTGTCCATGTTCTTGTTTTTTGCTAAATGCAGGATAGATGGGACTCTGAAATGGGTAGCCAAGTGTTTTTTCTATAAAGCTGATACTACTTGTTCTTGTGCCCTGCACCGTTTTCTTTGTGAAGCTCTTCACGTCAGCTCTTAGCTCCCAGTTCTGTGCTTTAATAACAATACCATCTGGCTGAGGTTTTCAAACCTGCCTCTGGGAGCTGAAAGCCCTTTTTTTTTCCCATTATAATTAATGAGATTTGGGTGCCCAAACCCCCTGGGCAGCTTTGAATACATCATCTGCATCTTTTTGGTTCATAACTGCTTGGAGATTTTCAAAAGAATAACAAAAATGAAGCTGTCCTGGGATGCTAGGGTATTATGTAGTCTTAATGCTAGACATCACTTTCTGTGTAAAGGCAGTGGTAAAAGCATGCTTTATTATATCTGAAGGGGAATTTTGTTGTCTCCATTAAGCATGAGCAAATATATTTTGGACCTTATCAGTTGCATCTAATTTTTATTCCTAAGGTAGTTGACTAGAAGGGCAGAATTATATTTTTGTTGCTGTTAGGAGATAATAAAGATAACATTTTTAATGCCTTTACATTACAGCTGAATTTAGTGCTCACAGAAGTACATAAATTTCTGGCAGCCATCAGTAATACAGTAACGTCTACTTCTGTGCAAGGAAACTAAAGCCTGACTCCCTCCAGCTGCTCCAGAAGCAGCTCTCCATGGTATGACAAATATGCAAGAGTTTACGATGCTATGAGCCAAGCACGGCCCTTCTTAGCAAGCCAGGCTCCAAAGCCTTCCCACAGCCACAGTTTCCATACATGTGGGAGAAAGGGCAAGAAATGGGCTCCTGCAGGACTTGCAAGCTGTATTGCTGCCCAGGGAACAGCTGCCTCTCCTAGTGCTTCTCCCACCACAGAGGGCTTGCAGGGCCCAGCTCTGGCCTGGGATGTTCCGGCTTGAACCACCTTCTGGCCACTTCATCATGCAAGAAACTGCCAAATAGCTCCAAAACACCAAACTGCTGTGGCTATTTTCTATCCTGTTGTATTAGTCTGCCCCAAATATACATTGGGATAACAAAAAAATGATGACACAGTTGATGATATTTGAGTGGCTACCCTGTTTCTGCTTGGGATGTAATTTGGGAGATTAGCACCACTCGTTGGAGAGAACTCCTTGCATACCATGAATACCTGGATAAGGAGCTCCTGGAAGTTTATGGTGAATTATTTTTTCATAGAACTTGTGTGAAACTGTTTGAAGTATGTAAAACAGGATTAAAAAATGTTCTGGTTCTATTGCAGAGGAATCCCTCAGCAGAGACAGGCTCAGTAAAATAACTAATGATATAAAAAGAGAGTGGCTTCATGCAGAGGACAGCAATTTGCAGTTAAATGGCAAATAAAAAGTAAGTAGCAAGTCAGTTCAGATGTTATTGTCTGGGGTAATCCATTCCAGTGGCATTCATATAAGAACCCACATAAAAATCTCTGTGCATTCAATCGTAAGACTCTTATTCAGTTGTTTTATGTTGTTTTGGACTTAATACAACCAGGGTCCCTTGCGTAAACCTTATGGACATAAACAGTGGGTTTGTTCTTCTATCAAATTCATTGACTATCAGAAGTTTTGTGCGGTAATCTTCTGGAGGTCTTAAATATGTCACCTCAAATGCAATGCAATTACTGGGCTTGCATGTGGGAGGATGCAGTTTTGTGCTCAGCTATGTGTCTTGTGCTGCGTCTCCAAGCAGTATTTCCAGCTGCTGAATCTCAGCCTTTCTCGTGTGCCAGCTAACAGGGAACTGAAGAATAACTTCGTGTGGGGGGAGAAAAAAAGGAAAAGAAGGCCAAAGATTTCAGCAAGGTCCATTCCCTTGGATCTTGCTGTGCTGCATAAGTTGTGATGCCAACACAAGATAAAAGATGGAAGCACAAAGTGAAGGGCAGAGCTGGAGTCACCATAGTGGCCACAGCATGGGCTCAGGTTGACTGATGCTCGTGCTGTCGCATCTCGAGTTGGCATCAGCACACCCATGCAGAAAATCAGACAGGCAGCTTAGGGTGTCAGAAGCAGTTGGCTACATACAGAACTATCATATTTATTGATAAATCATTTTACCTTATTTTTTAAAAAAAAGAACTAGCTCTATATTCTACAAGGACTTTAGGCTAAATCAGAGAAATAATTAGCTATGTAAGTATGTGCCATCACTTTCTTCATTAGTGAGACAGAAGGAAATCCTGGCAGACCTAGACGAGAGGCAAGAGAGGACAGCAGTTTTCTCAGGAATAAGACACATGTTTCAGCATAAATGCTCTGTGTAAAGAATATGACAGTAGGCTCAGTAGGATGTCAAAAGATATGGGTATGGTAATGTCTGCATTATTATTTGTTATGAATTTCAAAGACTGCAGACTGGACTGTGGAACTGTTTATTAGCTGGGTTCAGCAAATCACCTCTGCCCTTGTTTGCTGGTATAAGTGAGCAAAAAGGGAATAATATTGTAATTCAAGGAATCACAGCGAATTCATTACAGCGTGTTTGCACCGTGCAGCCAGTTGCTAAATGATATAAACATTAAAAAGGCAAGACCCCACTTACGCTCTTGGAAGGGTAGAACCTTTGTATTAAAGTGAAAAATAATGCTACCCTATTTGAAAGCAGTAATCCAAGAGGGTATTGTTGATTCATGTACACTGCAAGAAAAGCATATCATCATTGCAGGCTATGCATGCTTCTAGAGGTTTTAATGTGTTCCCACCACCACCACCACCCTTCCCGGAGCTGAGCTACCACTGGAATATCCCCCAGATGGCAGTGCTGCCTTCCAAGATAACAACGCTCCGGAGCTCTGGAGGAGATGCGTGCCAAGCTCTGACTGGCTTCTGGGCCATGTTTCTTTGTCTCAGAGAAAATGTGCAACAAATTCTCATGCAACAGGACACGGGCAAGCAGCAGCAGCTGCTTTGATCCCAGTATGACACAGCAGTCACCTCCAGCTGCAGGCGCCCGCCCGCTCACAGCCTGTGTCACGGACGAGGTCCCTGAATGTGAACTGGGAATTCTGCTAAACTTTATTTTAATGTGCAGTGTCTAAGCTGCTCTGGGTGGACTGCAGAAGATGAAGTGAGAAGGCCAGTTTGACTGTTCAAAGACCTACGGATGAAGGCTGTGTGTGCTAATTTTGGTCCACAAGTCTTTGGCATGGGGCCTAATCCTTTCTCTGGTTACCTCACTGCTCTGGCCATCCTCAGTGAGACAGACTCTCAGTGCTGGTATCAGCATTTCACTGGGCTATTCAATCTCACATTTATCTTTCTGTGCCTTACTTTATGTTTTTGCAGGGTGTCCTGAACAAGAGCAGAGCTTGGTTATTCCCCTTAGTCCTTCCCCGACAGTGGGAAATGATGCTGTACCTTTACTGGGCAATTTTCAATATGATACTAAATCTCATAATCCCACTGTGTCTGACAGCTCTCTTGGAAACCTCTGAGAAGCAGTAACTGGGCATTTCCTGTTTCTATCAAAGCCTTAAGATTTAACAAAATACTTGGATGTGTTTCTTCTAAAATAAAAGGTGTAAACTAGTTGGCACACTAGATGAAGAGAGGTTTGATGAGGAAGGATCATCATGGAGGAGCAATGGAGGTAGCTGGCAAGGGCAGGTTGCATCCCCATGGCGAGAGGAGGGTGAGGACAGCAGCAACCATGGCAAGTGCCTGAGATGCCTGCTGCATCCCCAGGCTGCTCTGTGCTAGTCATCAGCTGGAGTGAGCTGTAAATATATCCTTGCCTTTCTTCTCCCCTTCCATTTTTCTCTAAGTCCCATACCCCTCTCTGAATTCCTATCCTGGTTTCCTACCTCTCTCCTTCCTGATCACCTGGTGACCACCCAGCCAGCTGACCTCCGATGTTCCACCCATCCCACCAAAACTGAAGAGCTCCCATACACCAACCATGTGATCTCAGCTCTGCCCTGTTCCTCTAGATGTAGAGAAGCTTGTGGGAGAAAAAAAAGAAAGCAAAACAAAACAAAATGAAAAAATTAAGGTCAAGTCCAAAAGCAATAACCTTTTTTTTTAATAAAACCTTTGCCACTGGGAACACTCAGCCCTCTAACCAACTAACAAGTCCAGGACCTCCTTATCACTTCAGTGCCCACCTAGTCCAACATGTTAATAAAAGGCCACAGAGAAAGTATTTGAGGAGAAGAATCTGTGCTTCAAAATGAGGCTTGGATTTTACACTGTTTCCTCAGTCAAAAGCTCTGTCCTTCTGAACATATTAGCAAAGGTGAAGAATATTTTGGTTTAAAAGCAGTATTACAAATTCCTTCTTTTCCGCCCCCTCCCTTTCTTTAGCTTAAATCAACATCTCCGGGGAAGAGGTAGAAGGAACTCAGCCATTTAAAGACACATCTGCTCATTCCCAGAATTTGATTTCAGCTGTCATCATCTCACCTGAAATGATTACGTGGGAAACCAGGCTTATCAGCTCCAGTTTCCCATTTGCTGTGATTACGGTGTTTTGCAATTCTCATATTTTTTGCCTGCAGAATATGGCAGACTGAAACATAATCTTGGATTATTTTTTAAATAACCAGATTGCTCAATTCTAAAGAAAACCAACACAAAATAAAAACAATATTTCTGTTGCTGCAGAATAAAGATTTCTCCATCTTTCAAAATAAATTTGCTGCCAAAGGGATGATTTTTCCATGGCTAAAAACATATTTTACATTTAAGAATGAAAATACATATAGCTTGCTGAAAGCAGAGATATTTTATCTGAAATTGAGAAATCCAGAGCAGCCCTTTCCCCTCTAAATAGATATCCTTTCTGTGTACTGAATTATGTTCAACACAACACAGAAGTAAAATGAAATATGCCTTGAAATATGTTAAGGACTATATATCATTTTTGTAGCAAGACCTGATTGGGGTAAATCTCATGACATTTGATGTTACATAGCCCTTGTTATTAATAGATAATTTTAAAAGATCTTTATCTTTTCATCCCGTGGTATCTTGTACTCAAGAGAGATGTGATGTGTGTCAGCACCTGGGATCGCCCCTGGGATACTTGCAAGACACAAGTGGCTGAAGGGATATGGTTCAGATACAGCTGGAACAAAACTAAAGTATTTGAGGAGAGACGACTGCGTAAAAAGAGGCCCTGAGTTTTCTGCAGAGAGCCTAATGCCTGAATTCTGCTCTTGTTTTGGTTGGGACTCATAATCATCATAAACGCACAGGCTGCATAGGAGGAGTGCCTGTTTAATGTCAGTTCTTCCTTTGAACCACAGCCCGCTAACTGCTTTGCTCACAAAGGGCAGCCGTGTTTCAGAGCTTACCCTACAGAACTTGGCTGTATGTCCTCCTGCTGCCAAACCAGTGTGTTTCTGCAAACAGAGGTGACTTGGAGACACAAGACTGCACACCTCAACTAGTATCAGTTGCTTTACTCTTCAAATTCTCTTACAGAAAGTAAAGTTACAAAGTTTGACATTTATTTTGATCCCATGGCATCTATTGTAAGCTTGCATGATATTAGGGCAAAAGGCCCCAATCCTCCTTATGCCCTTCACCTGGTCTGAGTAAGCAAGGCTTTGTCATGGCTCTGCTTCCCAACTAGAGGCAACGGGGAGCTGTCCTGCTCGAGGATTTGCCTTGCAGCCCTTCAGTATTGTACAGCTGGAGAGGAAAGCTCCTTCCAGCCACTGAAATCTCACTCTTCATCAAGACATGAGAGCCTGCAGTGATGCTCTGAGTTGCAGGAAGACCTCTCTGTGTTGCCTGCTGATGGATTTTGTGTTCCTTGCTCGTGTGGATAGTATCAGACTTGGTCTGAGAGCAGCCGCCCTGGTTTCGCATGGAGGGCAAGCGTGAGGGACAGTCGTAAGGCCACTATGGGCTGCCCCCTGCAATCACCACCAGCACCTATGTACTTGCATGCAAATTGTGTTTCAGACAGATACTGTCAATTCTCATTAACTGCCCTTTTTTTGAATTTATTTATTAACAATTGCTATCCACAACACTCAACCTGGACAGATTCTGACATTTTGAAGGCCTAATTACTAGTCTAACAGGGAAGCCTACGTTAATTGTCAGTAAGAGAGTGTGACTGTTATCAAAGACACTGCTGGCAACATATCCAAACGCCTGCTTTCAGCAAGGGAGAAAGTCTGCCAACTTTATGCTAAGGAGAATTTTTACTCAGAGCCGTTCTTTTAATTCAGGAAGTTAAATCAAAATATAGAGCGTGTCTCTGAATGGAATTATTATGAAGCTCTGGGTAGTAGAGATACTGGACCTGGAAGGGAAAGAAGGGAAAAGGAGAAAGGGGAAAGCTGCACGGGGAATTTTTCCCTGGATGTGCTGTCTGGTTGGAGGGAAACAAAGAGCAGGAGGAATTGTCCTCTTCTTTTTAAACATTGGAGACCAGGTACAGGTTGCAGGCAATGCTGCAGTTATTCCCACTGCCTCTAAAATTTCTCAAGGGCTGGATTAGAGTAGATTTTAATAGACTAGCTCGTTTGTGGAAAGGAAATAGTAAAACCTCAGGGCAGATATTCAGGCTTTGTTTTATTTCTATTTTTCTTGCACTTTTACATGGGCCATTGCCAAAGATCACCCAACAATTTAACTTAACAAATTTCCTGCTATTGCAGAGGCTCTTGATCTCTCCTCCTGCTCTGTTTTTGCGACACTTTGTAGTTACTGCTTTCACTGTTTGACAATAATCCTATAAGCCTGAGAGCTACTCAGAGGGTAGTAAGAGGTATTTTATATAGATGTTTATGGATTAGGTGTCCCACAGACCTTTCTGAACTAAATTTTTTATTGTATGTTTGCCTGTGATGGTGAGGCAGATAGCCATACAGGAGGAAAGAACCACTTAATGGTACTTAATGCCTCATGTTCAGAAAATTTCTGCCACGAAATCACATGCCAGGACATAGTGGAGCGCTAGAAGTGCTTACAGAAAAATTGTACATCCCCAGGGTTTCATGCTGTAATGGCAAGTGTTTTTCTCCAATTTTAAGTCCTCGATTAAAACGAATAAGCTGATCCAGCTCACATGCAGTGCATCTTCCTCGTTAAGAGTTATTATTGCCTGTCATTTCTCCATATACTGGTCCAAAGGGAAAGAAATCCACAGCAATATGAAAGATGTTGACATTTTGGCAGTGACTACCAAACTCTCAGTTGGAACAACTACATGGTATCTCTTCCTCAAAATGACTTAATAAACCTCTGCCAAACACTATGGAAAAATAAAATATGTAGATTGCAGTGGAAAATAATAAATCATCTCATTCCTGATACCTCTGCAATATTTCTGTCTGAGAATAGGTGCCAAAGTGATGAATTCGTAACGGTGGATATTTCCACTCACTGAGACTGGTTGAGTTGCCTCAAGATGTGTACTCCACTGGGAAATGTCTTTGACATGCACTGTGTGATCATTTTTCTCATTTTGGTAAGGAGATCTTAAGATAGACTTGGTAGAAATAATAAAAATGCTTCCCATGGAAAGTGGGCAAATCTTCTCCATAGAAACTCTATGGAGAGTTGTCACTCACCTTTGGAAAGCTTTTTCAAGTACAGAGTTTTCTTCAAAAAATCCAATTGAAAATCAAATCATAGTTCAGATTCATGGGAACAGATGCCATTAGACTGTAAGTGCTGAGTCTGGCTTACAGGTATTGAGCATGCAGGAGGACAGTATTGATGCTGAAATGAAGTGCCTTTGGCTGGCACTTTTTTTTTCTGGGGGAATCTGTACAACCCTGGCTTTGGAAATCCAGTAATACCACTAGGAACTTCTCAACAGCTGCCTTTATTTCTCATGGAAACAAGATCAAGTGATCTGCTTAGTATTTTGCCTGTGTTGGAGGATCTAACTGTGTTTTCCTCATTATTCAGGGTCTCATCTATTAAAAGCTCAAGAGCTAGTACAACTCTGTTCTGTTTCCTTAAATGAGGAGCTTGAGTTTCCCAAAGGTAACTTTAACTCACTTGACTGTCTTCCCTGATGTACAATCTAATGCTGAAGTATGATTGCAACTACCAGTTGACCCACTTCTGTGCTCCTAATCTGAAAAACAATCCTAATTTAACTTACAAATGAATGTTTGCTAATTTTCCTTGGCACATGAGATTTGGTTTAAGCTGAGAACTGGAGGGTTTTTTTCTTGTCGGTGCAATTCATAATATTTTTCAGCAGTGCTTTGTAATATGTTTCTCATGAACATCATGGCCCTATTAAATACCAACTCAGTGTGTTGTGATAAAGTGAAAGCACAGTTTCTAGAACATTTTCTGTGTCTGCTGGGACCCTTTTGTTAATGTTCATTATGGGCCTGTACCAAACCCTAACAAAGGAAAAGGAAATAATCCCACTGGAGGCATTTGACTCTGAATTAAGCCCCCAGATAATGTGAAATTCCAGTTTGAATTTAAATGTCTTCTCCTTCCGTGTCACTCCCACCTCCTTAAAATGCCTTGAGAAAGGAGGAAAGCTAACGCTATTTTAATATCCTCTACTCATTTAAAAGGAATGCTTCTAGAAGGAAATAAATATGATATTGTGTACCCAAGTATAATGGCTATGGGTAAAATTACATTGAATTGGTTTTCATTCTTTACATATATTACCAACTGAAAAGGAAATGAAATTTGAATTAATGGACCCATTTGCACAAACATGATTGTTAATATTAATATGCAGGGCAAGTCAGCTGGCAAGAGCAGAAGTGAATTAGTGGATCTCTCCAATGCAGTGTTTCACCAGAGACTAACTCCATAGACGATGCAAATACAATTTGGTAGTTAAGCCAGCATGCTAAAGACTTGTCTTACAGGTGCAGGCCTCTACGTACAGATTCCCTGCAGTATGTCCTTATTGTCCACGAAGCTATAAGCAACACCAGGAAATGATGAGTGTTTACTAAGAAAAAGCACTCTGAGAAGGAAGGAGCTGGTAAAAGTAACAGCCCTCCTGATTCCCTTCTACTGCTGTCTGGCTCACAATGAATACAGAATAGGCTGGATGGATTTGTCCTTGGAGAAATAGCCACAGGGAATTTGTTTTTGTGGGATTAGGCAGAACTGTTAAAAGCAATTTTTGGAATTTGGCACTGACTCTCTTGGTAATGCTCAGACTGCCTTCCACAAACCTCCAACAAAATAGCAGACGACATGAGCAGAAAGTAAGGCGCCAGATACATTTATTATCCTTGGACTAGAAAACTTACACCCTGCTCGTAAGGCGGTAAATCTTTTGAGAACTCCCTAGAAATCTCATTCATAGATTGGAAGATTTGCTAATTGATTATTCATGTTTCTCAAGTATTCCTCTAATTCCTCCATTTCATAATCTTTCATTGTGGTACTGAAAACCATATTTTTGTATGTCAGAACTGATTTTCTCTTAATAATTAGATCTTCAAAAAGCTGACCTCTTTGGAAAATAAGGAGCTACCCACCACAACTGTGCATCCTTATTGGCCAACTCCTTCAATATCTCTGCCTCCTTCAAAAGCACATTGTGGTATTGCTGACTCATTTAGAGCTGAGTTTAAATTATTACTGTGACAAATCTCATCAATCTCTTATCTGAACAAACTTTACAGATTGGTTGAAAGCCATTCTTTTTCTGTAGGGATTGGAAACTTTTACGGAAATCAAAGAATCTCCTTGGAAATGGGCTTTCTTCCTTTCTGTGAAGTATTACGTTTTCTTTTATTTATCCGTTCATCAAGCATTTCAAGTTTAACAGTGCAATAGCATGGTTAGGGAAAACAGGACAATCACTAAAATGTTGCATTCTGCATTCGAATGATAAGAATCCCATTAAAGCTCAACGCTGTTTCCTGGAAGAAAGAACGTTCTTGGCTTTGGCAGAGACAAACAAAAACACCCTTGGCTTTTCCAGGTTTATCAAGCAATTTGTGCCCCAGGAAGGGCTCTGCGCTGCACAGTTATTTTTAGGAGCATTTATCACAGGTGTTCCACGTGTGTTCAGCACATCCTGATTCTAATCCTCTTAATATGCTTAACAATAGTCAGGGAGTTTTTTTGAGAACAGGCAAGCTGGCTTTCCTGGTTATTTTGGACAGCGTTCTTACACAAAGACTACTTTTCTGGGAGCTGAATTCCTGTTCCAGCGCTCCTTTCATTTCAAAGCCAGCTCCATCTGTGTAGGATGACTTCTTATACTACATTACCAGGCTAAACAATCCCTGCTGCATGGAGATAGCAACATAGACATGGACAAATCTAAGCCTTATGTTGGTTCCTTCCATGTTCATATAATGTTCACTGGGAATCTACCCATTTAAATAATTTAAAATGACTTTCCTCTTCTGGCTGCCCACCTATGGGGGGTCTTTTTGAGACCTGGGCCTTACTGCAGACTTATGTTCTGATGCTATGCAAACAGGAGCAGAAATAACCTGCTCTTCCCTCTAATTAGGCTCATTAATTCATGGCTTGTGAGCGTTCCTATCTTCACTAGCCCTATGATGGATTGCCGTGAGTCCAATGGGTATCCCAAGCCAAAGGTGAGGGCATGTAAGAGAGCAATGTCCATGAGATGATCTTCAGAACCAGCAGGAAATAAATGCCATTAAGGATTTATTTATTTATTTATGTAGATATTCAAGGTAATTTTTATTAGAATGATTATGCTTTTATCATTTGATAAATAAGACTCTGCCTGAAGATACCAGAGGGCATGTGGCACCAGAATAATATCTCTGCAACATATTTTGAGAGGTGATCGCACCATTTCCAGCTCACCATATGGCTCAGTACAGATGTCCTAGCATAAAAATGACCTTCATCAATACCCAGAGGTCACAGATGCAGCACTCAACACTCCGTAACCCTTGGCAAGGGCGCGCGCGACACGGGAAGTGCACCTGCTGCCTTGACCGCGTTTCGGGATGCAGCCACCAGGAATTTAACGGGAAGGCAGAGGTTCTGG
Source organism: Eudromia elegans (assembly GCA_003342815.1). Lineage (NCBI taxonomy): Eukaryota > Metazoa > Chordata > Aves > Tinamiformes > Tinamidae > Eudromia > Eudromia elegans. The sequence goes on from PTEX01000012.1 coordinate 5,219,256, forward strand.
GTTAGCTTCTATTGCTGCTGGTAACATCTGTTTGTAAACGTAGCTGTTATTGAATGATAGAATGTGCTGATATTAAAAAATAAAAATACTAACTTATGAGAGTTCTGTGTAGGTTTTATTTTGGCAGCCACCAGGAACAAGAAGCATCCATATTGAATGTCCATTGATAGCTGTTTTGTCTCTGCAGCACAAGAAATACCTGGGAAGTAAGCTAAGGCAGTGAGGGGGGTCTTCCGTGCTGTATATTGAACAGTTGAATTTTATTCCATTCGGAAGAGACTTTTTCTCTCTCTCAGTCCTTGAGGCACTGTGGGCTGTAACAGCTGTAACTGCTCCATCCTGGGCTCTCCTGGAGAGGCTTCTTTGCCACAGCTGAGCTGGTTGCTCTGCCCTTCTCCCCAGGCCTTGTGCCATCCTCCACCTCCCTGACAGCAGCACCCTCGGGTGCTCCTCAGGGTGTCTCTCCTGCTGTTTTATGCTGCCTTAGCCAGGCAGCCTGTTGAGTAGCACTGAGCATTTGGCCTCTTGATTTAATCAGGATTGCAAAGGTCACTAAAGGGCAGAAACAGCTAACAGCTGAAAGAGGCTTCTCTCCTGGGAATGGCCAACAGTGTTGTCTTTCACTGGTTATTAGGAGAAAAAGTCACAGTTTGCATGCTCTTGCCACCTTTCCCAAAACTGCTACGTGGGACATTTTATGTAGCATACTCAGAGATTGTGCCTGCTGTTGTTTTTTCCAGTTGACCATCCAGAAGTAATTCTGTACAGTCACTCCAAGTGAAATGCCTCATTTAGACACCAATGCAGGTTTGTAACTTCAGGAAGTCTCAGAATCTTGTTCCATCAGCCGGTCTCAGGGCATCCTACCACATCTACTGCTTCTGCCTACGATCTTAAACGAGGAGCTTTGGTTAAAATTACTGATCTAGTGGAGTTAGGGTGCAACCAAAAATACGCTTCCCAACAATCTAATTAAACTGGAAAGTGGAGCAATTAACTGGAAGGGATTTCTCCCACTACTGATTTTGGTTGTAGCTTGATTTTCACTGCTAATAAAAGGCATATGGAAAGTGACCAAAAATAAAAACAAACCAAAGGCAAACAAACAAACCACAATGAAAAGAACAAAATAAAACAATGACAACAAAGAAAAACAGCACTGTATTTTATTCCTGCAGGTGAAAGGACAGAAATAAGTGAAAAGGCACAGAAGGTAAAGTACATGATGCTCTGTGAGATTGGCACAGCATTATGAAGCATCTAATTTCAGCTGCCAAAGGGGTTCATATCGATTTTTTTTTCTTTTTTCTTTTTCTTTTTTTTTTTTTTTTCTTTTTTTCATTCTCTGTGTGTGCTTTTATGGAGACCTGAAACTGAATCTCCATTTTGCTCTTATGAAAACCATGTTTCTTGGAGGGGAATGTGGGGGAGGGCAAAGAATAGCTCTTTCTGCTTGGAAAAAAATAGCAGCCTACTTAGCACTTAGGAGAGGATTATACACCCTAATGTTCTGAGAGGCTCCTCTACAGGCACGTTTATGGGAGCTGGATGCCTTAGGAGCCTCCAGAAGAGTGATTTAAATACATGCAGACTGCTGTGCGTTTTCACATTTGAGCATTGAGAGAGCGATCAGGACTGCAGCCTTCCCTTTTGCAGCTATAAAACACAAATTAAGAGCAAAGAAGGCAAAGCAATTAGCGAATGCCTCTATTTCAGGTCAGAATGGAAGTCGTTGAGGAGGTTGTTATGAGGAACATACCCTTTCTCAAGGGCTGCCCCAAAAGCCACAAGCTGACTGGGAATTTGGAAAACTCTCCTCCCAGCGGGGACCTGACTGCCGGAGAGATCAGCTCTTACTTCACAAAACCACTTCTGGCAGTTAAGCAAATTGTAACTAAGGATTCTTTGCAACATCAAAGGAGGATTTATTAGCAGCCCAAATGCCTAAATGAGTTCCTTTCTTTGGAGAGGTGGTTATTATTAGGTAAAAGATGCAAAAGGACTGAGAGGTGCAAAGCACTTATTAACAGGCACATTTTCCTCCAGCATAAGGAAGGGAACGGGCTCTCCTTCCATAGCTTTTGCTCCTCTCCAGGATAGCTGCGGAGAGGCTTCCGTGAGAGCCTCTCTGCCACGGCACCTCTGCCCCACTGCACCTCCAAGGACGAGCATCGGTCTCTTCCACGGTCACAGCCGTCTGTGCCACCATGTCCTGGAAGTCAGAGGCGGCCCAGGCCGCACAGCTATAGGGCTGGCACCAGAGACCCACCGCAGGAGGCCAGCCCTGCTGCTTTTCAGAACGACTGTCCTAAGGGCCTGTTCAAATTCCCATGGAGGAAAAGTAAAAACACCGCAAGGACCCTGAATCTATTGCTGCAGACGCTAGCCGCCTTCCTCCATTTGGCACTGCATCGGAGCAGAAGTGGAGCTGTCCAAACGACAGCCCAGGGAGGGGCGAGGGAGAGGAGGACAACAAAAAGCTCTCATGACTCAAACATCTTTACTTTCGCCTCCCCACGTTATCTGGCAGAATTAAAAACCCAGCAGGAAATTAAACATATACACCTGACAAAAAGCTGCTTAGAAAATGTGATGTGTGATTATAGATGACTCATTCTCATTCTGGGAGACCGGTCTGCGTTAAAGATTCTGGCATACTCTGTTCTTTTTTTACTTCTTATTTTATTTTTTTTTTCCAAAAAGGCAATTTACAACTCCATTTTCTAAATATGATTTATAGTTATTGTTTATTGCATTCAAAATAGGAAATGTAACAAGCTTCTTTTAATGCTACATCCTAGCTAGTCAGCTTGTTATGAATTTATATGCCAGGTTCACAAATGAAAATATTTTAGCATGCTGTTTTCCTAACCCATGGAAAAAAAAATCCTTTCCAGGTGCCCAAGAACTGTATTTTCAATCTAATATGGATTTAGCTGGAAGTACTACCAAATAAAATAAAATAAAATACATACTTTAAGTGCTTTAAATGCTTTAAGATGAAAGCAATGCAATAATACTTAACACTTAATACTTAACATGGCATCTCTACATAAAAACATGCAATGTCTTTACAGTGACAGAAATAAATACTTTTCAGAACACCCCTAAGATATGGGGAACTGATCCACAGTGAGCACTCAGTGCAGGACGGAATATAATCACCTCTGGTATGAGGACAACTGCTTTTTAAAGTCTTCATCAATAATAAACAATTTAAACTTGATTTCTAGCCCTGAAGCTGTCTAGGGATTTGGGTTTTCAGCACGTTATTCCTGAGCTGGAATTTGGCCAGGACATCCAGGTTAAGAGTCATACTGTGGCTTTTATAAAAAATTGCTAGGAGTGCAAAATGATCAAAAAGGGGTCACTTCACAACGGTAGGTGCTATCAAAGGATTAAACCTGCATCATCAGGGTGCTCTTTAATAAACCCCTCTCGGAGCAGTGGCTCAGTGCAGGCTTAAAAGGAAGACTGCAGCCTAGTGAATCACCAGCACGGTTTAGTGCAGACTCAGTGCAATGTCACTTAACTTGAAGGATTTGACATGATGAGAACACAAAGTGGTGAGATGTACAGCCAGCAACAACTGAGGGCCTGCGCTTTCAGAAAGCGCATTTAAAATATTGCACTGCATTTATGAGGACAGTATCCAACTCCCTGCTACACCAGACCATCATTAGCAGGATAAGATGTACATCTGTATGACTAAGAAGGTCCTACACTCTGTACTGTGAGATCCTGTTATGAGCCGCCTGCAAGGTTTGACAGCATGAACTGTTCAGAGTGATATTTTCCTGCTCAGATGGATCCTTTTTTGTTTGTGAAAGTTTGAGCTGTTTCCAGAACAAAGATTACAAGAAAAAAAAAAAAAAAAAGCTTTTCTCATGTTAAAAAAAGTAAAACTTTAACAGCTGTTTGACTGATAAGTTCTATTGTTCCCAAAACTTGGTGCAGAAAATCGTAACTGAGCAAGGTATTATATTGGTTTCAAGGATAGGCTCCTTTGCTATTTTGGTAACAAGTGCATTTGGGATATCTCCATGTGTTTGTGTTCAATAGAAACTTTTGATTCTGGTAGCAAAATGCTCACATATTACTGAATCTTTCTTGTCAATGGCCTGGCCTACATACACCCTCTCATATCTCGTCAGCTGGCCTCTGATGAGGTATTAGCAGTGATGGAAAGCATCTTTTTTGTTTTTTCTTTTCAACGGGGAAAGATTGTAACAAAGCACAGAAGGGAGAGGGGCGGAGGAGGAGATGTGCAGAAGATGTGCAGAGGAGGAGGTAAAGCAGGGGACAGTGGTGAGAGCTGGAACTGGGAAGCTGGAAATACAGAGAACAGAGTGGGAAGTTAATTGTAGAGAGAGGGAATAAGGAGAAAAATGAGCTTCTGCTCAGTGGCAACAGAGAACAAGAGATATGTTTAGGAATGGCAACAGAAGGTGGCATTGGAGAGAAAGGAGGAACAGAGAGGGGCAGAGGAGCAAGATTCAGGAACTGGGGAGATTAACTTAAGTATGAAGGAGCACATGAAAGAAGAGATTGATCATTTCTGTAACCCCAGGACCATGTATCTAAATAATCCTCTATCATCTAGGAATAAGTGGATAAACTGTGGACATTCTTGGAGAACTCTACTTCCCAGTCTCCTTAAAAGGCATTATTGTCTTACCCTCAAATGTGCATGAGTATGTCCACTAATTGTCTGTTAAAACTTCAGTAAGACAGCTAAGTTATGTACTCAGGTTGTAGGAAATGGCAGAAGAAATACTGGCTATTTCTGTTAGGTTTTGTGTTTGTTAGGTGTTGCGATGACTGGTTTGTGTTATATCTGGGTATCTAGCTAGAAAGAGGGAAGGGAATCTGTAGCTCTTTGGAGAAAAGCAGATGCTAAAACAGAAGCAGCAAAGGGAGGAGAGCAATTGGCATGGGTTCAAGGTTTTGGAGACTTCTCTGAATGACACAGTTCTGACTGGGCATAAGCCAGTAAAAGTGAAAAGTCATAGTCATCTACTGGACTCTAAAAATCTTAAAGTTTTGTGGAAAAAACTTTTCTTTTTTTTTTTTTCCTACCTATATTAAGCAGCCCTCTGAAATGAAAATATGTGTGCACACAAGGTAAGTTACAAACACAGTTCTGTAGGATCAGGTCAGAGCATGGACACTGTGTCTAGTTTTGACACACAAAGCACACCTTTGAGGGAAAGAAAAAAAAAGACATTGATTTCCCGTGGCCCCTTTCTGGAAGGTTACAGCCCATGTCCCTGCCTCCTGATATTACTGCCAGAGCTGCTAGTACAGCAGAGTAACCCCAAGCCCTTTGCAAGTGCTCCTCAGGACCTTCCTGGTGTTGGGTCTGCAGTCCAATTCCTTGGCTGCAGACCAAGTGTAAGGAGGAAGCAGGTCTGCTTTTCAAAAGCTCCTCTGAGACTTGCAGCACCTTTCCTTGCAGACGGCTGAGAGGATTTGCAAATGCAGACAAAACACAACGGTGTCTGACAGCAAACTCCTCCCTCCTGCACCATCACCACTGCTGGGGTGTCTTGCAGCCTCCTTAGGGACAACGTGTCTTTCCAGGTCTGCGCTTGCTTGGCTCCCTCTTCTGATGTGCCTGGTGACTCGTCTCTTTTTGTTCCTCCTGAAGAGCCTGTCGCTTTGATGACAGTCTTTGATGTTCCTGTCTCAGATTCAAAGATACTGCCTTTTTCTACCGTAGAAAGAAAGTTTTAAAGAAAAGCAGAGGTCACAGACATAAATAGAGTTCATAAAATCAAACAAAATTAATTAAGATTACATAGACAGATTCTTCACAGTCTCTAGTGCAGTGGAAAATCACTGACAGTTTAGGGATGTACATGGTTTTGAGCTGAGGGTAGAGTTTTTGTGGCTACTACTACTGAATATTTACACAGTCTAGATAAAATTCAAATTATTGCAGTTGCTATGAATCATTTCAGATAGTTTTCACTGCTTTGTTACAGTCATTATGGTTACGGTTTACTCTCTGATTGTAGCTTACCTTACTGAACTACATTGCTAGTGCTCTTTAGAGTGTATGTATGTTTAAAAGGAGAGATCACCTATGGATATCCCTCAGTATTTCTCTCCTTAGGAAGCCCTTCAAATCATATTCCAGTGTCTGGAGGATGCTGCTACCTTGACCTTGATCTTGACTTCTACCCCTTCTGTAACAAAATTAATGATAGTGTGACTTCTGTACAAAAAGGATGCTGACTAAATTAGGTAGCACTAAAACTTGTCCTTTCGTGTATTTGGCAGATACTGTCAACCTAGAAAAAAAGAAAGAAAATCTCATCACGTTCTGATAAAAAGTCTTTTTCTTTTAAGAAACTACCACAGTAATTTCAGCTGCAGGTAGTTACAGTGCTCAGGGCTGAAGGGCTCAGCCTGGATTCAGGGCAGGGGTTTGTGTCGTGCAATGGCTGGGCTGCTGGGCTTGTCCCCTCTTCCTGCTGCCATTATTTTTTAAACGGTGTCATACCTTGCTCCATTTGGATTTTTAAGCAGTGAAAGATGCCATTAATATAATAGACTCCTTGACTTGCTTGATTTTGAATGATCAGAAAATTCATTACCCAGTAGGGATTTTTAAAATGTAATGAAGAATTAAAAACCCTAGCTGCATGTCAAGGAACCTGCCAGATTTTCCTAAGCTCTTTTAGCTATAAGGTAGGAAATATCTGAGAATCCAGCCGTTAATGCAAACAGCAGAGAAGAGCTACAACTTTGCTTGACAGAAGTGTCTGGGCTTTACACAGGTTGGTGTGTCATGAATAAGGAAATAACACATGTGCTTGGAGAAGACAACACATTCGTTATATTGCTTTAGATGTTTTCCACAGAGAGAGCACCAAAGCTAGATTTAATCCATTTTGATCAGAATTACCACATTTTAGAGCATGAGGTAGGGGATGTAACCACCAGAAAATAGGGCAAGTTAAAGAAAATTCACTTAGAGTAAATATAGTTTAGGGCTTGTAGTTTCTATGGCAAAAGAAAGCCCAGCTCTTCCAGAAAGCATCAAATAGTGGAAATTTTATCCCTGAGAAGTCTGCCACAATTGTGCAAGGTGTTGAGAACATATTAGCTATTAGCCATAGTTCTATTCAGAGCCTCACTCTGTAAATAATATAGCAACAGCTTTGTTCAGGGGAAAAGAGAGTGAAGATTCATAATTTCTACTATAGAATTCACTGAAGAGAGTGAGACTTAACAATCAAGTCTTGGCTTGCCTTTTACTTGTGAAAATGGAGTATCCATTTAAGCCAAATGCTTTGAGGGGTGTGAATGTTAAAGTTCATGTAAGTTCTCTAACAAAATGGATGGCAGTATGTATAAATAAATTGCTTGAGTTACATTGTGATATTAACCCCCATGAGACAGCTCGCCCAGAAGAGCTTCTGCTTATCATGTTCCAGTGTCTTTGAAGAGGCAGGTAGGAGATTTCAGTCATGGAGGGTATGAAAAGAGGCCAGTGCCTTTCCCTGGATCTATTAAGATTGGAAGAGTGGTCTAAAGCCTCCCTGAAAAAGCTGAAAGACCATGAGAATATCACCCTTTCTTTGCAAGTTGAGGACATGGTACTTAGGTATCACTTTGTTGTTTCATCATCAACAGCATCTCACAAATGCCAGAAACAGGTTTCCCTTGACAGTTTTCAAAAGGGGAACCACAGAAATTGCTCGTGTCTCATCAGCACGTGGGATAGGGTAGGTGTTCACCTGCTGATCTGAGCCTCAGAGTGATGGGGTCTTCTGTTCATCAAGCAAAGAGGGTCAGGGTCACCTGGGCAATGGAGCAGGAGAGGATGGGAGCAAGTGTGTGAAGGGCTTGTGATTGAAGAGGAGGAGAAAGAGGTGGACACCTGCCTGCTCCTGTGCTTGTGTCTTGGCTGACCCAAAGGCAACAGTGATGATGATTGTAGCTCATCCACAACTGTCCATCCATAACTTACCCAAAATCCAGATCCATTACACTTGGAAAGGGACTTTGTTTAATCAGCAGTCCAAAACTCCCACCTGGTAAGAGTGAGTTACTTATGGCCTCAAGGGATGCCAGAGGTTCAGACAAATTTTCTATGCTCAGTGCACAAACAGGTAGGCTAACAAAGGTGGTACTGGGGAGAGAAATGGAGTCAGAAAGACTGGTCAAAAGATGAAGATGGGAAGGCAGGAGACGGGATCCTGATGGAGGAGAAGAGGAGGGAAAGAGATGGGCAAAATGGGTATCTGTGGTGGTTCAAATCCACCACCCTTCCCTCTCATCTTTACTGTGCACAAATAGCATGACTGAATCTTTAGTTAAATGATCAGCACTATTTTCCTCTTACTTTTCCATGCTTTACTTCAAAACATTAATATGTGCTTTTGTGATAGCCTCAGCAATACAAACAGAAATTATATGAGCCAAGTTGTAAAGGCCCTAGGTGAACACCCACAGGCATGGAGGCAGTTAATTTCTTGTTATCTCAGTTGCAGATTTAAAGAGTGAGAATAATAAAGCAAGATGGGTGAGTGAGTGAGTGAGTGAGTGAGGTCTTACCAAGCAAAGAAACTGGAGCAAATCCATAAACAGAGTTTCCTGGGGGTCCCAAAATACAACTTTTAAGGTGGTATAACAATTAAAGCATTTGACTGTATTTTTGACTGTACTTCAGTTATTTTTATGCCAAATTCTGCAATTTTCCTAGCATTAGAACAAAAAGGAAGCACCTGCTTCTAACTCAGAATGTTTTATTTTTATACCGGAAATTAACTTTTTTTTTTTTTTTTTTTTTTTTTTTTTGAGTGTAGTACTGCTATCAAATATGCTGGTTCCTTTTGCTGGTTTACAACCTGAATTAGAAAAAGATTGTACGAAGTGTACGTTTTGGTTTTCTGATATTTTATTCCTTATTCCTTTTTTCTTGTTTTGTTTGGTTTTGTTTTGTTTGCATTTTCTCCCCATGGCATTTGAAACTTGGAAACAAGAGATTCTTAGATAGGGATATATTTTATCCTTGTCCCATGAAATTGCTTTCAAGTCCGAGATGAGAACTATTTGAAATAACTAATTGCCTCCAGCAATATGTGTGCCCTGAGAAGAGCCAGGAGTGTGTTACAATTAATGAGTGTGTACAAATGCTGTAAAGAGGCTGAGCTGAACTGAATGCTATGGAGCTGCAACTAGGACCAGCCTTAGTCCTGTCGAGAGAGGAAGGGGGAAATCATCCCAAGGATGGTTTTCACATCCTGTGGAGGAGGCCAGAATGACTATTTTTTGGACTTGGTTCTTCAGCATCATAGCTTGGAGTAATAGTGTTCTCCTTTTCTAGTTCTTTATGAAAAAAAGAATTCAACAGCTGATTCAACAGCTTCCCTGGACAGTCTCTCTTCCCAGCACTGTGCTGTACTGCAAAGCTTTTCTTCCTAGCGAAAAGTTTTTCCTAATTCTTATTCCTTATTCTTAAGTCTATCCTCCATAAGCACAATTTGCAGCTGTTGACATAGATGTTATGTGCTGCTAGCAGGCAGAGTTTGATTCCACAACCTTCCATTTTTTAACTAGCCTTCAAGTAGTTGCTAGCTGCTATTAGAACAAACTGTAGCCTCCTCTTCAGCGGAATAAAGAATGGCAACTTCCTCGACCTTTCCATGTGTCCTTCACATGTTTGGGAATGTCTCCCTAAAAGACAGGCTCTGCCATCTTTCCAGGGAACAGGGTGAGACTGGATGTCCTCTAACTCCATTTACTCCTCTTGCCGTTCTCGGAGCTGGCACCTAGAGACGTTCTGCAAACACTCCAGGGAAGCAGGAGGTAGCCCCAGAGAAACTGCCAATTCTGCTGTGAGGGACAGGGTGTTCTGGAGCTGGTTAGTCCTGACAGAATGGATCTGGCCCTTGGAAAGCACCATGATCCTGGCAGCACCCAGTGAGTTTCTGCTGGCCCTTGAAAATTTGGAGAAAATATTGTAAATCTCATGCCATGCTGTACCCATATATAGGTATTTATCTCCACTGATTGTATCAATTGTGTGCAGTCATGTTAGCTTTAGGCTTCTGACTTGCCTACCTAAATTAGTAGGACAGGTCACCACATAGGTAATAATTTCTTCAGGAGGTAAGCCAAAACATACAGTGTAAGCATCAGCTTCATTCTCAGTAGTTTGACCTCTTGGGAGAATATATATTATGAAGGTAAAGGAATCTAATTCAGTCGCCTTAGTTAAGGAATCACTCCCTTAGGCAGTATGACTAGTCCTATTGAGTTCAACTGGAAATTTATTTTCTTGCATAAAGCAGCAAAATATGATTCATATACTGTTAGTACTCAGCTGAATGTTTGCAATTTGAGCTCTTAATGAACTTCAGCTGAGCAAATTAAATGCCAGTTTAGTCTGAAAAGGTTTCAGAGATACTTAACAGTAAGAAAGAATACAATTCAATTTCATCACTTACGTACAGCAGCACATGACCTCTACAGTAAAGTGTGCATTTAAGAGAGAGAGAGAGAAAAAAAAGCTATATCTAATTAGAACATTCATCAGCAGGTTAGCAAAAACACCCTCAAGATGACTTACCAAAGGTGTTTTTGGTCACTGTTGCTCCCCATTAATTTGATGAAGATCATTCAAATTTCAGCCACAGCAAACAACTCTACCTGTAAACAGTTGCCCAGTCACAACATTCTGAAACTGTAAAAGCCTTTAAAAGACTTTTTAGGAAAATGTCTAAAGATAGTTTTGTTGAGCAGCATGGAGCGGTGTGGTCTGTAGTTTTGCAGCTAGTGCACCGTGAAAGGTTTTGGGCCCACCAGAGGCTTGATGTAATGCAGCCACTGAACTGCTTCTCATCCTTGATGCTTTAGCTTCAGTAATGGTGTGGGGAATACCCACAAAGGGCACAAAACAATCAGTAGGTAGCTAGGCTGTAAAAGGGCTATGTTTCGAGCCTGCTAAAATTCAGAGGAAAACCTCTAAAATCCTCTGTAGAATTCACTGTTTCTGAATAGCAGCCTGAAGAGTTTCCTTCTTTAGCCTTGGCCATATCAGCACAAGGGATGCCAAATGTAAAATGTTAATAGGGATTTTTGAAGAATGTCACTGGAAAGCTGAACACAATTAGTGAAAAAGTACTGTGTGGATTTGTGCGTACTAGGTTTGTGGCTCTGCGTCTTGTTAAGAGAAATACAGGAAAAATCCCATTCTGGAAGGGGTGCCAGGGAATGGTGTTAATTGGGGGCACGGATTGTGAAAACATATTGCCAGCTTTGTCACTTGTTACAAGTTGTTGATTTATATGAGAAATGAGAAATATGAAGGTGTGTTTGCGGATAAGCATTCACATTTCTCTCTTGGTATAAAGGGCTGAGAATAGAGGTGAAGAAGCCAAGGAATGAGGAGAATACAGAAGATACCCACACATCCAGCGAATACTATCCTCTTCAGTAAGTGACATGCTAATTTCCTCTTTGAGCCTCACATATCGTGTCCTTGCTAAAGTTTATTATCGAGTAAATTAAACAGGAACCTGCAGCATTTGGTTTATCAGCCAGTCCAGGGAGCAAAAGTGTTTCATTACTATTTTGCTGAAAACAGAGAAGGAACTTGACTTTATTTTCCAATTAATAGTCAAGTGGAGTGATGCATGCTGTCTATGTTTTATTCTGGGTGCTCTGTCGTGCAGTTTCACATCTTTACATGAGGTTGTTTAGAAGTTAAAGGGAATTAGCAAAAAAGATAATAAAAAAATCCTAGTTTCTTAAAAGCTTGTCAGGTTCATTGTACATCAACCAGCTTTTTAAATTAAGTGAAGAGGTGAATGCAGGAGGAATTGATGTTAACTTCAGCCTTTTGTCTCTGAGCTCCTATTTGAAGACAAAGTTCTTTTTTACTTCTAAGCTCATTTCCAAGGAGAATAACAATATATTTACAAAACTGATCTTAAACCTTTAGCTTTGTCTTGTAAGGCTTAGCAAAGATTAAAACAATGTGCTTGCAATTCTTAAGGAAGACTGTTTGATCATTGAATGCTCACAGTCTTTATGCATTGGAGTTTCATACAAGCCTTACAGTTAGAAAACAGAAAGACCAAGAAAAAATATTTCAAATCAGCAATTGTAGTTGTTACTACAAGTCACATCATTGCCTAGGTAATATTATTTTTGCAAGAATTATATTTTTAGGAATTTATTTGGACTTCATCAGAGGCAGGAAGGGGAATGTATACTAGGGGAGGCAGCAAAGTTTTTGCTGTAACGGATCTGCCAATTGCCCAGCAGCTGTTGTGATAGTCAGTCTTCTTTACTCTATATAAACTGGCCATCAGCAGGTTACAAAGAATTTGGTTCCCTAAAGTCTGTTACCGTTCAGTAATCTCTTTAAACCAAATTCTTCTGCAGACTCTCAGGATGTCTACTATCTGCTCAAGAGGTTATGCAAGATAATTTCTCTCCAGAATGAATTCAAATGGTCCTTGAAAACACAAAACTGAAAGATTATGCTTGTGTCAGGTGATTTTTTTTTCTTTTCTCAGAAATATGGTATTTCATAGGAAATATAGAAACTGCCCTTGCAGAACCCACGGGAGTCCCTGCGCGGGCGCTCCATGCAGTGCTGGTCCCAAAGCGCCAGCCGGCAGCGCGTGCGGACACCGTCACGGACCGGCGTGGGACGTGTGCCGGAGAGCGACGGTGCTCGGACGTTTTGGCTCCCCACTCTTCCCACAGCCTTTCTTTTGATGCATAGTTATGAAGGTGAACGAAACGTCTGTAAATTAGAAAGAAGAAATGAACTACAAGAAAATACAAAACCAGGATGGTATTAGCTGAAATGAAGAAGCAGAAACTGAGGAGCATGCTGATAACGATAAGAGAAATGCAGTTATATTTGATTAGGGACTGGATTATAATAACCCCTAAACCTCTTCCCTGGCTTGTCCACCAATAGCAGTTGCGATGAAGGATAATGTTTTCCCACTCCCTTTTTATTCAAGTGTGACAAACAGGATCAGCCACAAAGCTGTCTCTGGAACAACTTTCTCATTCCAGTAATCCATCAGCGTTATCTCCTGAGCTGCTGCTTCCTCCTGTGAGCCTCTAGCATACGTAGTTTTGTTGAAAAAAAAAAAGAAAAGAGCACAGAAATCACTCTGCAAGTCGTTTCTATCAGTAGCATCGTTTTGCTTAAGAAATGCAGCCCTGACAACTTTTGCTAAGGCTGAATCAGCTCCCCCGCTGTGCCCTAACTTGTGGTCAGTGAGGTGTCGGCAGTGACGGGTGTCAACACAAGACAGACAAAAGCTGCCAAAATCCTGGGACAAATTAAAAAACGAGCAGCAGCCTGGATCTCATCAAAGTAAAAGACAATAGTGTTAAAATGGGGAATGGGAAAATGTGACTCTTTCAGTCAAAGGGAGGTGCAGGGAAAATCAGTGGTCAATAAAGTAATTATTACTGCCCCTGCTACTGAATGGATGTACAGAGTTAACAAAAAAAAAAAAAAAAAAAAGAGGGAGGTTGGATGATTCTACGACTTTGATGAGGAATTTAGCTGTTACCAAAGGGTGCAGTTCGTGCCAGTGCTCTGCTGCCCAGCTAATATGCTAAGGAAGTGTTCTGGCCTGGTATCTGAGTTTACTGCACCATTTCTGATCGTGCTGTAGAGGAAAAGGTAATTACTGCAGTGGGGCCTGGTTGTTCACTCCCAAGCCTGAGTACGATGGATCCAGCAAAGTAACGGGAGCAATGACAGTGATTCATGATAGTGCCTTGCAGAAATCCATCACGTTCCGGGTTCTGCTCTCTATCTCTGTTTGTTGTGAGGAGTGAGTAACAGTTGTGTTCCTCTCCCTGGAAATCATCTGATAGCATTAACTGAGGATGGCAACGCTATCTGTTATTATTAGTAATTATAAAAGTGTCATCCTTTTCGCTGCAAGAAGTATAAGTTCCCTTGGATAGAATTATATAAGTTCTTTGCTTTTAAACTCACTGCAAGCTTCATATCTATCACAGAAGTTCTATTCGCAGGTGGATGCAGTGACTGTTCAGCTAATAGACTAAGAAAAAATAAAAAAGCCTGGTGGTGTGAAAATCATTTGAATACAGACCTGTAAGAAATAACACCACGGATAAGCTCGGCCCCCAGCTCTGCTTGTGGCCAGCTCTTTCTCTCAGCAGTAGCTAATAGCTGGCAGTTTGGCTTTGACTTTCGGGGTAGTGTAGCAGTGCTTAAAGCACATGTGAAGTAGAAGGAAGGAGGCATTAAGGCACTGGTGCATCTTCCTGAGCCTCGGGTAAAAAGTGCCAGCCTGTGCCCATGAAATTCATTAAAGGAGCTCCGGGGCCACTGTTGCTCACGCCGGCTGCTGCTCCAGAAGTGCCGTCAGGGCTGTTGTGGAGAAGATGGATGGGGCGACTCGTGAGCCGTTTCGGGTGACCTGGCCTTGGAGTGAAGGCAAAGCAAGGAGTCACTGGGGGGCTCTTTTATGCCATGATGACATCTTATTTGCCTGTTAAGCCAAAGGAGTAAAAAACTGGCTCTCAGGCTTCTAATGCACTTACTGGGTGTTAACGTGGTAAAGGGACTAGCATCCTGAAACTCTCATAAGCGTGTTCCTGAAGGACAAAATGTCTGCTTTTTCCTTAGCAGTCAATGAAATGATAGCACGGCTGCAAACTTGGGCCCTGTTTTGTGGAGGAGTATGTCACCAGCACTCCCCCTGCCTCTCTAGTCCTCAGATGTGCTAATCACACATCCCTCAGGTAGCCTGGCCTGCAGCTTGCATTCAGCACCTGGACTGTTTCCACATTATCCGACTGAGAGGAAGAGCCAAGGAGATGACCCCGTGTCCTGCGCAGCTCTCCAGGAAGCATGTGCAGTTTGCAACACGTTGATGTTACCCTTTTCTGAGAGCGCCTTCCTTCACGAAGCTCCCCTGGGCAGTGCCGAAAGCAGGGGCATGCTGCTCAGAAAAGGGCCGTGCAGCTCCCGGAAAGCAGGATGCTCTGTGCACCTTGGGCAGCCACACTTTCCGTTTTCCAATGGTTTTCTATTAGTCCTCCGAGCCTGTGTAAAGCATAGTTTGCTCTTCTACTGCAAAGGGAAATTATATGCATTATTTTGAGATAAATATGTGCTAGAAAAAAACCTAAGCACTGTAACGCCCACATCTACCAGATTAACTCCTATGGCATAGCAATGCTTGACAGAAGTGCTTCTTAGTGAGAAAAGTTGGGTTTTAGTTAAGAGCTGAGAAGTGAGAAGACCCGAGCTCACAAGAAGCCTTGTCTCCAGAGCCGCATTCTGCTTGGGAGCCTGACAACGCAGAAATGGTGCCATGCTGAGCAGCTGTAAATCCTGGGAAAGCAGGTATGAACTGCAGAAATTCAATAAGGAGCAAAGGCAAAACTGGTGCAGTATTTCAAGCCACTTTGACACTTAACTTGCAGTCCATTTATGTTCTCGTTTATGTAGGTGGTGATCTCCTCTATCCTTCACAAGTCGATGCGCAGCATATTGCTGTGCAGATGGGACAAATAACCATGGTTAGGAGCCCCAGAAGGGATGAAAGCCTTCAGTGTCACACGACAAAGAGTATTTTCTTCTCTGCATGTACCCAGACACAATATATATGTACATGTACTGTTAGCAATGGTCGTCCTGTGATCCATACCCTATACGACAATCTGTATAGCTGTAGAATTGCTATGCACAAGTTTCACCACAGAGCTTGCACTTTGGCTGTAGAAACATCTCCTCAGGCTGTGTTTCCATCATCTCAAATGTGTAACAGCAGAAACGGTCCTGATCTCCCGCTCTGGGCTTTTTTTCCCTCCCCATTTTCCATCTACTGTGTGAGTTTACATTCAAGGCCAGTGTCTTTGTCTTTTCCTTTGTTTAAAAAAAAATAAAAATTTCTCATTTCTCAACCCCCTTTAAAAAGCAGACTGATAAGCCTTCTGTGATGGATTGCAATATCTCTGTATTCCCAGATTTGTACATAAGAATTTAGAATGGAAAAGCTGCTATAATGTATAGTTATCTCAGACACTTGGTCTAATCAACAATGCATTAATTAGCAGTACAGAGGAAAATTGCATCAGGAGATGTATCTTCATTTTTTCCCCAACATTTTACTTTTGATGGCCCTGAAGTCATTCCACAGGGACAGCAACAAAGCAGATATTTACTCAAGTTTTGTGGATGAGGGAGCCAAAGTGGACATTTTCTTAGGAAAAAATAATGAGGTAAATATATTAGATAAGCCATTAATTTTCAGAGGAGAGGCTTTGTTTCTCATTTATTTCTTGAGGGTATAATCCGATAAGTTATTTGCTTCCAGAAAGACTGTAAGAGATGTAAGTTCTTGGTGAGCAGCTCTTCCACACAGGCCGTGTCCTGGGCTCTCTGGTGAGCTGCTGTGCTGTTTGAACCACACTGCTACTTGACAGCTTGTTTTTTGACATAATAAATGGGACTCATTTTTATAGCCTCCATCTTTCAGTCTCCAGCGCTAACAACAAGTCCTTACAGGCATATTTGTGAAAAACAGGGCATTCAGAACCAAGGTTTGTTCATTTGAAAATGAAATAAATTAGCCAACAAGCTCTAGATGCCTATCCCAAAGGCTAGTATTATTTCTATTTAACCAATGTCTGTCATTTACTGAAATACCAAACCACACATTTAATTTTAATGTTACTGTCACATCTGAATTGATAAGTTAGGTATGTAAATTTGATTTCAAATGAGAAATTAAATGGCTAATCAGCTGATCATTACAGTCATACTATGTCATTAGCATTTTAAGTTTTACATTATTATTTCTCTCTGACTACTGGGTGGTTTAACTTCACAGCATGCTATTTAACGCAATTGCTATTTTTCTCACTATATTTAATTAAAACTTGTGAAAAAGAAAAACATGCACAAGGGAAACAACCTCAATTACTATTTTCAAATAGTCTGGTGTACCTCAAACAGAGGTTTAAAAATATTAAATACCCATGTCTAACAGAGGTTTAAAAATATTAAACAAATATGTCTGTGGATGTAAGGTATGGCATATACTGACTTCAGCATGTATTTCATTCTGTTCAAGCAGAACATTCTGATCTGCAGTCATTTGTGGGCTTAATTTTCCCTGAATGAGATAATGGAGGTCAAAGAAAATGATGACTTTTATTTTTCCGTTGTTTAAGCTTTGGATCGGCTTTGTGTTGTGCACATGTAACGTGTTGTGAGTTGATCGTTCTTCTGTGCTACTGTCAAACCCATGGGAGGCCACTCTTGCAAGAAGTAAAGGGAGGTTTGGGCTTGCATCCTGTTTTGTGTTTCGGTCTTCAAGGGTCAGTCTTCAGATGTTGGCTCCCTGTGGAAGACGTTACGTGTTCTTGTTTTTCTCTTTGAATGCATTTGTTCTGTTGCAGATGAGCTTGTCAGAATCCTGAGGATCCTTTAAAGCTCTGTGGAGTTATTTTATAAGCCAATAACTTTGCTTTCTTTCAAGAGAGACATTAGTGAGGAGGAAGTTTATGGGAAAGAGTATAAATTATCAGAACTTTTTTTCTTTCCAGACTCCTTGCTTGGAGCCCGATTTGGCATTTAGTGGGAGTAACTTTTGTATACTGGGAAATCCACACAAGCTTGATGAGTGGATGTAGACAGTTCACACATGCTTTGAAATTGCAGCATATACATGCCCTGAAAATGTCATTTTCCCTGAATGTGGAGCTGAAGCAAAATTATTCTTCTTATGGTAGGAATTTCTTCCTACCATTTCAGCTCTAGACTGCTTTGATGATGAATCTAGGCACCCAGACTGAATCATTCGTATTTCTATCATTCTTTACCTGCCCCCTTGGTTTGGCACTTGGCAGGACTAAGCTCTCTGGTTTGAAGACACAGGGGAAGAGGCAGCACTGGGACAGGGAGACTGCAAGGGTGGCTGGCAATGGAGTGAGAAACTAGGAGAGTATGACCATAAGTCAACGTGAGGAGCAAGGTTAGGAGAGTTCGACAATGAGTCTGTGTAGGAGAGACTGAAATGTCTCAAGGCAAGGCTGGGAACTGTCAGTGCTCTGAAGTGCCAGGCAGCTTGGGGAGAATTCTAGGAACTGAACCGGGCAAAAGGAGCTCCAGTACCAGCAGAAGAGCAGGAACTGCTCAGACGGAGAGACCTGGGAGTCTGGAGTTCAGAAGACACCTGGAAGTCTAGGGTGGAAGAAAAGGAAAATATGGGTGAGCAGCCAGAAAGGGAGAACTCGTCATCAAAAAAAACCAAAAACAAAACCAAAAAACTGCTGGAGGAGGGAGAGGCAGAATGGCAGCATCAGCACCAGGGCAGAAGGGTATATGGCGGGGGGCTGGCTATGCAAAAGGACTGGGAGTCAAATGAGGAGTTAGAGCAATTCTGGGACTCACCAGGTGCGGAGATGTGCCTATTTGGAGCAGCCAGGCTTATGGCAGAGACAGAGGATGATGAACGGGCCAGATAACATAAATGCACACAGAAAAACATACTGCTTAGACCATTTACAGAGCTCTGTGTGGTAGGTCTAAGTTTGGTGGCACAGACTCATGTCAAGAGTGAGTGCCACGATTCAGTTTGCCTCTCCTCCACAGTTAGGCACCTGCTGTCCCCAGATACCTACATTTATGCCAGTAATTCTCCTATGCTGCCTTTCACAGTCTTGGCAGTGCTGAATAACTAGCTATCTGTCTTAGAGCTGAATCTTGTCAAGATTCACAAATTGCCATTCTTTGGCCTGTCTTTTTTGATTAGGCATCTGTTTCAGAGCCTATATATTAGATTAAGTCTAATGCAAGCCAAGGTGCCATTGGCAACGCAAAACCACCAGTATTTTTCCAGTATACCTGTGGCTAGAACATTCATTTAAGGTGTGGGAAATTTAGCTTAAAATTATTCAACTGGCAGATATACTTGATTACTTCAATGAGCAGCATTCTTGAGCTGAAATCATCCACTAGTTTCTGCTGATACTGCTTTGACTCAAACAGTTAAATGCTTGAAGTAGGATAACTTCCTCTCACCTCTGTTTTGCACCTATTATCTGTCCATGACTGTCTGCCTGGTAAGTCTGAGGCTTGTTCCCTTCCTGTAGTTTGGTGGATAAGTATTATTCCTTGAGGTGTGGAATAGGTTTCCCTAGGGAGTTTGTGAACTGACACGTCTGCGGATCTTATTCTTAGACATCACATAGGGTTCTTGAGGTTATGTAATCCTGTAAACAAACTAGGATCTAACTGTGGAATCTGTCCAGAGCTCAGTCTTTGCACAGATTCTCACTGCTTTCATTCCTCAGTTTCTGGACAACCTGGGACACGTGGTCTGGTCTGTGGGAGTAATATCTGCATTTTGCTATAGATGATGCAATAGCAGCTGTAGTTTGGGTTGATGGGATAGTAGACCTATCTGGGCATCCTGACCATGTAGACTCTGCGGGTTCAAGCTCAGCACCCAAACATTTTGAGGGCTCCACTCCTCAGTTCTCCAGCTGTCAGATGAACCCAACATCACTCTCGTCAGCTCCCACGGGTGCCCAGAGCACCGTGTTTGTGGAATGTCCAAACAGTTGTGAAGAGCACCAGCAAAAAGCTCAAAGGAAACGAATCTTCAGAGGAGTTTTTATGTGCAGTGCCTGAAGCCAAACCTTGAAAAATGAGAGGACAAAACCGTAATGGTCAGCTCATCAAGTGAGTACTGTCTGTTCTGAATGAGACATGGTCAGACAGGAAAAAAAATAGTTTCTAATGGTTGAGATTGAAAAAAAGTATCATTAGATAGCTGTACATAAAGTTGAATACTCTCACATTAAGTTCAGCATTTCTAAACTTTGGAGTGCTAGTCTTTGTATCTTTTAATGTAGTTTTGTAGGTAATTTTTATACATGGCTTTCAAAATCTGACAGATGACAGACTTTTTCAATTGTTGTCCTTTTATTTCCTCAGAATGAGGTCTATTAGGTCATAGAATAACCTCCTAAGGGAAATGATGTTTGCTTCAGTAGTTATCTCATTTAAAACTGTAGCCTACAATGTACCGTAAAGAACATCCCTACAGTGATAAGCCAGAGGACTGCATGACTTAATAGGGTTTTTTTCTATTTGCGCTTGTTTGGTTCTGGGAAAGGGAGTTAGCTTGTCTTCGTATTATCTTGTTCTGCCTCAGGAAAAGATTGGACATGGGCAGGATAAATTAATTTCCGTTTTGGCTGTTCCTCCCTCCCTTTCACCTGGCATCATATTTGAAGTCCCCATGTTGTGTGATCAAAAGGCACGTGATGGCCGAGTCAGGCAGCTCTGCTACCATCAGCAGCAATGTGCACAGCACACACCATGCCAGGGATTACAGAGATACTATCTGACCAGTAAAGAGAAGAAAAGCATCCAGTCTTTAACAAATTGTCGTATCAGTGGGGGCTGGAGAAACACCTGATCAGTGTAAACAAGGTAACACTTAGTAAAAAGCTTAAGGATTAACTTTTAAACTCTAGCTGATGTGGAAAAGGGAAAAGGAAAATGTTCATCTTGTGAAATTGGATGAATTTTCTTCGCAGAGCACTAAAATATCATCATACAGCAAAATCTTTCTTTGACTTACATACATTGCCTTATTCATATGCACTAGTGCCTAAAAGTCAGTTAGCCAGAAAGATTAAGGTTTACCTTACTCACTTTTTTTCCCACCTATTCAGTGTCACTGCAGCTAAATAAAGAAATTAAGAGCACCTGATGTGGACAGGATTTTTTCTCTTCCCCTCCTTGCCCTTTACTTCCCTTCTGGCCTTAACTTATTCCTGCTACCTCTGCCTCCTCCACGGGTAAAACCTGGTCCTCGAGCTGTGCTCCCCCTCTAGCAGCTCTCTGGGCTGTTTTCCCTCCTGTAAACTCAGCCCTCAGAGATTCAGATTTGAGTCCAGCTGGCAGCATTGCAGTATATGAGCAAATCTCAGTCCTCCTGATGTGTCTGGAGTTGCCTGAAGGAAGAAAGTATTGCTGTCTGAACAGGAAAAGTACCCAGGGATAATAACCTTGGCAAATATAATTGCTACTAGCATTGTGAAATTTGACATGATTTCTTCGATTACCTGTTCTAGAAATAATGTATTCCCGAACTGCAGCGGGGTGTGTAATGGCTACTCATTAAGTTTGCAAAACACTTATCATTCTAGTGCTGTTTCTGGGTGCTTGTAGCTTTATTGAAGCGTTCAAATTTCATTCTTCTACTCTGTCTGAAAGCTCCTTTTTTTTCCGCTCCTCCTTTTTTTCCAAGGTAAAAATGAACAAAATTAAATTATGTAAGTTTTAACTGCATATTGCTTCACCCACAGGACTGATTTTCATTGTCTCCTCAGTTAAATATTCTGAATAAGTGATAAAATACTCATGTACCAGAGAACAAAATTTAGTTTTCATTTTTTAGCTATGTCAGGAAAAAGTTTATTTTGTATAACAAAATAAGGATGCAGTTAAACGCCAACTTGAATGGCCTGTTGCTTCAGCTTCTCTATGAGCTGGCAAAGATGGTTTCCCAAAACCACTCTTACTCTAGGGCTTTCTTGAAAGTTATAAAAGAGGCAAGGGGAATGGGGGCTTCCAAAAGAAAGTGAGTTTCTGTAGCTTATATTTAATTTGATGAGCATAGACTATTCTTATTCTATTCCCTATAGAGAAGAGCTATCCTAGAGGCTTCAAGATGAGGTATCTACTGCTTAGCTAAGGAAGGATGAGGTCTCTAATTGTCCTAACCATGTCTCTACTACTGGGTCCTGCTCAGTTACAGCAGTGTAAAATTTCTCTTTCATGAATTCAGTTTTAAGAGGATGAAAATAATGCTGGTTCTTGGCATCTTCTTGTTCATTTATCCTGAGATACACTGCTGTTCATCAATTACCTTGGCACATGGACATGGATATCTGCTCTGGTCTTCCTCATGCTAGAAGGGAGGAGAGAAAGTAGTTTCTGCCAGGTAGACCAGCAGAAAACATGTCTGAAATGAGTTGATTCTGCAGGTGTCAAGACAGTGGTTTGCAATGGTTTGATAAAATCATGATTATTGGAGGATTCAGCTGGAATTCAGCTCTCTTAGAGCTCCTTTTGAAATTTGGTGTGACTGTGAAGGACTTAATTCTTTTTGTTTTTAATCAAGATCAAAAATGTCTATAAAGACATGCATTGTTTAGTACTTCAATGAAAGCATTAAAATATCAGAAATAGACCTCTCGCCTCTCTTCAGAAGTCAAGTAATTCAAACCAGGAAGATGCCTGTGCAGTTGCTCCAAAATTTTGTTCTATTTTGCAGCCCACTGCGAAGTTCAAGCTTTGCTCTATATCAGTGATGTTGGAGGGTACCTTGGCTGACAAAACTAGAAGCTGTCCCTTGGTTCTTAAAATGCTGCTTAGCATTTTAACATGTGCTGCCCTTGGCCATGGGAGAGAGAAGCTCCTGCAAAAAGTAACATGAAATGCAGCTGAAAAATGATCTGCCACTTGCGTGAGTGGGACGGAATTATGGAAGCTTTGTCATGGTGAGCAGGGAAGATTAATGGAAGCGAGGACTTGAGTCAATCAGTGTTGAAACAAACTGAACCAATTAATTAAATGGAAACACTTAGCAGAGCTTGTATCAATAAATACAGATGAATATTGATGTGGACCTGTAAGATCCGCAGGGGTGGGAAGGAGCAGGGTGGAACAATGCAAAGAATAGGAAGCATTTACAGGGGAGATTCGTGATGTCTCAGCTGATGATGATTCAGTAAGATTTTGTACTGTGGGGAAATCAACATGTCCTTGGACTTTACAGGGAAGCTGGAGCGATATTGTTTTCTGTAATTTCTCTCTTCTATTTCATGCCCATTTTTCAACTCTAGCCTTCAACTCTCCCATGCCAATTTTGCTTTTGTACCACCTATGTTATTTATCAAAAAATTAAACCAACCCTGGGCCTTTATTGTGTTAATCACATGATTAAGGCAAAACTGTACAACTCCTAAGCACCATGGGGCAGTTGATATACTTTGAGATTGCATTTTTCGTGGATTGATTATTCAGATCCTTACAACTGTGAATAACAAGACCACTTCTAGGTCTGGCCGAGTTCCTCTGGAGCAGCTCCTCCTCTGGACTTTTCCAGAAGTGCAAGTTCATAAACAAGCATGAGAGAGGGTAGGAGTCTTCATGATGAGATTAGCCGCAGTTTAAGAGACGTATAGGTTTAGTTAATAGTGTAGATATGTTTGTGGGCAGTGGGAAGGGAATGGGAGCTATTAGAAGGAGGACTGATTGGGACACTAAGGAACATGGTGATTAAGTCGGGATAGAGAGAATTAAAATTTTGTGTGTCAAAGAAAGAAATGCTCAAGATTGATCTCTGGAGTCTTGCGTTGTGAGGGAAAGGGAGTATTTTTTTGAAGCACAGAATTTACAAAACTTAAGTAAAAATTAACCAATGATAACAATTTTGAGGTGTTTGATTTTTCTTTCCAAAGACTGAAATGTGTGATAACAACAGGAGGGTTCCTGAATAATGTAATAGAATAATTTGTTTCTTTCTCCCCTTTTTCCCCATTGGTATCTAAGTAGGAAAAACACACACACACACAAGCGAAAAAAAAAAAAAAAAAAGGAAAAGAAGTTGTCCTAATAATATTATTTCTGCATGGTGACCAATTATCTTTGAGGTACAAGCTTCCTTCATAAAGGAACGCTGCTGGGAGGGCTATATACAAGTTCCCAGTATAGAATCCAAATTAAATCAAAGTGTCCTTCTGAGCTGGAATCTGTCCCTGAAAGATAGAGGAGATGGAATAGAATAATATCATGCAGGCTTAAATTCATCTTGCTGTGTCTCAGCTCCAGGAAGTTAGTGCATGGTATGACCTCAGAGAGGTTCATTTCACTGCTAAAGGGAATTGTTTGTCTGAGTGAGAGCAGCCAGAACAACCAAAAAACAAAAAAGGGGGAAAAATTGCTGCTCCTGATCCTAGAATGAACTGTAGAGAACCCAAACTCACTCTCTGAGCCTCATGCAGATGCAAATAAAATCATATATTCTACAACCAACGTGACTGGAAGCAGATTCAGATTTTATTTTTTATTTCTGTTTTTCTTATTTTTAAGAGATCTCTTTATATTGCTTGTGAATGACATGGATGTTCAAAATGTTCAGTATTTTTTTAAGTTAGGGAGGAAAATATGCCTGCTTGGAGCCTTGCCTTCTTTTCCAGGGGCTGAATGGGGCAGCTGCATGTAACCAAGAATATAGTTTTGATCAGCAATGTTTTGCTGAGTGAAAATGAGAAAAAAAAAATCCATGGTTTAAGAAATGAAATTTTAAATCTACTGGAATGGCAATAAAAATGAATATGTCAAAAAGATCTTGTAAAACTGTATCGTCCCTAGGGGAACACTGACATTTCAACACTTCTGGCAAATTCAAACCAGGCAAAATATTCTTGAAATGGACAAGGCTGTTTCAAATGTATATTTAAATAGGCTCTTGTCCATTTAAAATAAAGGTTCTAATAATCTCTTGAGAGTTTTCCCATCAGTTACATTCATCTGGAAGAACATGAAGAGGGTATGACTGTAAAATACCATCGTTTTTCTTTACTAATTCCCCACTGTAGATTAATAATGGCAGAATTCTTGGTGAATTTAAATGTCTAAGTGGGGAAGATGGGCTGACATGAAGCAAGGCTCTTGTACGTGTTGTGGTTTCTTTGCTCTATTGAGCTTTTTACTTTGAAGAAAGAAGGGAAAATCCCTTGGTAACCCCACCTGGAGAGCACAGAGCTAGTGGGGACTCTTTTTCCTGCCAGAGCTGAAAAGAGCTCCTGCCCCAAAGACAGTGGGAATAAGGATGTTTTGGCTGCTAACAACGGTGCGTCTTCATTTGACACGGGATATCTGGGATTTTCTCTGACTCTATTATTAGATCTTCCTTGCGTCTCAAATCACTGATAAGCCAAAGCAATGGAAAACCTGCATAATCCACACAGGTGCTAATATATCAAGAACTTGTCACTTCAAAATGGCAATAGTTATGCCACGAAGTAAGAGAAAAATCTTACTTTTAACATTTTCTGTTTACTCACAGAGGCCACTTGGCTGACCGGGAGTGCAGAATAAGGTTATTACTGGTTAAGCTTCACAGCAGCTCAAGTAGTTTTATCCGATTAGGATGTGAGAGGGGTTTCTTTGAAGTGCTAAAGAAATAAACCCAGTGTCCTGAATCCCAGTTCCTTGTCCTGCCAAGAAGGAGATGTGATATTACACCGTGCACCTGGATGGTATTTTACTTCCATATTCAGAGGCATTCTGTGAGAAGATCCAGTATAATTAGTTCTTTAAAAGTACTACTTTAGTATTATGAGGACATAGCTGGCTAATTTTCTAAGTTAGAAGACACAGATGTGTGAAGATAAAAGCCTTGATTGTTAAGCAGAAATTGTCTCATAGCTGCGGAAATTATTTCCTTTAAAGCAATCTATGTAAATGAAAACAGAATTATTTGTTCAATACTTATTCTCTGCAGAACTGAAGTTCCTGGTTTGTTTTTGTTTTTGCAACAATGTTAAAAGCTGCCCTAGTGTAATTCTATTGAGCTTAATGAATTGTCACTGGAGATGAATTTGGTCCTGGTATCTCTGTTTTCACCTGCCAGGAAGAAATGCAAATGTTTCTCGGCTGACTTTACATATTAATCACTTCCAAGCAGGAGACAAGCCCTGAAACAACTCTGTCTCCTTTATACGGGCTTTCTAATTCAGTTTGTTTTTCTAATGGAGTGAGAGGGAAATCAAGACTGCCAAAGTTTGTGTAATGATCTTGAGTCAGTTCAGAGGATTTTTATTGTGTTTTCTCCCAAACTCAGGAATTTCTTTGCTTGATTAATCGTTGTCTGAGATAAAGCATATTTGGAGCGCTTGGAGAATAGTGAATGTAAAAACAGCATGCCTTCTGGCATTTTTTTTACTTTGATTTCCGTGTTTTCAGGGATTGGGAATGCCGGCAGGATGGCGGCTGTGCCGTGGCACCGCAGGCAAGACTGTGCTCACCGCTGCTTCCTGTATCCCCTCGCTAAACCTCTGCCTGCACCCAGCTTACAGGGTTGTCTTCCATCAATAGCTACCTGTGATCTAAGATTTTCTTTGGAAAGGTCATCTAATTTATAGTCTCATGACTTCCAAATTCAATGCTGATAACATACCGCTCCTGAAGAGCATTGGTGTACGGCTGATTTTTCCAGCCAGCCCTTCTTAGAAATTGGATTGAAGAGGCATTTCTCCATCAGCGGACTATTTCTCATGAAGGAAAACTTGTGTCTGCCAGTTACGTTGACTTGCAGATCTAGTTGGAGTTGGTTGTTGTTTCAATTTGTCCTACAGACGTCATGCTATACAATATAAATATTCAGGTGTCTATATAAGCATTAAAGGGACGTATTGTAGGCACTGCTCTCTCTCTCAGAAAAACCCACGTTGAGTTCTCTTTCTACACTGCAATGGAATAATCGGTGGGCTGGCATGAACGAGTCGTGAGCAGCATACAGCAGGGCCTCTTGAGTCAAGCTGAAGTCCTTCAAGGCTCAGTTTGTAATTAAAAATGAGGATATAGGCATGGTCCTTAAATCCTGATTAGAAGTCACTTAAAATAATTACAGAAGCAATGAATGCAATTTGAATTATTTTCACCATGCTAGGCAGAAGCTAATCTTGGTTGGTAAGCAGACATCCCCATAATACAGTCTTCAAAATGATAATGTAAAATTTCAGGTTTTGCTAAAAAAACCCATTACTCAGATAAACAAAAGTAGCCAGACTGTGGAGAGCCATTTCTCAGCAATGTTAGCAGCTATGTATTATATATGTCCAGTTTAATATAATGTAATATTATAAATATATATTACAATAAACTTTTTTATATATTTCCTTGAAATTGATGTTATGTATTTTATCAACTTTATTATATTCTTTTATATATAATTGCATAACTCTGACTTCATTATTGTTCATGAAGTCCACTTGCAAAGCACCCATGTGATTTTATTATGCAAGTTTATTTAGACTCTTATTGCCCTAGATTTTAAGCAGCATTTTTTCTCCTGCATTTCATTGTTTCTTAATTTTATTTACCCTATTTTTACTTTTAAGCCTGACTAAGGATCAGAGTTGCTTGAGAATGAGGTTTGTAGTACAGGGTTGTGCTCACTGTAATATTTTGGGTTTGTTTTTTAAAGCTTTCATTCCCCCAATATCTTCTGAACAGTAAGATGCACATTATGGAGTACAGTTGTCATCGCAAGGCAGCCTTCCATAAAGTATTGACCATTAGTGCACTATCTGCTCTACTGCATCACTCACATGATTCATCAGGAGCTGGGAAGGAATGGTTTCCTTTTTCTGGCTAGTACACAGTCATCCTTAATGTATTTTCTGAGATTTAAATTCAATGCGGAATATTGCAAGGATTTCAGACAGTGCAGTGCAATTAAAATCTTCTGTACGACCTGTGTATTCATCAAAAACTATACTTAAACCCATATATATCTTTACAGTTTCCCACTAAGCACTTTTTGATGTCATTTATTCCCTCCTCCTCACTTAGAATCCACTTTGCTATGGGAGTAGATCTGCAGCTTTGTCCTGATCCTGTCATTGTGTAGGTGGGGAGAGCAGTTCTGCAACCGCATTTTGCTTTCATAGGAAACCAATTTTCACTTCATCTCCAAGCCTGCGTTCTATTCTTGCTATGCAAAGAAAGTAATATTTTAAGTGTCACTTTCTCTTCTTATCAACAGAAATGAGAGTAGGAACTTTCATACACGCGCCCACTTTTTCTTTTTTTTAATGCATTTACACATGCATACATACAAATCACCATACTAGATAGGTGAGGATCAGAGGAGTGTTTCTGTTGGGGTGATTTAAAGACTCTCATCCAACTCCAGTGGAGATCTGCACCCTTCTCCACAGGAATGTGGTCATCCTCTGGGTCCAGATGCACCTGGTTCATCACAGCTGTGGCCTGTTGTGTGTTAATAACCCCTTTCAACTCGTGGTGGGATCCTAGGAAGGCACAGGCAGGGTTTTCATGAGGGATGGTAGAGGCAGGATTGTATCTATGCACATGTTCATAGTTTTTGAAACATGTGGAGGGGCTTAAGAACGTGTGGGTTTTGCTGAAACAAGAGCAAACTGCCTCTGTGAAATCTGCAATGTAAAAGCACACTCTTGTATCTTCCTCTTTGGAAGCTATTTGGTGCCCTGTGAGTGACTGGGAAAGCCTATGGTCTACGAGGCAAGGAGCTCTTGTTACACATAGGGCGTGAAAAGCGAACCTTTAAGATAAGTTCACCTGGGCCTGAAGAGCTGTATGTCAGTCTGGATGTGCAGGTTGGGAAAGGAGCACATAAGGATAAACTATGATCATCATTCAATCTGGACTTGTTTAAGGTTAGATAGTTTATCATTACTTCCACAACGTAAAAAGGATGAAAAAAATTAGTAATTCAATATCTTGTGCCCAGAACACGTAGCCATTCGTACACTAGTCTGCGTATCTCTGGTGGATCTCAACTGAAAGGAAAAAATGTATCGTAGATTTGAGTGAATTAAGTCAAGTTACTCTTTGGATGTATTAAGTAGAAGTCTTTGTGGTTTAGGTAGACAATGCTGTCTGGATATTTATGGAACTTACCATCACTTATGTATTTGTTTCTAGTCCTTGAAAATATGTGTGCTCAAACCTTCTTGCTAAAACATGTCATAAATGGCACTGGGGGAGAGAGAATGTTAAGCAGTGTTGGAACTCTTAAAATGATTTATTCTTATCAGAAATCCCCAACTCCCTTTTTTGATATGACTTGGAAAAAAACAGTGAAGTGGGAATCTGACCCACTTTAATCAGTTTATTGCTTTGTTGTTTGTTTGTTTTCTTAAAATGAGGTAGAGAATCCCCTGATATTAGACAAATGCTTCAGAATATTTTGATTCATTTTTTAATTTGCATTTTCCCTAGTTTGGGAAGATTAGGATAAAAAGAATCTTTTTTCATTAACTTTTTGAGGCTGCCTACTCCTAGGAAATCCCTGATAAAGTCTCAAAAGGTCTGTTTCATGACAAACTTATAATTACTTAGTCAATGAATTTCTGATGCATGATATAATTAAAAGTATTTTCATTCTTGATTTGTTACAGAAATGAGATTTGAATGATTTAGTCAAAGACTGATAATAAATAAACACACATAAAAATGTCCTACATTTGAATGAAATATTAAGATTGAACTGTGAGCTTGAATTCTTTTTTTCTTAACTTAATGGGTATAGTACTAAGGGGATCCATCATAGAGCATACTACCTAAATTTAATAGGATTATAGCATAAGATGAGCTTTGGAAGACTGTTGTTCTCACTTTGCATCTTTGCCAATGTATTGCTATTGAATTTTAAAAATGCTAATTTAGAGTTTAAAGTAGAGAATAACAGAAATATCTCAGAGAAAAGCTGGATTTTGTTGTTGTTGTTGTTGTTGTTGCTTATATTTCCATAGAAGACATGTTACCACAGGGAATCAGATTATTGTCTTAAACACCATTTTTTTTGCTGAGTCAAGTTTCAAGCTAAACCCCACAGCACTGGCTGGGTTCTGTAACTCCCAAAGGAGCAATAAGGAGACAAGGGGAAAGAGCCCCCAGCTCTGCTCTGTGTCGACCGCGTGGGTTTCCCGCCCAGCCAGAAGGTCGCCGTAGAGTCCACCACACTCAGGCCATCAGAAAGCGTCTGTCACCTCCAGAAAATGAAGAGAACCTCTACGAGTGATCCCTCATCCCCAGTCTTGCAAGAAGGATGGCTATACGGAGATACTTGGCTACTTGGTAAAGAAAGATACTTAAACCTTCCCATACCTATGGGCACCGGCAGAATAACTCTTTCTAGCAGCTCTTGCTGCCATGTACAAGCCAGTTCTGGAGTCTGGCCAATGGTCAGACCCCACAGCTGAAGCCACCTCAGCAGCAGCAGTGACCAAGTGTTTCTCTAGATCTTTGTTTTCCTCTTTTCTTTGGTGGTTGTTTTTTTTTTCTCCCTTCTCAGCATCCTTTCCTCTTCACAGGTCCTGAAGGAGGACGTGTATGCAGAACATGAGTGTATTTCCGCTTGATATCGAGGCTGGCACCTTACTAGATGCCAGCCTCCGTTTTAGAGTTTCAAGACCCTAATCCATGCCCATGTCCTTTCATGACTGACTTATTTAAAAATGTGGTTGGTACTTGTTGGCAGAAGTGCAAATTTTAATCCAGTGTGGGGAAAAAAAGTATTTTGTATATTGTGTGCTCCCAGTAGAGATCACAAGAGGTGAATAGGGGATTAGCACTTTGCAATTAGAGATGCTTCAGCAGTGCACTTCCCCGTGACATTACATGCCCTAACAGAGGAAAGATAGAAACACAGAAATTACCAAGAGGTTGAAAATGCTATTCGCTATGCACAACGTTAGCACCTAGTATACGTTCAGCTGTCTACGCAAATTAACGAAATGTCGCTTTGAAAGCTGGAAACGTATTATTAGATTATATTTTAATATGGCAGGCGAAGATGAAGTACACTCGGTGTAGTGAAATAAACAGAAAACTCTGCTTGCCAAGCGTTCTTGTGTTTCAAGAGTTGGAATAGTACAGGTTTTAGATTAATGAAAATCTGGCCTGTTTTTAGCGGGATGCACAGGAATCCAGTACGCTGCTTCACCTGGGAGATGCATGCTCATTTCCATGGGAGCCAAAATGATGGGGAATTATTGTCAGAGACTTCAGCACATTCTGTTATGTACAGCCTGCTTATAAAGTGTGCTAATGGACATCAAATAATATGAGAAGAAAGTAGCTGTAATTTTCATGCACATTAACAGCCCTAAAAATCAATTATATTAATTGTAATATGTGTTTGGCCAGGAGACCGTTTAAGCCATTAGAAAGGGAGGGAGGTGGGGGATGCTGTCACATTTCCTTTGGCAAACTGTGCATGTGATCCTGTGCTCTGACTTTCATGCCTACTTTCACACTGCAAAGTAATCCCAGCCATTTTTATTCTGTGGCCCAATTTCAGCCACGTTTGGCAGAAGATTAAAGGTCTCGGAGATAATTAACTCTGTCAAGTGTTGTGCAGCTGTGGCATCTTTCAGTGGTCCCAGTAAAGCAAAGATTAGTATTAGCTCACTACACACCAAAGAATGCACACTGGAGAAATGCCTTATAAAGCTCCTCCAGATGCTTCGGTATGTCTTATACCTTTTGAGACTCCAAAGACATTCAACCCTAGGATGCTGATCAGTAGGAAGCCAGATCAGTAGCTTTGGTGGAAATGGTATATTTCCAGCCTATTTTGTCAAATGGCCAACTGCTGACTTTATTTGAAAGTGATATTCAATTCGTAAGTGCTTCTGGATGAACAATATGCACGCCCAGCAATTCTTTCCTTCCTTTATAGCACAAGAAAGTAAGTTGCTACCTATGTATTTTCTGTCTGGAGTCATAATAGTTCCGTCTCAGATGTTTATAGGCAGAACTACTTTCATGAAATTCAGCTTTGGGAGTGATAGGGAGAGAAATGAGGAATAATGCAAGAAGTTTAGCAAAATCATTTCCAAGTCGGGTGGCTCTTTAACAGTCTCCAAAAGCTGGTAGATGAACTTTAAAGGTTGTGCACACTTCAGCAAGCACATCCTATGCTTCAGCAAACCTGAGACTAAGTGATGATAATGTTAAATGCATATTGCCCACTTCTGTAAAAAGTACAGTCGAAAAAACCTCCGGAATCATGCTTGCCTAAGGATTTGGGGGAAAGGGTGACTTGTGGGTGGATGAGATTTAAGCATCATATAAATAAGCAAAGTGTTCCGAGGCAACTTGAAACTCTTTAAGGAAGGGAATTCACACAGAGAAATCTGTGATATATATTCTGCTGGAATGTGTAAAGAATCAATATCATTTCCAACTTGACAATTGAATGCTATATGCTGTCTTAAAGACATGAAAGGAAGAGCAATTGCTATAATGGTCTTGCAGAACCACTATGAAGACCTTATCTTATAAATAAGGTATTGTGGCTTTATGGTACATGTATATTTTGGGGGAATTCTTGCCTGAGTGCTCGGGTACTTTCATGTCAATATATTGTTTCTGTGTGGTTTTCTGTTCTACCTCTCACAAAAGTTGCTGTACAATAATGATAATTAAATATGTCTATTTAAAGAAATAGCAAAGATAAAAACAGAAGTATGGTCAAGATCTATTAATATTACAGAATTAGGTTCTACAGAGGGTGTAGTTAATGACTTGACAGCCTTATCTACAGTAAAATAGAGGATAATCTTCAATGATACGTGATGCAGCATTATTGAAAATGTCAAGCATTCAGAGTTATAAATTAAAGTACTTTCTTCTTCTCTTTCTAAAACATTTTTCAGGACAACTTGCTTTACTATTTGTTTAAGCAGTTTGCAAATAAAGCCTCAGATTCTGAAAGGACCTGTATGCGTGTATGTCAATAGCTTGTGCTTCAAATGGGCAACCTGAGCATATTTTTAACAAGCCTCAGATGTTTTGTTAGAGAAAGGTTGTATTTAAGACTTAAATTCTTAGGGTTAATCCTCTCTTTCTAAGGGAAGATGGCTTGCTATGCCCTGGGTCTTCTGCAGGTTCTCAGTGCCTTTATTCTCAAAACAAATAATCTGTCCTTGCACGTGTGAGGTAGAGTTAGAGCAAGTTAGCTCTACTTGCTTCTGATTTGGACAGCAAGGCTATTCCTGCAGTATTCAGTTGCTAGGTCTTTGTTAAAGATTTTCAGTTGCTAGTCAGCACCTTTCTTTCAAGGCTGTCTAGCAGTTCATACTGCTGTCAGTCCACGGGCGTAGGCCTAAGGGAAAAATAATCGTGTTAGTCTGCCTGGAATCAGGCAAGGGAGCATTTCTCAAGTAGAGAGAGTTTTTTTTGCCACTTAGCTGAAGATGCTTTGAGACTATGCTTTGGTGTGCTAGACTTCAGGATTTTTTTTTTCCTATTTGTCATTTTTATATTTTGTTCCGTCATATAACACAGCAGCAAAATGGTAAACTGAGGCACATAAATATTCAGAGAAAGGAAAAAAAAAAACCTCCTTTCCACTGTTTATTCCATTCTTGGATTATGCTTCTTCCTTTAAACCTTCCTTAAGAAGCTTTCAAAAATCCATTTAGCCTGACTCAATCTGAAATATAAATAGTAAGCAGGTCACTGTCCCAAATATCGCGTATGTGACTCCTTAGTGCTTGGACAGCATCCTGACACAGCTACAGGCAGACGAGTCTCTGTTCCTTAAGCTGATTTAAGCATGTGCCATGAGACTTATGTGTCAGAAATTGCCTGTTTACACCCTGAAACTCCTGGCTGGCCTAAGATTTTAATTGTTAGTGAAGAATTAATGATAAATTAACATGGAGTATGTCATGAACATTGTTACCGCATTGCAAATTGGCTCCTTAGTGTATTCTGCAATAATAGATTCATGGGGTGGTATCCAAAGGTCTCCCTTTGAGGGAGAGGTCTGAAGTAAACATGTTGTGTTCGAGCCTTTCATCTCCAGAAGACAAAGAACAGCAAAACAGACCAATTGAATTCCTGGTGTTTTGGCAGACCTCAGCCTCATTGCTGCACTGCAACAAGTCTCAGCTTGCAAAAAATACCCTCTGAGGTAGAGGGTGTAGCTTCTTATCTCGCCTGTGCCTCTGCGTGGGTCAAGAGGAGGTCACCGCCTCTCTCAGAGGTATAAACCCTGCCGAGCACAGGCGTGCTCAGGCTGCCCATATCGTTGTCTTCTTTATCTATGCAGATGTATGAAAAGCTCATGCTTAGGATGGATAGAAATCAAGAGGTATTTTTATCTAAAAGCAGGGACTAGAAATATAACTGCCAAATTTCTTTAAGTGAAATTTCCATCAAATTCGTATTTTTGCAACAGATATATATTCTATAAACTCATAGTAATGTTTTCCAAAAACGCCATTGACTGCCTTATTATAATTAAATTATAACACACAAACTGTACAGTCAAGTTGCATTCTGAAAAAGTTTAAATTTGCTTTAAATATTTGCATAGGAGCTTATATTTTTTATTATGCTTCTAAGGAATTCTACTTGTCTTTATTTCCAGTTTGTGAATTTGTAAAGATTTTGCCATGAGTAGGCTCAGTGATGGAATTTCAGAATAAAGCAGGAAAATATATCACATGTTTTAGAAAGGTAGCTGTGCTTCTCCTCATCTCTGTTAGACCCAGCACTGGTTTTGTGATGAGCGTTGTTTTTCCAGTTCCCTTGTAATATCTGCAAGATACTTTCAACTGCCTCAGGTACTTGGCAGCAGTCAAATCTGGGTTTTGTCCTCAGCTCTCTGAAGTAAAAAGAAGGGACATTCAGCATCGCAGGCACGGAGAGTAGCTGGGAACTTCATGTACTGAATTCAGGAACCGGCAGTTGTTCATTTTCCAATAACTTACCCAATTTGCTCTTCATTTTACAGTACAGCAATTAAATTCACTCTGAATTTTCTGATGGTCACTCTGAAATCCATGCATGAAGATTTATTATGGTAGTGGGAAAAATGACTTTTCCAAAATATCCAGTATTTTGCAACGGTGAAACAAAAACAGATTTCTTAATTTTCTTTTGGTGTCCAATTTTGCCCTTTGAATTCTGAATTTAATTCTTACGCAATAGTTTATGTCCCTTGGAAGATGCTTTCTTTAACTTTGTCTTATCATTCCAGTAACTATTCTTAGCACCCATCGCTCTGTTCATTTTGCTTATGATCCTATCATCCAGTTAGAGGGAATACTTGCAAGTGTACACACACACCCCCCACCTGCATGGTATCTATGTAAATTCTCGACTCTACAAATTCCTTTTAGCCATAATTCCCCAAACCAAATCAAAAGGTTTTTATTTTGTTGTTTCAGAAAGTGTAAGTAGAACTAGAAAATGAACACTACTTTGAGCAAGTTGCTTCACTCTTGTAATAACAAGAAGAATGAGGAAAAAAATAGTAAGAACAGGGGCAACAAATGAGCATGAACTTGAATTAGACCTTTAGCAGGAATTTACATATCTGTGGTAGATTCATTCATTTGATACAATTCGCCCTGCGGGATACTTGGATTCTTTTCAATAATGCTCTGCAAGAGGTATAAAGAAGATGACATACATACAGCATCACTAGCCTTGGATTTTAGAAGGTAGCCTATGCCACTGTTCATGCAGAAAAACAGAGAAAATATCTGCTAGAAAGCATTTCTGTGGAGGAACTTTGTAGTTATTTTTTTTGTCTGATTACATTTTGAGACATCATGAAGAGATTAAAATATGTATATATATATATTCATGTTTGGGACAAGCAGGTGAAGCAAGAAAGTGTGCAATAATGTTACTTGAATGTGATTAAATTTAGTCCTTATTACAGAGCTTAGTATCATTTTATGATATAAAAAGAGCTTATGTTTTATGGGGATTTTTAATTCCTTACCTTTTCCCTTTCTCTCTTCTTTGGTTTGGCTTGATGTTAGGTTTCCACCTAGCTAACTGAAATTACATTTACTAGCCGCTTCAACTTTATTTAATCTTTTTTAAAATTAATTTAACTTTTCATATCTTTGCCATTTAAAAACATTTAAGCACTATTTTCTCAGTGATTTTCCTTTTCTTTCCCATCTATGTCAGCAAATAAAGCATTTTTATTGCCAACCAGTCATTTTCTGCTTATTGCATTGATTTGCTTATTCATATTGCCTGTTAGATGACAAGATGTTGTAAAACATCCAGCATACTTGAGATCAGAAGCTCAAATGTGTGCTTCAAAGAGCAGGTGAAAGAAATAATTATCAAATATTTATTGATGCACATATCATTTTGCTGATAGACAGCCAAACATATATATGTGTTTGTAAGCCTGTCACATTATAAAGAAGCCCTGATTCTTAGGGAGCTGTCTAAATATAAGAGACAGTGAACTGACAATGAAGTTAGTGAAAGTAAAAGTTAGTGAAGTTAGTGAAAATAAAAGTGATAGAAAAGTCTGAAATTGCCTAGTCAAATTAAATCTTAGTTTATCTGGGTGTGATTGTGGTTTAACACAAGATTTTACACAAGTACTGCATGCAATGCAACACAATGCTTTATCTGTACACTAAATTACCTAATATTTAATAGGCATTTGGAAAATTAATCAAGACTATGCATCTTTAGCCATGTCAGTATTATAAGATCAAAGATCTTAATGATCATCTCCATCCATCTGTCTAAGGCTAGGATTAGCTCCACATAATATATGCAATCCTTAAAAATCTCCAATGCAGACAACTCCACAATCTCCCTAAGCAATTCTTCTTATAGTAGTTTTCACTACCCCTTGCTCCAAGGGCCCAGCCTAAACCTTCCTTGATGCTGCTGAGGGTTTTTGTTTGATTCTTGTTTCTTTTTTGACTATTTCTCATACTTTTCAGAGCAATGTGAAAGGAAGACGTTCCCAGATCAGTGTTCAGCAATTCTGATGGCATCTATCAGCCTTAGGAAGCCTCCACCTGCTCGAGTTCCATTATTCTGCACAGCCAGAAAAAAGATGATTAGAGTTTAAATGTTTTCTAGACAGTCAGTTTTGCAGAACATGATTTTCTTTTATTTAATAAAGATTGTATTTACTTTGATTTTGTCTTTTTAAGTAAACTTTTCCTTAAAACAGATAGAACCACAAAATCATAGTTCAGTCTTAAGAATGACAGGCTCCAAGAACTGGAGACTGGATTACCTCCTGAGATCTTTATACGACCCATCTTAATAGCAACTGTGCTGCATTCTCCGTGTGTAAACTCACCCCTTTAAGAGTTGCTTTGGTGCGGTCTAAGATACTCATCTTGGCTTCCTTTGCTGTCAGAAACAGGTGGAATAAATTGCTCTGCGTCTGTTCCTCACTCTCCCTCACTGTAGATAAACCCTAGACAACAATCTCTGACTGGCCGCTGTGTTTATTTTATTTTTTTCTTTTGTCAGAGGAAATTTGGTAAGATCAAGCCGCTATGTAAAGTTATCACCCTTCGGTGACTCTTGTGGGAGCTCCGGCTGTTCCTCCGATCCCTATAAAACTCCAGAGTGGCACCGGCTGGCTTCCTTCTGTCTCAAAAGCCGACCTTTGCCAGCCCTGCCGTGTTCAAAGCCCCTTCCCTCTCCTTGCCAATCCCTCCATTCGCAGGAGCCTTGCTGAAGGTCTTGCTCAAATCGCCGCAGAATTAATGGGAAGTTTCTCTTTGATTTCACGAGGCTCTGAGAAAAGGCTTCTGTCTGCACTGCGACCCTGTAGGAGCTTCCCTATTTTATAGCCAGCTCTCCCCTTCTCGAAATTTGATGATCAGCTTTTGCATTAAACAGCTGTCAAAGGCCGTGCTGGACACTTAGTCGCTGCTGCTAATTGCAAATTCCGAACATAACGAACCTTGTGCACGTATCCCCAGCACGTGAGCTTGGGATTCAGCTTTCTGAAGCATATCAAAGGAGAGCAGGAGTTCACTGTAAAGTCAGCTTCTTTCCTTTGGCTGTAGCGCAGACAGAGCTTAAAGCTATCACAAATCCTCCCTGTTTATCTTTTTTGATGCACACTCCATTTCTCCCCTATTCCATTAACAATAAAAGCCATTGCACGTGTTACAGTTGCTCTCCAACCTGCTCTCCACGCCAAAACACTTTTTACCCAAATATTGGCACGTTTGTTCACGGGACCACATAAGAGAGGGAGCAACAAAAGGCACTGCACCACGGAGGCTCTTTCTCTGCCAGCGCAGAGGTCCCGTGTTGCAGGTACCGAGAACCACCCGCAGTCACTGCTCCCGCCTGCTCTTTCAGACCCCTGAGAGCCCAGCTCCACTTTGTGGCGTGGGGCTGCCGGTGGCTTCCCACGGTGCTGCACCAGGCAGCCGTCGCCCCCCACCCCGCGCAGCTCCCCGTGGCTCTGCCGCGTGGCGGGTGCCAGGGCTTCGGGAAGGAGCCCGGGCTGCCGCGGCCACGCTCCGCCGTGCCGCCTCCTTCCCAGATGGTGCTCGGCTCTGCAGCGGGCGCAGCCGAACGCAGGCTGTGGAGGTGTGATTCCACCGCACAGCTTTGCCAGCGCGGCCGCTTGGAAAAACTACAGCGACAGAAAGGAGCAGCTTAAAATTCCGCTGCTGTACATAAAAGCGTTTGTTCCTTCCCCGTTGCACACAGGCTGGAGAGCATTGCTGTGCCCGTGAGAGGCAATTTGTGCTACCTGAGCGTCCTGAAGCTCGCCTGCATCCAAAGCCAGGCCTGCTGTGTCCTGATTTGCCAGCATTGTATGAGACACATGTTATTTTTTAATAGGTTTGACTGGTCTGCATGTTGGGGCTCAGTAATAACCTTGCACGCTGCAGATACAAGTGTCTGAGATGCTGCACAGTTGAGGCATGAAAGAATGATGAGGGCAGGGCAAGCTTTTATCCGAAACTCTATCTATTATTGTCAACCTTTCATGAAAAGTAACTGCACAAAAGAAA
This sequence comes from Eudromia elegans, assembly GCA_003342815.1. Classification (NCBI taxonomy): domain Eukaryota; kingdom Metazoa; phylum Chordata; class Aves; order Tinamiformes; family Tinamidae; genus Eudromia; species Eudromia elegans. The sequence goes on from PTEX01000012.1 coordinate 5,257,869, forward strand.
GGCCGGGTGGCCTGTTGCTTGCTAGAGCGTGCGAGCTTGAGGATCACGTCCCGCTTGCACAGACATGGGGCTTTCGCACCGCTCACGCCTGGCTCGCATCTGACTGGGTAGGAACCTGCACGAGCATCGCAAGGAAGCAATGGAAGAGCTTTGCCTGGTGTTCATATGCAGAAAGCGCAGCTTTTACACAGTTTTAAGAAAAAGCAAGCCAGCATAGTCTGGAATCAAAATACCAGGGCTCTCAGGAGATATTCAGTAAGCTCTGTAGGACAGTGACCCTCTTTTCATTAAGGCATATTCTTCTTTTTTGATAATCTACCTGTTCTCGGGAAACACTAAGACTGCAAATATTTTTATTGGGGTTAACCTGTAAAGGTTAAGATATATTTCTACACACCACTTTCAATAAAATAGAAAGGATTTCTGGAGAAAACAAAACATGCTCCTAATGTCTGTCCCCTCACAGTATTGGACGCTGGTATGAGGAAAATAGAAACAAAGTTTTGCCTGTTTAGATAGCATAAACCTTAGGGTTCCTCCATAATAAGGGTTATACAATCAGTTTCATATACAGATGGACAACAAGAAAGCTATGGCATTCGGATTAGTTCATCTTAAATTTAGAGTCAGATGAGGAAATTTTGCTTAAAAAGTTATAAATTGTCTTGAACTCTCCTCCATCCTCCCCTGGACTCTAGCTGGCTTCACTTTCCCAATTTTCTTCACTTCCATGATTTCTTATTCTAAGACAGTGTGATTGCTTGTTGTCAATGAGTGTACTCTATGTCTGCTTCTAAATTGCTTTCAAGTTGATAACTCTTTTTAATAAGCTGTGAGACAGTGCTCAGCATGTTTAATATTTCTATTATTTCTGAACAAAATTAAAAACCTTTGCCAAGATTTTTTTTTTCTTATTTAAATCTTTTTTAACCCCTAGTCAGTTGAAGGCAGAGGAAAGGATTTATGCTGCAGGTGCACAGGTCTGAGCACAGCTGTCTCTCTTGCCTTGTCATGAAAGCTTGTCATGTACCACAGAGCCACTGCCAAACTAGCCCTAAAAGGAAAATATGTATTCACTGATTAATGTTTTCGCTTGTGTTTTTTCCCCTCTGTAAAATAAAAATGCAGGTGTAGAGCTCTGTGTGAAGTTGGCCCTGATGCCCCTTTAAGTCTTGTTGTAGAAAATAAAAAATATATATTTGCCAGTGTGTGTTATTAAAAAAAAAAAACAAAATCAGGAAATAATCATCAAAGTGACAGTGCCTTCATAAGCCTGGCAGCAACGGGGGAAAGCCAACTTCACAGCCTGATGTTGCTCGAGTTTGGCAGCCAAGCAGGGTTTGCACAGGCTGTTGCTGGCAGCAGTTTCCGTTGGTTTCGGGTCTCCTTTCTGGAAAGACAAGAACCAGCTGCCAGGCACGGTCAAGCACCGCGTTCCGTCCTACGGAGCAGCCCCTCTCCTGCACCTCCTGCCTGCCCTGCTCGGCCTGCTGTTCCCTTACCACGGCTGTAACTACTGTTGCCCTTTGAAACTTTGGGGGCTCTTATCTAGCAAACATCTTAAATACTGCATACCTCTTCTTCTCACAGATGGGGTATAATGAATTGTTTTCCCCTACTGGATATAGAGATCTCTAAAATAAATAATTTTTTCACTCTAATTCCTAACATGTAGTCCAGTAACAAGTCTCTCCAGAAACAACTCTGAACAAATCAGTAATATCATCCATTCTAGTATGCTATAGCCTTGAATTTTATCATGTTTGTCGTGTATTCCTAAGCAAGGAGAGAGTTTTTGTTGTTGTGGTTTTTTTCCTTAAGTACTTCTTTTCATTTATACATTTGATTTAAGCTGAACTTGCTGTGACATTATAGCAGGTATTGAAAAGGATGGTGAGGTTTCTCTGCAAGAACTTTATTACATCCCTATATACTTAGAATAAAGGCACTGCTGTCACTGCCAGCTATTGTTTGCATCTGAGCATTGTTTGGATTGCTAGATGAAGTAATGTTATTTCATATAGTAAGCTAAATAAGCAAAAATAACTTAGGACCTCTGTAATGTTCATTGATTTTCTTTGGTATATCCCTCAAAATACACAGCATTTAACAGAAAAAGAAATCTTTGCATTACTGTTCAGATTATGGTTATCATCCTGATGCAATTGCCCTCCATGACTGTCCCTGACTGATATAAATCAGCAGGATTTATCTCTTCTTCTTTTAGACTCCCTGAGTAGAAAAATGAAATTATTGTGAATTCTTCCTAGAGTGATAGCATAGAAAAAAAATCTTTCTAATAAATGGCTATTACTAGAAAATATTTTAAATCTTCTTTCAGAAAATAGTTCTTTCTAAAGAAAGAAATCTAAAGGTAATTTAAAGAACATTTTGTTGTTGAAAGTTGGATGTTGTTGTTGGGCAGTTGAATGTGACAAAATTTTTAAAACTATAACTTTCCAGAATTATGGAGAAGAATCTAGAGGAAAATCTTTCTGGATTTGAAAAGAGTTCTGGATATATTGTGCATGTGGAATAATGCATAGTTATAGTCTTTATTTATTTTCTTATTAGAAAACTTTTTCTTAATATTTCTGTACTAAGTGGAATTTTGTCAGTGGCTGGTTAGCCAGACTACAGCTGTTGCTCACATTACTCTATCCTATTTTTTTTGTTTTGTTTTGTTTTGTTTTTGTTTTTGTTTTCGTAATTTGGCAAGAAAAATCAGATTTTTCATCATATTTGTAGAGTTGCAGTGACATTTGCTTTATATTACATCTGTAGGCCCCAAGGATGTGCTCTTTCCTCTGCAGACCTTCATTCCAACATGCACAAAGTCCAATCTGCTGTACATGTGAATTTGAGGGACTTCCACTAAATAAGAAATGACTTGTCATTTCATAGATAGACCCTGCTGAGGTGAAAACTTTGTTCAATCAATTAGGATCAGAAAAATCCTCCCAAGGTCAACATTCAAGCACCTCCATCCAGAAGACTGGGTTCACTTCCATAACTTGAGAATGCTCAAAAACATATAGCAATGTATTAAGACAATAAATATAACGAAAGGTTAAGTGTTAAAATTCGCTTGTGTGAGTGAGTCAACAGTTGACCCCAATATGCAATGGAGAAGGTATATTTGGGAATTTATTTTGCTGACTTTTTTTGGGAGGGATAGGAGTTTGGCTGGTTGGAAGGGGGCAGTCTGCAAGTGTATTCATACATAGATGTGGCACGTCCAGATTGGTACAAACCAGCACTATGGATGATAAGAGCTGAGGATTTTTTCCTGGTATCACCCTAAATCTTCCCTTTGTTGCTATGAACTCAGTGAAATCTTATCACATTAAGGTTAAAGTCATCCAGACAAAAGCCATGTATTCCTCTCTCCTTCACCGTATTATTCAAATGGCTGTAGAAGTGAATCTCTATTTGACTTAGCTGGTAGGTGTTTAGCCCATCTAATATTCCCATGAGGCTGGCTTGCCAGGGAATTAACGCTTCTATAAATGGTTCCTTCTCTGGATTTCTTCCGGTCTGTCGTTGTCTCTCTGTAACAAGATGTCCTGAATGGCTGCAGGTGTAGTCGTATGTATTGCCCTAGGTACACAAAATACCCTCTGTGTATTGGACACTGTTGTAAAAGTTATGGACTTTGTGTAGCCAAACCACATTGCCAAAGTATTTCTTTCCATTGCTATATAAGTGTGAAGCAACTAAACCAACTAGGCACCCACCTTTCCCTTGGCGTAGGTTAAGTAGGATGCATCCCCTGTGCAATATTTTGTAAAAAGCAATCATTACAGCCTAAGTGACATGAAAATTCAGTGAAGGGAGGGTGAACCTTTATCTGTGAAAGACAGACCATCAGATTCAGCTTCATGCTTTCTGAGACTTATTTAAATAATTAATAGATTCATTTTTTATTGGATTATTCTGCCTAAGAAGGCAGAACTACTGCATAGCTAACTCGGATTTTAGACATGGCTTGCATAAGGCAGATAGAAGCATCTGTGCCACTTTTATAGGTACAGACCAAGAGATGTGAGGGAAGAGTGTCTAAATTGCAGTCACAAATGCTGTCTTGCTCTCGAGCACTTTAGAAATTTAAAATTCAGCAGTTCCCCTGATGTCTGTCAATGTGTCTGTCTGTTTTGCAGAAGAAAAAGATGAAATGCTCATTTCTGGTAGGGTCAAAACCTTTTGTTTTCAAGCTTACCTGGAAAGTTTTGGTTGTTGCAAGATTTATACTGTTGCTTAACACACATATAAAAGTGTAACTTAAAAATCCACTCAAAAGAAAACTATATAATTTGGTCATACTTGTGTTGTTTAGTTGATGCTGCTGTCTGTGTAACTAAATATGTGTATATTACATGCTTTTTATTTATTTTTGCTATTATTTTTATTGGACATAAATTGTTATATTCAATCCGTTGTGGGGCTATTTTTGAAACTCTGAATGGCGTGTGCAAGGTCAACATCACAAGAGGCTAGGTTAGATCATGCAGAAACATAAGGACACATCCCAGATGTCATTATTAGTACACAAGCAGGGCTCAATTGTTGTACTTCAAACACTGGTTCAAACAGTTCAGTCTAATGGAGGTGCTTTCTATAATAACTGAATTCCAAATTGCCCTCCTTTATTGTGCAGAGCCCTGCAGAGCCAGGGCTTTAAATAAAATCAAAGCTTTGCTGGAAAGTGCAGCGCTGCCGAGGACTTCCTCCTCTCTTTCTGTGAGTACCTTGGACAAGACCAAACGAGTCAACAATTCCCCGCTGCGTGTGGGGAGGCTTCAAACAGAAGATTTTTCAAAAATGTTTCCTCTGAGGAGGATCCCAGTCTTATAATGAGAGCCTGTGGCTTTGTCAGACCCCATCTTTAAGGGATGCACTCAGCATTTTTGTCTCTCCATATGAAAGTATCATCAGCATAAGCAGTGAGCTCACTTAACACTAAGTCACCATGTACTCCAAGCGTAATCACAAGCATCCTCACTTGAAGAAGACTTGGACTGATGTGAATCATAGCTGCCCTTCTTTACTGAAATGACATTGTGTAAATTTTCCTACCCAGAAGCAATAACACATGCTACAATGACCATGACTTAATCATTCTGACTAAATAGAGGATTAGCATCTACAAGTGAACGTGCTAGCTTTTTTAGAGAAAAAAACAGGAAAGTATAAAAACTTATAAGAACTATTGCTGTATATTAATACATATGACCTAAAAGCTATTAATTGTACTTGAAAAATACAGGGTCACTGAGATATCCAAAGTGCCCATGCTTTCAGTGAAAATGCTTGTGAAAAGTAGAGTGGGTATGAATCTCCACGGATTCTCTTGACCCTTTAGCACTTATTTTTATGGACAGCATAGCTGCTTTTAAAGTAGATGAATGTATTTCTAACCGTCTAGAACAGTGGAGAATTAAACCAGCATAGGTAGTCATAGATGGGATATTTTGCTTTTGTGCTGGAGGTGACTGGCTTTGCTACATTTCAGCTGTTGATCAAAACCTATTATGGAGTGGTAGTTTTCTGTCAAATACTTCATAATCCCACGGCTAATGACCTTTGGCTCCTAATACAGACTTTAATGGCTTTCCTCCATACCTTCCTTACCAAAACACATCTCAAAAATAACAAGAAATCAAACTTAAAAATAGAATTCTTAAATACTAAATGTTGTTTCTATATTGTAAATGTTCTCTTTCATCTTCACTTTGACCTATCTCTGGGACTTTGGGACTTTTTTAGCCATCTGTCACCGCTTCTATAAATATAACACTTTCAAAGCTGTGGTTTTGTCCACGTATTTCCCCTGCCATTTTGCAGATGTTCAGCATAGCCGCTTCTAACTTCATGTCCTCCTCTATGTTCTTATATTGATACGATATGCATTTGGTGGTGTTGTGCTGAGACCATGAGGACTCCTCCTGAGCAATATTTTCTAGTTTCCTGCGTGTGTCCTGCCTGCATCCATTTTTATATCTTTAAGGCAGGGAACATTTTCTTAGCTTCACTTTGCTTCGCTTCATTTCTCAAATGGTGACTGATTAATCCAGAGCGGCTTCTAGCCTCTCAGATAATACAAGTAGATTATGATGATAGCTATGATGCCATGTTTTAATTCAGAGGATTGATTTTCCCTAACTATGAATGCCAGTTTCAGAATAAAATCTGACATCTCAAAGACAGTTTTAAAACTCCTGAGGTCTTCCTTAGGACCAGGACTTCATCTTTGCTTTCCTAGATGATTCAAAATTGAGACCATCAATAATTTCGTGTTAAGCTGGCACCATAAATTATACTTAAATCCTATAATGTGAGAATAGCTTTTATTATATAGAAGAGTAAAGTCAAAAAATATTTTTGTTGATTATAAGAGGAACTATTTGTGAACATAAATGTGATATACCAGTTAGAGCGCAGAAGGGCTGGATGCCTGTTTTTTATGAAGCAAACAAAAAGAACAAAGATTTCATTGCCATGTAAAAATATATATGAAAAGTCTTTTAAACAATAGAAGCAGCCCTTCTTTATTTGAGCAAAATAAGGTGGAATGCAGAAAGTAAAAGAATGAAAATTTAAGACCTCAGGAAAATAATCCATCATTTTGAGAGCAAAGGGAGAGGTGTGCTTTTGGAGAAACACTAGCTGCTGAAGATGCAACATATTCTTAAATGTTCTTCATAATCATTACTTTTCTGGCTAATGCCAGTATGCAGCTCCTGGTGTTCAGATAGCTAGCAAAATTAGATGAAAGAACTAAAATCATGCTAAAGGTGATTTTTTTGGCGAGGAAAAAGTCCTAGTTGGGTAAATCCTCTTTCTTAGTGTTAATTCAGTCAAATCATGGATATTTTTTTTTTCCAGAGACTGTTTAAGACCAGTGTGTCTTGTTCCCTTTCCAGAAGCAAGAGCATTGTTATATGTGTAGTAGGACTGTAAGAGTGAAGAAGGAAACTCACTTGCTTAGCTTTAAAATCAGAGATGCCGTATATTCAGACTTTGCATTTGCACAGTCTTGCTATCAGGGAAAGAAAGGAGAAGGGGAGAGAAGCGAGTTCATAAATAACATGGGAGGATTAGATAGCTGACACCGCTGCTGGCTGCTATTTTTACATAGTACAAGAAAACGGGTACTGTTTATGTCCTCTCATAAAATCCCTTCTGTTGGAGGTCGCAGCCAGGACCTGTGCTTGGCACGCTCTCCTGCATTATGCTAGGACATCTGTGTGTGCTGCCGCCTCCTCCCTCCCTTCTCTGGCCGTGCTAGTGCAGCTCTGAATTTTCAGCAGAGCTGCTGAATCCTTCTATCATATAGAAGGTTCCCCAGCATGTGGAAAAGTCAGAATTCCTTTCTGAGAAGCAGGTTGGAGGTCACCTGGTCTTAATTCGCTGTGACAAAAGATACAGGGTGTGCTTGGGTGGTTTGGTTCGATGCAGGAACACTGCATTAACTGTGACAGAAAGGTCTGATGATGTAGACTAGCACTCAAAATGCCCTGAAAAATAGATGCTAACCAGCCCAGTCAAATCTGCAGGTGACATCTCTGTACTCTCTGGTGTGGTGGCTCTGGCTCCAACTTTAGCTGCCACCCCTCAAGTGTTTTTCTTCATGTGGAAAATCAGTAGCATTAAATTCACACATCTCTATAGGAAGTGAAAAACTAAGAGTCAGCAAGACAGCTGATCTTTCTGAAGGCAGCTTAGTAGTCTACTTTCTTCAGAGCCAGTGGGAGCAGCAGAAAAGCAACACGTCTTGAAGAGAGTCAGAGATGGAAAGACAACTGTCGAAGGAAATATGTACTGAAAGAAAACAGAGCATTGCAGAAATCTGACTGTGGTATTATTTCTTCCTTACAAATCCTTACATAGTTTAGATATGCCTTAGAAAAAGAAAAAGGAAGAAAAAGAAAAAAGAAGAAAAAGAAAGAAAGAATGGGATGGCAAATCTTTTGTCCTGCACTTGAGTTGTGATGTCTCAGTGTAGTTATGCTGTAGAAAAACTGGGAAAAAAACCCCTGCATTTTGCCACTAGAAGTCAGTAAGAAATCACCAAGTTCAGTGGGTCAGGTTATGACTTTAAATTCATTTTAAGCATCCCTTTATTTGCTATTGCTCTGTAGCTTTGCTGGACAGAATCTGGTTTATACAAGATCTAAGTTCTTAGAGATAGAAAGCCTCTCAAATGTCATTCAGACTGTTTGGTAGTAGGTCTTACATATAAAATGAGATTTAATAAAAAATGTCTGTGAATACATCCTATACCTTTTTCACTTAATGACAGAAGCAATGACTCATATTTTATGAAAAAGAAGATATGGATACATCAACAAACTATCAATTCCGGTTCTTAATCATTAATCCAATTTTTGTTTTATTTATAGCTCAGAGGAAAAAATATCCTAACCATGGTTACCATGGTGAAGTAAAGTACAAAGTGTAACCTAAATCTATTTCTAAATATTAAATTATCAATTTAGTTATATTTTAGTCATTTTACCAAGGGTAAGCATAGTAAATGGAGGTGAAGAGAACAAATATGATGCACTGCTTATCTCTGTAAGGTACAGTAACCACATCATTTCTTAGCATTAATTAGGTTATTCTGTCACTATCATAGAGAATTAATAATAAAAAATCTGTAGAGAACACTTGCATGTATTCAACACTCTTACCCACTCTGTGAAGATATTTTTATATGCTACATTTACCACAGCTTTTCTCTGTAAATAGGTTGCATTATGGTAAAGAGAACTTTTTCTTCACACTTTTTCTCAGAGAAAGGTATCCAAAGTGTTTAGCCTCACAATATTCAAAAGCTTCTATTAATGGAAAAGAAAGGAATTTCGTTTTTTTGTGTTCCCTTGTGGAAGTTTGGGGTAGTACTTGTCAAGCTGCATGAGGTGACTTGACCCTGGATTTTGCCTGTCCTGTGAAGACTGAGGGGCACTTGCAATGCCTGGAGCTCTGGGCAAACTCTTAACATTTTGACATTTTACACTAGACAGAACAGGCAAATAATTTGTTTTTAAGTCTTGAAGAAATGCACATTTATATTCTGCCAAGGTATTTCAAAATTTGATGAAGTGATTGTCTTCTGCTTTGGCAAATCCATTTTTAAGAGAACAGGCTTCGAATGTTTAGGAATACAAGCAATTAAATGAGTAAAGGAAATTAAACTCCAGTAAAGAGGAAATGGAAATGCTTATGAAGCACCTGTCAAATTCTGGATATTAGACATTTTCTTATGAACAGTCATGAATAAGTTGCAAGCAAGAGAGCTACTGACAGCTATTTGTGTTTATATGTAGAACTGTGGGAAATGTAATAGTACAGAATACTCTCTGAACTCTTCCTTTTCCATCTGTAATCTCATACTATCCCAGGACTTTCTACTCAAAAAGACAAGTTTATCCACAGGGAGAAGAGAATATCTTTCATCCTTGCAGTCCTGGTTCACCTCCCTTCACCTGTTAGACAGGAAAAGCCCATAGAAAGCTGTCAGGTAGGGTTGATTTGTTCACACATATCTGTTGGGAGAGGATTTCACATGAATGGCAAGGTGACACCTGATGTTACTGGCATCTAGGAAGGAAGTCAGCCCTATAAACTCAGAGGATATCTTGCAACCTGTTTTGACTTTTCACATCCTTTTAAATTTTGTTTGTTTTTCTCTTGGCTTATTCTGTTATTTTAACAGAAGAGTTCAGGACAAGTAATTTTTCTCTTTTTCTTTCCTGCGAGGAAAAGTATTGGCTACGGTAACATTATTTCTACATCTCTAAGTTCATTTTTAACATCATATTCTTTTCACATCGACTTGAATACAGACAAGTCTTTTGACCTTTACAGTTTTTGTTAGCTGACAAAGACACTTTATGTTTTCTTGCCATGACAGAATTAAGTCTCATCCTCCTAAGCAATAGCAACAAAAGTGTTTAAAGCAAAAATGGTTGAATCTAGCTAAACTAATACTCATGAGAACTGATTACATATAATGCATTGCAAAATTGCACAATCTTTTAAGTCAGTGTGCCACTTTCCCTATTTTATAGCTGACAGAATGAGTAGAAAATGAGGTAATGAGCTGAAATATAGCATAAAATATGAGCAGTGAAATTGTTTACGTTTGAATGTGTTGGTTTGAAAAAAGAGAGGAGTATTGCCCCATCAGGCAGTTGTTTCCTTTTTTATACAATTTGGAATGAGGTCTTCTTTCCTGAGAAAACACCAAAAACAATTGGGTTTTTTAAATGACGTAGTATTAATTTCTCCACAAAGAATCGCAAACAGCTCCACTCATTTGGGGAGGAGGGTTCTACTCCAAGCCTATTGATATGGATGAGCATCTTTGTGTTCACTCGCTGGATATTCAAAGAGGTCCAGAAAGTAGATAACATCCAAAAGCACTTAAATAATAGTCAGAAAAACAGCTAGCTATGGACAAAATGTGGTTATCTGGGGAGAAAAAGCCTGTGTATTAACGTAATTCCAACATATAAAAATAAAGGTCAGTTTAAGGGCACTTTAAATTCTTCATGAAATTCTTTCTTTTATCCCAGTACTCACAGTTGAGTAGAAGGTGCGTAGTCTGGTTTGCTTGTGACAGGTACACAAAAAATAAAATAAGATAAAAACCCGAGGTAAACAAACAAACAAACAAACCAACAAAAAATCCCCATACTGGTGAAAGACAAGCAGCAAAAATTGATTTCTCTTTCCCCAGCTCCAGATTGACCTTGCAATACTAACAGCTTAAAAATCTTCCTCTAGTGCTGTGTGAGTAACATTCATGTGAAATCAGTAGTAAAAATACGCTTCAAAATTGAATGTTTGCTACTGTATGGATTATGAAATCAAATATGCAGAACTTCCTGTCATTCTAAGGTAAAATAAACTTAAGGAATACTCTGAAAGTTTCAGTTTTTGATCAACCTTAGAAATAAAAGGGAATGTTGACACCTAATTCTAAGCAAGGGCAATACATATATCCATGCATAAAACTTCTTTGATACTTCTCATATTTGAGATATGGACTCGAATACTATTAGGACTTTAGCTACTCACAATTAAATGGGTTTTTTTTAGTATAAAATAAAACCTTGAAGTTCCAGTCCAACGTCGTTCATCTTAGTTTATTGATTGACTGTTCTCTTTACAGACTTAATCATGTTACCAATTTTCTTGCTACAGTGCTTACAGGAGTTGAAATTGGAAGATGGCTAAACACATTGTTTTACTCCGCTGTATTTATATCTTCATAGCTTCACATGCTTCCATATAGTTTCACAGCACTCATGCATTTCCCATCTGCTTATCTGAGAAGCAGAAGGTTCAAAAATACCAATATGTACCAGACATGCAAATCATTATTACTAGTATTTGTCTGGCAGTCTTAAAAATGGAAAAATGAAGGTGTATCCAAATCCTCTACTGCTTTTACAGATAAGTTAACTCTTAAGCCAGATTTTACAAGCGCTTTGCAGAATCAAGATTTAGTTGGGTCATTTGGCATGAGTATTGGATCACGTAATGGGTGCCGGACATCGTAAAGTCCAAGCACACAATCTGCTGTCCTACAGAAAACAACTTGCCACATACATAAAAGTTACATAAAACACAGGTTTTAATATGAGAGTTAATATGAAGCAGGCTAGACTTAAAATACACAGCCTCGAGCAACAATCAGGAAAAGTGATTCAAATGATGATTTATGGAGCATAGGTGTGTAGGATGAATTTTACCATTAGCCTTCAGTGTTGCAATTTTCTATTTCTGAGATCCTCTTATGCACTAAAATAAAAATAAATAAATAGAAAAAAAAATAACAGGGACAAAATTAAAAATATGTGATTTGTGAATTAGAGCAAATTTTTGCTGATTTAAAAAAAAGATTATTAAAGAATATCTCACAACTGACAAAGTTTCATAGATATCCAAAAGATTTGGTGAATTAGCTGATGTCCAGTGATAACTGCAGCAGATAGTGTTAAAAAAAATCAAAACATGTTTGTGTTTGCAAAATTCCTCTCCTTTTTCCCCTGGAGTCAGGAGTACCTCAAAAAAAAAAAAAAAAAAATAGGGTGAGTTCACACAGGGATATCAGGGATATTTTTCCCAAAATAAATAACATTGATTTGACACAGAAGAAGAAAAAAAAAATCAGGCTGAGTCCTTACCTAACAGAACTGCTGACAGTCAGCTTCATTCATTTCTCAATCATGGGATTATATGGAAAACCACTATCTATAAATTGACTAGATATTTGAAGGCACCTGAATCTGCCCTGTCTTTGGGAGGCTGATAATTTCACCCTTAGGCAAGGAGAATTGTGTTCTTTTTCTCTCTGCATCGCAGTGTAAATTTGCATATGACCAAAGATTCCAAAAATGGTACTTCTTTTCATTGCCCCCTCACTCTGGGGTGAGGGGTTGCTCCCAGCTACCTCAGGACTGAAGCTCAGTGCTGTGTATTGACTGAATTAAAGGCTCTGTAAAGATGCTGGGGAAAATCTGCTTAGATTTTAGAGTGCTTATGGTGAATTTTATTTCTGAATCTACAGCTGGAAGAAAACATCATGTTCGTGAGTGTCCTTCAGACAAAACAAAGCACCTTGTCTTCTCTTCTTCTCCCCAAGCCCAACGAAAAGCTTGACAAGGAAATGCCAGCATACAAAAGACAGAAAAGATTTTATTATATAGGTAGATTGACAGATATGTCACTCTATTGCTCTGCTTCAGGTCTTTTTATCAAATCAGCCACTCTGGCTGAAACCATTTTTGAACTGTCTATTGATGCAGAGAGCTTCAAAATGTTTCAAGTTCAGGTTTATTTGAGGAGAATACATTGGGGTTTCACCTGTTGCTCTCTAGTCTGCAGGGAAGTGGAGCCCATTCTGCCTCCTTCAAAAATGACAGAGTCCAGAATGCACAATGTTTTTAATTGCCTTAATTGTACATCACAGACTATCCTTAAGTTCTGCATAGGTTTCGGGCGCTTGCCTCTATTGCGGTGCCATGAGAGCACTATCATTCTCTCAGCAATTTCATTTTCAAATAAAACTTTTAGAAACAGAAGCTCTCTGAAGAAAAAAATAAAAACCAAAGTTGCATATCTGAGCAGTATGGCTGAATTATTTTGTTCAAATGCTTGATGCAAAGCTCTCCAAATAAAAGAAAGGCAAAATGAGCCTGGATGGTTTAATCTGAGGACTGGCCTTTAAGTGGATGTCAAAAGGTTTTAAGTGAAGTTCTTGATTGTAGGTGAGTGCTCAGTGGATAAATCACAAAAAACAACCCCAAATGAGGCATCTCATTGGCTGTCCTCCCGCTGAAGGGAGATTGCGCTAGGGCAGACTAATGAATACTGAATCATTTTCTCACCCTGGGGGTGAACGCCCCTGTCAGGGCTGAGTCACTGTGCAAGCTGCATGCTCAAGTGATTTAAAATGCAGCAGCCCTTAGTGCCAGTGACAGATGGATATAACTTGGGTTTTATACATACTCATTTTTAGGCCTTCACAAGCCGTGAGTACAAATATACAGGAAAATGAAAGATAAACCACGGCACCAGTCCCCCGTTTATGCACACTTTAGCAAAGTGCTATGTGGAGACCTTTTTAAAGCCATTTAAAATGACCACAGGGAATTGTCTTCTGTGCTAGTCAGAGAGGGGTATTTTATTCCTCTTTTTTCCTCTTTCTCTCTCTTTTTTTTTTCATTGCTTCCCTATTTTTTTCATCAGATTGCAGACTTTCCTGGAATAAGCAGTGTGTTGCCTCTGCATAATGAAGCTGCATCTTTTACATTTTCTGCTGAAAATTTGTTCTGATGTGATCATCAGTTTACCTAGTCAGCTAGAGGTGTTAGAGCATCAGGACTGCAGATATGAAAAGCTTGAGGTACTTTCTGATTTTGTCAGCTGCATTTTAAATAGAAATATGTGTTCTTGTTTGAGGGAGAGAACATAAAATGGCAACTTTAAAAGTATGAATTGATCAAACAAATAGTTTCTGTATGAGAAGCTACTCAGTAGTTTTTAACTTAGCTGAAACGTATGTCTCGTGGTCAATATTCTACTGTATGTTTTTCCTTTGTTTAATCCTGCCTACCCTGGGAGGAAGGGTTGTGGTGGGTTCTGAGTGGCAGCCCACGACCAGCTTGGGGACCATTCCCAGAGGGACTTTAACTGAGTTGACCCTCAACAGCTACTGCTGATGCTGCCAGCAGGACTTCCGTGGAGGTCCAGCCGTGGAGGATGCCAAGAAGATGCCTTAGAAAGCAGATGAAACCCTGGGATGTCTCTGGGGTGAACCCTCATTTGTCCAACTGTGCAAAAAAACCTCTCTAGGTGCACCATAGCCCCACAACCCATCTTGTAGTGAATGCTGCCCATAATAAATTTGTAAAAAATAAAAAAGTAACTTCATAACATACATGCATGATTACTTCTAGCTACTCAGCTACTCAGTCAAGCTATAGCATGTGGAAAGCTAATTTGGAAAGCTGTTTGAGAAAGGAATCACATGCCAAAGTGTGGCTTTATGCTGTCTCAAGCAGAATAGCTTTGCAGAAGCAATAGCACTAATGCTTGTATTCTGTTCTGTGCCATTTAAAGCATTTTTGTTCATTGTAGAAAATGGGACTTTCAAGCTGACCTTCTGTTTTACCTTTGGGAAAGCTAATAGTTGCACTGCAGAGGGGAAAGCTGGTTGGTTGTTTTTTAATGTGGTATGTGCCACAAAGGAGAATGTCAGGAAGGTCTGAAATTTCATCTCATCCAGATCTATTAGTGTTAATGTTCTTTTCATTATGATTTCATCAGGATTAATTAACAGAATCTGTGAATAATATGCTGCACATATTTGATATGCAAAACCAAATCAACTGTACAATTTATGCTTCCTTACAGCTGGTACTTCACATATTGACAGTCAGGAGTATAGGCTACATGCATTAGTCTACACCAGCTGTCTGGCTTGCAACTTGCCTTCCTGAACGGAGAGGTGACCTGGATCACAGTGAAAACTAACGCTGGGGCTGACCTTGCTGGAGTCACAGCTTCTGAAGTGGATGGGCAGCCTGCAAAGCACCAGGCTCATTTTCTTGTCAGATCAGGAGGCTAGCAATATGATTAATGCTCCTTAATGCTTAAAGCTGTGGTGATATTCTTGACTATCACACTTAAAAATAGTTCAGGATAAACTTGTGGAATGTTTAATACTTGTTTTCGATGACTTGTTCAGTGATTACTTAGAAAACTATAAATTATCTCACTAATGTGTTTCATCAGTAAGGGGACACAGTAAATAAAGGAGTTCACTGCTTGTAATGGGCAAAGAGATCAGGTTTAGGACACAAAGATTTCTGTTGATAGCAGTGCTAATGTCTAGTAACTCCTATTTATATAAATACCTGATTTTTATACAGGAAGCCATTTTTTGAATATTTTTTCACCTATTTTGGTGGCAGTTCAGAGGATGAAAGACTGAGGTCTCTTGTACCTGTTTTAAATCGTGATAAAATCCCTTTATAGGCACTAAGATCTGCAATATTGATGTTTATGTAATCTGTTTTCTGATTTCACCGGGCTTGGCAGTGGTTCCTGCATATTTACATTTAATTTCTTCCACTCAGATGTGGCATTTGACTTGAATGTTTGTGAAAGCCACCAATCTGACAGTCCCGCGGACTGAAGCTTTCCATTTATTCACCCGTTAAGTACAAAGTTCAGGCTTCCTTTTCCAATTAAGGCGCCTCTGCCCGTGCTGGGCAGACCCCCCTCACGGGAGGAATCATTGAGATTCTGCACACACAGACTCCTGTGCCTCTCTGTTGAGAATACCAGCAAGGAGCCGATTTATGCCAGCTGTTGCATAATTTTAATGGGCACACTAGTCTACGGGGAATAAAGCCATCAGATAACTACTCGATAACAGCTTTGGGGTACTACTGGTCTGGGCTGAATTTGAACTGGTTCTCTGGAAGAAAATTACTCTCTCTCATTACCCATCCAGACATGCTTTAGGATTTGTGTGGGGCTCCAAGAAGTATCTTAACAGAAGTGGGTATTTTAAGGATACAGCCATTAGCAAGTAAATGGAAAAAAAGGTTATCTGAATTCAGCTTGTTAATATTGCACTAAATATGTGGTTTATACTTAATAGGAAAGTGATGTAGCTCACATTATAATGTACCATATGTGTATTATACCTGGTGCACATTTATCTAAACAGTGTCAAGTTTGGAAACAGCTTACATTAGCTCTGCATCTGTGCTGTGAATCCCGAAAGAAGTTGAGGTTTGCTCAGCTGAATCCTTTTTCACGGTGTTGGCAGCTGAGGAGTTAGTTACTGACATGCTTACTTTTCCCCTCCCTGTTTCTTATTTATGAAGAGGACATAATAACTGAGAATAGATTGATTCCACAGTAACAGGAGGAGTGAGGTAGAGAAAATCGTGATGAGCATGTTCCTGCTGGATAATGATGGGAAAAGTCCAAGACCTCCAGGCTCTTGTTTTGCCACAAGAGAGCCTGTTCTGACACTTCAGTATATTGGCATAGATATGCCAGAGTGAAAGCAAAGAGGTGTTTATTTCCTACCTACTGGTCCACCTCTGTGGCTCTAGCACCACCCTCATCCCCAAAATAGACCTACAACAGGTGACAGAGGTGTACGTGTGTTGGGTAGAGGGATGGGACACATCCCCTGGGAGCTGGGTTGAGTCTTCTGATTGTGCTCTCCCTGCTTGGTTGTGGGAAACACCAGCTCAGCCAGGGCTGCTGAGCCTCATGGTTCTTCTTACAGGGGCAGCTCTTCCTGAATTAAACATTAATTTCTTTAGTGTTTTCCATTACTGGCTTTGGATGTCAGTTCTCCTTTTGCTGGTTCAGCTGTGAGTGGTGCTCAAATGTTCACACAAGCTGCAAGGGAAACCCCTGCACTAAGACTTGGGCAACGACTTGTTACTGATGGCACCATGTCTACTGAGTAGTCACTTATCTCGTGATTTTAATATAAGTGACCTAGTGTTCACTTACCTGGGGAATGGGGTATGTGGAACAAGGGATCTCATCCTATTTTTTTCCTGTTCATCCTATTGAATTTGAACAGCGAAACAGGAGAAGAACTCGCAGTACCTGCAGAAGATTTACATGCCTTTCCCTGCTTCAGGTTTATTGCATTTAGGAATGACATTTGTTTGTTTGTTGTGCTTTTGAAGGACTGTTCAAAATCCACCAGGATTTACCTGAGTCTTTTTTTTTGTTTGTTTTTTTGTTCCACATTCTTTTTCTGCTACCTTTCCTGTCTAAAACCACCAGACGGAGATCCTTGAAAAACTAAGCTCCACCTTCTCTTGACAAATAAACTCCTATTCTGCATTGCTGGGTGCCTGACTGATCAGTTACTGGTACCCCTGGCCAAGCTGTTTCTCCTGTGGAGCAGCCCATGGCTCTTCCAAGCAAACAGGTTTGGCACCAGGGACAGACCCCCTTTAGCCCCGGATCTGGTTTTGCTTCCACATCGTTGAAGATAACAAGAGAGACGACAACGGCTATCAGCTCGCTGTTTGGTGTCTGCCTCATACGAGAGCTTGCAGTATTAAGGAGAACTCATAGGAGTTAAAAAATATTTCAAGTCGTTACAAGACTATGCTTACATGCACTTGGCTAGTACATGCTAGCTTTGCTTTTATATACAAGCATCTCAGCTGCAGAATCCATCTAATTTTTTTTTTATGTTGAGGCCCTTGGGTGGCTTATTTTGGTACTTTAGCGTAGAGGTCAGCTGAGAGCAGTTTGAGACGTAGGCATCCCTTGCAGGTGGGAAATTCCTTATGTTGTCATGGGATTATTGGCTTTCTTCTTCCTAGCAGCAGGGAAAACGAGGCTCTGCAGCTCCCAAACTCTTTCCTGAGAATTTTGAATTTTAAACTTCAGACTTTCAGACTAACAACTCGGTTCAATAAGCTATGCAATTCCCAGATGTTTGCTGGGGCTGGTCTTGGATTTCTCAGAGAGGTATTTTCACTGTTTGTTGTTGTTGTTGTTTCCTTCTGCTTATTGCAGCAGATATTTGCACTGTGGACTAAACAACAGAGAAAAAAACAGTGTCTTCTGACGTGTACCGTTTTCTGAGAGCTGCATCAGGGAGTTCAAGCAGCTATCTAAGCCAAGCACATTTTTTTTTGAAAGCCTAGTTCTAGCTGAATTGCTCCCACACAAGAATAGAAAGGAGTCAAGAAAGAAACAGGATGAGCTTTGGAGAAATTTCAGTTCCTACCCCACTTTTGTAGACAGTTTGCCAGCCAGCCAAAGTAGAAGATGAAGTCTAGAAGAAAACTCATTCGTAGCTTGCACCAGTACCTTCAACCCTGAGTAGTTCTTCAATACCTTCTACTTTAGCTTTTCTTTTTGACCTGGGAGAGTATTACAGACAAAGACAAATATGGTAGGTGAAGACATATGCTGGTCTGCAGCATGTAGATCCGCAGGAAACATTCCATACAACATTGGGAGGTTATGTTTAGAAGATCTAGAGCTAGACAGAAAGCCTGCTAGGGCATGAGGAAGGTGCTGTTTGGGCCAGGAGTTTCCAAACATACTTAGAAGACTGGGATGCTTTTGGTGTTCATCCCAGCTTGCTTTGTGGTCTATTGCAACCAATTGCCCGCTTAGGTTTCATGGCTTCTGTTACAGTGAAGGCCACTTACATCCACCTAACAATTACCCTGATCCCAAAGCAAGTGGCAACTTGCTGGAAAAAACATAAAGTAGTATAGGACCGTTTTGCTTATACTCTATTTATTTCCAACTCAGCTTTCAATTTTGCAAGAGAAGAAGGTTCTTCTGCATTCATCAGTAAGAGTTTAAGCTCGTATCCCTCCCCAAAATAATTAATGACAATAGTTTTCATTGTTTGTAAGGAACTCTGCTTTTGTCCTCAGCCAGTTGTAGCATGTTGTCAAACAGATGATGTGCAGGTCAGCGTTCTTTCAACTCTGGATCCTACAGTGGTCAGAATTATAAGCATGGTCCTTTACAAAGCACTCTGCCAAAAGGATTTTTTTCTCTAAAGAAATTAATAGCAGAGTGGATCTATTTGTATAGGTTCATTCCCGGAATCAATTGCTCAGTCAAACCCCGGCCATTTCATGGTTACAGCGGAGAAATCTAATAGAAAGTTAGGGCCGTAAAAGAGTCTGTAGAAAGGTTGGTTCAGATCTTGATCTCTGCCAGATACAGGTAACTGAAGGTCAGACATTGCAATTTTTAAATCTACAACTATAAACATTGAGTTTGGATTAGGATGACTAATTCTTTCCCTTTGTTAGAGCATGGACAAATACAGTCATGATACTAAAATATTAGCATTATTAAAGTATTTGAATGAATATCAATAAATTGCTAATCTGAAAGGGCCAAAATTATTTTTGCATAGCCATGAATAACTTTTTTTTTGCACAATCATGAATAACTTTTCTTCTTTTGCAATATTTGCGAGCTTACATTGTCCATTTGACCCTGTTTAGTGGTAAACCAATATACCAGTTGAGTCACCTGGATCAAAGACACATTTTAATATGACATAGAAGAATATTTGCTGTCCACTTGCTCTACTGTAACCACAAAAATAATGTAACTAGATTCACTACTGTGAAAAAAAGCTGATCCTTCATTTGCCTGGACAAATCAAAATGGTTGTTAACTGTCTTCAGTGACCTTCCTCTTAGCTGACAGTTGGTTGGTGGCAGATGAAGCTGAGTAATCATCCAACTGTGGTGAAAACTAAAGCCATGTACTTGATGCAGTCTAGTTTCAAACTGTCATTTGCAGTACATGTGAATTATTTGTTGTTATAAAACCTTCGTCATTTTAAATATTTTAGTCTTTCTGTCCAGGCATTAAATAATTCCTGAAGTCTGTTTCTTGATAATGAATATATATTTTCTTTCTGGATTTGCAGAGTAGGATTTGACAGCATTCAATTTTCCCATTTTCATGGAAATTTTTCTTTGCATTGATATATCTGATTATTACAGATATTTGCAGTAGTAGGAGCTTTCTAATGTTTGGAGGAATTAGCATGAAAAAAAGTGATGTTCATTTGAGACCGGGTCTGTGCTGCAGATACAAAGAGATGGATAGTGCGGAAAAAAAAATTCACAGTGAGAGCAATCAAACACTGCAGCATGTTGTCCAGGGAAGCTGCATAATCTCCATCCTTGGAGATACTCAAAACTTGCCAGGGAAGAGTCCAGGGCAAGCCGATCTAAGGTTGTCTTTGCTTTGGGAGCAGCAGAGTGAACTAGATGACCTCTAGAGGTTTATGATCATTGCCCTTCCAGAGATTTTAGATTCAAGATATCTTTGCTGAAATATGGATCATACTGAATCCTACAGCAAACTCTGTCTGAATATTCATGTCACCACCTACATGTCACAGACCTACAGCCATGTGTTCCTGGGAGAACTGTTCTTCATCTATCACGTTTGTAAAACTTTTGGAACAATCCTGCATAATTTTAAGAGTCGTGATTTCAATTACCTCATTTTGAATGTCTGAACTTCTGAGTTTTATCTTGATAGAATATCAGAATTATATTGTGCCTGCAAATAGACAAATCAAACACTCTCCCTTTCCTTCTGAATGCTTGATCAAGTGTATAGTTTATACATAAAAGGGGGTACCTTAAATTATTGTTATTTTCTTTCCACTAACTTGAAAATAAGGAGGACATGGGAAATTAAACCAACAATACAGAGTGTTCATACCTTGCTTGGATATACATCCAAGTGAAAGAATCAAAAGTGGTTAGAGGGAGGACTGAGGACTGAGGGCTTCAGATATGCTGGCCATATCCCTGCTATGCTTGCCATATCAGGGAGAAGGAAGAAAGAGCAAGTACTCTGACTGAATTGGCAAACAGTTGCTTTTGTTATACTCTCGTTTTCTCTGACCACACATTCCATTAAGCAAAAAGCTACAGGTGAAACATTTGCTGGACACTTTCTGACCCGCAGGAATGTGGGACTACGGAGAAGAATTTCTCACCCTCTCACACATGTGGAACATGTGGAGTGGTTGGAGCAGCTGAGGAAGGAGGGGAAAGAATTGCAGAAGTTAGGTTAACTGGTTTCAGGTATGCCTAAACAGCATGCATTATTAGACCAAATATGTATAACTAGTCACTGCTCTCGTTCCCTTTCTTCTCTGGGTTTTAGCACAGAGGAATCAAGAGAATCAGACCTACTGCATGGAAATCCTTCACATGGAGACGATATCCAGCTTGCTAAGCTGTCCAACAGGCAAAAACGGGGAGTGGAAAGGAAGGGACACGCAGTCCTGTATAACGGAAGGCTGTGATCCTGGTCTCCTAATTATGCTTGCTGAGCTGTTTCACATTCGGGGATGAGAGATAGAAACCTGTTTTAGGAAAAATACTCATTCTGACCTTAGTTATTACATAACATCAAAAAAAGGGGGGGATTTCAAGCAGCTTGGATCCTCAGAACACCATGCCTTTCCTGAAGAGAAGCCAATAGTTTGTGAATCATCTCTGCATCCAAATTTCCCTGGTAGTGAGAGAGAAATACATGTTTCTTCAAAAACATCATCTCTTGCAGTTTCGATCAACTGGTTTTAGCTGCACCCATCCTCACTGACAGAACTGTTAACAAACATCTCATGGTATGGAGTTCACTCAATTCACTGTACAAAGAACGTCAAGTACCAAACTTTGGTTTCTGAGGTGGATGTCAATGACCTTTCCGGGAGATAGATACAAATCCTTTAAAAAATCCTGGAAGTTTCACCTTCTATTAAACTTTGGAGACTTACCTTTAGAACTGTTCATCACAGGACAGAATAACAGAGTATTTCCTTTCCCTGCTAATCTTCTGATCTTTTTTAATCTATCTGGAATGTACTGGAAAGGTTGCAAGATGTTGGATATGTGCACCTATACATTTCCACTCCTCTTTATTCCTAGGAAAAACTAAAAAATAGAGTGTGTTATATATATCATTGTGAGATGACAATGCAAAAGAAGATACAGGAAAAATAACCTATAGATCCTAGTCCAGACTGTTGCAGACTTAACACAATTTGTAATTAAAGAAAACACACAGATTATCTTGGCAAGAGAATAATCTACAGATGAATTCAAGAAAAGAGCTAGCAGCATCCTGCTGCTAGTGGGCTGAAAGCCCTAGTTCTGTCCTCAGTTTTGAGAGCGTTCTGAAGTGTTTGTTGCAGTGGATCTGTGAACTCTAGTATTACTCAAAGGAAAATATGAATTATTTTTCATTCCTGTTACATCTTCACTCTTAAAAATCTTTTAGAGGTTCAAGTTTAGGTTTACTTCACAATGGTTAATACCAGCACTAGTTTACTGTATGTAATTTATAAAAGAAGCAATTTCTTGTTTATTTTCTCCAGCTTTGAACTATCTTCCATCCAAGAGCCTATGCTTCTTGCTTTTTATTGTATGGCTCAGTTTTCTAAAGGCAATTGTTCCACTAGGAAGATAAGGTGAAAAGGCAACAGAAATAATACAACATATCGTCAAAATAAAATGCAGTACAGTTTTAGCTTATTGTTACTGAGGGAATTCTTGTTCGGTATCTTTCCCTCTGTGCCCAAAAGTAAGACAAACTAGTGAGCATTTCTACTTCTGCTCAGGAATTTCAGTTATATAATGCACTGCCATATATGTGCTGTTTATAAAGGACAAAAGCAAAACATCCTCCCTATAGACAAAAAGACTATTTAAAGCTTTAAGTCTTTCATTACTTCTGGCTTCACGATATCATTAAGACAAAAAGTGGAACTCTTTTTTTAAGAGAAAAACTGTTCGAATTTCTATACGGGTCTATTCTGCATATCTGCCAGACACCTCAACTGGGGTGGAGGGTCTGTGGCTCTAGGACTGTAGAAATCTGCCATCTTTTTGCCAATGACTCCGTCTCTTAGCTGAGATAAACTGACTAGCCAGTATAAGACGTTATAGGAAATAGGAGATGGGCAAGAGGGAAACCAACATGCTTTCTTCTGCTACCTTTGCAATGATCTCTTTGCAAGGAGTCCAGCCAATTTCCCCGTGACCCTGGGTCTAGTTCTCTAACAGTCCCAGTACAGCT
This sequence comes from Eudromia elegans, assembly GCA_003342815.1. Taxonomy (NCBI): domain Eukaryota; kingdom Metazoa; phylum Chordata; class Aves; order Tinamiformes; family Tinamidae; genus Eudromia; species Eudromia elegans. The sequence goes on from PTEX01000012.1 coordinate 5,281,029, forward strand.
TTGAATAATAATAGGTAAAGGAGTTACTTTAAACTGCTGCTAAAGTAGTTCAGAGCAAGTAGCAGCTCAGAAAGGCCTGCATACCATACAAATATCTATGCAGGGCTTCACTCACTGAGCAGTGAACAACAATAACACATCTAATACACTAGTTAACTAAGAATTAGCTAGATTTGTTCAATGTTCTATTCATTGGTAAATTAAATATAGTTAGGGTTTGTCAGTATATGTACTCTTTCATGTCTTGCTCTGTTATACTGCTTTATCATTCCAAAGCAAAAGCCAGTCATTTTCCTTCATCCACTAGGTGCCATCCACCATATTTATTGCGGATTTTATCTGAAGCACATTGAAGAAAAAGTCCCATGGTCTTCAGTGAACAGTCGGGGAATGGGGCAGGATTCTTATGGAAAATTGGACCATGTAACTGTGTCTGTATATACAATGTGTCTGCATGAGGGAGGGCATATCTGAAGGAAAAACAAAACAGTTGAGGACGAAAGGGACTTCTGGAGATCCAGCCTGCCTGTTCACAGCAGGCCTTGTTTCCTCAGGGCTGTGCTGTAATTTCATTTCTTGAGTTTTGAACACCTACCTTGCCCAATTTAATGTTCTCATACACACACACACACACACACAAATCCCTCTTTATTATGCTTTACTTTCAATTATGGGATCATTTGCCAATCTTCTGTGGTCTCTTATCAAGAGAATGGAATCCTGTTGTGATTTTACATTTAGTATTATTTTTTTTTTCCCCAAACTGGGCATCAGGATTTGGAGGTTTAATGCAATCCTGGAAATTACTATAATGTACCAAATGTACCAAACTAATTTTGACCTTTTTGAGGTTCTGTATTTGATTGTCAAACCACTCCACCTCTTCAGCATGAGTCAGTAAGACTGCAATCAATGAAGAAAGGAATTAAATAGAAATAAATAAAAAAAAAAGAGTGGTTTGGAATTTTAACATATCTTTTGGCAGAGGTATTGTCTAAAATATTGTCAAAGCTCTAAAGAAACACATCTGAGCTGATTTGTTGTTGGACCTCACTATTGAGCCTCAGGATGTTAATTACTGACATATGTTTCAATACAGGTAACGCTCCCTTCTTGTCCCAATAATTTCAATGGAATTGTACCTGCATATTCTGGTGTCCATTGATGTTTGCAGAAATTCTCCAATGAATCTTTTCACCAGTCTCCAAACGTTTATTAGTTGACATTATGCAGCATCTTTTTTTTTTATTATTGCTATGCCTGTTCTTTAATTTTGTTTTGTTTTTTAGATCAGGAACTTTTATGTACATTTATAAGAGATTATATGGCAATTAGTTGAGAATAAGACTAATTACAAATGATTTATTGATGCCGTCTGTGAGTATCTATTACTGGTTTTTGATGAGATTAATTACATTTTAATTAAAGTTACCTCTTATCACTAAGTACTACTAATGTTAGTTGAAGATAAGTTAGAATAGCCTCTGTGCTGTTGCTTTTCCAAGAATATGAGATGAAGTATTTGCATATTGGGTACACTTTAGACATGAAATTTAAGATAAGGTGTACAGCAACCAGCAAAACAGAAAATTTGGAAGTCAATCCACCCCAAAACTGTAGTTATGTAGGGTTCATGCTTTAAGTCCATATATTATTTTATATCACCTACCTTTCAATACTTTCAATACTTTCTAACCTTCTTTAGCTTGACCATTTCTGAAAAGGCCTAATTTGGGTTCCTCTCTCTGTTTCTTTTCATGTAAGCCCACCCCAGACACATTAACTGGATTGCTACTCGTTTTATTCCAGCACTACATCCTTGAGCCACAGTCATGGCTAAAATAGCTGTCTCATTTAGCCCCACTGGAAACTGTACGTTACATTTATGGATCCTTGTAAAATACTTTTTCTTGCATCATTAATAATTGCACATAAGTAGACATAATGAAAATTGTTTCAGAGTTAGTCTTTTCTTTCTCCTGTACTCTTATCTTTGTCATTTTCACAACGTTTGAGATGTCTGGAATGTTTTCTACGGGTAAAGTATATTCTCATACAACAGACTTTAAAATTTAATTATATATATATATTTTAATGCCCAGTATTTTTATTGAATGAAAACTTAATGTATATTTTAAAAAAATAAAATCTTGTTTAAATTTCAAAGACCAGAAAATATCAATTTTCTTGGGGGAAAATGAAAAAGCATCAACGTTTTACAAAAGAAAGCTCATGAAACTGTCTTCCAGACCCAGGTGATCTGGGTCTTTTACTTCACTGAAACCTTTCGTCTGGTGATTCATTTTTGTGGTGAGAAGGAGAATAAATACAGTGGCAAAGAAATGTGACCGACACTGTGACCTGAAAGCAGTAAGTGACTAAATCCTTCTGATCTTATTTGAAATGATGTTCCAGACATCATAGATTGCATTGAGAAGTCTCTGTTAGCAATTAGTGATCTTGTTAGCAATTGCAGTGGGCAGACTAATTAATGACACTGGATTGCTTAGATTTGGGGGATGAGGAGGAAATGGATATAGCATAATTAAACTATTTTTGAAGTCTCGATGTTGAACTATCGCTTCTAAAAAAGTTGGATGATATCAAAGTTAATATATATGCATGGGTTTATCTTGCATTAACTTAACTTTTGGAGGACAATCCAAGATATTAGCTTGGTGTTAGGTGCTGGGCTGGATGACTGTGCTGTTTACTTAGCACTAAGCAGCATTTTGCACGGACATTAACTCACAGGGTAGAATGGGAATGAACTCACCCAGCCCAGGTGTCCCAGTCTGTCTTTTACTGAGTGCAACTGCAAACTAGGACCTCACCAGTGGTCAGTAAAATTAACATAAGTATCAGGTTCTAAACTTCATCCTTCAGCTTCCTTATGACCGTGATCTGCAATGCTCTAGGACATGCCCACAGCAAAGCCTGGCTATTCCTCGGGCAGCTTTGCAAGTCCTTTTCCAACATCACTTAGAACCTCAGTCTCTTGGAGGGCTAATGCACCACTCTGTTGATCTTTGCAGTGATGTTATTGTCTATTAATCACTCTTAAGATTCAGCTAGTACTACTGATGGTCCTTTTCTTGTTTTCAGTCATTCTGTGAAGAATAAAAGAAAATTAAAATATTTATAAGGATAAATATTACTATTGTGAGGAGTATTTACTATTTACTGTTTCAGGATGTTGCTGCTTAGAGGTAATACATAAGCAGGTCAATACTCTTACCTTAGTAGACATGGTATTATGTTTAGCTTATTTGTTCTGGCTGTTTGTTTTTTTAATTTGTTCACTTGTTGGGCTAGAGGATTAAGCTAATTATGCTGGGTGGAAGATTATAAAATTCCTTGCAGTTTCAAAAGTATACAGGTTTTGTAGTTTTCATGGTCACAAAATGGAAATTTTATCAGTCTCTAGGAAAAATAATGTGCACTTAAAAGAAATATTATCTCTAAAAATATGTATTAAAACATCACTTGCCCATAGCTTAGACCATGTTAGTGTTCCTATTCCAGATTACTGGCTTCAGGGTGTTCAATATATTACGCCAAACATTAAGTTTATCTGCGAGATGGTATCTTGGCTGATTGCATAGGGATAAAAAAATGAGGATTTTTAGGAGGAGTAGTAAGAGGAAAATGAAAAAGAAAAAAAGATTAAGAGATAAAGCTCTTTAGTGAGAAAGGCCCAGTTAACTGGGAGATATCCTTACCTGGTGCCTTCTAAGCAAGCAAAGTTTAATTTGCAGTTCTGGAGCTCAGAAAATCAAGAAGAATTCTGAACCATCAACCTATAAAATGCTAAGGAAGCTGAAGTTGTTTGAAGGAACCTTGGACATAGATGCAGCCACAAAATGCTGCAAGGAAGCTGCTATCTTAATCCCCAAGTTTACTGAGTGAATGAAAATCATCAAACCTTTCAAAGAAGGATGCAAATTCTGGCAAAAAGTGATAAAATTGGCCTGTAGTTGCTGCACCAACAAATACTGGGTAGACACTGGGAATCTACCCAGGAAAGGTAGGAGAGGAAAGTCATTGAACATATCCACCAAAAAGTACAATAGAGAGATAAAAGTAAGTTTAACTTATGCTAGGAACCATAATGCCCATCTTTTTGATCAACTTTTTGATTAAAACTTTTAATGTTAGAAGTATAAGACCTAATTCTTTTACAGCCACTTGATTGTTCCAGTAGCTCTGCAATCTGGTCATTTATACCACGGGGACCACACCGAATGCAGAAATGCTCTCAGACAAAAATACTGCCTTAGAGCAGTTCATGGGTGAGCAAAGCAGTACACCCAGCCAAAATGTGCTTACAACAAAATTCCCCTTGTTTCAGCACAAATTTGAGACATGCTGTGCACAAACATACTTTTCTAACATGTAATCAATCTTAGAAATGCCAGTTATATTGGGGAGAAGCATATGATACAACTCCAAACATTTCACATGCCTGGTATTTTATAATGGCTTTTATCAAGCAGTCTGGAGCTACAGACAGCCCATCAACCAACTAACCATGTGACGAGCCTAGAGGCGACTCCAGAGCTGCCAGGGGAGGCTGCCAAGGAGCCAGATGTCACTAGGACTGTTTCTGTCACTGCTTAGCTTCTGGGTCCTGTAGCTGCCACCAAGCTGGGAAGGAGCGGGATAATGCGTTGTCTTGCTTTCCATAGGCCAGTGAACTTCTACATCCGTGTGCTCTGTTTCTTTGGCCGTTTGAAGCAAATTTGTATGCGTCTTTGCTTTTTTTGTCTTGCAGACAACACAAGAGATATTTCTGTCCCATCAGTTAAACATAGGCCTGAGATCCTTATGAGGAGAAGATGTCTTTCTACCTAGGTTCATGGTCCTGTCCAGGTATGGGCCAAGCTCTGCTGTGCACAGCGAGGTGGGGAGCCAAGTGAGCTGGGTGAACAGGTCAGGAACAGGGAGCTTGATAAAAGGAGCCTCTTAGGGCAAAACCACGCCTTTTTGGTGTGTCTCTTTCACTAACCTGTCTTCTGTTACTTCATCTGCAGTTTAGCACAAGGTGACATATGTATTGAAATGTCTTCAAAGGTGGACACAAGAACTTCCCCTTCTGCTACTTGGCCTTTTGTCACAGCGTGTGTTTCCTGCCATGCTGCTCTCAGGCTATGACTAATGGTTGGCAAATGTTTACTGTGCGGGCTGCACTTTGCACTTCCCCGGCCAGGGATTTTTATCACTAACCTTATTCTGAAAGGCACTGCCTAGCTGAAGGTAGCCAAGAAACTGCAAGCATGGGGTTATCTGTATTATCCTAAACAGCAAAACAGAAGTAACATTATTATTATTATTGCTGTCACTTTGGTGCAGTAAATGAAAAGGGCATTTGGGGGATTTTGTTTGCTTTTCTTTTAAATCTGCAACACAAAATGAAGGATAATACTTAAAAAGAAGATGGAGCAAATACAGTATTTGTAAACCTAAGGTTTTATTTCTAATCCCTTGGCAGGTCCATTTGGACAGGCCCTGGTCTGGTCTGCCTTCTAGCTCAGCACAACAGAAGATCGCTTCTTATTAGACACCATCCTATCATCTCTATCTTCCTGAGACTCAGTCTAGAAATGGAATTCTAGGCCCTTTGGAAAGGCAACTTAAGATACTTAAGTGAATAAAACCAAGGCCTTTGTATTTAGGTTAATTACAGAAGGTGAAAAAGCCCCCAGTTTGCCACAGAAATTTGCCCTTAACTCCAAGAGGGTGAGTAGATCGTTCCCAGAAAGGACCTGTAAATTTGTTTCATTCCTTTCCTTGAAGGATTTCTACATCTAACATTTTCATCAAGAAGGGGAGGATGGGATGACCAACAGTGGTGCTAACCAGCAAGGCACAGACGTGCAAGAAAAAAGTAGACTGATATTGGAAATTTCTCGAAGCCCACAAGAGTCTCTCCAAGTATCATAAATCCCCTGTGATCTGGGAGCTGATCCCTGGGTCTGTTTCAGGTCTCCTGAACCAAGTCTTTCTCCCATGTCTTTCAGAGCTGTGTAGTGACTTTTAAAATCATCAAAACTATCAAAACTATCAAACTTTTGTTTCAAAATTTGTGTTTTGTTGGTTTTGAAGCCACGTTGCTGGACAGAAAAGAGCAGTCCTCCTCTTCTTCTGTCTTCCTTCTAAACCCCTATTTTTCATCCACTGGGATGTGGACAAGCATCTTGACAACTGAGGGAGCTCCAGGGAAAGTGCTCCTACATTTTCCTGAGGCTGGTTCATATTTCTCTGCTTCGGTCCCAAACTACCGTTCCTGCGATTTTTGTCTCACAGGGTGCTCCACTGCCACTGAAATACAAAGTAATTAAATTTCAAGGGCCCTGATGCTTCTGGGGAAAGAATTTGTAGTGTGCAGGCAGATGTTTTTTTCTGCCTCTACAGCATCTGTCCTCTGCCTCTAAGGTTATTAGTATTGTGGTTATCAGGCTCTGACATATCAGCATCTGTAGCTCCTTTCTCTCTTTTTATGTTAGTTCTCTGTTGAAGAAAACATGAACCTTTGTCTATGCTGGTTTAGAAAGAATACCCGTTCAAACTGAAAGGCAAGAAATCCAATTTTTTACTTTAATGTAAACACAAGCATTTTCAAATAAAAGGAGATAAAAAGCCAATAATTGTGACTCACCTTGTTTCTTTAACTGATGTCATTTTGGTTTTACATATGGAGGTGAAGAAAAAGCAGAAACTCATACCCTGTGAGCAAAGGAAAATAAGTAGGATAAACATAGATATGGCAAAAGAAATATCTTCATTAACTTTAAATATTCTTTATCAGATTTTTCTTGTTTTCTTTGTTTGGGGGGTTATGTGGCTGTATTTAGTAAATCACATCCTTCATTTCAAAGATTTTTGAGTCTTTGTTGTTCCTAAGAGATACTATCACTTTTTCATATGCTATTAAGCACACATTGTTTAATACTCTCTAGAATATTTTTGGACCAGCTAAGTATCAGTCAAATCCTTTTATCATAAAAGACTATTCTGGAAAGTTCACCTTATTCTAGGGTTACTAAAATGAAAGCAAGAGCCCGGCATATTACATTCTTTTCTTCCAAAAGATTTCCATTTTCTTCTCCAGACCTGCCACTTTACTTGCTAGTTGTATTATGAAAAGCTGTGCTTATAGCAGACCTATTGTAGAGTGAAAAGGAAAATGCTTTGCTACAAGGCAGTAGCTAATTCACTATTCTTCAGGGACTGATATTCATCTATCCTTCAATAAAAGCTAATGGTTAAATAGACCCAAAGCACTCAGCTAATCTAGGAAGCAGCTGATGGCTGGGGGTTGGGACTTAAAGTTCATGCGGGAGCGCTGCTCCTGAAGACAAAGATATTCTTACATTTGCCTTAGAAAGAAATGACAATGCTACAAAAAATAGCAGATGGTTTTCATTTTCAAAAACATGGTTTTATTAAAAAGTACCCAGTGACTGCATCTGAAAGAGAAATATTTTATTAATTCTTAAGCAGGTATTACTTCAGTAATTTTTTCCTATTAAACGTGTATGACCAGGTAAACAAAGGGATTATGTTTTAAGTAACTGACTAGTCCTTTGCTACTGCAATTCCATCACCCTTAAGAAGATGCAATGATTTTCTTTTCATGAAATATAATTTTTACAAAGCCCTGGCAAGAAGGAGGAGAAATGACCAGAACATGTTTCCTTCTGTATAATCTCCATTCCAGTTAAAGGTACTGCTGCGTCGTGCATATCAAGCAGTCCAGGGCAAGAAGGAAAGCTCTCTTGAGAAATCAGCAACAAAAACAAAAGTGCACTAACACAGCAGGCTCCACAAGGGCAGATCAGATTCTTATAAGCAAGGTTATGGCTTCAGATACAACACAGAGCAGATCACAGGGCTTCTGCGCAGCTGCTGCAGCTGCATGTGAGGACATACGTGCAACCAATTCTTTTCACAGATAACCTACGCGCATTATGTGTGTGCTACAGGGCACCTAATATAGCCATGCTGTGCACAAGCCTGAAAACAACGACCTGAAAACACAAATGTGTCATTTAACTGCATGACAGAGGTTCTTGGTCCCAAAGGGTCTAATTTTGGTCACCCCACAAACAATGGCAAAGTTCACACTGACTTCACCATCATCAGTAATTAGGTCTGCTGCTGGAACTGTTTTTTTTTTTTTTTTTTTTCCCCCTTATTTTGGGATCTTCTCATAGCGAAGGAGATGAAATGCTGCATACTGTAACAAAATGTCATATTTCTGTACATAGCCTGGCAGAACTGCTATGCTTTCCCAGAAATGGAGTGACAAGATGGGACAAATGCCTTGTGAGAGGCACTAGAAGATTTGTGCCTTCTGCAAAGCCAAGACTACAAACCTCTCTTCTTTTCCTGCACCTTCTGCCTCATCATTTAGAGAAATACATACATATATATGTGTGCATATTTTATTTTCTAGTGTTTTGTGATTTTTTTTCAGTGCTGATACATTAAGTTCTCTTTAAAAATATGTTTGTCTACAGTGTGTCATCATTCTATCTGAGATTGGACTATACCCCTCATATTCCCCAGCAAAGTACTATCCTGCCATGACAGCTGCACTTCTTTCTCTTTGGCATGCATAATTGCTGAAGTTTTGGGACCAATCCAGTCTTGCAATAATCCCCAAACCATCTGTTTCTCTCAAAAAAAAAACCAAACTGAAGAAAGGGGATTCCCCATAAACTTTGCATTGGTGGATTGAGCTTTAGGGGTTGCTTTAAGGATGGGTTACATGAGTTCACTTAACAGATCTCATGCATAGTTTTCACGCAGCGATTGGCAGGTCACTTGTGGTCTCTCGGTATGAGATTGTCATTTGTAGAGTAGTATACCATAATACTTCACCAGTAATCCCCCAGTAATGTGGAGTTTATTTAGTCAGTATTGGAGACACACTTGAGTTTAATTCAAATGCATCAAGCCAACATAACCCGTTTAGGTGGTTAAAGTACAGCACTTTTAATGAGCTGTCCAACAGCTTTCATGTTATTAGGGAAACTCACGGTAGTGGCATCATATATGAAAAGAGAGGTATGTTTTGATACCTGAGATATATTTGCTCTCTGTTTCTGTTTTCATATGAAAGTTACGTCAACAGCTGTTTATAGTAAGGGTCAAGATATGTTATCAAGGTAACTGGAGAGATATTTATTTTATATTCATATACATTTAAATTAAATTAAATATAAAAGGCATATATTTTACACTTTATTTAGCAGCTTGCAGATGGCTGGGTACCTTGGTAAGTAACTACTCTAACACCAAGAACTAACGACACAAGTTAGACCAGTTATGCTCCTGTTAACCATATGGACGGTCTCTGGCTGTTTCTGCTGTTGTGTCTTGAAAAGTGAATGTGAACAAGTATATTTAGCATGGTGTAAATGGTGCCTGAGAACTGTCAATGCTGGTAGTCTAGAATAGTTTCTTGCTATTTAACCACACATATTCTCAACCCTTAGACCTGGAAGGACAATAAATCTCCTGGAGATGGAGATAGTGGAGTCATGACATCCTGTCTCACATGCATTATCACTGTAGTGATACTGGCACACGTTTCTAATCCTATCAAAAGCACATTCACTTCTTTTTAATTGCACATTACTTTTCAATTAGCTGTTTATTAAATACTAATACTCTATTCTGCTGTAGCACTCTTGTTGTTCTGACAGACCTGCAGGAGGAGGTATTGATAGACTCAGCCTGGGTAATACAGAGAACCTAGATTTCTGCTTCAAATCGCTAACAAAGACTCATCTATCAATTTTTCTGAAAAGAGAGTTTTTAAAGTTGCTGGAAGTGAGAGATCTCCTTCTGTTTGTTAGCATTCAGAAAGTCAATTCCATTGAGTCTATTTGTGACACAGCCTTGTTTAGAGACTAATCACTGAAGGCTGTGATTGATCTATATGACACAGTTGGCAATTTATGAGTATGTGTCATTTCATTTTCCCCGAGTGACTTTTTTTCTTTTTTTTTCTAAATTTAAGCACTCTGAAAAATTAAAATATAGGAGGAGTTCTCTGACTTTGTCTTCTCCATCAATTACACTGAATGATTACAAGCGGAAAGGCCGGGGCCGTTTTCTGCAGAAACCCTACAACATTCAGATGAAGTATTTGACATGAGACAACGGGGTCACAGTCATCCTGAAAACAGAATCAGGAGTACAAAGCAGTCTGAATATGAGGAGAATACATGCTACAAAACTATTTCTTTCTGTAAATTCATATTACATTTCTCTTTGCCTCTTCTGCTTTTGTAGAAGCTACCTCTTCTGCTTTTTAAATGTCATCCATATTTATCAGACTGCATGGTTCTTGACATTTAGGAATATTTTTTCATCAAACTATAACTGAAGCTTTGACAAAGGGAGCTAATTATCAAGGGGTTGATTTTTTTTTCTTTTTTCCTTTTTTTTTTTTTTTTTAAGGAGCAGCAGGCTATAGAGAAAGCGTGAATTGTCAGCCACTCCTAATGCTCTTGCAGCACTTTCTCTTCCCTTAGTGTAGTTAGAAATTTGAATTTAAATGATTGCTGAAGCATGTACGAAATGCAGTGGGAGTTGAATAATAGTGGATTCTAAATGACAGAGAAGTCACTAGGTTGCTTGCTCAAGTAAAAAGTTAGCACCTGTTATAAGCTACACATAGTCTCTCCTGCAGTAAATTTTGTGTTATTTTTTCTTTAATGCAAGCGCTGACTGAAAATCCTGATTACCTGTCAATGCTGATGTCATTGGCTATGGCGTGGGTCTCAGCCTGTACAAAGTCAGGATATGGCAAATGAGAGTATAAAAATTTGTTTGAGGAAATGCTCTGTTACTAAACAGAAGGCTGCATAATTTAAAAAACGCCGACAAACATTGTGATGCTGATCAACAAAAGTTGCTCTTGTTAGAAATAATCTATTTTCTTGTCTTTAGTGATGGTAAAGTAACACAAGACTCTGATCAGAAATATAAAGACTTTCTTACAAATCCCTTTCATGAGCCTCCAAGTGAAGGCTAATTTAGGAAAAAAAGATATACATCTGAAATCTGTTATTCTTCTATTTTCAGTTGCCTAGCAATGGCACAACTGCAAGAGGAGGAACAGTTTGTGGTGTGTAATGCATTTTTTATTGTCATCGACAACCGTGTTTCCATATAGTTCTCCTTCATGTCTGCTACCATATATGAATAATTTGATTTCCTTGGTTTGTCAAATCCAGGCCACTTAGCCTGAAATGAGATCTTTAACTAAGGAAGGAATGCAAGATCATTCCCATTACAAAATCAATTTTAATTTAGTTACTATATCAAAGCCTGCTTTGAATATGCGCTCCATGAATTCAGCTGTGCTAATAGCGATGCACAGGTCAGACTCTCTGAATCAATTTGATAAAAATTCAAGGCTAAGCACAACTTTTATATCTGGAGCAGCCTTGTTTTAATTTCATTAATTGTAAATGGACGCTCTTTCTTCAGCAGCTGTTTATCTAACCATACCTTCTAAGTAAAGAACGAGGCCAGTCCAACTGAACGTGTACCCTCGGGGGGAGGCGAGTGCAAGCAGCAACCAGTGACAGCAGAAAAGAAATATAGACCTAAGTATTCCTAAGACTCAGCACTTTCTACACATAAGAGCTTTACTTCTTGTCATTCCTTTCTGTCTTATGTATAACCCTTATTAATATTTTTATGTTACAGCTTTATTAATTCATTTTATATTTATGAAACAGAAAGAGAAGGAAATAAATATACAACTATCCCTGAAAAGACTACCCCAGCATGACCCTTCATATGATTTTATACATTACATTTTCTCTCTGAGAAATAGCTTCCCATGACCTAAAGGAAACAATCAAAAAGCCTAAATCAAAACCCAATTCTACCTTTTTTTTTGTAGGTTAATGAAAACTAAAGCATTCCTGACTGTACCCTCCCTCTTATAGATTTGTGTCTCTGAAAAATATTAACATAGTCTAGGCTTATGTCTTTTAGCTTCGTGTAATCTGTTGCTCTTTTCCTCTCCTCAGTTCACCCCCCTCAACATTAATTCACAGAAACTTTGTGGACTTCAGTGGATCAAGGGGAAAGCTCTGTGCAGCCTCCTGACATTAACATTCCTAATTCAAAGCTTATTGCATTTGTTTCCCTTGGATCTTTCCTGATTAAAAATGTACTCACTGAGAAGAGCACCTCCATATTACATTTAGCAGAAAATCCTGAAAGGCGGGAGGAGGAAGCGATATTATGAAGGGCAAACATCTGCTGGGCTTTCCAACTGATGGCTTTCAAGTTTTGCAGAATATTTGGAAGAATGAATTGTGGCTCAATGCAGAAAGAATGGTTTACCGAGGTGAGGCTTTTCCCTTTCTCCTTTCCCCTGTGGAGCAGTAGAAATAATGATTTGATCCTCCTTCCCTTAGGGAAAATTGGGTCATGCCTTTTGCAGTTTTCTAGTACTTACAAAACTGAGAGACTGACCTTTCTTTTCCCAAAGATTTTAGCTTTCTGATATAGAACTGTTAGGGAAATTTTCCTATCAATCATGAGAACAGTTTAAGTAACTACCCTACTAAGTCCTGAACGCATATAGCAAATTTCAGTAGGATTTGGCGCATTGGTGTCTTACATGTGTGTATAGAGATGATTGGGTTTGCTTGCTTTTCTGCATGGGGTACAGTTCTCAAGCTTTTCCAGGAAGTTTCTCAACTACCTTTTGGTAGTCCTTCCATAGGATCTGACCACGTATGTTTCAGTCTCCAGTCTGTGAAAACACTAGACAGTCCTGCTTTTTTCTCCAGGTGTTTAGTGGATGTTAGAAGTCCACTATTTGACTAGGATCCTATTCCATCCAGAACAGGCTAAAATATTGCTCAGGAATAAACAACTATGTCAATAATCAACATTTTCTATGATTACGGAAAATCTACATTGTATTGATTTTGTGGTAGGACTCTTGAGTTAAGGTTCATGTACTTGAGAGGGTATCATCTCTGTAGCCAGCAGAGGTGTCAGGTAAAACATGCATCCCTTTTAAGTCCTCCACTCTATTTTTGAATAATTTTTGTCTGTCAGGCGAACTACACAAACTCTGTTATGGAGGACAAACAGCCTTCAGCAAACACAGCACCTGAAATTTATAGAGGGATTGTATAAATAGGAGAAAGGAGAGAAGTAGGCAGGGGCAAAAGTTGCAAACCTTCTGGGGGAAACTATTGCCTGGTAATTTAAAATCATTTCCATTTTTAAGTAGCCTTTGTGAAGAAGTGCAAAAATCATTTTCAGTCTAGCACTTGAATGTTAAATTAATGGTTAGATGGATTTTTTTTTCAGAACGACCTTTTTATGCTCTGTATTTACACCACATTTGTCTTAGAACTACTTGAGTCTATTTTTAGGTAAACTAAGATCTCATTTAGCCTTGTGATATTTTCAAGCTTCACCAGGAAGTAGTGGCAGTACGAAGAGATTAAAATGACAACATTCTAGTGAACAGCAACTATTAGGGAAAAGCAATTAGGTAAATACAGACTTCACTTAAGAGTTAGTTATCTTAACAAAAGATATACCACTGGCAATTTGGCCTCCCTACCTCTTACAGTACTGGTTAATATCTCATATGAAATATTTGAATATGCCAAGGGAGGATATGGAAGCACTGAAGGAATCGTCTGCCTTAAATTGAGTACCTGGCAATGGAAAGAGTGATCTTCGTCCCTCTGTCTCTGAGCTACCTTCTCTAGAGGTTGGCCCATGCCATAGAAAACTTGGCCCAGGCAGTTTTGCAATCTGATTGCAATGCCAAGGCATACATGTCTATAACGGTACATTTTTGTGTTTTCACTTGGTAGTGTCTGAAGTGAAGGCACCCACCAGAGTGATGTATCTAGAGGCTGACGATGGGAGTATACGTTGTATACTCTGAGGCCTGCCATAGTACTAGCGGTAGGGTAGCACTTGGCACGGCAAGACTTGGGGTGATTTTCAGATTTTTGGAGACTCAGAAAGACACATCCAGCAGGCTGTCATCCCCATACCCTTTGGGGAGTAAGGCTGGTGAGCAGCTAACAGAGCTAAACTTGCATTTGTCTCTTGGGGTGTGGAAACTTACTCCAAGGAGAATCTGAGAGTCCACAGGACTGCACTAGCCATGTGGATGGTCAGAGCCCAAGGACAAACTGGGAACCTACATTATGTACACAAGTAAATATATTCCAAAATAAGTCTGACGTCTCACTTGCTGGTGCCTTGTTTGCATCTTTTACATGTCTAAATTTTTGACCTCAGAATGCCTGTTAGGTGAAGCCACTCTAAGTATTCCTGTAATTTTTTAGTAGTATTATTGTCCCAATAGCAATATTATGCTTCCAATATATTCAGAGAAAAAAAATTGTAAATAAAAAGGTATTTAAGGTATTCTCCTATGGAATTTTACTAGAAAAATCTATGACTTAGGTAGCACACTCATAGACGCACATAGCCCATGTCTGATTAGGGAAAGAAAATTTGTGTCTTTTAAATTCCAAGATAATCTTGTCCTTCTTGGCTATCTGCAAAAACTGTATCAGAACCAGGCCAATAATTAAATTGCCTCAGAGATGGGATTGGGCCACCTGTTTAGACCAAACACCTCGCTTTTTCCCTGCTTCTGAACCCTTTAAATTTTGTCTAATATAAGTGCATGGTACTTACTTTTAATATATGAGAATTGCTTATATTTTTAGATGCTGAAGATAAGCACTGAAAAATTAAAAGGACCTTGTTACATTTATATAAAAAAGAAAGCCTGAAAGTTGCTTTTGGTTGGGTCCATGGATGATCTAGCAGTAATATTGTGAGGTTTGGCACAAGAAGGCCAAAAGAATTTTCTGGAAATTGTCAGTATTTCTAAAGACCTTTTTAAAAGCATGACAAAATAGCCTCCTGTTCTATTCCTACTAGGGCTACTGCACCTATTTTGATCTTACTGAATGGGACTGTGAGGCAGCTTTGCCCTTGCAGGAGGGGCAGAAATATTACCCTTATCCAGAGCACTACACCATGCACAGAAGAACCGGTGCAGGAACACCCAGCCCAACACAGGCTGAGCTAATCAGGTCAGCTCCGCACTGCACATTTGTAGAGCAGGGAGAGAAGTTACAAACGAGATAGTGAAGGGCCATTAAGATCATTAAATGGGTGAAGCAGGTGCTTATGGTGAGAGACAAAAAATGTTGTCCTTCTATAGAGAAGGCTGAAGGCGGTTATGATCAAATTGCTGCTGCTGAATAAGGTGAATGTGGACTGTTATTCCTGCAGTACTACAACTGGAGAGCACTCAATTAAATTAGCAGAAAAACAATAAAGCGAATTATTCTTTACATGGTGGATAGTGAGCTTCTGTAATTACTTCCTCAACAGGCTGTGGAAACAGATAGTATGAACAGGTTCATAAAGGGATTGAAGAAATTCATGGTCAAAAATCCACAGATATTGAAGAGGTCATGGACATACACTCTAGCATCACGCAGACATGGACTGTGAATACCAGGTGAAATACAGAGGAAAAGAGCACAGACAATGTCAACGGCTCCGTGCTCTTCCTAACTAACTTCCTAACTAACTCCTCACAATTCCAGGCAGAACAGCAGGATAGACTAACCGTTGGCCTCACGCACTGTGTGTTTCTTATGTTCTTTACAGGTGTATAAAGAGGTCTGTGTGACGTTAAAGAGCAGAATTAAAGCACCAACGTTTCTCAAACAGCAAGCCAAAATACGGCTTGGCAGATTTACCCTCTGATTAGTCCCAGCTGAGTAGTTTAGGCTGGTGTCAACTGGACTGGCTTCAGGGCAGATGAAAATTCATGAAGCTGTAAATCAATCTTGTACATATATATGCAAAGGGCACGTTACCTAACATGTTGGTATCTGCTGAATCACTGCTATGTGTAAACCCTGAGCCAGAATTTCCAACAAAGCTTTCTAGTGCCACTTCTGCCTATGTATGACTATGTCAAGACAGTTAATTTCTAAGTGTGATTCTTCAGGAGCTATGGATCTGGTTCCATTAGTGTGGGGTTTTCTGTTAAATATATTGGGGTATTCTGCAATACCGTAGATTCAGCAAAGCAAGTTCTTTTAGTTTCATCTAAGCAGCACTTTTGAGAGTTCTAACTTCTACTCCTCACTTTCTCTGATCTGTAAAATGGAAACTACAAGACTTGCAGAAGTTATAATGTGTTATTAATGTTTGTATAGTGTTCAGACAGTAGCCAGCATACAAAGGCAGGATCTTATTGCTTTAATAAAAGTTCACAGCCCTGTCTTATCTTATTTATTCCTGTCTGACCTTTGAAATGGGTGAATCTTGAACTTTTTACTGTTCCTAAATATCATTTCAGGTCTTCTGGTTTAGAATCTTCTTCTCTTGCTTTAGCTTTAGTCATTATTAATGGCCAAAACAAATGTATCCCAACTGATGCTTTGAAGTTGAGAATTAGATATTAAAAAAAAAAAAGGCTAGGAAATAGCCATACTTTGGCATTAATGCTCTTGGACCACAACTGGGTTTTGAAAGAGTAACTCCAGCAAACTCCTATGGAATTTAGTAATTCAAGAGCAATATTTTCATAGCTTAGCATCCCTTCCTGTCTTTTCTAGAGTAACGAGCAGAACTGAGTTACAGAAGTAATGAAGTTAGGACATCTTGCATATGGCTATGCATGAATATAGTATCTGCATGGTCTCATAGATGAATAATGACACAGCTATTCCCAAAACAGAAAAAAGTCTTTCTGGAAGGCATAGCTCTTCTAATAAAATACAGTATGTTCTGTGGACTGGGACTTCAGCAGATGCAATCATTAATAACCACGACCTGTTATATTTCTAGAATACCATGTTGCTTGAAGATAAGAGGTTATCTGGCGACGCAGAAGTTTGGTTCTCAGTCAGCAGTTAGATAAGCGGAATGTTTAGTCTGCATGATTTCTTTTTAAAAGCAAAGGGATCATGATAGAGGAAGTTTTCTTTTGACTTGTAAAGAAACCAGCATAAACAGCTCTGACATTGCAAGACAACTTCAATAATGTTAGATACATCAGCATGACTATTTTTAACAGACTAACATGGCCGTTTTTAATATGACTAAAAAGTGAATTTCAGGAGCGTGTGCTGGCCATGTAAATCTTTAATGGTTTATAAAATTGTATTCAGATACATTATATATAAATTATATATACATGTATGTGTATTTTACATATACAAAGGACATAGGGATAGAAACAGATTGTTGGTAAAATGTTCAAAGAAACACTTTGCTGATAGCGGTTTTGGCAGAATAACTGAGGGGTGTCATTATTACATTGCCCATTTCAAGAAAAGTGCTGGGTGACATTGCCTTAGAGTATTTAGCATAAATATTACTCAAAGTTCTGGTCAATATATGAGAGAAGTTTCTTCTTCTGGAGACTTCATCTGCGTAAAAGTCACGGCATCTTGCCATTAGAACTCACTGACAACTGTGTTTAATTTATGCTTCAGTATAATTGAACTACTCTATCATTCCTTCCTGTTTGGACAGTTATGGCCACTTAGGAATTTTACATTACTTTTAACCTTGGATGATACTTATTTTTCCTTTTGATGGTCCCTGGACCAAGAAACTATCACTTTGGCCTGCTTTCAGAACATTTTTGTCTTCAGTGTCTGTGTCTTACTTGGTTCATTTACGTATTTCTCCACTTTTTTTTCAATATAAATTCATTTAATAAAGATAATGTAAAAACTTCCTATTCTTAATTACTATCCTCTTTTCCTATTTAAATATTTTTAAATTTCTCCATCATTTTTTCCATGCTGACACTTTCATTTGTCAGTGATAACTATCCCATTATCTCTTTATAGTCTCAGCTTTGGCCCCTATCTTTTCATATCTGTTGAGAATATAAATGCATCATAAAGTTTCTATCTACTGCAGTATATCGCAGCATTTATGTGCTACAGTATATCTTTTAGGCTTATCTGGCTGTTGATATCTTAGGGTGTTCATCATACTATAGGTTTTAAGACCATTTCAAAGAAGACATAGTTAACTGAAGCCAGAGCTCATTTTAAATCCACCAAGCCAAGAAAGACAATCTCAGTTTTTGCCCCAGTACTGGGTAGGCAGTTCCTAACGTGCTGAGCTTTCATGAAATCTTCCAGGTGTTGAGACATAAATAGTAATAAAAAAGACTGGACCTTACCGAAGGGAAGAAATGTCAAAGTTTCATAAATATGTATAAGAATTATGTAAATATTCAGGTTATTATGTGTTCATCCATCTGGAGCTATTGAAATTTTGAGAATTCTCTGTAAGTAGTCTTAACTGACTGATCACCAACAGTGATTGTTTCTACCCTGACTTTAGCAAGATTTTTTACACTGCCTCTCATAACATCTTTATGGACAAGCTGATGAAGAACGGGTCGTGGATAAGTATGAATAAGTACATAGTGAGGTTAATTGAAAACTGACTGGATGCCATAATTCAAGGGGTTGTGAAGTCCAGCTGGAGGCCAGTCACTACTGGTGTCCACCTGTGGTCAATTCTGTATCTGATACATCTTCATTACTGACCTGGATTATGGGACGGAGTGCAGCCTCAGCAAGCTTGCTGATGATGCAAGGCTGTAAGGAGTGGCTAATGCACCAGGCAGTTGTGTCGCATTCGGAAGGATCGTGACAGGCTGGAGCAATAGGCCAGCAGTACCCCTAGGAAGTTAGAAAAAGTGAAATGCAAAATCCTGCACCCAGGAATGAATACTAGCACAGGTAGCCAGGCAGATCCTGCTGGATATGGAGTTGAACGGTGGCCATCAATGCGTGCTTGCAGAAAAGGCAGCTGGTAGCATCCTGGGCTGCACTGGGCAGAGTGTTGCTAATGATTCGAAGGAGGTGATCCTTCCTCACCCTCTCAGCGCTGGTGAGACCATATCTGTAGTGCTGTGTCCATTGCTGTGCTCCCAGGACAAGGCAGACATGGATTTACTGGAGTGAGTCCAGCAAAGAGCAAAAAAAGATGATGAAGGGACTAGAACATCTGTCATACAAGGAGAGGATGAGAGAGCTGAGGATGTTCAGCCTGGAGAAGAGAAGGGTCAGGGGGTTCCTGACAATGTGTGCAAACACCTGGCATGGGGGAATAGCACCTATGCGTAAAGAAGACAGAAACAGACTCTTCTTGGGGGTGCCCAGTGACAGGGCAAGAAGCAAGGGACACAAATAGAAACACACAAAATTACACACAAACATAACACTTCAGTGTGAGGGTGGTCAAACACGCCAGCAGTTGCCCAGAGAGGCTGTGGAGTCTCCATCCTCAGAGACATTCAAACCTCATTTGACCCAATCCTGGGCCACCTGCTGACCCTGCTTGAGCAGGGGAAATGGACCAGGTGGTCTCCAGAGATCCCTTCCAATGCCTTCTGTGATAAAACAGAAATATTTGTGCATTTAGATTAAAAATAAAAGTCCTCACATATCAGAATAGCCAAAAGAAAAAGGATCAGAAAAAGAAAAGAAGGAAAGAACATCACATAGAGAGGAAGAAGCTTTTGTGATCAAAATAAAATTGCTAGCTCTTATTTGGCAGACACAGCCTGGGGAAGATGCCTATTCACCAGCATTGTAGCTCAGCTGTTTAGTGGCATGTTCAAGACTGCTCATTAGCATTCCCAAGCATGCATCAATTTGAAAATGTCTTTCTTTTAACTCGTCAATATGGAAGCCCCAAAGTGCACTTTATTTGTGTAATAGCTTCCTTCAAGAAGTTCAAAATCATTTGTGGCTATTCTGGTTATGTTCAAGCGACATCCACTCAGAGACAAAAAAAAAGTTTCTTTTTGTTAAATAATAAAGACAGAGAGTGCAAAGAAATAGAAAATGTTTTCTAGATTGGCTGCTTTAAACAGTGACAAGAAACACATAGTATTCCCTGATGGTAATACATAAGGCAGTATTGTCATCTCAATAGCAAAACACTCCCATTCTTACTGAGCCTGGTTCCCAGGTTCACCAGATAGCCCCAAGAGAAGCGCACATATAGAATATTAAACTATATTGTTTGCTGATAAGAGATAGTCAAGAGACCAAAATGACCAGTCTGAACAAGTTTATCAACCAAACTTAAAATCAGTCCAGAGACAAATGAGCCCAAAAAACCTCCTCCAAAGGCTACTTTTGTATATTAATTTTATTCTAATTTTTATGTTCCCCCACAAGCTGTAAAGACCCCTCAGAGTATGCATTACCTGTAAAAAAAGGATGAGATTCTGGGAGAAACAAATTCACATATTTCAATACACTTACATTTGCACCCCACTTGTTCTGTTCTGCAGTGTTCAGATCCTATCCATATTCTTCCCAGGAGTTAGGGAAAAAATGGATACCTGTTTACCAGCAAGTCCTCATCTTGATAAGGGGATAAAATCTCCTATCTTTGGTCAATGTGAACTGAGAACAACCCAACTGTAGCAGGTTTCCATAGATGAGTTCTTTATAAGTTTTCTCAGAAAACCAATTCAACAATATTGTAAAGCATAAAGGAACAGTTAAAATAAAAGCTCAGTAATGTATTAGCCTGTAAAACGGAACTGTAAGCAGCTGGGGCATATATTATACTTTATAAGATGAAGTCACAGTATATCACTGCTTAATCTGCTTTCAGTTAATAGGTTAAAGGCTTTTTTTTTTTAATAACACAGCAGAATTCATCCTCTTATGCCTCAGATTCCTATAGACAGTAATGTTCATATACCTTCCAGGGCTGTTGCAAGGATTCACTAATTAGATATAGATTAGTTTGTAAATGGGGTGACTCGACCACTTCTCTATCTCTGTATTCCCCTGTTGGCAGGGTCAGAGGACAGGAGTCCTCTTGCAGAAAGCCATGGTGGAGAGGTGAGGCAATGCTGCGAGACTTCCCTCTATGCTCTGAAGTGTTTCAGGTGAATCACTGGGTTGTGATTCAAGGGAAACAAGGAAGGACTGCGCTTAGGGCTGGCGTCATAAGTGTCTGCTCCACACGCATTCATATTTTCATGAGGCCACAGGGAACATGTCATCTGAAAAGATCTACAGGTAAGAGGAGTTTTCCTTAGCTCATTCTTTCTTTCTTACTTTGGCAGTGCAGGGACGCAAGAGGGTAAGGTCAGGATGTGTTTTTCATCCAATCCTCTATTTTCATGCTGTCTACTAGCTTCTTAAGAGCATTTGCTTAACTCCTTCTGAGGTTTATTGCAACAGCTTTTCAAGGGCAATGCTTAGCTGTGCAGAAGATCCCTCATACCTTCAGAGCACTAAAAAAGAAAGAAAGAAAAAAAAAGATAGAAAAAAGGCCAGTGGAATCTCTGTTGTCTGGGATAGAACAAAGGAAATCTCAGAGAGAGAGCCCTTTGGGGACATGTTTAAACTGCATAGTCTGGTCCTCTTCTAGCAAATGTATTCTTGCATATCTGAGTTATTAATTATAAAGCTTAATTAAACAGAGGGAATAGTCTTCAGTTTTGTAGGGGGAAAAAAAAAACCAGTTTTCCATACCTTAGCCATCTACAAAGCTATTCCTTCTCAAAGGTGGACACAAAAGGAAATAATTCCTACAGTTTGAGAACTGCACATTTGTACAGTTGTGAATCATTCCTGCCTTCAACATTTGACAGCATGTAAAGTAGATGGACTGTATTTTGCTCATATTCACTACATATCTGCATCCTCCTGACAATACAGTTTTGGCTTCATAATAAATCCTTGCTGCAAATCTTCTTAAGAATTCTTGTCCCATAACTCAGCAAAAGCTTTTTGACCTTGTTAGTCACAGATTTTAGAGTAGAAGTTTGAAATAAACGTCAGTCTTTCTGATGCTGCCTTATTGTTTTCTCCCAAGAAAATAGCTTAATATGTTTAGACCACTGGAAGTGACAATCCTTCATAAAATTCAAGAACTATCATTAGTTTATTTTACTAATGAAAAGCAAAACAGATTGTGACAATAACCTCTGTCCTGTTCTCACATACTAAATAAGAGCTAAGGTCTGTAATGAAATGCTTTTAAAGGATGAAAGGAGGCACTAGAAGAAGTGTTTGACTAGTGATGTGAGATCCATCAAACCGGCATTGCTAAGGTTAGTGTAAAAAAGCAGAACTTGACAACAACAAAGGGAAATGTCTTTCTGCTTTCACTGCTGCTGAACTGGAAAAAAACTGTGGTGTGTGCTTTCAGAGCTACTTCACTGAAGGGCTACTTTTTTCTTGCTGAAATCATTGGGTAAATTGCTGCTCTAATCAATAGCAGCAAGAAGGTGCTATATTGAAGGCTTTGTGGTAATCAGACTTGAATGATGATAGAGGCCAAATATAAACTAAGACCTTTTGGTTTTTTGCATTCATGTAGGGCCTTAATAGACCAAAATATTATAGAAGAGGATATTTTTCTTCCTTCTACACCCTTTTTTCTCAGAGTAGGATAAACCATGTCTTGGAAGGCATGAAAGTACCTGGAGTGTTCAGTACTGATATCAGCAACAGCAGCTACATCCCTACAGACACTCATAGGGCAGTTGTAAGGCTGCATAGGACCTTATTGATGATAAATGAGATAAGACTCTAAGTACTAGAGTCCCATTTACTTGAGTAGTACTTACAAACATACATATATATAATATATATATATATATATTTCTCCAACCATACATACAAACCCGTTGACTGCATCAGAAATCTCTAGAAAAAGTCTCTGAGAGTGTGTCTGCAATGTAACATTAGAGATAAGGAGACTCCTTATTAATAAGACCCCTTATTTGTAATGTACTTAATAATTAATAAGATCCATTATTTTTAGGAGTCTGTAGGTGGTTTCGATGCTTGAATGGAGGCAGTACACCTGGAACTTGCTAAGGAAGTAGAAAAGGCCAACCAAGCTCTATGAGATCAGCTTTGCTGGGAACCCTCTTTGCCCTTCTCACACTCTGCAAGACCAGTCTCCAAGCACGATGTTGAGCAGAGTGTCTCTTCAAGATCTGAGTGTTGGGGTTTTTTTGGTGGTTTTTTTTTTTCTTTTTTCTTTTTTTTTTTTCCTCTTTTTTTTCCCTGAGGCATTTAAAAGGATTCTAAATGGATTAATGCTTGCCAAGGTGTCTCACTCCTTTCTGGAAGCAATTTCATGCGAGCTAAACTGTGTCACTTGTTAAGTGAAAGAGATTCGTGATGCATTGAAATGGAAATATAAAAGAATTTGCTACTGAATTTAATGCTCTTGAGAACAAATGACCTTAAGTGAGGCATGATGCAAACAGGAGCAAGACTGAGCAAACTGTCCCAGTAAGTTCTGGCTATCCTCCATCTCCTTGAAATACAACTTCTCTACAGTTAGCCTGAAGTTTGTCTTGAATAAGCCAGGCCTGTATCTGCATTTGCCATGGCTACAGAGGAGGGATTATATTCAGTGTTTCTGTACCACCTCTTTAATCAGTTTAAACCTATTTCTTTCCTGTTTGATTTGTGTCAGTGCATTCAAAGGAACAGAGTTAACAGAATTGATTTTACAACTGATTTTGGTTGAACCATGCCATTTTTAAGCTTAGACAAAGTCTGCTTATATCCACAGGTAAAGGAAAGCACGGTAAGTGCATCACTAACACACATCTTTCTTGAGGAAATATGACGAGCATTTTAAATGTCTAACCTGGAGGTGAAAACAAGCACTCTACTTTTCTGAGAGTAACATCCCAGGGAAAGAGTTGTTGTAGCAACATTTGATTCCAGGAAATTCTTACAAATTCACTCTATCCTTCCAAATACTTCTGGGTAGGTCTGTGATGCTCAAATAGACACTTTCCTTATCCCATACAGCACCTGTGCAGCAGCAGGCAAGAGCTGCTTATTTTCTGTGTCTAAGCTAGGCAGGATCGTTAAGGTGGTCACAACAACAAATAAAGATGATGTTGATAGTTCAACTTTTCTGATTTCTCCTTGAAGCCTAAAAAGCACCTCACAGTTGAAAATATACAGTGTTTATATATGGATCTTTTCTTTCAATTTGCTGCTACAGTGAGCATAGAACAAGGCAACTTTCCTTTTGTGCAAAATAAATGGTGACAGCATGTAATTTTCTTCTTTGCAGCCCTTGCTTTAATTTCCTTCCTTTTAAGCAAGAGTGGAGTCATTTTGATAAAACCAGCTCCATTATTTTTGTCACCGTCTTGTTATTTGTATCTAACTGTTGTATGACTAAAGATCCTAATTGTTTGGAGAGGTGCAGTTCACAGTTGTTTGATGCATAAGGTAAATATTTCCCAAGAATACCTTATGGAATAATTCACTGCAACACATAAATTTCATGGATCAAAAAGAATATCCCTCTCCGAAAATGTATCCAATGTTTAATTTAAGCATTAATATGGACCAGATTCCTTTGGGCAAATGAAGCTTTGTTTCTCGTTAACAACACTAAGAACATAGATACTTTTGTGTTGAGTATGACTTTTTCTATTTTACTGGGACAATGTGACCTGCTTCTCAGGGTAATATTGATTTCAGGACAGGCTTTTCCAGTTATAAAGCTGAAAGAAAGTGAATAACATGCATCTTCAGGTAAAATGCTGCATTAGCAATGGTCAGTCATGGAGACAGAGCAGGGGAAAAATCAAGGGAGGGCAACAAGCAGGAAGAGCCATTTTTGGCTAACCAGGGAGACTTTCCAGATGCATCTGATTTCAGGAAAGGAAACCCAGAGTTTAGGAATCCTTAGGACCTACCCAGAACACTAGTGCTTCCTTCTCTACTTCATGAAACCACATTTAACCCTTAAAAATAACACCAAGGATACTGCGCCCTGTGGACTTCCTGGTAACCCACTCACCACGCTTCTCTGTATCCCTCTCCAGCCCTGCTTTAGCCTTGTGCTCCTACTCTGTGATGCTCTTCACCAGAAAACTACAGTTACTGCTGCTTTCAGAAGTGTCCGGATGGTTTCGCATCTCCTGGCCCCAAAGCCAAGGCAAGAGGCAGCAGGTGCAAATTCTAGCAAGGTTCACTGAGAAAAAGCCTGCTCTTCTGCATGACAGGCTAAATTAGGCAGGGCTGTGATGATTTTACATCATCTTGTCTTTTTTTTTTTTTTTTAATGCCTCCCTCTCCTCTTGTCTTCCTTTTTCTTCGCATCTTTGTCTTCCCTTATTTTTATCTAACCACTTGATATCATTTGACCATGCTTGTCATTCCTAATAGGCTGCTATACAACATCATACCTCTGTGATGTAAAAGTGGGATGCTGCAGTGGCCGATAAGGATAAACTGGAATAAATGATCCTTGTTCAGATAATATTCCTTTGTTGTCAAGAAGCAGACAGCCATTATTGCTTCCTTCAAGCAAAAGGAGAGTAGTCTTCAGCCTAAAGAAAATGGATTGAGAGAAGGAAATTGGGCTGATTTATTCTTGCTTAGTCATAGGCTGTCTTGCTTTGAAGATGTCTGCAATAATAAAATAGCCTTACAATTTGGAAGGTTGCAACAAATGAATCTCTAACCAGAAGAGGGAAAACACTGAGTTCTGAAACATATACTAACCTTTTACTTACTCACAGAAAATGTCAGTTTTCCTTGAAGTTTTTTGCTGATTTTAAAAATAATTGATTATGGATACTCATTAATTTTGCCATTTTAAGTCAGGATCCTTCTTTTTCTTCCTGAAATTCCAATGACACTTGAAACAAATTTTATTCCTTTTTGTTTACTGGTGCCTTAGGGTTTCAAATGCACCGCAGATAAGTTTTGATACTGGATTTCTGTTCTAGCTCTGGTTTGGAAGGGTACAAAAATATTTAATTTTATTCTGCTGCCATATAAACATTGACTAACTTTGGCAACTCCTAATTAGCAGCAGGGATGTTCATGTAGAGCCCTCCAGGCATTTCCCAAAGTATTATGGTTCTTATTAAGATATGGGTGGAAGATCTGCATATTGAGAATATATATTTAAGATGGAAAACACAAAAGTTCTTCTCTTAAAATCCCATATCTAGTAAAAAAAAGTACTAATTTTTAGAGAAATACATACAGTTATTGCTGCTTTTAACCAGAAAGCACACCAGGCCAAAGATGTCACTTTCAGGAGACGGGAGTAGAAAAACTCTGCCCAAGTGGACACTGTTAAATGCTGAACCAATCAACAGCAACATAACGATACACACCAGTGAAACAAGATTGACCTCTGGGATCCCCATCCCATGCTGAGACTTATAGTTTGTTAACACACTGATTAAACGACAGGTGGAATCCAACCAATATGATGGTTGGATTTAATTGTTTGATCAGTGTTTGACTGAAAAACACTGTGTGATTTAGCCTGTGGTGTAAACGTCCACAGTAGAAATTATAACTGCAAATAAAGAATTCTGTTCCAGCTATAATCAGTCTCTTAAAAAACATACAAAACCTCCTCCCTTCTAATACCTCAATTTAAAAATGCTATGAACTATATCAAATTGCAAAGGGAGGCGGTAATCCTCAACGTTTAATTACAGAGTTCCCACTTCAGTAGTCTTGCTACATAAACATAAAGCAGTTTGAATGCAAGATTATTTGTTAAAGTCAAGCTTGCCTCTCATCCTGAAATACCCGATTGCTGTTGGTTGTCTAAGGGACATAGGCCTGAGCATTCTGGCTGGAAAGCACCACGAGATAAGCACATGATCAGCAGCCAGACATTTTGAGACCAATAATTTGTTTTGTTTTGTTTTGTTTTTCCAATTACTTACTTTATTGCATTAGAGGCTATAAATAGCCAAGGTTGCATTTCCTAGAGAAATTATAAATGAGATGAAACCACAGCTGTGTCCATCTCTTCTCTTGCAACTCCTATATCTCCTCTTCCCCTAAAGAAGACCCCATTTCATTTTTCCCCAGCACACTCACTCAGACCTGCCTCCCTCGCAAGAGGCAGGATCCTCTACACCAGCAGCTCTTGCCTTTAGCCAGGGGCTGGATCCGATGGGAGGGTTGAAAGGGCCACCTCTGGTTTAGGTTGTTAGTCATGGGAATAAAAGCAGGCAGAAAGTGGTGAAACAGTCAAGCAAACAAATCTTTGCGAAGCAACATTCAGCAGTGTGACTGTTGATTCAACTTTCTTGGCAATGTAAAATACGTCCTGAGGAAATCTATGCATTTAGCAAAAGATAACCACAAAACTTAATGGTGATTATTCTTTGGTTTTGCGCTGAGATTGAACTAAATATAAAGCCTAAAACACAAAGCATTCATATAGTTCATTCAAATATAATATGCTATATGCTATTCATACAGCATTTGTAAGAGTTTGCTTCTGGTTTATAATCCATAAGGGAATCCATATTTCTTGTTGCCTGAATATTGTGTGCAAGGGAGATCTTTGAAATATAGCAACAACCATTTTCTTCTGTCAGCCACTGGATATTTATAAGAAGGGATCATAGCGGGGCTCTCTGTGAATTTTAATCCAGTTTGCATCCTATAAAAATAGCAGTACTTCATCCCTTACAAAGCTTTGCTGTATTGTACTGCTGGTATAGACTGTGCTGCGGAGGAGGAAGTTTAAGGAGAATCATCTAGTGCAACTGGAAAGAGAAATGTGTTTACTCTGAATTGAGGACAAGAACAACTTTAAGATGGAAGAATATAGTCAGAAAAGGGAACTGGAAGTGACTAAGAGAGTTATGAATATTCACTCTCCCAAAGGAACTGCTAAACATGCATTTTTTCCATATCTTTATTTTTACAATATTGCAGCATTTTACTATTAAAGCAATTACTTTGTTTTAGAAAACTGCAAACAGAAATTTCATTACCTGCCACAGGAAAAGATATATTTAGTTGGCAGCACTGTCTGCCTGATAATTTTTAAGACAGGAGGAAGCTGAGTAACTAATACTGAAAAATGTGAGAAAATTGAGCTTTGACAGCACAGCTGTTGATGCTGATTAAATTTAAGGGAAGCGATGTTGTTTACAAGTAATGAAAAACAGATACGTACTAAAAGTTGATGACAAATATACAAGGTATATTCAGAAAAGTATGCTGTGAAGCACACAACTTACAATATCTTTGCTACACAACACCGAAAATTATAGAACTTCTCAGTCACTTTTCCTTGTAAGCCAAAAGATTTCAGTATTACAGTAGACAGATACCAGTTTTGAATGCAGAGAAATCTTGCAGCGTGTCCCCAAAAGAGATTGCTCTGCCCACCTTGCAGCTGGAAAGGCTTTTAATGTTTTTCTTCCATTTTGAATATTTCTGTCTACATTCTATGTTTGTATCCATACGCTGTCCTCTGTTCTTTAAGGGTGACACAGATCAGGAAAAACACTTCCAGTAAGAAAAGTTACATATATGTTGCCACAGTCTGCTGCTTCTTTTATAGTATTATAATGTCATTGACATTTACAAGGTCGTGCGATCAGTGAAGTTACAGATCAATGACAAATTAATATACTAACAACAACTTTTAGCTAAAGAAACACTAGGATAAAGCAAATCAATAGAGGGTCACCAAGGTAGGCAGGGGCCTGGAGCACTTGATGTACAAGGTGAAGCTGAGAGAACTGGGTCAGTTCAGCCTGGAGAAGGCCACAGAAACACATTGCTGCTTACAGCTACCCAGTGCAAAGAGACGGGTACAACTGAGCCAGAGCTGCCTCGTGAAACAGGAGGAGTGGATGCAAACTGCAGTAAAGCCAATTATGACTAGAAATAAGGGAAAAAAAATCTTTATACTGGGAACAGATAAACACTGAAGAATGTCGTCTGGACAGGCTATAGAATCTCCATCCTCAGAGATGTTCAAAACTCATCTGACAAGATCTGCAGTCACCTAATATATCTTTAAAGTTGGCCAGATTTAAGTAGGAAGGAGAACACAAAAGCCTTTGGAGGTCCTTTCCTACCCTTACTGTTTTACAGTTCTATGTTTACTTAAGGCTTGAAACTTGAGAAGACTCAAGATGCAGATAATTTTGGGTGAGAGATGTTGTGTGTTGATTATTTCAACATTGTACTTACATATACTTCATAACTATAATCTCTTTTTGAATCTTCAAGTTTGTTGACTTTGATGTTTTCACTCTTTTTCAAATGTGCTGGGAAAAAAAAAAGATTTTCCTATGGAAACAGAATTTGAACGTACACCAACAGTTGTTAAATATTGAATCCTTTATACACAAGTAACAAATTCCAATTAATTTCAGCACACATAAAAGAGTTTTATGAACTCTAGTAGAAAAACAAAGACTTATTAAATTACCCTGAAATTTAAACAAAACTCTTAAACAAAAATGCTTTTCCTTTTTCTCTTACAATGTATGTATGACCACCAAGAAAGAGCCATTCAGGCCTGACATAAGTACAGTTGCACTTTGACCAAAGCTCTTTGGTGCATTATGGTACTTCCTCATGCTGAGTGAATGACAAATATACAATATACATTCCTGCCACAAAGTGCAGCCTAAAAGCAAAGTTGGAGCACCAAATAGCAGCCAAATAATAGTAGTAGTGTGCTCTCCTAGGTTATGCAGTTCAGAGCTGCAGTAGCTGAAAATGATGAGCTGAAAAAGGTCAGCTCAACAAATAAAAAGGAACTGTTTTAATTCAGGCAGGAACACCAAAATATTTAATTCCAATTGTAAATATTTTCTAGTATTTTTAAGTCATTGGACATTCAGTCTTGGTCTAAGATATAGCTATAAGCTAATTAAAATAAAATACAGGACTGTAATGGAAGCAGTTCATGCTGATGATCAGAGCTCTGTCACACAAATATGGACAAAAATGACAAATTAGCAACCCAGTTCAGAAGGAGGAATCCCCTATAATGAAATAGCCCAAGTATCTCCTTTAAGTGCTGGAGGACTGCCTCTCTCAAAACCAAAACCTTTAACCCAAAGTGAAGGTGTTTTTAGAGGGATTTTTTTTCTGTGACTGCCAACTGAAAATATTGAAAGTAGCATAATAATGAGTCCATTTCTATGGAAATGGTCTTGTTATTATTTAATCAGGCCAGCATCTAAGTGATTCATGAACTACAGGTTGAAATTCAATACGCAGTTCATGAATCTCTGAGTTGAGGAAAACTGAAGGAAAGGAAAAGGAGAAGAAAGAAACCCCTTCCCCAAAGGATTTCGTAAACACTCTGTCAATGATGAATGCTTCCTAATTTACTTCAGCAGTTAAAAGCTGCTCAGTTCCTTAGCTTATTCAGTGTTCACTTGTAGGAACAGTGAGCACCAGTGATGCATTAACCTAGGCACTGTATAAACCCATAGCAAGAAGAGAGATAAGCAGTAGCTTAAAGAAATTAGTTGCTCGGAGCACTTGTGAAGGGAGTTAATTGAAATTTGGGAGCATTATAAACAGATCAGAAATTCCCTTCTACAAAGGGAATTGCAGTGCAAGCTTCCATCATCTTTAAATTCTTTATCCCAAGGCCAGGAAAAAAAATTGTCCTTTACTGTTTTCCTTGTGAGATGCATGTCAGCTTGTATAGTCATGTGTGCATAGGTACAATGCACGCAAAACATAGGCTCGTGTGTGCATTATGGGTACACACACTACACACAAGAGTCTACACTCACCTTAAAAATATCTTGTTGCCAAAATTCTAAGCTAAAGACTGTTTTTCTAATGTTTCCACAGGGTAACCTTAGCAAGACTATTAAGTATTTGTAACTAGCTGAAGCTTAAAATAAGCAAACTGAGGAAGAAAATTTGCATTGCAGGTTGGTTCAATGTGCAGAATGAGCC
This sequence comes from Eudromia elegans, assembly GCA_003342815.1. Taxonomy (NCBI): domain Eukaryota; kingdom Metazoa; phylum Chordata; class Aves; order Tinamiformes; family Tinamidae; genus Eudromia; species Eudromia elegans. Next base: position 5,311,847 of record PTEX01000012.1, read on the forward strand.
TAGACAGCTACAGCATTCTGAGGTGTAGAATAGAGATACTGGTTTTCCTGAGAAAAAATCCTGTCCCCACCTTTTCTCACTGCCTTTCATTGCCTAATCTCCCATCCAGTCAAGGTAAATGGAAAAGGAAGGCAGATGAAGAGGGTAGGTGGTGAGAATACTGCTGGAGCAAATGACGCAGCTCAAATTCTCCTTATTTTCTATTCCTGCCTTGGAGAGGTGCATGGATTTTCTAAATAAAAAAGTGCCATCTTTATAGAGCACCTGATTGCTTTGCTCTTAAGTAGTGTCATTTTTTTTCTGCCTGCTTTCATCTACTTTTTGTACTTCAGATACAAATGTGATTCCATCACTTTATCAGGCACAGATAGCTCCTACTGATATTTTATCAAGACAAAAAACCTATAAAATCCAAAACACATTTTCCATATTATCATTGGAATCTTAATAATAGTAAGCAAGCACAATATTTTTCAATAGAATTTCAAGAAAAAGGAGTGTTTTTCTTCCAGCACTTTGTGTAACTATGCTTGCTGCAGGGATATGTGGAACTTTGGAACATATGTGTTTTGCTCAATAAGGACACTTATAGTGCTGCTAGTATTGATATGACTTTAAAAGGTGCTGACAGAGCGTTGATAGTGGATAAAAAATAAAAGGATAAAAGCGACTGTGTAGCAGAGAGCAAGTATAAAATGAAAAATAAATATCATGTGGAAAATCATTTGTCTCCCTTCAGTAAAGTCATGTTTACTAATGACCAAAATCACCAAGTGCTCACTGTTTACTTGGAGTTTAATAGCAGATGGAGATCATCCAATATAATATTTCTTCACTTCGGAAAATCTTCGGATTGCAGCACCGATCACCATTATATGCAAGCGCATTAACTGCTGGTAATTACAGGCACTCCCAAGGGTATTAGATAGTTCTATGGAAAAGAGCCCACTTCACAGCTGTAGGATAATTTTTTGACAATTTTAGAATATCTGCACAGTGAGAGAGTTTTAAAATGACTGTTTCAGATGAGATACAAATTCAGCTGTTCATCAAGAAAGAAAGAAGGAAAGAAAGAAAGGATCTTCTTATGTCACCCGGATCCGGTAGCTGCTCCTTGACTGTAGAGCTGATAAAGGGTGAATATAGATTTAGTGTCTAGCCATATCCATGTGACTAGAAGTGTTCTAAGTGGAGAGGGTATTTTAGGATAAATCTTCCACTGTGGGCTAGAGAGAACAAGCCAGCTGAGAAATTAAGAGAGGAGGATACAGAGAAGTCACAAGAATGACCCAGCTAGAAAGGCCCAGGGCTGGAAATGCAAAGGATCTGCTCAGAGGAACTTCTGACCAAAATCATTTGGTGCGAAGCTAAGAATAAGTCCGAATGAATGTTGAGAGACATGTGAACAACTGGAAAGAGTTTTAGTTCTACCAAGGCTTTTCTATAACCCTGAAAGCAAAGGTCAGGTGTCTTCATGACTGGACTAAGAACAGCATTTTTAGCTCTAATAGAGCCATTTTAGAGCAGAAGATGTACCTAGACTCTGCATAGATATGGTTTTCTCACAGTCTCATCAACAAATCATCGCAAGGTACTTTCTCCAAAAGAAACACCCAGCACAAAGAAAAAGCAAAACTTCCCCCAGGAAGAAAGTTTTTAGAAGACAGGTAGCTAGCAAAGCCAAAGAGAGGGGGAAATTTATTCTGAGTCTCGAACTAGAATGAAAAATAAGTTGGATTATAAAAAAAGGACTTACTGGGCTTCAAGAGATGGGAAGTCATGCCTGAGAGCACTGTTGCCTGAGAGATAATGTAATAGAAGGAGAGACAAGATGTGTGCAAGAGTGGTGCTGTTCAGAGCCTTAAAAGTGATGATGAAGTGTATGCCAATCACTTACATGAAAAGCTGTAACCTATTTTCCTTATCATATTCAAAAAAAAAAATGTGGAAACTTCGTATTTCGCACTCTCCAAGTTCGAACTTATTATACAGGGACTGTCACATGGAATAAATCTGAGCTGTTTAAAATCCCGCAGGCTGTTCACACAACTCGCACAACGCGGCCACCTGCACGTGGTTTTGGTGCCTTTCGGTGACTTGCTGCAACGCAGCGTTCCCTCGGTCTGCGGCCGTAAGGCCCTGCGGAGTGGCTGCCCTCGCGTACGCGCACTGCCAGTCACATTACATTACTGCTCGCACGGTGGCCTTGCAGGCCCTCAACCCATACGTGTTTTCTAGAGAGAGCAGCTTGACGTTCTGGGACACTGCATTTATAAGGCGGCCACTTATTCCACGCTTAGTTTTACATATGAATATATAATCCAGGAAAGAAAAGAGAACAGTGAAGCAGTTTAAAAGCTGTGGTAAGAAGGAATGTGTTGCACAGGCAGAAGCAGGGTGGCTTCCCCATCTAGGCTTTTGAAGGTTTCACCATTAACTTGTAACCTACCCTTGCAGAGAGTGCGTATCTGTAACAGCATTGCCCAGAAGTAGGACAGAAACTACCTCTTTCCTAACTATGAATTCCCACCACTGAAATTAACTCTACAGTAGAGAGACACTTAGGCTGTGTTTTCACCAAAAACACAAGAGAGTGGTAACTGCATCATCAAAAGAAGTGAAGGATCATGTGATGGTCTTCTGAAGTGCAAAACATGTTGGGTTACAACACAACGACCCTTGAAGGAAGGAGCTCGGGAGGTGAGCTCAGTTGTGATCCAACACTCAAGCTGGAGCAAACGAGAGGGCCCAACCCACACTAACAGGTTCGTTGCAGAACAGGTTGATATCAGTTTTCACTCATTTGTGCTGCTCTCCAAGGCAGGGGGATCAGCTCAAGGATCCTGGGGACATCTTACATTTTGGATGAGCAACTGAGCTCACATCTCATTGGAAACAGTTGTTTCAACTCTGTGCAGGCAGTCTAAAACCATAAAAAAAAGATCTCATTTGTGTTTAAATTAAAGTGACTGTTTCTTGCTGAACATTTTAGCATTTAGGAAACATGAAGGGGAGGGTTCCAGAATTAAAAAAGTTCTAACATGTAAGGTTTGGTGATTTGGAAGGGAAAACGGAGTACATTTTTATCTAGCCTAAGAATTCCATGGCAAATGCTAAAGATTAAGTACTACTGGCATATGTTACATCAATATCCTTATTAAAATATCTAACTGATCTTTATTTTTGTTCGCTATGATCTGATATGAGTTTTGGGTCTTGGTGCATATGTTATGGGCTTTACTGGCATGATAAAGCTGGCAATGGGATCTAGTCAGATTCGTAAGCAGTATCTTTCTGACTCCCGAGCATCTGTAAACTGTGGGCAGATTGTTCAAAGAACATGTAAACTGCTTATGCATCCAAACGGGAAGTGATATCCGTGCCAGTTTAGCATGTGGTTTGTGAAATGCAAATGAAATAAAAGGTTGAAGATCCAGGCTTCTGCATCTGAAGCATCCTGCTGAATGCAAAGATGTAGGAATCTTACTGAGGTCTGAAAGAGACCTCTCTGTCATGGAGTCGAACCATTACCATTTTAGCCCTTTTAGCAAACTACTATTTTTTCAGACTATCTATTTCCATCTCTCTCAAATCACTCTGTCCCATTTCCCTACCAATGGCTGGTCCCTCCAGTTTCAGTTTGACAATTTTCTACTTGACTCAAGACGCAATGCTCCAGCAATAAACATAGTTAAGGTCCTCTGTGTTGATTCTGTCTAGAAAATGGATTATCAGACTTCTCTCGCACAATATACTTTTTAAATTTATTGTTATGTTTCATCAATTTTCTCATACTTTCCTTGTCTCTAATGAGCTTTCATTCACTGTTTGTTCTAATACCTTAAATGCAGGCAAAATAACAAGCTGGCGCTTGCCTGGATCACATTTATTCTCTACTGAAAATACCAGTGCTGCTTTTTTCCTATTCTCTGGTCACATAGTAACACTTCATACTGAAAGGATTTATTAAAAACATACACTATCAAATTTGCAAGCTCATATGGCTTTTCTTCCAAAATTCTCTTGTGGAAAACATATAATACCCATTTTCTGGTTTGAGCATATATAGCTGTTTGAATTACTCTTTCTCATTTGCATTATCCTCTTGCTTTTGCCCTACTGTTTAATATCACAGCCCTGTTTGGAAAAATAACAAATTCTTTGTGCTACTGCAGGTATCACATCAAAGCTCTCATTTTCTCCCTACTGTATGAAACCCTGGGTATTTTTCTTTTTACTGATATCACTGAAGGACATTTTATTATTTTGATATTTTCTGCACAACCTATCCTGTCCTTGAACTTCTTGACCTCCTAAACAAATATTTCTTTACTCCTCTATCTGTGCTCCTTCCTGCATAGGCTTGCTGCTTCTTCTGAAATGCCTTTCATGAAGGAGTCAAACTGTCAAACACATCCATATACTGCAAATTATTTAAGTGCTATTTCATTTGGGCTGCCTTTTATCCATTGACTGGAAGAAAGTTAACTCTTCCTTTGTGTGCAAGTCCTGGAGTCTTTAGCCCATACTGGTCCATACTGGGCAATTCTGGCAGTTCTTCAAAGTTTACCCCTGTTTGTAAAGAATAATTTTTTTTATTTGAAAATTTACTTTTTTTGTTTTTTTTCACATTCATTTCTTTTATCTCTGCACAGAAAGTGAATCATCAAGATTATTTTCCAGGGCCAGCTTTTCCACAGGAGCCTTACTGCTTACCCATTCTCACACCCTTGATTAGGGGGTGCCCAAATCATATTTGCCCACCAATATTAAGGGATCTGAAGCAGGTCTCATCTTCAGTGTCATCTGGGAGGTTTGGCAGAGCAAATGGCTGTTTTGCAGGTGGCTCCGCAGCACGTTTTAATGTGGAAGGGAACCATGAAATGAGAGGAGTGACTCAGCAGTTAGAGTCAAGAACTCTATTTTCTAGGCCATTTGCTGGAGCTTATTATTTCTAATAGGGCACTGTACATCAGGCGTTTTCTTTTTTGAAGCAGAGAATGTGTGAGTTTGTTTGTTTCTTTTTTCTCTGTTTGCAGAGATTTAAAAGCTGCAAATGCCTGTCTTGAGAAGGCTGTAACAATTTTAGTCTTTCAACATTCAAAATGGAATCATCCTATTGTTGTGGAAACCAAAATTAAATTTCATTAAGTAAGTTATTATTATTTGTGGGTCTGGTAGGCTAAAATCTTTATAAAATACTGTTGGAATTCTTTATTTGACCAAAGCATTTTGTTATAGAGTGATATACTGTTAAAGGCAGTAATTTAAAACAGCAACAAAATACATTAATAAAACTTTATCCTAGGTTGTAAGTGTTCAAAAACTTCTGTGAAAATGTCACTAGAAAAACGTATTTGTAACACTTCACTCTAGTTCATAGAAGTTCACCTATGAGTTTGTTTGCAAATTTCTTGATACAGTTGGTATCAAAAAATACCAAATATTTCCTAAGATGTCCGTTTAAACAAAATGAGCACAAGTCATCTCAGAGAATCTCAATTATGTAACTTTAAAATACCATTCCACTTCTTTGTTAATGTTGAACTTGCTTCTTTTTATCTGGAATCCAGGACACATTTGTAGGTACGTTACCATAAGTTAATTTTATGGAAGTTAAAATCACACCTTTATTTTTTACTGAAAAAGAGAAGGCTTCTATAAACTGCATATAGGAGGTTACTGAGGTCTGATCCTTCAAAGCTTTCTTTGGTGTAGCTGTTCAGAACAGGCGTAAAAAAAGTATGATAAATTTAGTATTCCCTTTGCTCTCTCTGCACGGTTGATCCTCCCCAGATGTAAAGATTTGGATAATGTGAGTTGGAGGATATCGAGCCGAGTTAAAAAGGTATCTTGTTCAGTGAGGAGAGTGAAAATAAAGCAGAGCCTGAAAGATAAAAATGAAGTTTTCTTAAGAGAGCTAGGTGCCCAGCCACTGCCAGATGGTGTCACATACACTCCTCATGCGTTTTTGGCAACAGGATGGAAGCAAACCCATAAAGCAAAACAGAATGAAAAAATAAAATCAAAAAGAAAATGGAAAGTTAAAGGAAACTTACTGAACCTCAGACAATCTTCTGGCTGAGTGGAAGGTCTGTTAATGTGGGCATGAACTTTGCTTTCTTACTGTGCTTGGCATGAGGAGAAAACCCAGGCAGTGCTGAGCTAAATATGATCCTTCTATTTTTGCAGTCCTCCTCCCCTTCCCTCCCAGCCATGCCTGTTAGGCAGTACTGGAGCTGAAGGTAATCAGTTTAGCACAGGAATAAGATTTGATTATTTTTGTTTTACATAGGCTATAAACCTGTCCAATCTGTTTTAGAAACCCTTTTGCTCTTCATTTCACTCAGCCTTCACCGTACTGAAGTATCTACATGAAGTATTGCAAGCAAGCTGGGGGGTAGAATAGGTGAGTCCTTTTGCTTTTTTAAATTTTAAATGCAAAATCTTCTACTTCAGCTTCCAATGAATAATTTTTCATGAGCAAGATGGGGCCTTGGTACACAGCATATTTGTTTCCTCTCTGTGTAGTCCTTGAGATTTTTAATCATGTCTCGACCTAAGATTATCATCTTGGTGGGTTGTGCAAGATCTTCCTCTTCACAGCTGGGCTGCAGTCTCTGCTGGCTGGCACTGGTGAAGGGGCTGCAGGCAGCAGCTGCTGGTTTGGCACTGGGTTCAGTTCAAGGAGACGGTAGCTGTCAGGCAGTGCGTGCCTAATAAAATGGGCGAAAATCATCAGGGGATCCCTGAACAAGAGCCTGCTCTCTTGCAGAAGAGGCAGTCTCTAAATAAACTCTAAAAGGCAGCCGGGATGCAAGGGGAAGCTGTCTTCCCTTGGACGTTTACATAATCATTTAATTTAATCCTTCCTGCGGTGTTTCCCAGCCACTGCTTTAGCTCTTTGATCATAATATGCTAGGACAAATGTCAGGAAATATGAGTCTACAAAGTGATGTAAATCTTGTTCCCTATCGGAGATGTGACTACGAACATTATCTTCATGATATTCTCTTTTTCATGTGTTTATTTCTGCTCTGTTTTCCCAGTTCTATGATGACAGAGAAAAGAAATCACTTTCAAGCTAAAAAATGAAGTTATCTAGTGTTCCGACCCTGATTATGAGAGTACAGTAGCTCGCATTTCAAAGTGGGGAAAAGGCGTATTGGGCAGAAACCCCTCTGTAAGCCAGGTCGCGTTGTGGTATTCAGGATGAACCATGGCTTTTGGTTTTCATATTGTTTGCACTCACTTCAGCTCTGTCATTGGTATGTGTGATGAGACTCACATTTATGTTTCTGTCTCATAGCAGTCAAACACCATCAGTCAAACACTGCTGTTTCTTTTCCTACCTTTCAGTAGCTTGGACTATTATGAATTAGAGCGAATGAAAAAGAAATCATAAAAATGATAGATTTACATCAACAAATACAGAAAATAGCACCAAATAAAAATTGGACTTAAAGATTGTTTTGGTTGTTTTGAGGTTTGTATTTACCATAACAAGAAAAAAAAAAAAAAAGGAAAGAGGGAGAGGAAGAAGCTGGGATGCAGTCTATTACTGTGGTGGCATATATTTTATACCCTTTTGACATTTCATATAATTACATATCACAGTTGAAGTCTTTATACCAAAGGGAAATAATGCTGAAATGTAGAGGACGTGGAACCATGAAGAGAATATGTTGTTATTGCTAATATTTTGAATTTACTAGGTAAGAACTTTTTCTTTTGTGAGCCAAGTCCTAGCTTGCTTTTAATTAATGCCACATTACTCCTTTTAATAACATCTATTTAAGACATTATGTCTCTAACATTAATTTAATGGAAGGATTCCAATAGCATCTATTATATGTTCCCAGTTAAATTAGCATGATGGTATTTTAATGGATGTTTTAATAGACATTATTAAGCAGAATATTATAAAATTAAAAATGAATTCATGGATTCTTTGAGTTCCTATTGTCATATTCTATGAAATCATTGATTCTGAAAAATAACAGCCTGTATATTTTTAAATTTAATTAATTGACATTTGGAAAGAACTAAAACATGAACATCTCTTCATGTGGTAGATGCAAAGACAAGTGTTTAGTAAATTAAGATTAAACTATCTAACATTTTAACTCTGCTGGTCAAAACTCTTTAAGAAGAGATTCTTTATAAACTTATGTGTGCCAGCAATGACGGTCACTTTTTTCTATAAGTTAGATGCACTGGATTTCCTGTTGAAAATAATTGGGAGCCCATTTCTTCAAAGAAACCAGATCTCTTTTTATAAGCAGTTATTTCCCCCATTTGCTCGTGTTAGTGTAGCAAAGTACACAGCAGATGGGCTGCTGCACACTGGATACTTGCACACTGGAATCAGGCAGCCTCCACTAGACTGCTCAATAGTGCAATAAGCTTCTATACTGGCCATTTTGTAAAGAATTTTGTATGCAGGCAGCAGAATTTGAACCTTTTCCGAAGGAATTATTTGGACTTATTATTTCTTAGCCAAATGGGTGGAAGTACATACTTTATTCACAGAAAACATCACTGTTCTCTTGGTCATCAATGAAGTCAGTTGATCATCATCTTTACATTTCCACAGCAATTATGACAAACTCCCATTTTCTCTTTTGATTTTCTCTATTCTGTTGTGGGAATGTGGGAGAGAAGACACCCGTCATACATTTAAGAACCTCTGATAAAGTGAATTGTATAATCAGCTAGTGGCCATTCTGAATATGCCTTTCTTTCTTACATTTGTGTAGACGCCTTTCTGAAAATCTTTTGATTTCTGAGCACTATATAACCAACCATCCACAAATCATTTTATAGCCTCTCAGAATTTGGTGAGATCTTTTCTTTTAACTGAGTGATTTAAATACAGTATTTTCTTTGAAATCTTAATGGTTTTATTTTTATTGAAATCTGTCATTTCAGAGAACAGATAAAAGTAGCAGGCATAAGAAGAATTTCCCACTAGATGTGTTTGCAAGTGTGGATCCAATCCTCACTGATGAAGGACTAGCCAAATCCTCTCCCATCTCTCCGAAAGACTTGTCAAAAAGTGCAAATGAAAATATCTACTCTTCACATAGCTCTCTTTCTACATCCTATATCTGTCTGGCACTTGGTGATAAGGTCATGGCCATACGCTGATTCCAGGTGAACAAACGGTGTTTGTGTGTTGATATGTGCAATATGTGCAAAATATGTGCGATAACAAGCAACAAGCAAATTAACTTATAGGAAATGGCAAAACAAACATATATATTAACAAGATAAAAGAGTCTTTTTTTTCATTTTAAAAACTCAGTCTTTTAAAGGTATTTCTTAAACTAATGTGCCTAAAATATTACGTTGGTACATGGAATGGGAGGAACATTTTTTCTTTGTAGTGAATTTTACACTGCACATTCTAATATAAGACCCTGCCCAAAGGTTCTTTCAAGAACAGAAGATGCTTTTATTTATAAAATCTACAGAATTCCCATAATGCAATGGGATGCAAACATACTTGAAAGCAGATTTTATAATAATATAAGAAGATGTGAATTCCTGCTGTGCTGAGGTAGTTTGATTATACTGTAAACCCCTTTAAAAATGAGTTTAACAGGTCTTTGGGGAAAGAAAAAGTTAAAATAGGGCTTCATAATAGGCCCAGTATGACATAGGAAGAGCTGGTTGCTACACGTCTGTTTACCTCTGCTTTTTCTTTCAGTTTGGATGAAAATAGCTCGCACTTGTAAATCCAGAGAGACAATGGAGTAAACACGGAGTTCAGTATTTCAAATAGATGAAAAACTTCTAAATTTCTATTTACCATTTAAAAATTGCTTCAGGCGAGCTCTGCTGCCACTCTTATCTGAGGACAAGGCTTCTTCCTTCTTTTCATCCTCTACTCTTTGGGCTTGAACCTGGGAATTGAGGCTCGGGATAATATTAGAGCGTGTATCCAGGGAGAGTGGGCAGCCTGCCTCCTCTCACTTCCCTGATCGCATTTCTTGGCTCCATCTCCAGGACCAGGCAGAACATCTCTGCAGTGTCAGCGTCAGGGACGACCCAAGGTTTAAGACAAGTGCTAGCTGGAACATAAAATTCCTGTCTTAGTGAGGCTTTCCATGTTATTTACTTACTGGAAAGGAATTGTTTTTTTGAAATGGAGAGACAGTTCCTGGAATGGTCCCATGGCTTAGGATAGTCAAAAAAAATGAGGGGGTCCAGGTGCAATTGCTTGCTCTGTGTAACATGAAAGGAGCCAAATATCTCCCTTTTTGGATTTAAGTAAATGAAATATATTTGTTGGATAATGGATGCTGATATCTTGGCTTGCCGAGCGGGACACCTGCCTGAAATGCAGATGACTAGGTCCAATTTTGAGTTTCAATTCCAGTTCCAAATTGGACAGAGCAGAGACTTGAATTTACAGTCTCAATTCCCAAGTGAGCACCACTAACCGAAAATCTAGTAGGCAGAAAAGCTCCTGGGATTTTTTTTTTTTAATTTTGTTACTGGGACTCCAAATTGGAGCCCATAATTGCTTTCAGCTGTAGTTTCATTGAAACAAATACATTCATATAGAATTTGATATAAAATGAATCAGCATTTCCTGCCAATATCACTGAATAAAGAATATTTTAGGGAGATAGAGAAAGCTAGAGAAAGCAAACTAGAGAAAGATATTTAAAGGAAGACCAATGGGAAGGATATAAGAGAAGAATGGCAAGGGATCTGAGCAAAAAAGAATTAGATGAGTCAAAACAAAGTCCAGCTTGGAAGGGAAACAAAAACTTGTCTTCTCTTCTAAAAACATCTCCAAAACATTCCTGGTTTGTTGCCTGTCCTACTTGCAATCACAAAGCCAACACAGTTTCTGCTTACCAATAACTGTCAGGTCAGAAAAGGAACAATTTACTAATTCACTGAGTTATTAACCTCACTTTTGAATCCAGACAGCCTTATTCATAGCCAGAAAACCATCTCTAGTGAACAATTTAGGCTAAAGATCCTACAGTGCTTGATACCTACTGTAAGCACTACTGTAAGCAGTGCGACTTTCTTTTCTATCTTTTTATATTTTAAGAAATAAAGTTTATTTACATAAGTACCCTTTTCTATTTTATACTGCCCTTAAGCTGAATTTTTTTTTTTTTTTTACTGCACTGACATAATTTTGCCCAGAAGTTTCAAAATCATTCTGCAAGGAGTCAGACCTCCCACTTCGCTCCTTTGAGCAGATACGTTCATGCACTTGCTTTTCTCCGAACATCTGATTTATTCTGTTGAGCAAATCATCTGATCTGAGGGAAGAAATCTGCATTACATTAGTTTCACACCTAACAATGTTAAATTTGTTAATAACGAGGTAGTATTATTTGGTTAGATTGAAGGGAGGCAATCCCAAAAGGTATTAGAGCTTTTAGAGGGTTTTTTTTCTCCTCTTCTACTTAATTCATGCAAATTCTACCAAATCATGCAAATGTCTAATCCTGCCTGTCTTCCAGCTCTGCAGTTTTGTGAGTTTGATGTCAAGCTGGCTTCTCATTAGATCCTACAGGACCGCAGTTTTGTTCCACTCTCACTGCAAACAGTGAATTAGCTTTGCCAAACAAACATGTGGGTTCTTCTCTCCGTAGAAGATGGGTGGTGTCCAGTTTAACTCACAGACAACTTGTAGAAATGATTGCATGGGAATCACAAAAGCCTACAGGATAAGAACCATCATGGTCCATCCTAAGAATCTGAAAACACAGTCTTGGTTTTTTTGTTATTATTATTTTATGTAGACTTCTTAATAGTTTATGAATTCTACAAGCAATTAACATGACAATAACACAAAAGACTAGAACAAGTAACTGAAAATGTAATGAAAAAAACAGGAAAAGCCCTGGAGTTCCACAATACCTGAAAGCAGACAGATTTATTGTAAAGTAACAGGAAAAGGTGTAGGTTAAATCTTTACACAGGAGTGGATAGTCAGCTCAATGAAATCAGAAAAATAGGCCTATATATCCATGTGAAGAAATCTCACCAGCCCTGCACCAGCCAGAACACATGGTAGGTTCATACAAAATTAGCAAATTCCACTGAGGAGCCTCAGCACCTGAGCAACCCCAGCATATGCTAGTGAGATGATGATGCTTCAGATAGAGGTAGAGGATAAGGTGCCCTGAGAAGACCTCTTAGGAGATTCCCAGAATATACATAGTCATCTTGAAGATTATCAGAGGAAATCCTCTTATTTAGATGGTGATTCACTCTAAGCTGAAGTACCTGTTCCATACTATTAGCTTTGCCTCTATGGGTTAATATTTGGGGTAAAAGGAAATATTTTTCTGAGTGATTGAGGCAGATGATACCACTATTTTTTTCTACCAGCCCTATTTTATTTAGAAGTCACTGTAGCTTTTATTAAGGTCCTGGAATGCTACATGTTCAGTGTTTACCTTGAACTAATGAATACAAGTGCGGGGAAAAGAGGGATTCTCTGTCTTTGGACATAGCTTTGTAGTTCATCTTGTTTTTCATTTCTAATAATGATTTTTAATAGTTCAGTAAATACTAATGTCTATGTATTGATATTGCTAGATACTGCTTACTGACTGGATTGCAGAGGATTTGAGGATCTTTCGTATTGCCAACTACAACTATCCAAACAAACAGAGCCAAGCCCTAAGTCCCCAAAGACTGACTTGAAAATGAAAAAAAACAAACAAAAAAAAAATTGTAAATCATATTTGTTCTTGTCTTATCTGGGGCTTGGGTACTGCTTTTTCAGGCTTTACTGAATTGTGTTTTTAAGCTAGGCACAAATGTAAAGCAAGTAAAAATAAATCTGAAATTTTCATGAAAACCTGAGACTCAGAGTGAAGCTGTAGGAAGAGTGCTGAATGTCAAGAGAAGTTGAGCTCACTGAAACAAAATTTTGATTTCCTGTTCCTAATTTTACTAGAGGTAAATTACAACACTCTTTTTTAAAAAAATGTGCCTTTGAAATATGACACACAAATCAAATGAGTATATTCATTTTGGAGATAATGATTTATTAATTATTTGGAATGTACTTTAAGTTGCATGACTCATGTCCCGTTGCGCCATTCCACATAATTTGTTTCCAAAACAACTTATTTTCTGAAATGATACTATGCATGTTGGCCTGATCTTTTATACTGGCGGGTGTGAGGGGGGTGGGGGGGTGGGAATCATAATGGAACTGGCTCGAAAGTTTTGACTAGGAAAAAAAGGGAACTTCTGAATTCTGTAAAAGAATACCCACTGCTTGAATTCCAGCTACGTTAGACCAATCCTGCCATTCTGCCATTTCTTCTTCTGAGCTGAAAGAGAAAGATCTGTTTTAAAAGATAAGCAGACTGGCTTCCAAACTACCAGCTATGAATTATTTAAAAATAAGAATGGCAGAAGAGAAGATTACAATCATGGTGGAATCAGAGGGAAGGCAAAATGCAGAAAAAATATCAGAAACATATGGATGCCAGTGCAAAACACTTATGCTAAATGTGTTCTAGTGATATAATATGACTGGCATTTTAATAACAGAAAACATCTGAGAGTTAGTAGATGAGCAGGATGTTATATGGTTCTGGCCCAACCTAGAAGCTATTGACAGATGCTGAGAGAGGCTTCATGCAAATCAGTTTTTAAAACTCTGAATCTTTTCTGATTGGTATTCATGTTATATCCATTTTGACAGACATCGTTTGAGAAAATTCATTAAGTCGGCGTGTTCTAGTACAGCAGACACAGCCCTGAAGCGAATGTGATTTCCAAGCCTGCTCCCGAGTACATTGGTTGACGCAATGAGGTTAGCCTTGCTCTGCCAAGCCGGGAACCGGCAGGTTATTATTTTAACTGGAGCGCTGCCTTCGCCCCACAAACCCAGACTAACAAGACTGTCCTGGACAGGGCATCCTGGCACAGATAAAACCTCAGCCTTGGGCTAAAGCATAGAAACTTGAATGTGAATGTCTTCAGTGCTTACTCCTCCTGTGATCTTGTGTTCCCATAGCAGTACCACTGGCAACACGTCATCTTCAGAGGAGCTATCTTAAACTGTTTCTTAACATTCCTTAATCTTTCTTAAATTGAGCTTCAGTAACTGCACTGTGGATCTCATTTCTTAGGTAAATTCACTTCTACATAAAACTGTGATTCTGCTTCCCACTCTACAATGATCTTCCTGCAACTAATGGCTCTGTGCTTGGAACACAGGTTCCAGCTCTTCCTTAGTTTAAATTGCCAACTGGTTCTGCCAAGAAAACTAGAAACCCTGAGACATGAAAATGAACAAAAGCATTTTTAAAAGCTGAGAGGTTTTTGGTGCTACAGGCAATATTTTTGTGCTTATCTACATTTGAGCTTCTTAAAACGTAAAAAAAAAAAGTGGTAAATTTGCTTTAAGGCAAATTATAATGATGCAGGCATAACTTTTTTTAAATTTTTTTTTTTAGTTTACTGTAACCATTGGTTTAAAGATGCAGGATAATGCAACAGGAATCTGTCAAGGGAATATTTAATGAACCAAAATGTATAAAGAAAATTTCTAATAGGAAACAGATTGAGCAAAGGGCCAATATTCTTCGAGTCAATGCCAACAAGCAAATCTGTAAAGAATCAGAAGCTAAATAAGACATTTAAGTAAAAAATGTTGAATATGCAAAGTTAGCACAGTAAAAAATAAAGCCAGCTTCACCCTTGTAAATTAGTTCTAAGATGAGGAGTGTAGGTTCTATTAAAACAGCCAAGAAACCAGTAAAATTTTGAAAATGGAAAAATACAAGGACATATCCCAAAATTGTCAGTCATCTTGTAAGTATTACATTTTTAAGGGATTTCATAATCAAAAATATGGAAAATTTGGGCTAAATCATGCAACCTGTATAGCGTGATTCACATATAGGAAGAATATGTTAGTTCAAAAGCAATATAAACATTACATGCAGTGTTAGAGCAGGAAAGAAAAGGAGGAAGAATTTTTAGAGGACTAAGAATAAAATGATGAACTCACTTAAATACAAACTAGACATAACATTAATAAAAAAGAAGCCAAATAAATCTCACATGGTGAAGGACAAGGGTTAAACCAGATGTGAAGTACACAGACACCTTCATTTAAATGACAGTACCCTCATCTACATATCAAAAATAGATGTAGATTAAGTTATGAATGAGTGAGAAGAGAGCTGGTCATGAGCATTCTCAGAGCTTAGATTATCTGGCCCCTTTTGTCATGAGCACCACTGCAAAAATTCTAAGTCACAGAAGTCCTAGATCCTTGTCATATCTGTACAGAGATCTTTGCACACCATTATCAGCAGAGTAGCCTGCCAGTGCAATTGATTACATGACCCAAACCAGAATATAGTTCTGGAAACCTTCCCAGGAGTTTACTGTAGTGGATTCTGACTCTTCTAAATTAGGACTATAACATTATACTGTGCATTAGAGGCTGAAAGCACAGAGCATAGAGAAGGTTTAATTACAGTTCCTGTGTGGAACATTCACAAATATTATGGCAAGGATACAGAAGTCAAGATAAGAAACCAAAAAATGAAAAAAAAAAAGATTAGGAAATCACATCAGAAATGACATCCTGAGGCAGAGGATATTGATGAATAGTGATAATAATATTGGACCTCAGATAGTGCTGATGGTTCCAGCAAGAGCTGCAGAGATTGTTTATCATGATATCAATCACTTCTTTATGGCTTACTAGGAGAATTTTAATTCAGTCAGTTTTCCAGTACTAAACTGGTTCAAATGGTGTGATCTGAAAATAAGCCTATACAGCAGAAGCTATTTCAGAAGCATGTATTCTTTGCTGCTTTGAGACAAAGGAAGTAGAAAAGAAAGGGAGTAAAATGCACTGTCATCTGTTGGCACAAATATTATGTCTACTTTACTTTTTCTCATGGAACAATCCAGTTTGTCTTTTTCTCCCCACTGGAATAACAAATATAAACAGTTCTCTGGGGAAAAAGTATTGTAAGTGGAACTTACTGAAACTGGATATTAAAATCATAGTTCTAGAAAGTGGAAGACTGTTGCATACATTAAGGTTGCTTCTGGGAATTCCAGCTACCTCTTGAAGAAAAAAGATGAGAGATACTCTTTTACATCTTTCTCCAGGTAGCAGATGACCCCTTTCCATTCCAAAACAAGTTTTAAATGCACCGTATGTTCTCCATGCCATTAGAACAGTGTGTCCATGTCAGGAGAATTCACTGTGTCAGGTATCTGCCTGTTTTGCCTTATGCAGTTCAGTGGGGTGGTGAACATACCATTACCCAGGCAGAAGAACAGGCTCTCTAACACACAGCACAGCAATATGCATGCTGCATATGGATCTGGATCCTCTCTCCCCGGGATGTCCTCTGTGCACATGTAATGCAAAGGAAGAATGCAACAGAACAGAGGTCGATGGGGGTTAAACTTTCCTTCATAGGGAGATTTGCTTAAAAAATATTAAAAAGATTGCAGTCATATCACAGTCACGTGATGAAAGGAAATAACATCTCTGACAAGAAAGCTGTTTATAAGATCCCCACAGCACATTTTCATTCTCAGTGTGCATGATGTATTTTAAAAACACACGCGTGGCTAGACAAGCAGCGTAGAGCTGGGCTTAGGGCCTGCTTTGTGCCCAGGTACACAATGCAGCCTCAGATACCTAGGAAGGATTATTTCCCCTGATATATATGCACATACTAAACAGTGTGCGTGGGCGCGGTGAGCCAGTCTCATTGTCCAGCTTGTGAGGTGTTTTATTGCCAGACAGAAGTGTCAGGCTGCCAAGCTGGCTCCTGCTATCTATGCTTTTCTAAAGAGGATATAGGATCTTACATAGATGATTATCCCACAGTTTCCTCTCCTGCTGTTGAGGAGGTTAGGAAAAGAACAAATGGGACTTTCCAGAGCTTTCTGTGACTCCTGCAGTGCCATCTCCTCCTGGATCTGTTAATGCTGGCAGCCTGAAGCAGCCACATTTGTCTAAAAGCCTGACCCTCTTTGGTCAGCATCAATATGATCTCTGATGTATCAGCCCCTTCAGCAGATGATGCCACTGCAGAAGAAGGGTCTTGTAGGAAGACAGTGGTGACAGCAAGGTGTGAGCACAGGATGAGTGCAGGTTCCTTCCCTTGAGTCCTCAACTTCCCCAGCTGCTGCAAGCCCTCAGGCCTGATTTTGCACTCTGGCAAGCTAGTTTGGAGCCTGTGCCATGAGTAGGGATGGTTATGGGCTCTCAGAGGTTGGCTCATGGCCTCTCTGACACAAACTTCATGAAGCAGGTGTGATGATCAGGCTGATCAGGATGATCAGGCATCTGCACAGCTTTTTTTGGTGCTTTTTAAAGGCCAGCTCTATATCCATGACTAGGAAACATGAACATGAGTCATTCGCGGGTCCTGGAAGCAAAGATGAAGAGCAAAGGACAAACTACCTATTTGACTGTCCTATCATGAGAAAGGCCAGCAGGTCAAGGGAAACCATCCTTCCTCTCTACTGAGTAGTACCACATCTAACGTGCTGTGTCCAGCTTTGGACTCTGCAGTACAATAAAGACACTGACATTCTGGAATAAATCTAACAAGAGGCTCAGCTAGATGATCAGGGCCTGGAGAACACCTGAGAATGAAGACAGGCTGATAGCACTGAGTTTGTTTTCTGGA
Organism: Eudromia elegans; assembly: GCA_003342815.1. Classification (NCBI taxonomy): domain Eukaryota; kingdom Metazoa; phylum Chordata; class Aves; order Tinamiformes; family Tinamidae; genus Eudromia; species Eudromia elegans. The sequence goes on from PTEX01000012.1 coordinate 5,329,525, forward strand.
GAGGAAACGTCTAGTTTAGCTGTTGGCATTCAAGCTTGCTAGTAAGAGCTGCTGTGAAGTAAGAGGCTTCAGTGAGGGTTCCCTGCACCTTGGCTTGAGAGCTGCTTTCAAGCTAAGGACCTTGTCCTGTTCCCCTCCTGAGCTACACTGCATTTACATCTGCACCAGTCTCTCACCTTCCTGATTCTGACCCTGATGCCTGACTCGATAGTTTTCTGGTTTGACCTTGGACCTGCCTTATCATTAAGGATTTACTGGGTGATCACTGGACTGTCACTGAAGCTGATTCTGATCTGGTCTCATTGACTCAGATTTCCTAGCTCCTTGAAAAGGTTGCTGCCTCTACCTGCCTTGCTTTGACTGCCTCGCTCCTTGTGCAAGCTCCATAAGGCTTCTCTTCCCTTGCAGCTCCCTGAGAGGCTAAGGGGAAATCTTACTTCCTGGGATCCTTTCAGAGGATTTTGTGTTGGCCAGATGTGGAAAGACTGGCATTCACACTGAAGACACATAAAACACACCAAAAGTACCAACTGCTCTCTGGACTCATGCCAGGAGGTGCCTCTTGTGGGACAGATCCTACAGCATGTCCACCAAATAATGGTGGTACAGAAATGAAGGCACTAAGAGTCAGCAGCAAGACTGAGAGTGCAAAAAGAAAGGAAAATATGGACTCCCTCCCTCTCAACATTCTATGTGTTTAAGCCATGGCTCAAGCACTGATATGTTTTATCAGAACTTTCTTCATGTTGTGATGAGCCCTAGAGAGTCACTGAACTGCTGTTCTTCTGGGAACACGAGGCCATCCAACTCCAGACAAGGGTGACTCTATTGCCATCGTGACCTCTATAATCTATTTCAGCTCAGCTTGCAGAGTGGTGTGTGTCACGCTAAGTAAAGGAGACATTAGAATGTAATTAAACTGGCAATTAAACTGTAAATAACTTCAGCAAATAACTTCTTTTATTCAAAGAAATCTGTTTGGGATTTTTTAGGCAAAGAAACTGCAAGAAAAATCAAAAAAGTTCCACTTAGAATATAAGACAAAACAAACTAATATAAATCTTTTTGAAAAAATTAAATGTGGACATTTTTATGAACCTTTGTAATACTGGAATGGCATGATCAGTTTTCTTAAGAGACCAATTTGGTCTGAGATGAAGCTTAATAATTTTCAGATGGAAGCTAAAAGTGAAAAGCCAGCTAATAAAAAGTCTTAGCATTGAACAGGTCTTTTTAAACTTAGGAGACATGACTGTTGCTCTAATCAACTCCTCAAGTTACTCTGCAGATACCTTCAATTTATGAAGGAATACGATATATGAAGGAATAATGATCATAATGACTTTCTGTGATTATGGCATGAAAAGTGTGGGTCACAGATTCCAGAAGAAGGAAAAAAGTTAAGGCATGAAGGAGTCCATTGCAAATGGCCTTAATAATAATAACTTAATCTAGGCTCTCATCTTTCTAAAGAACATTTAATTTAGAGTTTCAACGTCAAAGATGATCTGAAATCACCGTTTCTTTGAAAACTGGCACTTAAGGACAAGAAGATACTGGCCAAAATCCTTAAATTAATTAGTACTAAATACTCTTCTGGACTGAACTTTTTTCCTAACATCAAATTACTTGGTTCTTAAGCTAGCAAGCTTTTAGTGCGATTTCAGTCTAGGAAAGGATGAGCTTTTAGTGATGAGAACATTTATACTTTATCTGTCCTAAATCACTTTTAGTCTGTTTTTATCCTTTTAATTTTTTTTCTTTTATCCATTAAGTATCATTCCTGACTTGTTATTTCTGTTCACACACAAGAATTAAAAACAAACTAATAACTTACTGAGTTTTCCATTACTCAGCAGGGAACACTTCATTATAATACTTAGAGCAGAGAGGGAAATCATAATTCTTACTGCCTTTACTTCTATCCTTCTACCCTGCTTCTTGCAGAAACAGGCCCATTTGTCCATTGTCTCAAAGCAAATTAAATTTTAGGGAGATGCTGCAGATGGAGAAATAATTTTTTTTCTTGGATGGATGGAGAAAACAGGAGTAGCTTTTAAGCTAGTGATGGGCTTGCTCCTGCCTCTTTTCATTGCTTCACTCTTATTGTGCACTAGGATGTTCCTCATGCCTGGGAAGAGAAGCCCACAAAAAAAAGCAGTTATCTCTGGAGGTGCATGTGGAGTTAAGAGCTATTGTGCGATCATGGGTTGAGCTGATATTGCAGCATCTAAGTGCTTGGTTTAGTGTCCAGGATGAAGACGACGATTTTGATTGTCCAGATTATTTCTTCACTAAAATTAGCAAAATTATCACAAAATATTTTCAAAGATAAACAGGTAGTACGGAGGAAAAGGAAGATGGAAAGAACAGTAACTAAAGCAGAAATCAAAACCAAAAACCAAGGAAGAGTTGGGCAGATTCTGATTTGAGGATGATAATAATGTTCACCATTGGTACAGGTTTGGTAAGCACTATTGAGGAAGTAAGATTATCTCCTGTGTGCAGTTGGAGCCTTCCTTCCCTCAAAACTTCCTATGTAAGCTCTGGACTTGCGTTAAAATTATTCATTGTTACATTAACTTGAGTCTCTAAGATAGTTTGATTTATGGAAGATAGTATTCATGGAGACGGAGCTTTTTAGACAGCAGATCTTTACTAGAGATTTATACCTGTGTAACTGCTAGGAAAAAATAGGTTCACTGAGCTAGATTTCTTTTTTTTCCCCTAAGATTTCTTTCTTTCCTTTTTTTTTTTTTTTTTAAGTTAACCTATTATAATGATTAAAAATTCAATTTTGACTTGGATAAATATCTACCAAGATTTGTGGAAATGCCATTTCCAGTGATCTTATAATTTTAACAACAGTTACAGTCACAAAGGTCTTTTCCTACAGTCATGTCATTTGAAGGGTATGGCATACGCTACAGAAAAAGTAGTATGGAAAACAAAGCAAGTCTTTTGGTTTGCAAACAAACTGGTGCTGTCAGGTATAAGTGCTAGAAGTAACTAGTTTACTATATTGTGTATAGGCTAAAACTTAGCTATGTAGGAATTGTAATTGAAAATATTTCTCTCCTAACTATATTAAAGACATAATTTTGAGCTCATTTAGCCATGTGTTTTTCAAGCTTTTAGGTCCCAACAGTAGTGTAAAGATAGGATTGACTGTCTTTTTGTAACAGAAATGTAGACATTAAAAAGGACAGAAAATATTATGAGACAGTCAGTGCCATATAAAAAAATATCCTGACACTTTTATGGTTTGACATTTAAATATAAATACTAAGGAAATTTCTCTGCACCTTTGAAAAAATTATGTGATCTAAATGGAAACAAATTCCTTTAAAAAATATTTATCCAAGCCCTCCTGATATTCAGAAATATAGATTTCTGAAAACTAAAGCACATTGACTGGTTTTGTTCCCTAACAACTTTATCCCATTTTTTATTCACATGGATGCCTTTGGCCTACTCTGCATACTTAAATGATAGAACTTGTCATCTTTCATTCTTGGGTTGGCCTTTTTGTGATCCTTGTTGAATGTCTGCTGTATGATGAAGGTTTTCTGGAGCTCTCAAATTAGAGACCTGAAATGCAGGAAGACCAGAGCCTTAAGTTTTTATCTACATCTCAGTCTGAATTAATGATGGCTTCTAATGTATGTTCACCCTCAGTGCTCTCAAGGTGGTGTTAGTAAAAGCACATTTTGCACTTACACACGCAATTCATCTGAGACTAGCAAAACTGAATTACTGCCATCCCTGTTTTATAGCTAGTGGAGACAATGGATGTCTCTTATGGAGACATGATGGAGACAAGGATGTCTCTTATGTGTAGTGTGACAATCGTGTATCCATTTTGAAAAGACCTTGTTTAAATGTTGACCCTCTCCTCATAGGTAACTTTGTCATTACAGAGATCTTATTTGTGCTTTGTGAAGGTCAGCACCACAAAGTTAGAAATCCCACTTTCCATTCTTTTTATTACACAGTCATCCATGTGATATATATGGTCACCACTGATCAGAAATTTTACACTGGGGAAGCCATAATATTTATCGCAGTACAGTAAGATTGGAGATTAACAGTATCTGAGCAAGGCTGCAATCCACAGTTCCTCATTTTATATAACAGATTTTGCCTGAAAAGAAAATCAGGTCTTCAGTCCATTTTGCCTACCTTCTGTGAAAATGCTCTTTTTCTGAAGTACAAGTCTTTCTCTTTTGAGAAAGTTATTTCCAAAGAAAGGAGGAAGATTAGGAAAACACAGTTGTCAACCCAAAACAGAATCCCTGAACTAGGGGCACCATCTACAGGGGAACACACTGACACTGACTCAAATATATCCTCACACTATATAGCTGACATCTGTGCAAAACGTATTCTGGTTGGTTTGACCACACTTGGACATCCACTCACAAAAGAGGGTTTCCTTTACCATTTGCATTTATATTACCACACTGTTCAGGAGTCCCGGGCACAAAGCAGGAGCTTTATGTCAGGCACTACACAAATGCAGACTAGAAGTCATCTCTGCCTGAGAAACTTATGAGCAGCAGCAGATGCATAGGGATGCTAGGAAACAATGAAATAAAAATGACACATTGAGATAAGCAGCAGTCAGTAGACTAATAAGAACTCTCATTCTTTCATTTTACCCTCCGATTTCTAACTGGAATAAAAAAGAAAAAAACAAACTTTCCTTCACTGCCGCTATCCAATTCATCTCATACATTGCTCCAAACATCATCTTCAAAGACAGACATTATACTTGCTTTTGTTAGCTGTGTACAGTTGAATAACTACTGTAGTATTTGTTTGTTTTAAGGAAGGCTAATTCTCACTTTTGGGACTTAGCTTACTCTCTTTGATTTCAACTGTTTCATGTTTTCCTGATGTAGATTTGCGTTTCTGACTAAGAACACGCCTTCTAAATACATCATTGTCACCTGAAATTGAAATCAGAGATGAGAATATAGTGGAATGGAATGTAATCTCCAAATTTGAGCTTTCAGCTGTACATACCAGTCTTGGGATATCCACCAAACTGTACAGAAAAGAATGGATATTTCATTTCACAAGACGGACAGTTTTAGATATACCTATGCTCACATAATCAGAACCTCTTTTTAAATGCTCTCCCATCTACCTAATCAAAAGTGAATTAAAAAAAAAAAAATTACACACCTGTGGACTTTGGCTACACAAAGCTTGTGAATAATTTGATCATGATGATAGTCATAGTTCAATCCCTCTTAGTTTATGTCTTTAAAATCTTCCTGGTTAAGTAAGTTAATATGCCATCAGTTTCACTTGCTTATTCACCCACTACTGATTTGCCTTTACTTCTCACTTGTACATTTAATCATGCCAGCCTTGATACTTGGCCACACGACAGCTGATGGATCCGCTCTTAATAAATTGTACAACTTCCCCAGGCAGGATTTTGGTTTCACTGTCTTCTGCCCAGGCTTTCTCATTGTTTATAGAACATGCAAGAGCTTCTTACATTCAAAACTTAGCTTTTATGTATCATACTCCTTTCTAATCTTGAGGATATACCTTGAAGACAATAGCTTATAGGGGGAAAAAAAAAAGTTAAATGGCAAAACTAAATGATGTATTATTTATCATCTATTTTCTCATTCAGATTTTTTTTGAGATGCTCCTGTAACTCTGGCTCAGTCAAAGGTTAAAATCAAGAGATACGAGGGATAAATTGGAAACTAGTTCTTCATTCACACTTCGCAAGATTCCTTCTTTAGGAAGATGCCATTTAATATCGTCTTTTGAGGCACTAATGAGCATTATAAAAACAGAACAGGTCTAACATTTCAAATAATTTCTTCTGGCACTGAAGATTTCTTCTTTATTCTCACCATAGGACAGCTTCTCTATCCCTGAACACAACTCCAGAAGACACAACAAGAACAACAACAATAATAATAATCATAAAAGCAATAATCTGGATTTTCAAGTTATGCAATTAGCACTTGCCTAGCCCTTGAAACATTTATCAAATGGCTCCTGAGCTCTTTAAGAACTTCTTTGCCCTTTCAGGACATGCATCCTCTCCCATAGGTTTCCACAGCTTACATTTAGTTGATCAGTGTGGTTGAACTGCTCATTCCCTGAGGATGAAATGCTAAAGTAAAACTTGTTTATAAGACTATGGATCCCTTTCCATATGAAAATCTTCTGAAAGCTGTTCTGAAAGGGACCATTTAGTTCATATGCTAAAGGGCTTGACACTTCTGCAGCTTTTCTTTTTTTTCTAGCCCAAATGACCAGTCTTAGAAAGGAGATGAAATGTCTCCCATGCAGCCACTGCCTATGGTCTCCAACAGATGACGGGTGGGAAGGGGGCAGTCTACAAACTGCAGGGCTTCTGCTAGAGATGATTTGTGTTCATTACTGTCTGCACTAGCAGAGGGTCACTGGACCTAAATGATAATTTTTTCTAGGCTCCAGCACCAAGAGAGAGAATGATGAAGTACCACACCCTGTGACTGCAAGGCTCTCACAGGCTTGTGCCTGTGCGGCTCTTTGGAACACAGCATCAGGTCCACGCAGTTGCAGCACCAAATCAGCCGTGTGGTTTTCTGCTTACATTGACCAGACAAATGAGCTTAGAGAAAACAATCACAGACATCTGTGGTACTGGGAGAGGAACTGTGATTTTTCAGAGGCAAAAATAATCACAAGTGCCTTGGTATTGAACAGTAGGATGGGGTTTTGTGGAAGTTGCTTAGTTCTGGACTCCCCTGGGAGCTTGAAGGCTTCTCTGTTGGCTGCTTACGAAGGCATGCTGAAGGACCACCTCTTTTTGCCCACATTTGCTATGCATCGTATTAAGCTGTGCTTTAGGTAATTCCATGTTCACTTCTTGTGCTTTAAGTGAAACCAAGTAAATAGTTATGAAATATATTGCTGCTTAGTAAAGACTTCTTAAAAAACTGCAATTCAGTAGCATCCTGTACTGTTGCACATGAACATACGCTGGAACCTTTATATTTGGTCCCCTGAGGCCAATTAAAGGTTAAATGAAATATACGATGTAAAATATCACAGTATTATTCTTAGAAATACTTAAATAAAAGTACATCTATCTCCTGTGGCTTCGAGAGCTTGCAGGCAACAACACCAAGCAAAGAACAAAGAACTTCAGCCTGCTGTACCTTTAAAAGCTAAACTTAACATCTGAATCTATTCCCATTTCCCTCTGGATCCTGAGCAGCTCTTTATGTTATATTAAACATTAGACAAATAGGATAGATCTAATTAAAAGTTGAAGAAATGTGCCTCTGTTAATTGAATTTGTTACAGTTACATTTCGGAGACCAGCGTTAATCAAAGCTCCGGCTCGGGGTGGAAGGACCTGGGGAATCCAGTTAACCCTTACATTTCCTTCATGAAAAAGAGCGAGAAAACCTGCTCTCGGCTAACACGAAGCGCCCAAGAACAGGACGCCACCCGGCTGCCGGCAGAGGCCAGGGGAAGCCCCGGGCACTGCGGCCAACGGTCCTAACGGTCCCAATGGCCTCCCCACCCCGCCCGGCTCGAATCGGCTCGGCTCCTCCCCGCCCCACCAGCCACACGCGCGGCCCCGCCGCCCACCCCGGTGTCACGGACGGGCGGGCGACCGCCCCGCCATGCGTGGGGATCCCCCTCGCCCCGGCCGCGGCGCCCCCACCCGCCGCGCGGCTCCACCCGCCG
>PTEX01000012.1:5341824-5755704 GCA_003342815.1 Eudromia elegans
TTTTTTTTTTTTTTTTTTTTTTTAATTCTTGTGACTATGACTTCAGTATTTGTGGTTGAAAATCAATGTAGCAACTGCAGTATGGGAAGGCTGGCAACCATTACCCAGCTTGGCTCTGAGGTAGAAGATTAGTAGCAAAGTCCTTCATCAACCTGTATTTGGATAACCATGTAGATATGGCAGCTGAAAATAATTGCTGGTGCTTTTGTGCAAGTCTTGGGGATAAAAGCCTCTTGATTTATCTGATTCAGAATCCTGTCTCTTAATAATGGTCATATTTTTCTGAATACCAGAATTAACACTTTGACGATAAGCCTAACTCTGTATTCTGAATATATAAGTTGTTTATAATTAGGAGATTTTTATTCATTTTTTGCTTCTATTTAAAATTATAAAGAATATTTTCTCATTAATTTTGAATTTGTGTTTAACTTTTATTATCAAATCTTGGTGTATGAAGTTAGGGTCTTCCCTAGTTCATCTGAATGTGTGTTCTAACAAAGTTAACTGTGATATTCCTGCCTGCTTCTAGTTGAGAAAAAAAAGAGACATTTCTCTCCATTTTTCTGAAAGAGTATTCCTGTCAGTAGGAGCAGCAAGTGTAAGGACCAGCTTACTTGAGAAGATGGGTGATCACTTCTCTGCTCAGTGTGTTTCTGATCAGTATTTCATTCATATCCTTGTAAATGGAAGAAATAGAAGTTCCAAATTGGATATCGACATTGCTTGGTTAATCCATGAGAAGATACTGGATGATTACCAGCCTGGTTAAAATCAGCCAACCTGTTGAACGTGTTGTCGTTGAGTCTGTTAGATGAAATTTTGTGTTTAAAAAAAAAAAAAGTCTGCTATGTTGTTGTTGTATGAGAAGCTTCTGTCTGAACTTCTCTCAGGTTGTTACTGTATTTTGTATTCTATTTTGTCCCACACTACTGACAAGTTTTTCTGTTTTTCTCTAGCGTTGAGTTTCGTAACCTGATTTAAAGGCCTTTGAAATCAATTATTGTTTTTCCTGTTTACTCGCCCAGCAATGTCCTAGAATCTACTTATTAGGAGTGTTTCATTGCATTTATTAATGGGAAATCTGTTTAAAAAGAAAGCGCCTGTTATTTGTTCAAATGTTCTTACCTAATTTAGAAGTCATTCATATGTTATCTGGTCCATCTGCTTTCTACTTTCATTTTGCTGGGCAGTAAATAAATTAATCACTGTGTGAATATTGAGAGGGGATCATTTGCTTCCACTTGCTGTCTGTGGCTTAGCCAGTTTTTAATCCCTGATGCAGTGTTGCTTCGGGTAAAGAGCAGTCACTAGTAGGAGGCTTGAGTGTCATGGAAAGCCTAACATATTTACTGCTGAATCTTTAGGCTTGGGTTTTTCTCCTGAATTTGCATACTAATTATATATCTACTTGGAACTAATATTGTGTGTCTGATCGATTTAGGCTTGTGTAAATAGGCTGTCCTCAGTTTGCAGATCCACAGTGGTCAGGTCCAAGCTTGTTCTGGACCTCGTCTTCTGGCTCACAACTATTGTGCCTGGCTTGAGCCAGGACACTTTGAATGGTGTGTTACTATTTCGCACTAGGATAAATCATCTTAGCTAGAATCTTCCAAATCATCTTTCCACATGTTGAATCAGAGATTAAGCGCTGGTATTGGTAATGCTACCACAAAATACAGTTCGTCATAGTTGTTTTTCACATGTGAATAACAAGGAATTATCTTGTGTTTTCCCTTCAGATACAGCTCTCTTAGTAGCTGCTAGTTAGAGCAGTGAAACAAGAGAAGAATGTTTGTGACCTTGACAGAGGTCAGTTGCTTCTTCATGATATGCTGTAGCTAGCTGCTTTAAGGCTTTCAGTACTTTTCTCATCCACATTTGTTTTATTTTTGTAAATACTACACTCTCGCAGAGTTGACTAGAAAGATTGAGAGATTGCTGTCTGTATTAACTTACCACTGTTATCTTAGTGAGAAAGTGCTAAAACAAAATCTTCAAGTAAAATCATCTGGAGAAAAATGCTCAAAATAATGGGCTGTAGTTCTTCCTAGTATATATTTTGAAAATTAGAAGTCCACTTTTAGTAATGGCTTAGACTTATTTTAGTATTTAACATGCAAATAATGGCTTTACGAATTGTACACAGGCTAATAATAGTGAGCTGTTTACTCGAGAATAAGGTACTCCTTATAAATACTGACACAGGTCCAATATTATTATAGCTAGGCTAGGTGTAAAACCTGCTATGAAAGTCAGCATTTTGAAAGTAGAATAGTACTAGCTATTTCTAGCTTGACACCAAGCAGCTAAGGAAGCCAGAGCTCTGAGCTGAGCAGTGTTTATGCAAGCAGTGGCAATTGACTTCCAGAGCAATAACCCACCAAGTGCTGTCTCCACGTGATGAGTCAGACTTCTGCCCGCATAACGGAGACAGTCTCCTCTGATTCCGCTATGTCCCTAAAGCTGACTTTTATTTTTGCCTTTCTGGCTAGCTTATGGATTTTTGTACTCATCAGCTAGACTCCAGTATGTCTTTACTGCATGTTGGTATGGAGACAAATAATTAGGACTATTGTGCTGGAACTTGTCAGCTTCTCTCTAGTTGTGGCTTTGGAATTTCCTTTTAGTATCAGCATGAAACTGACACCATTTACATGAACTTCTTTTTCCTTTGCTTAGTGTTTAAATTTGGCTGCAACTAATGGCTCTGCCTTTCAACTACTTTTATTTTATAATGACGTGAGAGTTCAGCAGTGTTAAAAACTGATTTAGCAGCAGAATGCTAATTTCTTGCTAGAATAAATTGTCATCTATATTCCATAGTCTGTGGTGTTATTTCCTTCTCCCACTCAGTTTTGTGACCTTTCTGAGTGATGAAGAGAAGTAATCTCTTCTGGAAAAAAAAAAAATACTCCTAACAATTTGAAGCATGTTGGCTTTGGATGTTTTCAAGTAGGTGAAAGAGTGTGAGGTTAAAATGATGTTATAAGGGTGGGCAAAAGTACATGTGAGAATGGAGTACCAAGCCAGTGGAATATTAATCACAATTTATTAGATTACTATTTTTTTTTTTTCCATTTCACTAAGCTAAAATTTGCTGTTTTACAGGTACTTTTAGGATAAGTGTATTGATGATTATGAATACCTTAGAAATGATGCTGATCAAGCAATACAAGCACTTAGGCTTAAACCATAAAATACTAGTTCAACCTGTCTTACAGACATGGTGTTAATGAGATACTTAAAGGTGGCTTCAGTAAGACTTAGAGATAGTTTTACTGGGTAAATACTCAGTAAAATGTTTGAGAGGAATATTATAAATAACTGAACAGTAAGCACACTTTTATCTTGTGCCCTAATGCTCCTTAATTTAAAAAAAAAAAAGAGGGTGGAATTTATTGAATTTTTTTCCTACTTTTAAAGGACATTAGCAAATCCACCGATGATAATTAGTGGGATGAGTGTGTGTGTGTGTGTGTGTTTTGTGTGTGCAACCGCAGTGTGCCTTGGAAGCACTAAAAGCAACAGACTTAGTAGTGAGGTGTATGAATGGAGGAAGATTTATCTCTTTACTTGTTTTTCCCTCCTTCTCCCTAGATAAGGTGCAGAGAGCTAACCAAAATGGGCTTATGCACAGAAGCTTTGTCTCCTTGCAAAGCAAGGAACTCACTTCATGCCTCACACCATGATGCTTTCTTTCCATCAGGCTTGGTGTGATTATAGACTTATTACTTATTGCTGGCTTATTAAATCAGAATTTTTGTTACGGATTTCTTTGTAAATTGTATTGTACATATGCTGAATTGTGTCCCATAAATTTAGACTTTTAAAAAAAGCAATTATGGAGGAGTTGAAAGGTCATAAAAGGTCAGTAGTGTCATGATCACTTAAAATAAGTTTAGGAGCACAACTAGTATATGTTTTGTGTGTTGTTCTCCCCTAGCTAGTTGTTCCATTTTTGTTCTTTTTTTTGCCTTCATATGTTATTTGAAAATATATAGAAATATGTGTATTTTTCCCCTAGTTTTTGACAAGCATCCTAATATATGGTGCTTTTTGTTTTTTTATGGAACAAAAAAAAGAAGGGGTAATGTCTCACCTCTCTGTGCCCTTTGCTAACACTGTGTGAATCACAAATATGGGTTGTAACTGATGACAGCTGTTTCATCAAGAAGAGTTACCATGTTTGCAAGAGGCAGTATTTACTTTGCGAGCTCTTTTAGAACTGGGACTGATCTATCTTGTAATGTGTTTATACTGTGCCTAACATAATAGGAGCCAGATCTCTGGCTGAGGATGTGGCCTGTTGTGCAAAACAAATAATAATTAGTCCAAATACTGAAAAAGTGCCATTATTTAAGGCGCCTGGAGATCAATAAAGAATTCATTGCTGTAACCATATCAACTGTCTCCATCAAGAGGATTTTTTATTGTATCACAGAAGCGTCATACGTGAAAATATACAAACATTCCTTGTCTGTTAGGCATTCTTAAATATATTTATATTTTGCTAGTCATTAGGGTTGTATGGCTCTTACTAGAGCTCTGGGACCCTGGATTCAGAGCTCTCTAATTAGAAACTGTACAGAGTTGTATTATAGCCCAATAGGCCATGAGAAAATTTGTCTAGTATGAAGCAGAGATAGCAGAACTTTGATTTTTGATTATTATTTCTCTCCTCCTTCATGGAAATCTTTAGAAATTGTTTTCTAGACTGAAGTATTGAGTCTTTTAAGTGTTACTGGAGGTAGTTTACCTGTCAAAGGGTTGATGCAGTTATTAGAGATTTCAGTGCCCTCTTAGCTCAAAACAGGAGAAAATCTAGTCCTATTCTGATAGGTTATTATCAGAAATGGGGGAAACAAATCAAAGGGCAAGGTTAACAGTCTTGGTAACCTGCTTTGAAGTTAGAGCTAAACTGATGTGAAGACTTGGTGGAGATTTTAGGGTTAATTTTTTTCTGAATAACAGTCACAAGTCTATATGTGTCGAGAGAGTAATTTGTACTATGTAGGACCCAATCAGAGTAATGCAAGATAGGCTTCATATGTGTCCTATTGATGTTGTGAAACACAAATTCAGTTTGACAGATGAGGACCAATGACAGACGGAGATTAAGGATGAGATTCATCTCGTTTAACTTTAAATAACCTCAGAAGGTGATTCATTTGCCCTACCTTAGGTACCTGTCTTATCAAGAGATACAGTGATCTCTGGAGACATTTTCTACTTTCCAGTGACTGTAAAACGTCTGGGGATCACCAGATGACAGTTAATCAGCTAATTTTTAGACAGCTAACATGAGATATCTGAATTGTAAATGAAGGACCTCAGGCCTCATTGGGAAGCATGTGGCATGACTGAAAACTGACCCTAGGTTTTTTGAATGCAAATTAACAGTATTAATCAAAATAGCTTCTTTTCCTATACAGGAGAGAACTAGATCCTATGTTGATTAAAGTTAGTGCATGGTAGATGTTTGAAATGGGGAGTGTGAGGAATATTTGAAAATGCCCCAGTTAGGTTGCAATTATTTTACTGCTGTTTATATTACTGTATTTGATCAATGGGAATATTCTTGCTTCACTATTGCATCACCTTCATTTTATAAGAGGTTAGGCTTAAAAGAAAATATTCAGAAAGAAGTGCACATGTAATTTTGCTATGTAAAATAGCCCGTGTGTCTGTTTGCAGGCTGCATGCAGAGCTGTCAGAGAACAAACTTTAAGAACTTTGCTTGAGGATATAGCAGTAACTACAGCTTTGCTATCAGCTCTTTAGAAAGTTGGGGCATTTTATCAGTAAAACCTTAAATGAAAGTCCATTATTGACACAGGTATTATAGCCATATGTTGATGGTGTGTCTTACCCAACTGCCTGAATGTGTACAAGTGGGGTTGCATGAAAGGAAGCACTTTATTCTTGTGAATCGATGAGGAAGTAGTTTGATTCCTGAAACGTGCATGCTGAAGCCAATGCAGAGTGTGCTGTCAGCCTCCCTAGGCTTTACATTTTGCCAGAAGTGGGCAGGGAACCAAGTGGATCTGCACAAGTGGAAGTGAAAGCCGTAATCAAAGTTGGCAGAAGAGGGGATTTGTTGCAGCACCCTTCCTCTCATTAGCAAAACTCAGTTGGTGCTAGAAGGTGCATTTTCCCTTGCTGATCTGCCCTTAGCTTTGTACCTGATGCTTTGGAGTTGCCTTGGGTCTGCCCTGCTTGCTGCTTCCTTACCCTACCATACCTTAAAGCTACTGTTTTGGTGTGGGTTGTGGCCAAGAGGAGGTCATGTTTTCTGAGCAGCCGCACAGAAGCAATTTGAATAGCTTTGTGAAGCGTGTGCCTAGGAACCTGTCTGGCTGATCTTGCTTATATATGACCTTCTTACATCTGTAGCATTGCATTTCTGCACACTCTGTGATGTTAAAGCCTTAGGGTGTGTTCAAAAAAAAAGCAGTGAAGTACTAGAAAAAATACAGGGTGAGGAAAACTGCTTTATTAAGATAACATAGAAGCCAGCAGCATAGAGAGTAAAGAATGTATATTTTAAGCATATGCAATTACTTCCTTTAAAAATTAGAAAATGGCTGTTGTTTCACGGTGCTATGTATGCTTAAAATTTTCATCTGAGGACTGATTTATTAATAAATCCCAAATCAGACTTTCATCAGGGTATTTTACTCTTCAGTACTGGTCCTTTTGTTTTTTCCAGACCTTCTTGAGAAAACACATGGCCTTTCTGCTTGGTACAAGGTGAGGAATATTTGCTGAATGGACTTGGATTTGATGGGGTGCTGTGGCATTATCACAAGGCTCCAAGAAAAAAAGTAATGTCTGTAGCCCCTTAGCTTTATGCAAAGCATTCAGAAAATACATTACAATTTAGAGTCGGGTTACAGTGAAAACAGCCTAAGTGAGACCCTGAAAGCGCAGGAAAGACTGGAGTTGGTGCTTGGTTGTTTCTTGATGTTTTGAGTAGAGCCAGGGCACAACTAGCTGCTGGCATACTGTGCTCTGGAGTTGCATGGCTACCATGAAGTTGGCCTTGATCTCAGCTGAATCATGTATTTATCATTTTGGCTTATTGACTGCAAACTAGCCTGTGACAAGGCAAAAACTGGACACCAAATATTCAGAGAGTCTCAGAAGTCCTCAGTGGCACTTGGTAGGATATCTGTCTGTTTTGTCCATGATTCCTCTGTTGATGGCATGGAGATCAGTCTAACAGTGCACTAGCCCTTACCTCACATAACTGACTTTTGACTTTCGATCAGCCCTGCTCTTAATATGCTCATTAATCAGAGGAATAAAGGTGAGATAAAGAAAAATGCTACATCTTCACTGAGGCTAAAAACAGGAGTGCTAAGAAGATAAGAAAGTATCTCCTCATTTTTGATCAGGGAGCTCTCATTTTCCTTGTTATCTTTACTCTTTCATGATTGAGCTGTTTGTTTCCAGATGGCTCCTATGCATGTGAGGGCTGAGACGTGCATCGCCCAATCTGTTCAGCTGCAGGCCTCTGCCATCAAATAGAGCCCAAGGTGCTGGCTGCTTTAGTGGTTTCAGACTAGTTCTGTGGCCCATCCTGTAGCAATTACTCCAGTGCTTTCATTTCCAGATAGGAAAGCTTTGAAGTAGCTTCCTAGTGTGGAAGGAAGATTCCAAGGTTCAGCTGTAAGCAAAATGAAAAAGTGCAAATGCCTCTCACCTTTCTAAGGAAATTAAATTTACTGGCACTTCTAAAAGCATGCACAGTACCCAAACATTTAGAATATAAATATATAAAAATATTTATATGTATATATACACACACATACTTTTTTGGTTTGAATTTGTGAGATTTTGTTTTTTGTTTCCTCAAAGTGGTGTTTTCATACTGGATGTGCTATGGTAAGGATAAACATAAATGTAACATCAGGTATGTCAGATGCAACATGTAAACAATTGTGTGTGATTTTGTTTGATGTTTTGGGATTTCTTTTGAAAGTGCATTTTTTTGTACTTTTTCCTTTTGACTGTGCTATGTGTCTTCAGTTCAGATGCTTTTCACCCTACATTTTCGGTTTCCACTTTTCCCTAAAACTTTTTTTAACTGAGGACACATGTAGTGAAACACAGATACCACCGTTAAAGCTCTGATTAGACAAATACTGCTTAGCATACTGGGAAGGCTAACTGGCTGTTATGTATATAATCAAAAAATAACTGTCATTAGTATAATAGATAAGATGATTAGATGTCACCCTGTTAACTCTGTGTTTATCAGTGAGTTAATCAACTGTTCTTCAGTGATTAAAGTCTGAATCTCTGAGTAGTGCTGTTTGATTTCCCCCCCAGAAATCCATTCCCCCCATGGATATTGTGATGGGTGAACACTGAAGGCTCTGATTTAAGGCAGTCCTTCTAGGTGATGCTCAGGGCATGTGAACTTCTGGAAATCCCTCTGGAAAGTCAAGGTAGCTGCACCAAGTGAACATGTACTCCCATTAAATAGTAAAGTTTACAAAATAAAAGCCTGAGATGCCGTCATTGCCTGGCTACTATGTGTAACACACTCTCTCTCTCTCTCTCTCTTTGGCAAGTAAGAGCTCTTGGAAAACCTTGACAACATCTAATAGTTGGCGTAAGAGAAATATGGCAATTCTGAGCTGAGTTGCTGAAACAGACTGTGCGTCCCTCATAGATCTCCTTGTAAAAGGGTATGAGAGTGATTAAGAGAGTTCTCTGAAATATTTCAAATTTGAGGAAAAGAGAAATTTTGCTTTGTTTTCCGAATATCTCCTGGTTTACTTGCATAGATGGCAATTGCTATAGTCTAAGCAATACTATTGAACCCCAGAACTTCTCATTATGGTTTATTAGCAAGTGTGTGTTCTTCTGAAAACTGGAAAAATCTTAACTCTGTCCATTACTGTTGGAAGTGTTTGCCTCAGTCTAGTCTTTTTTCTTTTTTAATTTTCTGAAGATTAGGTTTAGAAACTTTCACTTGTGAATCAGTTGCTTTGGCTCTTCCGTAGCTGTGCTAAAAATAATAGCTGTAAATGTGTAAGTTCAGATGGCTATCGCATTGAATAGCTGCAAGAAGGAAGCACAAGTCCCCTGTGAAAAATATTGTCATGATCTGAACGCTTCAGAGAATGCCAAAGGTAATTTTACTGGTATTCAGTATTTAAAGAATCTAGGGGAAAAAAGAGCTTTCAGAAATAAGTTTCTGTTTAAATGGTTTGAATTTCTGTCTGTTCAATGGCAGAAAACCAGTCATTCATATCACTTGGTGACATTGCTGAATACTTTGGACATATCTGTCTCTGTCGTAATGAGCAGTCACTTCTCAATTCTGCTTCTTACAAGACCAAATAATCTGAATTCTTCCCTTCTATATGTATGAAGAATAGCATTGCACGAACTAATTCATTAAAACTCTCAAATTCCAATTATGCAAGTAGTTGGGATTTCAGATTTATATACTTGTCGACTGGGATTTCTTGAAACTGATTTTTGCTGAAAATTGAACAAAAATACTTTTGAGTGTCTTAAAGGTAAAAGTGGTTCAAAATGTCTCTTTTTTTTTTTTCTCTTCTCTTCCCCACCCTGACTGTCTCCCATTTTTTGACGTTCTTAGCTGATTCTGTTGTGATATTCATAGAAATGAACACTGGCTTTGGGGCAAACCTAGGTTGCAAGAAAACTAACAACGGTAAAGAAACCTGACTCAAAACCTCCAGATTTTACACTGTATCTTTTTCAAAACTTTGTTCTTACTAAATTATATTTTGGATGATTTTTTTTCTGGCAACAGTAATGGTGTTGCATTATTATCTTGAAGAGTTTATAAAATGGTTTTCTTGCAAAGAATTGGGAGAGAAAAAAAGATATACAGGAGTTCCATTGTATAGATAGTGACATGTTATTTCTTTCAGTTTTAGGATGTGCTTCATTGCTTTTGAAATAGATATGCTTGGGACATATGCCCAAACTCAAGATGTGGTCAATGTGCTACTAGGAATATTTAGTTGTTGAAGTGCTTTTTTTTTGCCAGGGAAGGAATTATCCAAGGCAGATGCTACTGTGATAAACAGCTTGATACTTTTCCTGCTCTACATGCTGAAAAGTTTTAAATGGTAAGAATGTATGTGAGAGATCATAAATGCTTAACACTCTTGTCCTTCTCTGGGAGCCAATATTTAATAAATGACACATCCCAAACTATTTTTGAGCGAGTAGAAAGACTGAATAGCTAAATTATTATTACTGTTTATGTAGGTCAGGATTTGTAAATGAGTGGTTTATATCAGCAATGCCCAGCTTGAAGCACATTCAGAAGTGCCTTGTTTTCAGCATGTGCTGGGCAAGCATCCTGCTAAAATCGGGCTTTGTGCTCACTTGACCCAAAGGCAATTTTTATTCATATGTTACAGAAACTGTGAGTTAAAGCTAGATACTATTGACTTCTGGTCAATAGTAGCAGGCCAAGTTACTTCACGGTAACTTTCATGAAAACAGTTTGTGTTAGAGTATCAAGCTCTAAGTATAAAAAGGTATAAAAATAAGTCAATAAGCTATTTTCTCTCCCTTGAAAATACATAAACTTTATGTTTTTGTCATGTGAATGTACCTGGAGCTCCATCTCCTACCCAGAGTCTTTATGTCCCTCCATATATGATCTATTAAAGCATGATACTGAATATGTTGCTTTGAATATTTAGTAAGGAAAATCCAAATTAATTAGTTCTAATTAGTATTAGCCATAGTATAGCAGTCCTAGTATCTTTGATCAACATTTTCTTCTAACCTGATCGATATTCAGATTGTTAATGAACATCTGTCGGTAAATGTCTAATTGCTGAAAAAAATCTCATTATATATTGCAACTAGGATGTACATGTAATTTGTCATAGGTTTAGCTGATATAATACAACGGAAAATAAGGGGCTCATTTTCATGCGTGATATTTTGGTTCTACAAACTGGAATGATTTTTATGAATCTCCTAAAGAGGCAACTAAAACACAAACTGACTTGAAATGTTCATTAATAGATTTCTGTTGAGTACCTTTCAGTGCTCTCAGCTACCTGTTTACATGATCACTTGGTGGGATCCAGAGAGACAAGCCATTAAGATTGTTTTTCTTCAGATCTTGGAATCTGTATACCTGTTGTTGCAGCAAAGCATAGAGAAACAGGTTTTGGAGAATTACGTACTGTCTGCAGAAATCTCTTGGTACACTGTCTTTCGCAGTGCGTGCACTGAATCTCACATGTCCAAGAGTAACTGTTTGCTGTTATGTCATGTGCACATTCAAGTCATCTAACATACACAGTATGCTCTGATGTCCCACAGTTTGTACTGTTGCTTAATATGCCTGCCAATAGGAGCGACCTGCTTTTAGCCTAGTGTGTTTTTCTAACTCCAGGCATGCTGCTGTTCCTAAGGACCTGTGACTTGATCCTCAACTTCTCTCTCTGTTTGTAGGAACGTACTTGGAGGTGCTCAGAAAGTACATTCTGTAAAGACACTTCCAGAGTAGCCTCAGAGTATTTTTTTTGGTGACTCCACTTTGAGCATCAAAGTACTATGCATACAAATCACCCCTCCAGTTTATCACAGCCAAACCTTTGTTTATGAAGTTCTTATGGACATATAGACTTCAGAATGAGTGTGGAAATGTTTATGTACTTGTAAATATGTGCATATAAATAGGTAATGTTTACATCACTAAGGACAGTTTGAATATCTGTAATTGAGAAGAAGCCAAGCTATGTGTAGGCAGAAGGTATGCAAGAAGTGAAGAAAAGCTATGAGTAAGGGTGTTATAAAAATTGAAGAAAATAAAAAAGCAAATGCTGTTTCCCTTGCCTGGCCATGACAGGGCCCTAGTCCTCAACAGTTAAGTGATCCTAGTAAAGGGCATGTCTGTTAAGCAGTCTGATAGTGAAATATTTGGACATTTGATGGCTGGGTTTGTTTTTATTTGTTTAACCTTGTGTGTGAGTTACTTAGGCCTCACGCTAAACATCCGTCCACTAAACATTTTGAACACAGTGATGCTGAAAAATCACAATTATCTCATCAGATACTTGTTACTTGTGGAATTTGCAGACTTAGCAGAGGGATGTTAATCTGGATCCAGGGAGTTATCCTCAGAATAGGCATTTCAGAAGTTGAAATGCTAATTCTTGGAGGAATTTGAAAGCAATGTCTTCTGGCTTGATACTGCGATTACTTTGGCCAGCAGGAACTTGAGTTTCAGTAGCCCTGAGCCCTCTTTTGTAGATAAGTGTGTGCATCTTGTATACTCAGGAAACAATAAAGACTTTCACCACCACCACCAAAAAAAAAAAAAGAAAGGTGCTGAGTACTGATAAGTACTGATAGTGGCCCGCTTCAATTTGCTTACCTGCCAGAAAGAGTTCAGAAAAGATACCTGCGTTTCTAGTTTTGTTCTTGGGATTGCTTCAGAGTTTTACATCCCTAAGCCATTCATTAAAATGCACAATGGCCGTTATTCCTTCTGTTATTCCTTCTCTTACTGAAAGGGGAGAGGCTACTGTGATTCTCTTCTCTGACCTTGTTTTTAATACAGATATCACTTACAGGTGAGCCCTACAGGTGCTCAAAGCTCATTTCTTCCCTCAGATGACAGGGAGATGAGTGGTGTCCAAATGTCAGTGGTGTTCTAAGCGAGGAAGGCATTTTTTAATGATCAAGGATGAAAAGAAATGATGCCCTGAACAATGGTGTCTTTCTTACCTTTAGGTGTCTAACAGGGCAAAAGTGTTACAGTGCCAAGTCTAGCAAGCACAAGCAGCTCTGTGGTACTTGAATTCTGGCACTCGTGGAGGTTGTCTGGAAAATGTAGATGCCAAACTTTTCAGTAAGGATTTTGAGAGCTACTTTCCTGGACTCTGTCATCATTGATTTTCAAAGTGATTGTGTGTAGCATTCAAGTTTTTTGTGGACCTGGGCCTATTTTTACTAACAGATCAAAAGTAATTAGTGTAGAGTAGCAAGCAAGCAAAAAGGCTCTGTTTTGTGTGTTTATTCCTGTAAAGATGAAAAAGATCTCAGCAGATGGACTTAGCAATTTCAGCATATAGAGCAAGGAAGAAAGCTGCCAGAAACTTACTGAGGAAGGCAGCTGAAGCAAATTGAACTGGGATTTAAGATTTCAGCACTCCAGTGTGAACGAGGAATGCTAGAGCTGAAATATATTTCTTCTGCTTTTGAAAAAAGTACCAACAAATATATGGGTCCACATTTATTTTATTAAATGGGGGAAGTTTTAGTCAGTATAAGCCTATCAAACAGTACTCAAGAAAATGCAGTTAAAGTTGTGGAATATTGTCATAATTTAGCCATCAATACCTTTGGTGGCATATGTTGTTTCTTGTCACATTGCTTATAATATTAAGTGCTCAGTATCTGGCTTTGCTGTCCTGTTTTTATGAGCTACTTAAACCCTAAAGATTCATTGAATCTCTCCACACCATGTGCTAGAAATAAGCCCTTTTTAAAATGTCTGAGACTTACGTGATATGGCAAAGGTTGAAAATTTATTTAGTTCAGCCACAATAGAGTGAGTTCGCTGCTTTATGAAAACAGAATATATTTTACTGTGTGACTATCTCTTTTAAAAATATTCAGAGTTTAACAAATACATGGTTTCAACTTCCTACCTCCTTTTCTTTCTTTTTTTTTTTTTTTTTTTTTTTTTTTTTTTTTTTTTTTTTTTTTTTTTTTTTTTTAAGTATTCCTATGAATTTCTTCTGTGCAGGCTTTTTGTGGAAAGCTCCTGAAAAGTGAGTGAAGGGAATAGAATTCGCATGGTATTTCAGATTGTTTAGAAACTTCTCTGGTAAACATCCCTTTCACTATGTCTAAAATCTGAGTGCAAGGAAAGTGAAAACAAACTACTTTTCAGACTAGCCTACTGCTAAAAGCCAAACTGCTTTTCCTACTAGCCATCCTACCCACAGCCTCTAACAGTCTAGTGCTGCAAGGTGCCTTCTCCAAGTGTGA
The DNA here is from genome assembly GCA_003342815.1 of Eudromia elegans. NCBI lineage: Eukaryota > Metazoa > Chordata > Aves > Tinamiformes > Tinamidae > Eudromia > Eudromia elegans. The sequence continues at coordinate 5,355,844 of PTEX01000012.1, forward strand.
CCCTGAGAGTTTGGGAGAAGCAGAGTTCAATGAACAGGAGTCACTGTGTCTGCTGCTCGCACCTACAATTGTGTGTTGATCTGTTGGTAGCTCTAATGGTCAGTATTGGCTTAATGCTCCTGTGGTTAACACCTACACCCTGGCAAACTCATTGCAGCTGGTTGTGTAAGAAGGCTTTTTCTTGAAATGCCAGTTCCAAACTGAATAGCAACTCCTAGAGGTCTACTAGGTTACTAAAGGCAATTGCTTGTTTAAATTAGAGCTTTCCAATAGGGGTGATGCATGTGAGACTGTTAGCCACCTGTAGTCATTTCATAGCGTTTAGCAATTCAGAAGTCTTTGCAGTGATCTGGCAACGAGTAAAAGTTAAAATGGTTATTGTAATATGGATAAGTTTATTAATATAATTAGTATAATAAATTTGAATTGTATCTAATGTTCGGTCAGGACTGAATTCAGTTAGTCCTTATTATGAGCTCAATGGCAAAGCACCTAAAGGAGAAAAATGAGGATGTGCTTATGGTCTTGAAACTACTTCCTCAAAAAGTAAGTAGCATCCACTCAGTCATGTTGTTTATATATCCGCTCTCTCAGGGTCTGATCAAAGCTTTTGCTGCTCTTGCTTATCTTTGCTGATGAGTGCTGGGTGTGGGAATTGCTTATCCTGTCTCTCCTCAGCTCTTCTGTTCTTCCTTAGGCTGCTCGGGTAATTTGTGAAGGAAGGCAGCCCCCTTTCCTTATGTTTAGGTGACAAGAGCAAGCTGGAGGCAGATGGTGTGCTTGCATGTGAGGAGTTGCTGGAAGAGGTAAAAAAGCCTGGACAAAAGCATTGCTACTTGGAGACAGTGCGTGTGAGTCAGGGGAATGGGAAGGGCAAGGAGATGGGATCTGGGAATGAGTGATGGAAAGCAAGAGATGGAGGCACTCATCTGCTTCATTTACTACACACTTTCCTATTACTGCAGCAAATGAAGCTGGAATTCTACTGACAGACTCCTTCACTACATAACCCAAATTAATCCCCAGAGCGTCCTGTGCGCTAAATGGAGCAGGATCCTGTGGAGAAAAATAGTAGAACCTTAAAACAAAATTAAAGACTGTATTGCACTAGGAGGCTAAATTAGCTTTGCACTAGCGGTCTGTTCTGCCCTTTCTTAGTTTTAGAATTCTTCTCCCAGCAACCTTACTATTATTTTAATGTAGGTTTAGGGAATAGGTGGATTGTGATAAACATAGACAAATTATATGCACAGCTGTAGAGGATGCAGGAAGCACTCAACCTGCTACATCCTTTGGATGTGGATGTACAATTCTTGCTGACCTCATTCTGTCATGAATTTGAGGATATAATTTGGCTAGTACTTAATCAGTTTTACTTAAAATACTATGAAAAGAGAAAATTCGCAGACAGAAATATAGGAAAGTGGTTTTTTAAAGAGGTAAGAGTGGAACGGAGATACTAGAAAAGCAGCTGTTATGGTTACCATGAAAACAATTGACAAATCCTAGCACATGTCCACAACACTTTCCTCTGTATTATGTAAATAGCTGTTGCTTCCAGGTGTGTTGACCCACCTAGCAGACTGAAAGTAAGCACTCTGTGAATTATTTAATAGGTTGGATTACAAATATTAATCATAAAGAACTCAAGCTTGCTTTTTTTTTTTTTCCCTCTCTCTCCTGAATCTACAGCTTTGTTTGCAGCCTTTTTAATGTAGCCTGGTGCTGTAACTAATAGGTGTGCATGAAGAAAGAAATATCGCTCTGCAGCCTTTTCCGCCCACATCTTTAGGGTTGCCAGAAATCCTGTCTGTCAGCTGAGATGATGTTAAAGTTCTACACTGCTATAATCCAAAAATGACAGAGAATAGGATTAGCAGGAGCTGTTCAAATGTGATAAAATGAATGAATAAAAATGAGTTGAAGAGGAAAGCATGATATTAGTGGAATGTGACCCAATTATGTATGTAAAAATATACTTGACAAAATAGGTCAGAAATGCTGGACTAGATGCATTTACATATTGTTTTGCATATGAATTCTCTGTGTAGCCTTAATAATAAAATATAATATTTTGATAGTTGTAGGTATTCATTTTTAATAAACTCCCATAAATATATGGAATTGAAGCAAGACACAGTCTGACTCACAATCTGACTCTTTTCTAAAATATATAATAGTACAAACCAGTGCACTAACTGCCCAGATTGGTACCGTCTTGTTCTTGTTCAAATTAGCTTTAACAGTGCTTGCTGATTAATAAAATAATCTAAATGGTAGGCTTGGCTTCTTAAAAAAAAAAAAAATAGTAACTCTAACACTGAAATTAGGGTTTTTTTAAGTGTCATGTAGAAAATTTTAAGTCTGTTAATTTAGAAGACAAAATGTACAATGTACAATTACAAGTTTTTACCTAGTTCTTCTGGCAAGATGAGATGTTTTATGGTTTGCTGTTTTATTTTTTCCAATAACAATGACAAAATATATGACAGACTGAAAAAGAGAAATGATGCTCTTAGAGGTAGCTGTTTGTTTCTGATTTCTTTTCAAAGAAAGTGAATGATCCATCCATACATTAATAGTTAAATTTTAATTCTAGTTTTAATAATTCTAGAATTAAAATATTTTAAAGGATTTTTTGGTGTTTATCAGATACTGCTGTTAAGAAAACAGTAAATCAGAAATTCCTATGGTATTTTCTTCTCTTTTTCTTAAAATCTGGCTTTACTTTTTTGTTCTGTAAATGAAAATGGTTTGAAGATCACAGCTTTTTAAAAGAGCCAATCAACTTCAAATTGGAATTAGTTGAACAAGCAAATGACCTTTTAGTGTATTATGAAGCTAGTTGAAAATGGTCTTTAAATCCTCCTTTATCTTTCTTTAGCTAAAGAAAGCTTGCAATTAGAGGCCGAGTTAACTCTTTCCTCAAGATAGATGAGTGCAGACAGAACTGAGTAATGAATACATGGGAACAGCGCTAGATAGAGGGAAGTCTATTCTAGCAGTGTGCTAAATCTGCCTAGCTGATTTGATTTAATTTAATTTATAGATAGAGATTCCATTTAATCAAAGGAGGCTTTAAACATATTGATCCTAGTAACTTTAACTTCTGTTTCCTGTTTTACATTTTTTTGGAAACCATTAGAAGGATGGACTTTTTAAAATATGTCTATTTTTTAAAGAGTAGATTGTTATTGTAAATATTCATAAAACACGTTTTTCATGATGTTATATTTGATATCATTTAAAATGCTTTTCCAAATAGTACATGTTTTTAAGCATTCACTGCTACTTTGTCCACCGGAAATCCAAATGTGAGTGATTTTTCTCCCTCCCTACGTGCCCCCCATATGAACTTAGCCACCTGTGCACAGCTGAAGTAGGCAGTAGCTGTGTGACTTGCTTCATCCTGTCTAGTGGCAGAATTTGTCTCCTCAGGTGTAGCACGAGATGCTGCTATTCTCCTCTAGAGTTGTCCTCTGTATTGCAATCCAAGTAAGAGTGGGAGGGCTGAGCCAGAACAGCTTGGCTTGGACTGTGGCACCTTCTTTCCCTTAACTCTGTGGTCCTTCCTGCCTGCTTCTTGCTCCTATTTGGCCAGGTGGCAAGTCAGTGCAAGGAACTGAGCCAACAGAAAGTGATTCCAGGAGAGGAAAAAAAGTAATTATTTTGGCTGGCTCAAATTACAGAACTAGCTCATAACCTCCTCGCTTTGAGCATGAGTGCCAGTACAGAAGAGCAGGAGGCAAAATTACATGGCCAAGGCCAGGGAGGAGAGCAGGACAAGCAGAAGTCTTCATTTAGATGTTGCTGTGGCACTGTACTGTTAAGTGGTAACTCTCTAGATAAGTTGAAGGGCTATAAGCAATCAAAACTGATAAATAGATTCTAAAATTACCTATGTATTTGTTGACATGTGCTCTGGGTGGAGTGATAATTATTTTTCCTTTTTACAAACTGATAAATTAACTTTTATGATTGAGCAGGGTATACTTATTCTTTTATTCCTAAAGGCTGCAAATGCTTTCTGATGAATATAATTTCATTAGCAATGATGATCTGACACCAGTCCGCAAAAAAGGGACAAACAGATCAGTATCCTTTGTTACATCCAGCATATCACTCTCCCAGTTTGGCATTTCCAACGCATTTCCCTTGTGTTATTACATCTTTAAAGAATCTTGGTGTTTTTCTTTGGGCACTGTTCCTGGGGCGATATGGACACTAATGGTTACGTGAGGATATTTCCCCATGGAGGTAAAATGAGCCTTGCGCTCTGTTCCCTAACTCTCCCTGCCCACCTTATTGATTGAGGCATTGATGTGGACTGTGAGACAGCTCTGCATTAGCTGATGCAGGCCACAAGGTTCAAGGGAGCTGCATATTTTATGCCTTGATCAGTTCCTTGGAAACATAAATTTACGTTCAGGAAAATAACAGTTCTCAGGATACTGTACACTATCTAAGCCTCTATGCTGTCTGTCATATGAAATTACTCATTTCACTAGTCCATATTAAGTATGTTCACACAGTACAAAATGGCTAAAGCCATTTCTGTCCATTGGTAGTCATTTGATTCAGTATATATAGCAATAAAAATGGGAGTTCTTGGTCTTGGACCAATGCCCAGCAGGAGAAGCAGGATGGAAAAACAAGCCTTTTGTTGATAGCTTTTCAGTTCCTAGTCTGTGCTCGCAGAAGAAACTTCTACTGACCATTCCTTTATTAAATCCGTAGTGAAAAATGTGGTTCCTTGACTATATAATACCTTGACTTGATTTGCCAATCTTAGATGTTTATTATTCTGATAGGAATGTCAAGAAACTGGCCTCCTTGGACTGCAGCGTGTCTGTGGTTTAGCTGGATGAATAATTATTAGGGGACAGGATTGAAATCCATGGAAGCTGTATTTCTAAAGTGCTAGGTTCAGAGCCTTAGAGCGTTAAGACATTTAACACTTAAAATTGCATTTGTTCTGCATGTGCCTTGGTCTGGATTGTTAAGCCTTTGTTTGCAGTTGAGCTTGGGTATCTCGCTTTATTCTGAGTGTTAGAAAAGCAGAGAAGGAAGAAGACTTAGAATCGGAGAGGGTTGATCGTGTACCTGAGCAAGGATGTATGGGAATGAGGAATCCTAAATTATACTGTAAAACTGTTTTCTTCCTCCATGTCTTCCTCCCAATATCTTTTGGACAGGAGAGGAATCTAGAAAATAATTTTACATTTAACTTGATTGCTTTTTTAAAAGTCATTATTTTTTGCTAGCCTGGATCATTGTATGTACCATTCACCTGGGGAAATGTATAATTTAGAGATTTGTTACCACAGACATCTCAAAATAACTGAGATGAACTATTGAACTATTATATATTCTTTATAATAAAAATGTTCAGCACTTACTAATTTATATAGCACCTTTTCTTTAACCTAAGAGTACCTGAAAAATGCACTTAGATCTACTGTGCCAAACTCAGTGGTGTGATCTCTTCATAACTCCTTTGAGAAACAGATTCTCAGGTTTGTCCAGCTAGTTCTGCTTGCAAAAATGAGGCAGTCAAAACCTGTTGCTATGTATGTAATCATAGCTTAAATGTCTTTCTGAAGCCCATACGCTGAATCCTGTGCAGGGCTAGGAGCCAACCCTGCAATTTAGTCCCATTTCAGAGACTTCAGAGTCATGTCAGTCTTGAAGCATTTAAGATAGACACCAAGATAGACATTGCAAATACTTGTCAGAGTAGGGAAGTACTATTATCCTTATTTTAACAGATGGCTAATCTTCAAATATGTGTTTGTCTAGTTTTTTGCTAGTAGAACAGGCAGCTTTGCCAGTGTTGCATAACTGCTGTATGATTATAGATGACTGGCAAAACCAGGGATGCTGTTCTCAAAGGTTAACTAATTGTAGAAGGTTTCTTTTTCCTTCTCCCCTTGTATTCAGCTGACTATCCAACGTAGGCACTGAAGTTCTAATTAAACAAGATGCTTTAAAAAGAACTCCTCCAAACTACTGAATTTAAAAGTCTTGGTTTTTTGGAGGGATTTTTTTTTCTTTTTTTTTTTTTGTAGATCATCGTGAATCTTAAAGCTTGGTAGATATTCAGAAGATATTTCTAGCTTAAAATACTTTTTGACTTATTTAGCTAAACTTCATCTGTTTTATCTAGACATGCTTCTATCTTGTCCTTCCTAAAACAAACTTTGATAGTGTTATCTATCAGAAACCCTGATAAGGCTGCTGTTTGCCTGGCAGTAAAAGGATTGGGTCTATTCTAACAAAAATGATAGAAAAACAGGAAAAGGAGCACATTTTCTTAGAAGATCTACTCAAAATAGGCCACATTCCTGCTTCTTTCTTTTGTTCAATAAAGTGAGAAAATAAAGCTGGAGACACAAATTTAGGCTTCCACAGTCTGAAAGTAGAAAAGTCAGAATATGTCCTGAGCAACCGCGTGTCCTTCTATTCCATTATTTTGATGCTGAATATTTCTTCTGAATGTATAGAATTTTTTTTCTCCCCCTCTATAAGTGATGTAGCTGGGACATGAGAAAGCTATCACAGGACTGCTGAGGTTGGAAGGGGCCTCTGGAGATCATTTAGTCTCCTCACGCTCGAGCAGAATCGCTTTGAGTATGTTACCCAGGATTGGGTCCAGATGGCTTTTGAATATTTGCAAGAAAGGAGATTCCATGGCCTTTCTGGGTAGCTGTTCCAGTGCTCAGTCATGCTCATAGCAAAGAAGTTTTGCCTCAAGGGAGCTTCCTATGTTTCAGTCTGTGTCTGCTGCCTCTTATCCTACCCCTGGGCACTCTGAAAAGTCTGTATCCTATCTGTATCCTCCCTTATGCTTATGCACACTGGTAAGATTTCCCCACGGTTATTTCTTCTGCAGGCTGAACATCCCCATCTTTCAGCCTTTCCTCATAGGAGAGATGCTCCAGTCACTTAATCATCTTTGTAGCCCTGCACTGGCCTCTCCAATAATCTATGTCTCTTGTATGGGGGCACCCAGAACTGGGCTTTGGATGCAGCCTCACCCAGGGCTGTATAGAGGGGAGGATCAGCTCCCTTGGCCTGCTGGCAGTGCTCTCCCCAATGTACCTCAGGGTGCCATTGGCCTGCTTGACCATGAGTGGCCATTGCTGGCTCATGGTTAACTTGTGCACCAAGTGCCCCAACTTCTTTTCCACAGAGCTGTTTTGCAGCCTGTCCTGTGGGGTTATTCTCCATAGGTGCAGGACTCTGCACAACCTTTTATTGAACATCATGAAGATCCCTGTCTGAAATGCTCTCTATCCCATCATCCAGGTCACTGATGAGTAAGTTGAACATTGGACCCAGTCTTGGCCTCTGAGGGACAGCAGTAGCTACAGGCCTTCAGGCAAATAGTTTGAGGTTTTACTTCAGCTGTATGGGTTGCTTTGTTTTGCTATTATTATAGTGCTTTTTATCTCTTAGACCATTTGACTGAGTGCTTGCTTAGAGAGCAGCTCTTAGTGGAAGAGGGTGAATATTTATCTTGCTCTGTTTGGACAGCAAGTCTCAAAACAGATCAGAATAATATAGTAGTGGCAGTGATTGATCTAAGACCTGTAACCACTTCTTTGTTTTTTGATAATCAAAACCAATGTTATTACTAAAATTTTCCGCCTTTGGACAAGGGAAGAATTAGTCACTGTAAATCCAAAATGAACTTTGGGTCATGTTTGCGTAAGCAATCACTTCTTCATACAAGGTTTAAGTGATCGTAAGGTGCAGCTCTAGTGGAACCCTGCTTTGCTCAAACATCTCCCTGTCAGTGCCTCTGTATTAAGCTGGTTTGCCTTCATCTTGAGGGTGACATTTTTTCTGTTTGGAGCCAAAACAAAAGCCAGAGCCAGATCTGTTGTCAGAAGACTTGCCGTAGAAGAACTGCATGAGGATTCCAAGGACTTAAGCCTTTAGCTTAATGACTTGTTTATCTCAAGATTATTCTTAAAAAAAAAAAAGAGGTTAGTATGTGGAAATTATCGAAACAAAAGTATTGCTTCCTGTTTGTGTGCTATCAATCCTTTTATTCAGCTTTTCAGCAATAGCAAGCTGACATGCTACTCTTAAGAACACGAGAGATATAGATATAGGATTTGGGAACACCATAATTGTTTATATCCTATTCTTTGCCCCTTTCATCTTCCAATTATGTCAGTCTTGGTTTTTGACCAATAAAATGAGGTTGTTTCTGCATGTTAACGCATTTTATTCCCATCACAGTGAGGTGTGACAGGTTGTAAGATGAGTGATAGTAGAAGCATCTAAATTCCATCAATGCTTCTATGTGCTGTCACAGCAGAGATGAAGCCAAGCCCAAAAGATGCCTTCTCTTTTATGTCTTGCAAGATTCCTTTACAAAGACAGGTATTACTTGTGTTTGTGGTATGTACAGCTTGACTGAAAACTGGTTTATGGACACTATAGTTCAGGAATAATGATTAAAATGTTTATGAGAAGCTAGTGTGTTCTTCTGATTTGGCCTTGTAGCGGCCCTGCTTGAGCAGCTGCGACACTTTCTGTTGTTCAGGCATGTACTTGTTTTTCAAGTTGGAAAGAATCAATGTTGTAGCTGCTAAAGAAGTCTGTAGCTCCAGTGTAAACTTTCGGGGCTTTCTATGATGGGAAAATTCTTCATCTTTTGATCAAGAAGGGCCCTTATTATTAAAGGCCAAGTTTCCTCAAAAGACACTTCCCTTTGAATAAAGAAAATACCATAAGACTTCCTACTGCTAGTGCTAGACAAATAGGAAAGGTTCAGCCCTGAAATGGACTCCAGAAACTATTATCTCGAAGTCCTAAGACGAGGAGAATGATAGAAAGAACGTATCCTTCAGACAGGAGATACCTGTACCAAGGTTGTTGGCAGTCTTTGCAATGCTGATGTGTGCTTTAAATGAGTGTGCAGGCTGTTTAAAATATGCAGATTGCAAGCTGAAGTTTAAGTTGGCTTGCAAAGAGGTAACTAATACCATGCTTATGTGCAAGACTGTAGTTTCCGTTTCTCAAGTTCACAGTGCAGCCTTAAAGGTGGAGGAGGTGAGGAGAGAGAGAAAAAAAACCCCTTGTCATAGTTTATATAATTCATAAATCTTCATTTGAACCTGTGGTAGCAAGGGCTTTTGAAGTATAGTTTAGACAGTTCTGTTTAAGTGCATTTATTTCTATCGCATCCACGTTTTGTCCAAGCATCTTCTGACAACTCTATTTTGGGTAACATTCCATACTGTAACTTGTGTGGCTGTCTTGCTCATGGATGTTTGCATTTGTGAAGTCTGTACTTTTCCTATAAACTTATTTGAGCCCATTTAAAAGTTATGTCTTATTGCTCATGTTAAATCCAGTGCCTAATGCAGAATCCTTGACTTTTCATTTATTTGTTTTGTAGGAAGAAGAATCATTTATATGTACACACACATACACATTTTATGTGTCTGAGATAAAAATAAATACGAAAACCTTCAGATCTCTAGAGGGAAGTTTTATGTTGTAGCTCTTTAGAGATACAGTTTAACTCCAACCTAAGGTCATGTTAGGCATTAGGTTCCTAGGTGCGTTTAGAGCAGATTTCATATACTGCCTGTTTAAGAAAAAAGGGATGTGTCAAAGTGATGTATTACAACCGCATAGACTATCTGGTAAGAGAATGGCAAGAGGAGAGAAGAGTTCCAAGACTTCATGCATAAAAATATTCTTCTAATCAGCAACGTTTTGGTGGTATCTCAAACTTTGATTTACCAAAAAGCCAATTCCAAATAAAATGCTTTATAGATAAATTTTTATGAAAGAACAATTTTTCTGGCAAAGAGAGGAAGGGAATATTCTCATGGCGTTGAGCAAAGTGACAATATAAATTGATTGTATTTATTACTTAAAATTTGTGGGTTTTGTTATTCTTTAGAGTCAGTTATAATAATGATGTAACTTTCTGGGTAAGTTTTACATTAACATTTAGAAAACATAATTGTGAGTTCTAATCCAAAGCAAACATGTGCTGTACTACTACTAGGTTTTACTGAAGTAATTACAATGATCAGAATGGGAGTTCATTTAGGCCATGTATAAAATGAACAAAAGTATCTGCTTGTTTCTTCAAGCAAAGTAACACATGCTGAGTTACTTTGTGTCACTGTCTACGCAAAATCTTTCTTCAGTAACCAGGATAGCTCATCTTTTGTCTTTATCATGGAGATTTTTTTTTTATTATTTGAAGTATTTATACTAGCAGAAAAAAACCTACTGGTCAGAATAGCTTTTGACAATAGTGATTAATCTTGATTTTACCTCTAGGAAGGTATTTGAGATTGTAAAATATGAAACTTAAAAATTATAGGAACCAGCAGGCTATTAATATCTGTGAATAATCAGCAATCAACTTGAAGAGGGAACAAATGCATCTGTAAGCCCATTTGGTCTGGGGGGAGAAGAGAAACCTTACAATGAAATGCTTTTGACATGTACATCCCACTGTGCTTCTCAAAATACACTGAGATATTATGGGATATAAACATCTTCTATATTTTTTTTCTGCCCAAGGCTGACTTTTTTTTTGAAAGTGTAATAAAATATCAGAATAATTAAAACTTACAGTGTAAGAGATTAAGCAACATAAGGTTCCAGATTAGTTCCAGTTGTTCCGATTTCAACATCAATAACCCCAAGTAATATCTAACTATTCTAAAGATGAATATCCTCTGAAAAATATCATAACAGAATTACCCAATTGGAAAAACATTAAACCAGAGATAATTCTGGGTGCTATTTTTCACTTTGGTTCAGAATGCTAATGGCTTGCTGCCTCGTAGGATGGAGCAGGGATGCAGAGGGAATTGTTAAGCTGCATCCATGTGCAGTCAGGTGTTTTTACATATTAGACAAACTTTTATTCACATTTATAGTAATCAAGAAGTGATTTCTAAAACAACTATGCCATCCATGGAAAGGTTTGTAATTATGAAATGTATTAATCAACAGCTCTGATCTGTCTGATTAAGTAATTCGAGAAGCAGAAGAAAATGTAGGTGTATTGTAAATAAGAGTAATTGAACTTCTTATTTGGCACTGTATTCAGATATATGCAGGAAAAACAATCAGGATTACCTAGACCTAGATCAAAGAGCACTTTGTAGTTCAATTTTTTTTTTTTAAATGCGTTAGTCCTGTGAGCCTATCTCTCAATCGGCTCCTTTTCAGCGCTACTCTGTTACTGTTTGGTGCTGTACACTTCCCTATCAAGGCTGCAACAGCCTGTTAAAGTGGTGCCAAAATTAGGTAGTTTTTTTTTTCTTTTTTTAAATCTTGGCTATTGGAAGCTATCATCTCCTTAAACCCTGTCTTGTCTGGTTTAAACACCCAATTTGAATGACTGTGGTCTTTTTTCCATATGGTCCCTGTCCTCTTTCTCTCCCTTAACTGTTTAGCTTGTTTAAGTGAAAACTGGCTGCATGTTCCACCTGCGATCAGAACATACTTAATTCATATATTGCTCCAGTCAGAAGCAATGGTTTGAGTTTTAGTGGTTGAATCTGTTACACACTGGTCAGCTTTTAATGCTTTGATTAATCTAAAATGAAGGGAAATTGATAATAGCAATCAACAAAAGTTGGTGTGATTAAAATATTTATTTTTGTGGTCACTTGGACCTAAAGGATACTGCCTTACTTTGCAGCATAGAAGATGCAAGTGTGGTATTATAAAAAACTTTCTAACTGAAGGGACAGTAAATATTGGAGTTACCTAGGAAAATCTTAAATATCCTGCAGGTTACAGCTGGGACAAATTTCTATAGACCATTTTATATGGATTTGGATTAAATGATCACTGGAGATCTTCAGGTTAAATCTTTAGGTTAAAGTATCAGTTTGAGATCACACTAGGTTTGTGTTCTGTGTGCCATTCTATTGCCATCATATTATTTTCTAGATAGTCTTTCCAGGAAGAAATACCTCTTTTTCAATATAAATCACGTATTTTCCACTTTAAAAATATAAAGAGAAAATTCTTTTCCTTTTGTTTTAGTAGATTAACTGTATGTTCTTCATTTTCTAGTTTCCCTAAATAATCCCTTGATCATGAGTCATGCACAGGAGGGAACTAAAAATCACATATTATATGTGGCTAATTTAAATATATGTAATGCTGTAAGAAATTTACAACTTTATTTTTTTCTTTAGAATGTTGTAAAAACAGAATTTGTGATAATCCAGTGAATGTAGTTTTTGGAACAAGAATGACTTCAATGTCACCAGGTTAATAAATAGTGATCAAAGGAATCTTGTATTGATTTTTTTAAAAATTTCTCATTTTTTTTGTTATGATTTCTGGACTTAGCTACAGAAAATATATCTTTGATTTTCACTAAATATACTTAAGTGATGTTAAGGTTGTAGTCCTGATCTTAATTTTGGGGAAGTATTTTTACCACAAATGAATCTTGACTACCTTTGAGACATTTTCCTTCTGTAATTTACAGTTGTAAGATTTCCGTTCTTACAGTCTCAGAGACTGTCAATGAATTTGACTTGGTGTTTGTGGAACATTGGAAGGGGATCTCTTTTTCCTAAAATTCCAGGGTTGTGTTTGGCAAAGTTCTTCCCTAATGCAGTGATACGCGTGTGTTGTGTTACAGCTGTTGTAAGCTTTAACCTACTTTCACATCTCTCTCTAAGTAAGCTCCTATTTTCAAGCAGTAATTCTCCATTCCCAAATATTCAATTTGAAATGGCTCTTGAGATCTCGCTATGCTTTTGTGGGCGCAAAAGAGAATGTGTCTCTTCCTGATAACACCCTTATGTTCAATTACATTTTTTTTCTCATGCTTGTAAAATAACAAAATAAAGGCCTTATCTAATCCCTTTGAAGACAATGAATTTCACTGAATTCAGTGCAAGCAGGAGAACAGTACCCAGGTTTTGACCAAAACAACTGTCAGAATAGCTAGAGAAGAAATTTTCTAACAAATTCGGATCACTGAGTTCTTTTGTTGTATATCTATATGGCATATTTTGTAACCTGAAAGGCATATTTGGTAACTGATTGCTTTAATCATCTACCTGACTTAACTTGAGACAAGATTTATAGATTTAAGTACAAATAAGATGGTCAATGGTTTGAAAATGCCTTAATGCCCATGTTCTTGATAAACATACTGCTACTGCATAGGTAAATAATTTCAAGTGCGTAGTAGGCCGAGCTACTCTTAAACCATACAGCTTAACTACAGTCTTTCCTCTCAGTCTTTATATAAACATTATTTTCTTTGCACTTCACTCACTGCTTTTTGGGTTTAAAGCCTTTTATGCAAATTATTTTAATTAGTTTTCCCATTCCCTCTGAGAGAGATGAGTAAATATCATTACCATCATTTTTACAGACAGGCTCTCATCTAGAGATGTTAAATAACTTGCCCAAGTCCACAAGGGGAAATGGCGCCATGGTGAGTCCTGGATACTGAAGAGCTCTCATGTCCGTGCTCATGCTTTGCTTTCCACATGTCAACTTAAACTTGAGCTGTGAATAGTTGCTTCTGGATTGCAGATGTCTGTTACCTACCTTTAGCTTTTTGGTCTAAGCAGTAGTTTAATCAAGAAATCAATATTTAGTAGTTATATTATAATAAAGGAATACAGCCCCCTTCAGCAGAAATGTCAGTTAGCTTCCTTTTATGCCTATAATTTGGTGATTAAGGTAGTAGACACTACTTGCTAGATTTTTTTTCCCCATGGGATTCTGCACAGTCAAAAGTCACCTCAAAGCTGGAATATAATGAAGTAAATACTGTCATGTGAAATCTCTATGCCTGCAATTTGTCAGCTCAAGGCATGTTATAGTAAGAGCTCAGGCTTATGGGAGGTGCTAAAAATGCAGCTTGCTGAGATTTTTTTCCAAGCCATGCATTTCTTGGACCTCAAAAATATGTATACTGATAGTATCTGTTTTTTAACAGAACTTTTATGTAAGAACCATGCAGAAGGATAGGTAGATATGTAATTAAGAAATTTTGAAATTTTTGGTTTTGTTATTCTGATTTGAAGGAAATCTTATTGTGCACATGCAAAAAAAATCTGTGGTTCTGTCTGTTTGGTCTAGTCTTGATCTAGAAGTTGTCTAAGGAGCAGGATTTGTTGTTGGAATTTTCTGTTTCTAAACTTTGAGAGAAGTTTGGTAACAGTTTGAGGAATCTAAGCGACTAAGAATCATAGAGTCATAGAATGCTTAAGGTTGGAAGGGACCTCTAGAGGTCATCTAGTCCAACCCGCCTGCACACGCAGGGTCTCCTAGAGCATGTGGCACAGGGTGGTGTCCAGGCGGGTTTGGAAGATCTCCAGAGAAAGAGACTCTACCACCTCTCTGGGCAGCCTGTTATCTCTGGGCAACCTGTTATTCTATAATATAGAATATCACTCAGTATTACATTTTAAAAGGACAGCTAGTGGAAAAGAGTAGAAAGAAATTTTGTAGTTTTGCAAATGCATCTTGTGTCTCTAATTGCAAAATCACAAAAAAAAGATACAGCTGAGAAATGTTTGTAAATCTGCTATAGCTAGTGATTCTCATTCTCCATAGAGAGCTACACTGTGTTAAGACTGTACTAACACTACATTATCACATGGAGAACTGAAGCTTAAGGTACCAATAAATAAGGAAATAACCAGTATTTTTGAGTGAATGTTTGCAGCTGTCTTGTCAGACGCAGAGAGAGGAAGACAAATGAGAAGAGGAAGGTCTTCTAGGGAAGATGTCCTCTGAGCAGTAGCCCTAATGATAAGGGAGAGAGCTCAGACTTGGTTTGTGCTCCTTGCTGTCCTGAAGAAGCAGCCCTTTACTGGCTTGAGTTGGAATTATTGTGACATTTTTCAGCCTGTTTTTCTTGTTTTGCAAGATGACAGATGTAGCAGAGATGTTGAACTTGATACAGAGGCACGTGCTTCCTTCTGGGATGTCAGGCTGTGCGAGTTTTCTCTGTGGGGCTGGCCAATCTGATGTAAGGCCTGTCCAAAATCTGCACCCTGCTGCAGGGCCAGGGTGTCTCAAATGGCTCTGAATGCCTCGACACACGTCTCCGTAAGCAGAGTTCTAGAAATTCTGCAAAACAAACTGAAGGCAATAGTGAAAGGAGTTTATAATCCTTGCAGAGACTTGGAAGAACACTTGCAGTTTGGAAGGATGAAAAAGTGGAAAGAAACCATCTAAGAGAGTGGTGCAATGCTTTGCAAATACAAGTGAAAGAAAAAAAGGCCATACGTTCTGGAAGCTGTATGCTCATCTTATGTCCCATAAGGGAGATTTGTTTAATTACCAATGGATGGCAAAACTAATCATCGGTTGAAGTGTCAGGTAATTCTACGTGATAATGATCAGACTAACTGGAGTTTCTAGGGACGATTAATATATACAGCTCAAAAATATAAATTGTCATTGGCAAGTATGCTATACCCCCTTTTCCCTCCAAACACAAACTCCCTTTTGTTTTGAGAGCTGGATTATTTTATCTCTGTCTCAAAAGAATCTCTTTGGAAAAATAAACTCACCTGTAACTGCTTATAGTATGTGTTATTGAAAGCACTGTCTTTAATAGCATCTCATTGTTTTGGTTTTTAAGGTACTCATTTCAAAATATTTGTGAATGTCCTTTTTTATTAGCTATAGGAAAATGCTTGTTTCCTCCTCCCCACCTTTTTTGAGTATAAATGTAGTTAATGAGCAAGGATTATTTTAAATTGTTTGTGGGACCTTAACATTACCCTCAAAATAAATAGTCTCTCTGTTATTGGATTATACCAATTAAATGAGTTAACTGTGCATATTAATAATTAAAATTCCCCTGTTTCCCACTAATAAAGTACTCCAAGTTTGGTTGCTTCTACAACATGATCAAGAAATTGTTAGTGAATTTCTAATGGTACATACTTAATTTTAAAGGTACAAACTAAAGGCAGCTTTCACTCTGCTGCAGTTATTTGCATAACTTTTATATGAGACTACTGCAAAGCAGTTCAGATTTTTGATTTACCTTTTCTTTTTGCAGACTCTAATGAGTTATTCAGATGATGAATATGCCTCAGCTAGCAAAAAGCAGGAAATTTGTGTATTAGCGGTGAAGAGGTGAGAATGATATAATGTTCTCCAAGTTCTGACCCTGGCTACATGTCATCATAGAGAGCAGAAGCAGTTTTGTCAGCATTGTGCTTCCTAAGCCCATGATATTTCTTACTGCTAAAATCTATGAAAATTTCATTTTGTTGGAGTTTTGAAGCTTTACATAAAAAAAAAAAATCCTGTTTCCAAAGCTCATGTGAGCATTTAATGGATAAAGAAATAACTACCTCTTTAATCTACCCATCTATGTTTATCAGTAGATTTGTCATGGTATGGAGTATGATGACACATACTCTTCTAGGCCTACTGAAAATGGCAGAGCAGAAAGGAAAATATATAATGTGATAAACGTACACATAGTTTATAAAAGTGTTGAAAGGATTATTTTGGAAACAAGAAATCAAACTTACCTTACATTAAAAAGAAGACAGAACTTAGAAGTTAGGATCCTCATCTCCCTGCTTTGAGCTTTTTGCAGGAGGGTAGAAGGGCCTCCTGATTAGGAAAAGCAGCATCCAACTGCCAAATTCACAGTCAGAGTAGAAAAAGCAGTAAAGAAACAAGAGCCCAAAAAATGGTGGTTACTCTGTGACTGGGAATCCTGGGTGATGGACCCGTAAGTGAAAACAGAGCAGGAGATGATCTGTAATCGTCAGATACCTGTACAGAAAAAGACTGGAATTAAAGCAAGGAAAAAGGTGGTGACTTCTCCTCATTTGGAAGTCGTTTTCCATGTGGCAGCTTGATGACTCCTCGGGTAGGTCCACTTGCACAGAGAGATGCCAAAATTGTTTGGCAGCTGATTCTCCCCCAAATAGGCAATGATTTATTATTTAGGCAGATGTGTTAGCCTTTAAAAATTGTGGTATCAGAAGAAATTCTTTCAAGATTTCATAAAAGAGCAATTTGTCTACAAAGACCAATTCTGTGGAAAAAAGAGCTATGGAAAAAAATACTTTGAACAAATGCTGAGAAACAAATAAAAATATTTTCAATGTTTTTCTTTCCAAAGCAAATACTGTATAGGACAAATAACCAAGGAGAGCAACAGGACAGTGTTGAATAAAAACAATAAAAACACTGCTGTTTTCAATCCTTGCTTCATTTCTCACCGGAGCATCATGTTCCTGCAATTTTCATTGTTGAAATTTCACTAAAGACTTGCCAAGAACGAGAAAGAACTATTTAAATCTTCAAGGCTACTTCCTGAGTAATAGGGTTTTTTTAAAAAAAAAAATAAAAAAGCCACACAAAGGGTAATTTTAATTAGTTTTTAGTGCCTGGATGTTCTTGGCATAGTAAACGAATCCATCCTTCCAGGTGACATTTTCTTGGAAGGTAATACTTGAATAAAAGGTAAAGCAAGCTAACCTGACTCCAGAGTTATTATAATCATCTTTCCTTCAGCTAAGGTCACTTGATTCTAGTTTAACTGACTTTTTTTCTCTCTTGTCAGATTAGGTGAAGGAGGCCATACTCCTTCAACTGCCTTGTCTCAAAGGAAAAGAGGGCCCCAAAATTATTTTCCCATATGTCCATCTAGGTACTTCTAAAACCTGAGGTCTGAATATCTTGAAGTTCTGAAGTCATCAGTTTGATATTTTTTATATAATTTTAAGGAGGAGTAGATCAAATTTCAAGTGAATTAGATGTATTATGCAATATATACTAACCTTACAAAAATGAATCATGTTGCAACAAAAATGAGAGCAATGATTGTCAAAAAAATACAGATGCCGGGAATAAACCGCCAGGAATAATAAACCCATCAGGTTGATGGGTCTATTTCCTAACTGTTAATCTTTCTTCTCCCTTTCTTAATAAGATGGGGGAAACAGGAAAAAAACTGAGTAGTATTGAGTAATAATCTTTTAATTTTTTTCGCATAAAAACTTAATTTGGTTTTCATTATAGATGAAGTCTTACCTGCCGCAGGAATGTTATCCTATGGTTCTACTGAGTGATAATTGCACTACTCATGACTTTATAGCATTTACCATTTGGTTTATTGCTCTTGCTGGCAAAATTGTCTCTTGCAGCACACACTACATTAACATTTTATACACACAGGAAGAAAAGAAGACACAAAGGGTTTGCAGTATTTGCTTTTATAACCTTTTGCTATGTTAAATAAAAATATGAGGTTGAGAACATGGAGCAACTTACTGTAACATGCAACAACTTACTATTTGAATAAAAGTGGAGGAATACAGTCTCTTCAGTTCTGGGAAATGTGTTCAAATTCCTTGGCTTTAGGGTTAAATCAGAGTTCACCTTTCACAGTGGTGGATAACTTGGGCATCATTTTGCAAAAATGATTTTTACAAGCTTTTGTTGTTCTTGAGTTGTTCCCATGATCTAGCGTGTGTATATAGGCTAATTCTGTGGAGTAGACTAATGTTAAAACTGAAGGCGAGCAGTAAAACCTGGGCAATGCTAATCATAATATTGCCAAGGCAGCTTTTGTTTCTGTTATCTTTTCGTGTCATGCTCATTTCCTTTTCCACTCCTTTTCCATTCTCACAGTCCTATAACAATGTAAAAGCCATTTTTTTTCTAGATTCTTAATCAGCATCTCTAATCCCCAAAGACTGTCCTCAGCTCTCTGGGAGTCCTCAGGGTTGTTTACTACCCCATCATCTGGAAGCTTAATGTATAATAAAGACTTGCAAGAGGGCAAGATTAAGGTTGCTTCGATCTTGCTCTGTAAAGTGCAAAGCATTATTTATATGAGAACTGGAGGAGATGGACATAAAGTTTATTTTCATCCTCATATTTAGACCAGTTTTCTATAGCAAAAAATAAGTTCATCCATAGCGAGCAATTTTTAACAATTTCAGACTGACCAAATTGATGTATATATTCATTGGCTTCTTACCTATCTACCTTTTCATATTTTAAACAAAACTAACATACAAGAACCAGTGCGAGGAAGAGGTGTTGGAGGGTGCAGAACATATAGAAAAGTGCCTGTTTAATCCTTCCTGAAAACCTGTATTTTACTCTAAAAGCTTGTTTCCTTCCCAAAGACTGGCAGAGTAGTAGATAAAATATGTATTATTTTAGACTCATTCTTAGGTTTATGAAAGCTATAATTACCTTAACAACCACATTGACTAATTAAAAAGTATTAGGTAAGTTTATTGTAATCAACTCTATTTTTATCACTGATAACTTAAGTATATGTTAATGTAGTTAATCAACTCTATGCCCCTCAAAAATGAATAGCAGTGAAGAACCTGTTTTTCCAAGAATGAATGTCAAAAGGAAGAGAGTAACATAGACCCATTTAAGGAAAACCTAAAAAAGTATTACTTAAGGGGAACAAGTATGTTTATTTTGGAAGTCATGGGAAATTGTTTATGTGACCTTACAAGGCATTTAATTATTGGCAACACTAGAGAGCAGTAAATGTGGTTATTGATCGAACATTAATAATTTAGTTTCAACATACTCCATTTAGGATTGATTCATGTTGTGCTACAGTGCTGCCATTTCCAATAACATGTATGGAACCATCTGTATCGTTTAGGAATACTTAATTTTAGTGTAGTTATTGCAGTGCAATTTATTATGTGAAAAGATCACTTTAACTCCAGTGCATATCTTGTTCAAATACAGACAAAGAGGAGAACAGTTTTAGATAACTGCTACTTAGTCAGATGAAAATGCAGTTAAACTTTATTGCACAGCTTAGTTAGGTGTATTAGCAAAGCTGCGAATGCTGAAGACTTGTTGAGAGATAAAACTTGGATCTTCTTGCTGTTGATCACTCTGAATCTAATGTGGCAAGGAAAGGCCAAAATAAAAAAAGGAGGGGGAGCAAAATTCAGAGGTACAAAGTGCTCTTGCAAAGTTTAAAAGGAAGGTGCACACAAGGGAAAAGAGAAAAAGAGGAGTGGCAATGGCTGAAAGAAATGTTAATGTAATGGATAGTAGGGGTTTGCTATTTTTTTCTTTATGATGTGTTTTTAATAAAATATTTTATCCAGACTTTGAAGAGGGGACTGGTTGGACCTTTTCACTCCTATAATGTTGGTCTTTTTTTCTATATTTAGGAATTTGGAAAGCTCTCAAATCTCCTCCTAAAATACAAAGCCAAAACTGTGAAGTTAATGAGGAACCCAAAGAGGAGTCGGGGAAGCAGTGGGAGCAGTCCCACCTGTGATATGAATCACTGGCCCTTCAGGAGTTTGGACCAGGCTTTAAATGGTTATGACCACGTGAGCAAAATTAAGCCTGGCTAAATGAATTCCAAATACAATCCCAAATCACAACATACAGCTGTGTATGTTCTACCATCCAGGTAGGAAATTCAGACCTTAGTACCATTCCCTTTCCAAATGGAGCAGATGAAATTGGTTACAGTATGTGGCTGGAGCTTCGGAGAGCTGTCTAAAACTATTTCTAGACAAGATAATCCACGTGACTATGAAATGTAATAGCAGCTGTGATTTCTAATAATAATACTTTTTTTCCTGTACACCAGAGCACACTTCTGTTGACATTTGAGTATTGCTCAGCTAAGATGTTTCACAGCTTGAGGGAGAGGAAAATTTTCACTTCTTCAGCACATGATGATTCTTTTTTCTGAGTGACTGACTTTGACAATTGGGAAGGGAGAATGACTGAGTCACTGAAGGGTCACTGAAGGATAAATGTTACAGTGCTATGGCTTCCCTCGTGCCATTTTCCATTTGAATTTTGGGAGTGTTCTGTTCTCGCTGTTTTAGTAATCTGCCCCATTCGAATCCTCTTCTATGCTAGCGCCTCCCCTCATCTTAGAATCATAGAATCATAGATTGGCTAGGGTTGGAAGGGACCTGTAGAGGTCATCTAGTCCAACCCCCCTGCACACGCAGGGTCCCCTAGAGCATGTGGCACAGGGTGGTGTCCAGGCGGGTTTTGAAGATCTCCAGAGAAGGAGACTCCACCACCTCTCTGGGCAGCCTGTTCCAGGGCTCTGTCACCCTCACCGTTAAGAAATTCTTCCTCAAGTTCCTGTGGAACTTTTGGTGCCTCAATTTGTGGCCGTTTCTTCTAGTTCTATCACTGGCCACCACTGAGAAGAGGCCAGCCCCATCCTCCTCACTCCCTTTCCTGAGATATTTATATACATTAATCAGGTCCCCTCTCAGTCTTCTAACATAATCTTCTGACATAATTTGAATCATGTGAGGGGAAAAGTGCCAGCAATCAGTGTGCTTGATTGGACAATTGCCAATTGATGCTGCTGACTATTGGCAAGGGGAAAAAATGGAGTACAAACTTGGTAAATCATACCCACCACAGACTCCCCATAAATGCATGGCACCGTGCTGACCATATCTGCAGCTTCCAGAAGTCATTTTGCAGAAGCAAAGGAGTGGCTGGAATGATGCAGCCTGTGTGAACAAGTACCCTATTCATTAAAGGGAGTTACTTAAAGTGAGTTACTGCACCTGTAAGCTGCTCCCCCCATTTTTTTTTTTTTTTTTTGAGATAGCTCATGGTGGCATTTGAAACTCATCTTGATTTCTTCAGTGCAGACATCACAAACTTTAGAGATGAACCTGCAGCACCTTTCTGCTACGTACACTGAGCTCTATGTCTTTCTGCCATATTAGCAATTGCAGTGTGAGGTGGGAACATCTCAAAGGCAGTGCCTGGTAAAAGTATAAATACCTCCTTTTTATTTTTTTTTTTTTCAACTGAGATGATTTTTTTTTTTCCAAAAGGGAAGCAGGAAGAATGAGGAACATCTGCTGTTGTGCATTGGACCAGAGAGATTTTGTCTCCTCTATGTGACAGCTGCTTCACAAAGCCTGTGAAGTGAAAGTTGTCAACATTTAGTTGTCGACAGTTTGAAATAACTGCAGTCTCGGGTCTAGTTAGCTCACGGAGCTTATCGGTGATCTTAATGTAACTTACACTAAGGTTCCACTTTGTGGAGAGCTGCCCGCCACAGCGTTTCCAAACGTGCAAAGCAGGGAGCAGTCTGCTTATGCTGCGTTTGCTTGTGTGCTCTGTGAGCACTTGGGTAGCGTAGCAGAAGACACCAGGCACATCTCAATCTGTCAGCGAGAGACCCAGTTAAGCCGAATCTACCTCCCCGTGCTGCAGCAGAGCTGTAGTTCCGTGCACTCCCGCCTGAATAGCACGCATTTTCTAGGTACAAAAGAGCATTTTGCAGGGCAGGCAGCTGTGAGGCATTGCTTCTGTCACGTATCTTGCTTAGCGGCACGTATGTCACGTGGAGCATGCCTACCACATACGCACAGTCCTCCTTTCCCCACCCCCCCCTCTCGTGTGCGGGTTCTGGCTAGCAGAGTCTCTCATCACACTTCTAGGAAAGTAGAAGGGCTGGGAAAGCATGAGCTTGTTTCCATGTTTCATGTTTCTCCATGAATGGTTTCCAGAAAAAGTGTCTAGGCTTAAGTCCCAAGTAGATAGTGAACAGGCTCACAAATGCACTTTATTTTCAGCTGTCTTCAAGTAACATTTTTAGTCTGAATTAAGATGTCTTGAAAAGCTTTGCAGTTCTGACAATTTAATGTTGAGAGGAATAAGTAGACAGTCTTAGGAACTGTGGTTCTTTCTTGGACAACGGCAGTTGTGCTGTTATCACAGGTGAATTTACCAAAACTACTGACTAAAACTTTAGTGAATGTTGAGGAACAAAGTAATAGAATGTGTTAATAGGGAGACATATTTCTCATCATCCTTCTGCCACATTCACATTCTCAGAAGTCACTAGTATTTTTATGCTTTTTTGTTTTCTTTTTAAAAGTGTTAACAAACAAGTGAAGCCTAAATACTATGATATTTGTCCTTAGCTAAAGAGTCAAGGTGTTTATTAATTTAATAATCTCCCTGATTTTATAGTTCATTGTTTGCCTCTTGTCACTTATACCCATGAATGACTCTCTTACCTTAAATAACTTTTATTAAAGTATTTTAAAGTTCTGAAGCAGAGTATAGTATATGAGTGTATGGAGGGATTATTTCCTAAATGATGTCTCTGTAAATGGTCTTTTTTCATTAACTGAGATAAAATCTGGATTAATAAGAGCTCTTTGACCATGAGCAGGAATAGATCATCTCCTAATTAAAACCCATTTTGTATAAAATGGGGCAAAACTGAGTTTATACCTTCTGAGCTATGTGGACCTGGGCTACAGCAAACACACTAATTTTTGTTGTACCTAATAAGACTATTAGAGAGTAGAAAGATCCTAGGGATCTTGCTTGCAAATCTTGCATTCCCAAGCACTTGACCACACTTCCCTTTTGCAGACTGCTTCTCTGCCCTGTGATTTGGAGCAAGCCTGGAACTCTTGTTCTTAAGCCTTGCACGGTAATAAAGCCCAGAAGGGAAGTGTGACTGCCCAAGAAGTATTTCCACATACTTTTGGTGAGATTTGTGAGAGTGTAGCGGGGAAATGGGTCTACCATGTGTTCTTACCTTGCCCTGTTATGTCTAGGTAATACAGCGCATATGGTCTCCTCTCAGGAGTTCGGCGAGCAGTGGGAGAGTGCGCGTGCCATATGTTCTGCTCTACCTAGTCACTTGCAGCAAGTTAAGGATGATGTGGCAGCTTTAACTTATAATTTCCTTTTATTGGTGTGTGTCTCAACTTTAATGCCCTCATTTGCATAAGTTTAAATAACTGTGTAAATTATAGCTTTGAAAGTGACATATGGTATTTTATGTGCACATCTACCCTCTAATGTATACTTCAGGAATACAACACTTCGACTAATAGAGCCAAAATGCTACACTAGAGAGATGGTGCTGGCTTCTATCGTTTCTACATTTTATGCCTGAAAGAAAAAAAAAGTCCTTTCTATTCCAGGACTGTTATATTATGTAGGAGGCAGTTGTGTCTATCAGGAATTCAGACTGAACAGAGTATAACACAAACAGCACGTCACACAGAAGGTGAAAGTAGGATTTCTGGTGCCCGAGCTGTTAAGGTGCTTATTGACACAGCGCGATTATTTCAGCACCCTGGACAGGGCTTTACTTTGTCATTGCTCTTCCGCGCTTCTGAAATCCCCGGACGCTCCATGGCTAGTACGGCATGGCGGTTGCATGCGGCTTTTACTGTGCAGCAGTGAGTTGTAGTAAGGTGTATTCCATGGTTCTTGGTTGATGGAACTGCCTTTTTGCTTTTTGAAGTGGAAACTATTATGCTTAGGGTCTAGGAAACAATTTGTACTATTTAAGAGATGCATTGGTGTCATCTAGTTGCTTTTTTTGTTGTTCACGGCCTATAACATGGGTAGCTTATGAGTAAGAAGGAAAATGAAAGTACATACAAGAGCTGTATTTTATATTCTAATATCACAGCATTTCATTTTTTTCCCCACACACTGTGTTATTGTTGCATGCTCTATCACCTCCCAAAAGTGCAACTGCTGAATATGCTTCTTTGTAATCAGAGAAATAACAGTGAATTCCTGCACGACCCATACTGGTGCTGGTGGCACAGTTCACAAAGCCTTGATCCCTCCCTTGCCCACTTTGTCCAGCTGATTTGCTGCAGGCTTCCCAGATTCTCAGCTAGCTGGGAATTCTGTCATTCTCTAACCCCATATTGCAGCTGATTGCATCCATCTTCCTGATTAATTTCCTTCTTGAAATCCTTCCGGGAATCAATGCAGATTGATGTTTTCTCCCTGACTCGTCTGTTTCTATGTTAATCAGCATATTTTTAAACTAAAATAAAGATCCTTCTGTTTCTCGGAGACAAATATGTGTCTCTGTTAGGCACAGCATAACTTTATGTATTGATTGAACAGATAATAGTTCCACCACTCAGTCTTCTCCCTCTGTCTACCTTCAGAGACTAGGGTGATTCCAGCCAATTCATTGCCAGCAATAGGGTAAGTTTCTCTTCAGCTCTGCATTTTCTTTTCTCCATATTCATGGTGCTTGTTTTGGAATGGATATAGTACTCTCACCCTCACCAAGAGCTGCTTCACCTCACTCATTTCACAGAATATTAGCAGAAGTGAAGAAGTAAATACCCCTTGGTTGTGTTAGCAGAGCCAAGGTAGCCTGTAAAAGCTGAGATCCAAAGGGTACATAGACAGAAGAGATAGGGTAGGTAGCCAGGGGAAGGGGAAAAGAAACCTCCCTCCCCTTTGTGGCCTGAGCTGTTAGATAGCTCAGTGCTCATGGAACTGTTTGACTTCTGAGTGTGTTTTTCACTGTGGACTATCCTCATACACTGCACTTTTTGTTTCATAATTTTTTGCACATTAATAAGTTTACTAAGTGTAATAGACAGAAGGCGTGATTATAATCAGCGTCTTTGGGATGACACAGGATTTGGAATGACTGCATTTAGAATGACAGACACTGCATCTTGCTTCTCAAGATGCCATGGCACGGGGCTAATGGCAAAGAAGGGAACAGCTTGAAATACCTTCTTATGATCTTCATTATATTAGCTCTAATATAATTTGCTTAGCAGTTCCAGAATTTGCTCCTAAAAAATCCAGTGGGACAAATGGCTGCTTCTGGCATGAATGAAAAATTGAGCTTTACACACCACTTCTCTCAAGTGCCGTAGAAACCTCAGTAACAGCGAGAGATGTGCAGTACAGAGTAAGTCAAAGAACTTTCCAATGTTGCAGTTAATCTGCTGCAAATTGAGAATCTTGTCTGAAATAACCACTATTAAGTTGATTAACTTGGATATATTTTTGTGCATCGTAATAAAAAGTTTTAAACGTATTTCAAATTTCTCAGAATATGGGTGGCCATACTCAAAACAAAAAGTGTTGATGCATAATATTCAGTTTCACCTGTGCTTTTTGTTGCAGCGCACTTTTTCCACTTCCTATACTATACCTGGATTGTACTGTATGGAGGGGAGTATGAAAGGAAAAGGATGGATGATAAGATTGATTAGAAGGGTGTCAACATGTTGCTTCACATCAGCAAAGCGACAGTAGCATTTTCTTCAAATTCATACTAATGTAGTTGAAAATAGGGCTGGATCAAGTTCTGTTTTTCAAGGTCTTTGAAATAATAGCATGAATATATGTGCTTGAAAAATGAAGGTAAATTCAGGTGGCTCCCAAGAAACCTCTCTTTTGAGAGGAGACAGAGATCTGGTATTTTTTTATTTCTTTAAGGGTAAATGAGATGCCTTAGTTGATACGAAAATTTATATACCAAGAAATTTGAACGAACCAGAATTCTTCTACCTATAAACCCCTGTGTTTCAAATAAGAATCCATATTTAAGTTTTCAAAGCCCAGATTATAACAACAATATCAAGTATATAATAAATGATTATTTTTACATTCCATAGGTATTTTAAGGTGATTTACCACTACCACTCTATATTCAATGTGCATATAACTTCCAGGTGTAAAAGTGGAATTTTAAATTGAGGGAGGGAATGCTTGTTTTGATCTTCTACTTTTCGATCTTTTTGTGTACCGGAGTGGGACTCAAGAGACCTGAGTTGTAATCCCAGCTCTGCCACTGGCCTGTGCTGACCCTGTACAAATTATTCACTGCCTTCATCTGCACTATTGAGAAAATGATATTGCTCTCCTTGGCAAAATGCTTTTGAGATTGATGAGTGCCACTAAAGAGTGAGGCACTGCTACTTATGCGTCTGTTGATGAGCTACTACACATATTCTTGCCTTTGGAGAAGAACAGGTAGTACAGCAAATGTGTTTTCTCAAAAATGCACCAGGGTTGTTTTCAGTGCTTCCTTCAATTTTTTTTCAAATTTTTTTTTGGACTAAAATATTACATATCAGTGGCAAAAGGCTTCATTAAGATGCCAAAAGAGATTGGTAGGTCAAGCCAATACCCATCTAAATTATGATCAGAATTACATTGCTCTGTACTATACATCATTTAGATCATCTATCCTCTTTTATTTGCCCACCATCTTGAATATTTATTTTGCTTATCACACAAAAAGGACAAGAGTGAAAAAATGCCTGGATTTGCTTTCACTCACATAAATAACAACATTCCTTGGATGAAGGCTGAAATGATCCTTAGCCAGTCAAGAGAAGAAATGTACAGTCGTCTCTCTCCTACCTGGAAGGGAGCAGTGTCTGGTACTGCAATAGCCTATAGACTGAAATGTCAGGTGCTGTAGGGAGCTGAAGAGTACCGAAATACTGATTTACACGTTCCTCCACATCATTGACCTACTTGAAACAACCTCTCTGGGACATAAGTAGCTGGGCTCTTGATGAACAGATGCTCTTTTCAACCATCTGACACAGCAGATTATATATAAAGTGTAGGGAAGCAGCATGGATGCGGCATACCTGGGCGGATTTTACTCAAGTTGTGCCTTCTGCATTATAGAGTAGCCTGGTCTTTGTTAGTTTAGTCCTTTGTTTAGTTTTAGTCCTCCCTCCCTCCCTCCCTCCCTCCCTCCCTTCTTCCTTCCTCCCTTCCTCCCTTCCTCCCTTCCTCCCTTCCTCCCTTCCTCCCTTCCTTCCTTCCTTCCTTCCTTCCTTCCTTCCTTCCTTAAAATGCTTTTAATTACTTCTATAACTGTATGTTTGTTTCATAATATTCTTTCAAAACGAGGCTTTTAATTGCTACTTCAGTGGTTCATTTCTGTAGAAACACCAGCCATATGAATCTCTCCAATCTCTTCCTGCTTGTATGTAAACTTACAAAGTGTGACTTCACTTTGACTTGTATTTATGCCTAAGTCAATATTTTTTTAATAGCACCAGCTTCTCTTATTATCTTTCCATGACAGTGATTATAGAAGCACACATTGAAAAGGAGGGAAAAAAAACATTTGCAAGACTGTTACTGTCCATTAAAGGTAGCTTGTCTAGGATATGCTGCTGCCAAATCTGTCTCATGTTTTTCTTTCTCCTCTCTCCAGGGAAAACTCCTCTATGGAGCAACTGTTCTGTCTATTTATAAAGGCAGTGCCTTGTTTGTAAGCAATATTGTCCTTCTTAGTACTGCCAGGAAAAAAAACACCAGCACCACCGTCTACCAAAAAGCCTTGCAATTTATCAAATGGTACAGGACTGAGATGTTAGTTCCTGTTATTCCAGCCCTGGAGTCAATATAAAAGGTGCCATCAGGAACCAGGAAATGAGAGACCAACTAGCTGATTCCAACTGTTTTTTCACAGTATTTGGTAAAGATCACTTATCACATCACCATTTTGAAGTGACTGAGAGAACAAATTCACCTAGCTGAGAACTGTGCAAAGCAGAGCTCTTACTCTCTGTTCTCTTGAGTAGTCTTTCAGTAATACAAATGTGCAATGATACAAAATGGCTCCAGGTCTTGGATTTAGACAATTAGGAAGAAGAAATCTGAATCACTCAGTGTCAGTGATAGCTTCATCCTGTATGCAAGATCCTGATACTTAACCAATTTTATGTAAATATATGAGTCTGCCTGTTTTTAGGAGATGTATACCAAATTATGCATTTTTTTCTTTATGTTTATTTTTCTTTTATTTTCACTCAATCTAGCACAGTTGGTATAGATTCCTTTAATATTTTTTGCTACAGGTGCAGGTTATATGTATATGCATATGTATTACTCTGCTTCCTCAGGCACCCATATCTTAACTAGCTGGACATGTTCCAAACTGACTTCTAGCTCCAATCTTGGTTGAAGTGCTGTTGATATTTGCCTTTCTGAGAAGAGGTGTTTGATCTGAATTGCACGGCAAGAAGGCACAGCCATATTCTATTTCTCACAATAAAAATAGTGAAGCACATTGTAGTTTCCATTCACTCTGGTTTCTCTGCATTGCAGCTGTACAAAGTTTATAATTCACAAGAGTGTGATTTACTCAGAAATGGTAAGCAGTAAAGTATATTTGGTTTCTTGTAGATACTTGACTAAGAACTTAAAAGACTGAAGTACCTGTTCTTAAGGAAACTCAGATATTACTGTGAAGTCTTTGAGTTCACTGCTCTCTCCTCTCAGATTTGGCCTTTCAAGATTTAATGAAATGCACACTATTCAGCTTTACTCCTACCCATTTCTAGTTTCTGTTATTCTCCATATAGATATACATATAGAAAGTGTGTACTAGAAACACACTTGTTGCTCGTTTTAATCTACTGATGGACTTGCAAGTACTACATAAATAAAGACAATAACTACAGGTATTTGCTTAAAATGGGTCCAGGGTAGTTGGCATGATTTATTGTAGGTCACTTAGTCTCTTCAGGGACTGATTTTGACCGTAATAGAGAAAATAATGTGCTGCTAGATGGTTGCACACTGGTCCCATTTTGGATGTCATGAGGCCAATGCCACTGGAAAGACCAATGCAAAAAAGAATAACAAAAAAAGATCATCTTGGCAATGCCTCTCTTCCTTGCAATGCGTGACTCAGGTGAAGGTTAATAGTTCAAGAAGTAATCAAATGTATGTGTGGTTTAGGTGTCCAGTCTAAGTACTTAAAAGTGTATGCAGTTCATCTAGGATGGAGAGAGTATTAGCACATTTCCATGTTTCATCAGCTTCCCCAAAAAGTTTGATTAGCTCCAGAATACCTAAAGTGTTTTCTTACAGTTATTTTTCACTGACAGTTTCACTCAGCTGTAACATTGATGCTCACAGAGTAAGCAATACATTCAAAGATGGTGTCAAATGTAACCACTGAAAAGAGATGATGGTAAACGTGAAGCAGTAAGAAATATTTCTGTAAGGTGGAAAGTTAGAAGGAGAAAACAAAGCCTCTTAAAGATCATGTGAGGGATAAAACATGGTGGAAGGGTTGTTGTAGTACACTTCCGATGTAAGAGAATAGTGAATTAATTGGTTTAGATTGGGAGAAAAGCAGTTCAAAATTTTACTGAAAACTCAATGAGCAGATAACAAAACTTTCGCTTGTGGGGAAACATTTTATAATTAAATAAATTATATATAAATAAACTGCACTTAAATTAAATGAAAAATATAGTTTTTTGAACTCACTCAGCTTTTTCACTTTGTTTTATTTCTGATTAGAGATGATATTTTGGTAATGAGAAGTGAGAGCAAATGTGTTTGGTTTACGCAGTGGGATTGGCCCAGAGGATATAAAGACAGTCGGCGTCTGTGACAGACGGAATATGGACGACTGAGTGCCCCTCTTGCATAGGCCGTGTGTTCATGGCAGAAAGTTGGGAGGGTGGAAGAAAGCAGGCAAAGTGCTGGCAGCAGCAAAACTGGCAATGAAAAATACAATATATTAAATCATTACTGGGCCTTGGAATATGATTAGTGACGTTAATGGAAAACGAAGCCACTGTGCCAAATGACTGTTGCTGGGTTAAAGGAGGCTAATTTGTGACATTACAATGAAATTAGGCATGCT
Organism: Eudromia elegans; assembly: GCA_003342815.1. Taxonomy (NCBI): domain Eukaryota; kingdom Metazoa; phylum Chordata; class Aves; order Tinamiformes; family Tinamidae; genus Eudromia; species Eudromia elegans. The sequence continues at coordinate 5,386,292 of PTEX01000012.1, forward strand.
GCCTTTGTTTCTGACACTAAACAGTAATAAAAAAAAGTTGCATGTGTTATGCATTTGTGGGCCCGCACCTTTGCTCCCTGATGTGAAATTTGGAATGGTGCAGCTGGGCTCGAGTAACAGAGGCGTCCATTGACTGTTGGATTGTGGAAAGTAACTTAGGGTAGATTTGTGCCCACGATGGGCACTGGACCAGTCAGCCCAGCACCAAGTTCTAGAAGGTAAGATGAAGGGCATATTAAGAAATTTTCTCATCTGTACCCTATCCTTTCTGGGAGGTATATAGTCTTTTTGCAAACCCTGTTTAAAAATTGTGGGGAAATATTTATTTCTTTTTTTTTTTTAAGCATGAATTAAATGGTAAATATATTATATTGATTTTTCCAAATTGTATGCTTTTACAAAAAAAAAAAATAGTGTCTTCAAAAAAACAGCAGAAGCAGCAAAAGTCTATCTTTTCAACATACGCCTCTGGGAGACTGTGAATTTAATATTGTAATATAATATAATATAATATTGTAATATTGTAATATGTAATTGTATCTATTTATCCATGTATGAATTCTCTATTTAGATTTGTTATGGCTAAAGTTGCCTTTACTGCACAGTGTTCGGTGCATACCTTTTTTGGTATTATTTTGTATGACTTTTTATATAACCTTCCTCACAGTTAAAGCTGTTTTTCTTAGCCATCACTTCCCCGGTTAATAATGAAAATGGCCTGCATGTTTTAAACAGTTTAAATATTTCATTACGGTTGAGCGCTTATTTCAGTTGAATAGCAGCGGCAGCCGTCAAAGTGGAATAGCTCCTTGGCAACTTCTCCGAGAGGGCAATCGCTTAAGCCACTCGCACGCTTCCTCTAACAAGCTAGTAGTAGTGATTGCCTAAAACATTTCATCTGGGTTGTACATGGGGATGCTACTGGCTTCTGCTGGGCCCAGAACTACTTGCTTGCCTACTGGGTTATACAGGAAACAGGAGGGATTCTCTTAACAGGGAGACTCAAGCTAAGGAGACTTTAGGAAGGGAGTTATATATATGCTGAGGGCTGAAGAGGCTATTTGAACTAGTGTTTATTTATTGTCATATGTGTCAGTAATAAACTCCTTTAAAAAAAAAAAAAGCATGAGTGTTGCATTGCAAGGAACTACACATAATTATATATTTGATAAATTTGGAAAAGACTTATGCATACACCATGAAACAGGTAACATACTGCTGTTTTCCTGAGCTGTGTGCAAAAAGGGGTATCAGAGTGAGGATGCCGGTCAAGCCACATTACTGCTCAGCAGGGACAGCTCCAGAAACTTGCTGCCCTTAATGCCCCCCTGTCACGCACCCTACTTTCTTCCTACTTTTCCAGGCAGGCTTTTTATACTGTAGCTGTATCTTTACTGGACAGGCTATTGCCTAGGCAACATTCACACTCAGAAATTACCACAAAAATACTTTGTGTCACCAGCATATACTTTGCATAATTTTATGTATATCCTCACTCAAATATAAGGTATTTTGGGTTTTGTGTGCATCCCTCGTGCTGAAGGTGGCACAGAACCACTTACTTTAGGGGGCTGATTCTCAGCTAGTGTAAATAAAGAAAAAAGAACCTACCTGAAAGTGAAGGGCCTGTGCCCTTGCATGGTAAGAGGAGGGAGGGCCAAAGTCTGGGGGTGTGGCTGGAGCCTCCCCGGCACCGGAGCAGAGGGAGAGGAGAGTGCAGAGGCTGTGCCGGGAGGAGGGAGAGTGTGGAGGCCACGCCGGGAGGAAGGCCGTCTCGCCAGGCCAGGCTTGGAGGCCACCTTCCAGCTCTGGGCAGCTCCGCTTCCATCACGGGCAAGAGGAAGGGGCTGCACCCGCTCCCCGGCAGCCCTTGGAGAGGGGCGGGGGCCGCGGGGCGCGAGGACACAGGGATACGCGGCCGCTCCGCGTGAGGCCTCTCCTATCATGGTCTTCTCACATGTAATTACTCTGCAAATAGAAGTTTAAATACGGGTTTGCTGTACAAAACAAAGCTATAAATACCAGCAATTAGGGTAACTGCTTATTATTTGTGGTATCTGGAGAAGCATAATTGTATATGTGACTGATCTGTTAGGTACAAAATATTCCGTTTGACGACCTCGAGCCTGTGTTCCCTCAGTGAAGCACATTAGTTTAAATTTATAATTCCCTCCATGTACCAGGAACAGCAGACATGTGAGTAACAATGTAGGGTGAGTGCATTAAATTCAAAATGCACCTGGGTTCAAATTCTACAGTAAATTTCTCTTGTGCTTAGACATTTGAGGGGTTTCCTATTCAATATATTGATAATTTCTATAACTTTGAGAATGTACTGCTATTAAACTAGTTAGAAACTATCAAACTACGTTAAGAAAAGACTGCTTGATGACTTGGTTAAATTGTTCAAAAAAGACAGTAGAGTATGGTTAAATTCTCATTATAATTCATCTAATTTCTTTTTCACTCTTTTTTTTTGCAGAACAACACAAACCAAAATCATAAGTAGGTAAATGGAAGCATTATTATTTGAAACCTAATAGAAAGACTGACCAAAAAATTGCAAGATATCCAAGAAAAATAGTTCCTCTTTGGTAAAACATGTTCTTCCTATGAGGACTGTTGCTATTTTTTTGCATTACATTTTTAAAATGTAATGTTGAACTATTTTTATAAAGGTTCATATGTCTTCCTTGGGAATTGAATGGCTGTATGAATATCTCAATTCTTGATTAGTAGATGTTGGGACCACTATGGTTTAAGCCCTATGGCTACCTGCCTTGCTCTATCACAGAGCTCTTTTGATACAAGAATTCTTCATGGGACCAAAGTAGAAAAAAGATGGGTTTCTTTCTTAGGAGGAGATAAACTATTGTAATTGAAAAGCCTTATTAATTGAAAAGCTGTATTCTATATACTTGAAATCATGGAATGGACTTTGAAGTTGCCTTTGAAACCACTGACTATTTGGTAGAACTGACTGTGACACTGACTATATTTGAGCATGCTAAACTGGTGGTGCTTGAGAGAGGAATGTCAATGACTTGCTTCCATTTAGAACCAAAATTTAGACCCATATAGGTTTGAATACTTCCATTTTAGTCTGTTTTTTATCAGTCTTTTTTAAAGATATGGAACACTAAGGAAGTCAGAGTAAAGCACAGATGTGTGTTAACAGAAAGGTTCACATGTAAGTAAAAACTGTTGAGCTTCGTTATATGGCTCAGCCTCATATAATATATATATATATATATATATATATAATCAGCCTCAGTGTTTCTTTTCCGTCTTGAACTATTCCATTTTTGGTTTCATTACTTAATGCGCCTGGCATCTCTCACTTGTGTTTCCTAAACCACTCTGCTTTTGCCTACCTCAGTGGATATGTCTACCGTAGTTACTACATGTAATTTTGTTAACTGTAGTGTGATATCAAAAGCTTTAGCATTTAAAATAATGCAAAATTTCCAAGCAGTAAATAACCTCCACAAGAAAAAAAAAAAAAAAAAAAAAAAAAACCCACAGAGCATATAACTTTTTTTTTTTTTAAAAAAATATAATTTTTAAGTATGCTTATTGCCTTTAGGTCACATACTCTTTAAAGAAACATTTTTGGAAAATGTTTCATAAGGTGCAAACTTGAATAAGATTAAATAAACTTAAGTAAAAAAGATGCCGATAGAACTTTGGTGGAGAAATAGGGTTAACACAGAAGGGAATGATGTAGTCTGGGGAGCCAGGAGGCCTTAGTGAGCTTTAGCAGCCACTTCTGGCTAGTGTCTCGTGTAGCGTTTGCCGAGGGAGCTGCACATGTTTGTAACAGCAAAGGAGCAGCTGCTCTCTTTGTGTGGTTTTGCAGCTCCTTTAACGAGCAGCTGATTAGGAATTGAGCAAAACCCAGTGTTCAGCACAAAACAGGAAGGTGTCTTGTGCATCTGAAGTGTGCACGTGACGTTCCGCTTGAATGGAAAAAGAAAGGTGATAGAAAGAAACATCATCTTCCCTCTCCCCAAAGGGACTTGACTTTTCTGAGGCACTAAAAATTAGTCTCCAGCATATCATGAAAGTTGGGCACCAAAACTCATCATCTCTGTGGTGTGTTTGTTTGTTTGGTTGGTTTTTTTTGGTGAGTTTTGCTCTAAACAACACACATGAAATTGGGTTGTTCTGACAGAGCTAACCTTGATCCTGTGAGCTGTTTAACAGCACCATCCTAGACCTCCATGGGTTGCGTCTAAATTTTGGGAGAGCTATGTTGATGTATTCCTTCAGTTCATGGTCAGCCTCAGTCAGTTTGTGGTTGTAAAGAATGGGAGAGACTGAGGGCAATGAAAACGCCTTTTGGCAGAGGCCTCCTCCTCATTAATCCTCCTGGGCACCTCCTGTGTCTTTTGGCCAGGCAAACAGAAGATAGATCCTGTTTGAATAGAGAGATATGACAGTACCAAGGTGTACGGGGTTATAATGGACTGGGATAACTTTGTTAATTTATATTACTTAATTTTATTATTACTTTATTGCTGGAATACATTATCTGGTAGCCTAATACTGTCACCTTTTCCTATCAGGCTACCCTAGAAAATAGCCACAATCCTTGCCTTTATCATGGAGATGTTATGATGATTATATTAAAAAGGCAATTAAGATTTGTTTAGAAATCTTCAGTGACCCTTCAGGGCACAGGCCTGCAGTTAATTGGAGAGAGATTTTTCCTTGAAACCTTATTTAATTGTTGGCACATGTACTGCCATGAGTAATCAGTGGGGCCCCATTTGCCTTTCGGCAGGAGCAGCCTCTTGGTGGCCAAGTAAACATCACCTTTTTATATGGGATAAATTGTTGGCATTTGATGTTAATTCAGGATTAGTATTACTTTAGAATTCCAAATGCTGTGTTCCTAACCATGACCCCGTAGACTACCGTGGTGCAATAGCTATTGTGGAGAATAAGGAGAATGATTTTGCTGTCCCCTCTCCTGCCATCCCCTCCTGCAGACAAGAAGTCCTTCCTCAAAAACCAGATTCAGTATGAAAACCCTCCAGGCTGTTTACAGTGGCCAAACACCTCAATCCAAAGAGCTGTCAGGGAGCAGGTATTAATCATGCCAATATTCAGCAAGCCATGTCCGAAAGCTTTCTTGTTCCTTTGGGCTTAATATGGATAAAGCAAGTAGAGAAAGAGAAATTGGAAAAGGTGGCTTCACTGATAAGAAAGCCTACCATAAAGTTTGAATTAGTGACAGTGCAGGAGATTTGCCTCTGGAGTGTTTCATTAGTATTGTGTACTGCCTCTATTGCATGTTAGCTTTCTGCTGACATGTCACCTGAGATAACAACATCATTTATTTAACGGGCACCGGAAAGAAACAAATTAATTCCCCACCATCCGAAGAAAAATGTGAAGACTCAACACATTTGCCGTACTCCCACACTCACTGGAAATTGTTCTACATTTATGATTTACATGTTTTTCTTAGTGAAACAGCTTTTTTTTTTCCTCAAAATGAGATGACAGATTGAACCAGCGACATAAATCCAGTCCAGGAAGTGAAGCAATGTACAATAACATTAAGGGAACAGCTGCTCCTTTTGTGTGGTTTGCTCCGTAGACTGCATTTGCGGAGCCTAACAAGGACAAAACCAATTAGCTGATTAGAAACTGCCAGAAATACGAGAGAGCACTTAAGTGACAACACAAGTAAATGCAATTCTTCAGTAATCTTGCTCAGCACTACTGAGCTAAGGGTTTCGAGGGAAATCACTGAACAGTATATTGTGTCTAAGATGATATTTATCCAACAGCCTTTTTCTTAGATTATTTAAGAGATCTTGATGAAACCGTGGCACTAAACACGTACAAGTTCTGTAGATGAAATGGCAGATTTTAATAAACAGAACAGCTGAGTATTGATCAAAGTTTATACTCCAGAGCTACATAAAAGAAGGCAGACTCTAAAACTGAACATTTTCATAGTTTTAGAGTAACATGAGGTAGTTATTTTTACAAGTACTGTCTCATTTAAATGTAAATTTGGGGTTCAGTTATCAAAGTGATTTTTTAAATCATTCTACATTTCTAGGAATCTAGGATCAAAGTAATTTATTGCACTTGCAAGCCACCTATTGAAGACGGCTGGTTATGAGATGTGAATTACCTTGAAGGTAGACTTCAGAGTAAATACTAAAAAAAGAATAAAGAGGATTCTGGAGGACCCCATGTTTTAAAAATACTGTCTGTGCTTTTCAGCTCTCAAATGATCTCACCAAAATATAATTCTTCAGATCCTGTCTAGACTGGTACAGAAAGACCCAAGGGGGGAAGAAAAAAATGGCAGTTATGGTACCTTTTGCACTTGGGTGCTCCACAAAGCACTCTAGGATACTTCTATAAATTTATTTATTTATTTATTTAAATTATTTATTTATTTGCAAGTTTTGTGATAAAAGGTGGTGAGCATGTTTTTGTTCAGAGCAAATTGAATTGAAGCTGCTGAGCTGTATTCTTTTGTCCAATAACAGTGGTAAATCTTGGGCGACTTCGCAGCAGTCAGGAACTATTGGTAAATTGTCATACTGGCAGGATGGGCACAAGTTTGAACCCCTTGTTTCAAGGCAATGCTGGAGACAGAATATACCTGTAAATGCTTATCCACAAATTGTAGTCTGAATGAAATAACATGTACATAGTTGTACCTGTACTTGTATTCTATGTATCTGTTTATTTGTATCTGTATAATAGTCTGCTAGTGTTATCATTAATATTACCTCTCCTTATTTATATCATTCTAGGGTAGAAAGAAGTTCTAAATATTGATGGATGTAATGGCATATTTTTCACACATTCATCTTAATTTTGATAGAGCTGGCCTCTAATGGATGTGAGTTTAAACTAATGTTAACTGATAGGTTATAAATAAAAGTCAACTGTGGTTATAGGTAATTAGAGCTAAGGACTGTGCCTATACTGGAATGTGAACTGCTGACTTGAGAGTGGTATCTAACAATAGTCAATGAATTCACCAGTTTGGGGAAGAGTGTGTTTGTTGTTCAGTCACGTGCTTAGAGCTCCAAACAGCATGAGCCCATTAACACTCCGGCAGTGTGGCAATGCAAAACATACAGGATGGAAAAGGATGTCATTTTGTAATAGCACAGGCTCTGAGCTGGGAATATTTAGTCAAAATGCAGTTCAGCCAATGACTGTATTAGTTAAGTATTAAGCCCATCTTGAAAATCAGTCATCGAGCATCTCAAATGAGGGCTAGCCCAGCCGGTTCATGGCTTTTCATTCGATCCAGGAGAGTCCTGGCTTTAACATGCAAGAAAGGAGTCATGAGGCTTCCCTGACACTCTCTCCTTCCTTGATTGCTCCTTAGTAGTTTTTGTTCAGACAAATGAAAAGGGTAATGCTCTTTAAACATCCCTTTATAAAGGTCTTTGGTAATTGCACTGTCTGAATTCAGGTGTCTAATGAGATTAGACTCTTTCTTTACAGAAAATAAATACTAGCCTTTTCTCAGTTCTGACCTCTTTAGGAATAAATGCTTATGTGAGCCTGTTCTGGAAAGTGGCTGCTACTGAAAGAGCAGTTCAGATATGCAAGGGGAACCTGAAAACTCTTTTCCTGTCTCTCTGTTATTTCAGAGTGCATCAGCTAAGTGCATATTTTGTATTGCCTATGAACCGTTATGTTAAAAGAAATCAAAATTATTGTGTCTGTGCTGCTTTAGATCTTTAAACAAGTTGGGAAGCGTAGGCATTGAGAAGGGGATAATTTTAGTTTTGGGATTTGAGAAATGGAATTCTTCATTGTTGATCCTGGCAGTTCTAATAATTTTTCTTTTATGTTTTGGAGAATGTTGCTATTAGAGTATATAAAAATGCCAGTTAACAGTTCAGTAATAAGATGTAGTTGAAAGCAAAAGGATCACAAATGTCTCAGGGCATGCAGCAATATTTCCTTGAAAAAGTTAAGTAGATCATTTTAATTAGCATGTTTAGTCTATGGAGAAATCGTATATGATTCTGTAAACAGGTAGCTGCTCGTGAGAAATGAGAGTTGCAGGTCAAGGTGTTTTGGAAATGCAAGATTGGAAGGGACCTCTTGGGTTGCTAACTGCAGCTCCTTATTGTTTCAAGCAGTGTTAGCACTCCGGCATATTGGGGCCTCTTAACGCTTCTAGAGCACCATGCAGCTAGTTTTTAGTCTGAGAAGAAAATAGGAGTTGCATCGGTGTCTTCTGTTCCAGGACTGTTGCAGAATCTCTTTGTTCTGATGATTAGACTCTTTTTTTTTTTTCTTTTTTAATTTATAGCCTAGCTAATCATGATAATTTTCTGTTCATTCTTTCTTGTGCCAGCTGTGGCCCTTCCCCAGGTGATTTTTTGTCTTTTGTTGTTCTGTTACCCGACATATTTTGCTGTTTTAACATCTTAGCATCCATTTCACTAGACTAGACATAGTTAAGCACTTTTTTTTTTTTTTTKTCAGACAGACTTTTTCATTTATCTCATCATTTTGGCAGCTCTTTTCTGCACCTTTGCCAAGGTCATTATAGAAATACTTACAAAGATTGCTCTCAGGACTGATCATTGAGGAACTCTCTAGCCTGAAACTTTTCATCAGTAATCACTTACATTTGCCCTTTAGTTAGTTGCTTGTTGACCTTTTATTCCCTGTGTTAATCCTATTTTCTTCAGATACACTAATAATTCCCCATGTGGCACCATACAAGAAATGCTTTTCTGAAATGGTATGTATCTATCACATTTCCATTGTATTAAAAAAGGCAATGCCCATTAAAACTACTGAATTAATTTTGTGGGATCCTCTTTCACAGCTTCCCTTGACCTTCATCACTTTAAATATACTTTTCTAAAAGCTTCCTGTAAAAACTTGCACACAACTGTGATTAGACCTACTTGCCATCAACTGCCCATATTTCTTTCACCTGCCCTACTTTGCTGTTCTTCTACTTTGTTCTGTTATTCTGATAGAGCACAACGCAAGGATCTTCCTACCTGAAATTCCATCTTCCAATTCTCTCAGAATTTGGGGCAGAAGCTCTCCTGTCACCCTCAGTTAAAGCTGCTTGAGTGTTTCTTCCATTGGAGTTGTAAAATCAACTGTTATGTTTTGCTTTCACTTCTTCTACCTCTATTGTCTTCCTCCCTGTAATCAATATTTTCATCCTTATTAGGCTGTAATATTAAGCTCTGCACCTTCCTCACATTAGACTCATCCCTTCTTCATTTTTCTTGTTTGTGTTTTATTCATATAGGTGAAAAGTCTTTTAATATCTATTCCAAAATCCTCTGTCACTTAATGATTACAATTCTTGCTTTATACCCATAGTTCTTGCCTTAAATTTTTTATGCCAATCAAATTCCTTTTCTTTTCATTGCAAAAGTTCTTTGCTTATTTCCAGCACCTTCCTTTCCCATCTAATCTGCCTTTTAATTTGAGAATTATAATTGGCTGGTTACTTAAGTATAGAGGTTTTATCTTCACTTTTATTGTCATCTATATCAGCTACCATGGGAACAAGACTAGTTTATTTATTCATTACCAATTCTACCTTGTGTATATTGTATGTGTACACGAAGTGCAAATACTTAGAAGGAATAAAATGTATTTAAATCATTCAAACAGCTGGGCCCTCTGGCACTTTTTGTCTGTATTTCCATACACCAAACTTTCAAACAGTTTTCTGTTTGTAACACACTGCACTTATGCATAAGGTTAGGCAGATATTGAAAAGAGCACCATGACTACTTCACTCAGGTTTTAATGTAGAATAAGATTGATGCAGATTAAATAAAAGAATATGCTTAAAACTTGATCTTTTGGTATTGGCTTCTCTGCTTTGATGATTAGACCAAATTAATGTTTAGATTGAGTGTTTGTGTTTTAGAAAATTGAAAGGAAATAGAAAATACCGATGAGATGGTAGCTTGTTCACCAAGACAAGATGATTGTGGAAATGTCTAGGAAGAAACACAGCACTCTGGAGAAGAAGTTTTAAGTTGAATATGGAGAGCTGAAATTAATAGAGGAGGAGATGAAATATGAGGACAAAGGCAGGGAGGAGGTCTATTGCTAGGCAGACATGAGGAATGAAGGGGAAAAAGGGGTCAGGCAGATCAGAGGCTTTAGGTACATCACTGCAGTAGAAGTGAGTGCTGAGCTGTAAGTATAGTGATGACTGGAAGTTCCCAGTTAAAAGAGTTTGAGAAGACAAGGTGAGAAAAATAGGGGCTGCAAGATGCACAAGCTGGAAGAGGAAGATGGATCTTCTTTGGAGGCAACCACAGCTTCACAGATGCAGGGTAGTTGAAAATTAATATAAATTAATGCAGTGTACTAATATATTATAATAATTTGTTCAGCTCAGAAAATGACTGTATGATTATAGTTGTGTTTGGGTTAATTAAAAAAAATGTTAAAATAGAAAAAAAAAAGACAGGTTGAAGCTTAATTTGCATTTAGATTTTTAATCTTTATTTACCCACCAAAAGCGATAGGGAAACTTTTCCGAACTTTCCTGACCTTATTCATCTGGATGATATGATTATTAATGGGGGCCTTTTTTTGCATTTTGCAAGTAGTGCAGTGTTTTTCAAGCTTAGGAGTAATTTGAGTGCACCATAATGTGTTGCATTAAAAGCACCATGAATTTTCTCTGACTTGCCAAATGCTGGGTCACTAATGTAATTTAGTTTGCCATTAAAAAAAAAAAAAAAAAAAAGAAAAAGGTTTAATGGCTGTTAGAATTCAGTGCTAAGAAAAATCATGCTCCTTTTACATGTTTTTTGATAATAGATGTTGTAATCCTACTATGTTAGAGCTCTTTGGTATATTCATTTAGTAGCACACAGCAAAGCCTTGAACTGCCTTTCGCAAGAGATCATAGGGTTTCTTCTGATTTTTTTTCCATTTATTTTTTGAGCCATAGATGACTTCTTTTCTTCTATGTATAGCAACATTGTCTTGGTTTGGGTGCTTCCTGGTATCTGAACTAACAGTATGGCTAATACCAATAGCCATGTGCCTCATTCTGGGCAATAATGTTGAGTAATGATATCTGTAGGGACAAGAAGGGGCATCATGAAAGTTTTATGGGTCACTTGGCTTGATGAGGACGTGTGTGTGTGTCTGTGGGCGTGCACACGCAGATTTCTACTTGACTAACATCTCTTTCCACTTGAGTAACGTCCATCGTGAGAGGGAAGGATGGAGCGTGCGCTTCAGAAAAGAGGCAGACAGACTTTCCCAGAGCTCCTCTGGTTCCCTGCTAGGCTGGGGTTGCAGTGTACCTTAGAGCACCCCGTAGCTATCTCAGCCTTATATGCAGTGAGCAAGGCAGCACTGTCCCCTCTCATGCCTTTGAAGTCCCAGCTCTTTCCTCCAGGTGAAAACTAAGGAGCTGTGACAGGCATTTTGCTGCTTGGTAATTAACTGGGGAGATGTTTCCATTTTCTTAACTGGTAGCAAAAGTACGTTTTTGAAAAATTGAGACTTGTGTCTTTCCTTTAAATGTCTGATCTTTGTCATTGTCACAGACAATGACATACATTTGGGGAAATAAGTGGATATAAATTTTAAAATGGAAGCTTACTCTTGTGCTTGTTGCAACACTTGGTGAAGGTTGGACCGCCCTGTGAGGTGGGACCTGCTCTGCACCCTAGCAAGGACCCAGACTCCCTTGTTCTGTTTGGTTTCATTGTCAGTTGTTTATTCCTCAGAAATTTCATTCTCAAGAAAAAACATCAAGTGAAGGCATAGATCACTTACGAATATGGTGACATAGCCTTTGTTAGTGGAGGGCTTCTGATATTATTTTAATGTCTTTTCAGTGAGAACTATTGGTTGGTGTTCTGATTTTAAGTATTTGAAGAATCTTTCCAAGGGTTCATTAAGCTATGTGGAGAAAAAAATGCCTTGCACAGCAAAAGAAATTTCCAAAGGAGTAGTAGCAACCAATGATGAACCTCATTCTGGTTAATGGAAAGGCTTACAGCAATACGGGACACGTGTGCAAATCTGTCTGCTTAAAAATCATTGGAGATACGGGATTTAGGGTAAAGTGATGCTGATGCTCAGCTAGTTTTTCAGTTGTATCACCAGTTCAATCAGTGTTAAGAAATTACTAAAGAGGTTTAAGTGATCTAAGGAATAGGATGAAAATACACTCTTATCTCAAAGGTATCCTGGTTTAATGTTTAGTATTGAGCATAGCTTATAAGAAACATTATCTAACGAAATTCTCTTTAGAAAAGAAAATCTATTGTTAAAAGATAGTGTGATATCAGTCTTTGTTATATTATCTTATAGTAAAGAAAATATAGTAAAGAAAATATAGACAGATATTCGGTTTTCTTACCTTTTCGTCTTCAAAAGTTTTGAATTTTCTTAAAGTCATTTTGCTTTTTGTCTCAACCCATCTATATATTTCATTTGTAAATTATTGTCTATTTTTGAAGAAATAATTAGGTCATTATTCCTCACCATTTGCAAATTGTTATTCTGAGTAAACCTCACTCCAGTTTCAGTCACAGCTGTGTTTTATAAAACCTCCAATGTTACACGCTGCAAAATACTTTTGTGGCCGCAGATTGCCCTCCTTTCCAACACAGTTCCTTCTAGATCCATGGTCTCTACTTCTTAAACGGTCTTATTGCTCAGTTGCTGTTTGAATGCTGTTGTAGGCTATAATTAATCACTTGTGATCTTGCAAAATGTAAAGCATTTATATGATGCTGGTAATTGACATTAAATTCTCCACAAGAGACAGCCTGAAATAGGAGCAGAGCTGGGCCTTGCATTTATTTGTTCTAGACTGGTGCTGTTTGATGTGCTAGCAAGCTTGCCTTGAGACAGCCTCTGAGGTAGGTTGTCCAGATGTCTCTTTTGAGCTGTAACCTTGGATATAATTTTAAATGTTCCTATAATACAGAAAAGGAAATAATATCAAGAGCAATTTTTAATAGCATATGACAAAAATTGAAATACTATTCACTTCCCCCAATCTTTAATAATCATGATCTATTTTTATATGGTATCAATATTATTGAAAGTATCTATCAATAAGTATTATTTCTTGAAATACTGTTTTGAAATATTAAGAAAAACATTATGTATTTAGAGAGGAACTCATGTTTTGCTTTATTATATGTAAAGTACAATGTTCTTAAATTTCTTCCATTTTAAAAAACTAAATGAGTATGTTCTTTTCTCAGCTAGCCTTCAGGCTTTGTCTTTGCACCTGCTGTGCCTTTATTTAGATGATGGTTCATAGATTATTTTATCTGTTGTAATGGTCTTACTTAACTGTCATTTCTTAGTAGGAATTGCAGTAGGTTTTCCAATAGAAATAGTAGTGATGAATACATGTGGGAATTTCTGGAAGTAACAAGGTGCTATTTGCTGACTCTTCAGAGTCAGCATCACAGATAGTGAACATTTAATGTATTTGAACTCTTTGTTTTATTGCTAACATTCTATTTTATTCTATTTATTTATTTTACTTTTGTCTGTGTATTTTCACTATTCGCAGCACACTGAGCTTCTGATCTTAGGGATCTGGGATCCCATAAAAACATCAAGATGAAATAAGAAATTTACCCCTCACTCTACACCTACTCCAATAAATCAAACAACCAGCAATCAGGAAAAAAAAAAAGATTAAGGAAATATTCAGTTAGTACTTAACTCCTTAAATAGACTCCTGTAAAAGCAGATTGTTACTAATTTAATTCCTGTCATTTTTTTAATCAACAATGACATAAATCTACAATACTGTGACTACAAAGCGTGATCCTCAGCACAATTCCAAAATGCTGAAAACTGAAATCACATAAAAATGAGGGAAAAGCTGCCTTGGTTTGAAGAACTGCTATATTGCTTTGATTGTTGCAATCTCATTGTTGCCTTTTGGGCTATCTCATTGACCGACAACATTAGAAATTTTGGGAGGTGACCAAAACTGAAGAGAGGTATGAAGCAGATTTTACAAAAGTGTCTAAATATTGTATTTGGCTAACTCTCATGAAAATCCATGGAAATGAGATGCTTACTCATTTACATTCTCGTAAATGCCACTTGGTACTTTTGTGCGTCTTCAGACATGTAAATACCTTCCTGTCTAACCAGAAGACTGCATGTACCAACTGAGAGTGCCAGTGCTGACAGATATCAGGTATGATCTGTTTGAGCTGGGTCTGCAGTTACTCTAGTGGTAACCTGGTTGCCAACTGAGTAAAAAAAAAAAACCCCACTCAACTAAATAAATAAATAATTGCATGTCAAGAGGACTAATTCATGTATTTTGAAAATGGGGAGACAAAAAGTAAAATTACTTCCATATGACACATAGCACTTAGAGATTTGAGAAATCCTGAGGTAAATCCTAAATCCCTGGCCAAAAATTAGTAATTAGTATTGCATAATTCACAGCTCTTCAGTTTAGCATCAGTCTCACAGTACAGCAAAACTCACCATTTGTAAGCTTGCCTGGTTTGTAGAAAACTGACTGAGACTGAGAACAATTTGCTCTGTCCTCGTCCATCAGACAATAGAGCGCAGGTGATTTAGAAAGAAAACATTTAATCAAGGAAAGTTTTACTTAAGCCACCTGATGATTCATCATGCAGCCTTTGCACACTGTTGATTGTGCCTTTCTGAGCAATCAGTTAAAGAATATTTAAATAGCCTGGACAGCGTGTGCGACTGCTAGCAGGACTATTGTGTTATGAATTGCTGCTCAAGTTTGTTTCAGCTCAGCACAGACTGGCAACATTGCACTGAGTCAGCCTTCTGTTTTTTTTTATATTGCATTGAATACAGTGCAATATAATATTTATACAGCAGAGTAACTTCTGATTCCATTAAAATAGTTAGCCACATTATAATATTCCTGGACAAAATTTTGAAATGGAGTTAAAATGCGAAAAAAATTATTTCTGTCTTTTCACTACCTTTTATATGTGTGTGTTCATAGGCTGTAGAAGTTGTATTTCTATCAGTAAGAGCTGCTATTCAGTGCTAACCTGCAAGAGTCCTCTTCAAGCACAAAACTACATGGAAGGGCCAACAGAGGCCATGACAAAACTGTTATTTGGTGGGTCAGGGCATGTGTACTGTTTTAAGAGAAATGAAAGAAATGTGCAGAATAGAAGGAAGCTGAAAATAACTGTGCTATCTGCAGTTAGAATAAAATAATTTGATTAAAAATGGAAAAAAAAAAAGATAATTATGATCCAAATATTGCCTAATATCCAGATTATGTCCATGTCAATTGGCTTATTACTTAGTATTCTCTCAGAGGCACTCAGGGAACCTCTGATATTACTGCACATATGTTACTTTGCAGTTTTTAAGACTGATCTGTAATACTAACAAAACTTAAGAAATCCGTAGTAAGCTAAGTAGACTTCTGATGCGCTTGTAATGGATTTTTGTAACTGACACACTTGAAGTAATGAGAGGTTTAGGAAACACTAGTCATGCCATTTTTCTCACCACGCAGGAACTGTATTAGTGAGTATGAACTTATTTTGGTGCTCCAAAGTCATTGTGCAATACCAAAATTGTGTCTGCTTATTTTGAGGCTTGAGACAAAGAAAAGCATTAATCAGCAATTAGACTGTGTTGTCTTTCAGAGTGCGTAGTTGAGGTGGAAATGAAGGGACTATAAAGCTGCATTTCAGCTACAGCCCCGCAGAAGGCCTGTGTACTATTTCCACCTCCAGTAGGTGTTCTGGCATTGGGTCTTCTCCTAGTTAAGAAGGTAGTCTTCAGAGACAAATCAAAGTCATTAGAAATATAATCATTACCACATCTTAGCTAATGTAGAATTACAGAACAGACATTGACACATTAATTACATTAATGTTATACGTGCATGGTATTAATAAAAGCTGCAGATCCAACAGGAAAAAGAAAGATGGGCCGTTGTGTGCTTTCCTCTGCCAAGGAAACACTAACCATACAATCAGCAGATTTGTTTGTCTGAACTAATATAAAAACCTCATGTTTAGTGTTATAATTTGTACCATTGCTGTTGAGAGGCTCTCACTCTTGTGAGTTGACTCTGATGTTCCTGTTTTTTCCCCTTTTCCGAGTTGCAACTGTAAGAACTAGTCGTCCAACTGGTGTTGACCCATTGGACAACAGGAACTTCAAGGTTAAAATACAGAGCGCTGCCCTTGTAAACAGCTCTCCGTTGTAATTTACCGCAATTAGCTGTCTTTATGGGCTTACCTGTCTCATTGCTTGAGTTTAGAGCTTTAATGCTTACACAGGCAGGCAAGCTTCTTGGATACTAATATAGAAAGAAGTGATGATCAACTACTCTTTCGTTTTTAATGTGAACACCAATTTTCAAGGGAGCTAATTAAAATCTTTATCTGATCCCTAGCTGTGAGAAAGCTCTGCCTGGATGCACGTGATAAGTTCCTGCCTTCTGGGATTTATAATTTGATTGTATTTTCTTCAGTTTCATGGCTACAGCATTTTTTTTTTTTTTTATGATCGTAAGTCTTTGCCAGAGGAAATAGCAACCTTCCTTTTAAACATTGCAGCTGGGAAACAGCACTTTGCAAGTAGATATTTTTTTCTGTGTGAGAAGAAGGTGAAACTTAATCAAAGCTGTTTGTAGGGGAAAATACTTCTTTCCAAACTCATTAGGTATAAGCTCCTGTCTTGAACAGAATCCCACCAGAGATAATGTACATTATCTTGATAATCTGTAAGCTCTTATTGCCCTGAGCTTTGTGAAATTTGTTTTGTCATTTTAAAAAGGACATATAACATTTTCTAGATAAAGGTTGGCATACTGAACATCAACTGTACAATGTCAACAAACACCTTTAAAATCTTAATTTGGCTTTACAAGTTATCAGCTGGTCACATCAGTTAACTTTATTATTTACTGATTGGTCACATGCAGAGAGCAGGAAAACAGAACTCAAACCCTTCACTTTCTATTGTATTTTGTTTTATGTGTTTGTGGATTTTTTTCCCCTTTTAGCATTAAAAAATCCAGCAAGTTTGTTTTCCATCTTCACTGAAACCTCATACGATCAGTTTGATCTTGTATTTTGTTGTCTTTCGTAAACTGAAGGTCACACTCATAGTTTAATCATGAAATTGTTCCTTAGGAGCAAGTAAATGAGTTGATCAGTTTGAAATAGGTTTGCTAAGAGAGGTCAGAATGAAGGTTTGAAGATAGGACTTGGCACAGTATAAGGAGTTCATAAAATTGATGTGTTCTCTCTGTAGTGAACTGTTGCTTCGTACTTTTTAGTGTATGTTTCAGCATTCATATGGAGGAAAAAAACGTTTCTAGAATATCAGAACAAGATGTCTGCCACAGTCTACTTTGGCTATGGTAGAAAACAGATATTAATAATCTGAGATGTAGCCAAAGACAAAAAAAAATGATGCTGAGTACAAAAAGTGGAATTTGGAGGAATAATTGTTGTATTAGATTTTTAACGAAGGCCAGTAGCACAGAGAAGTGTTTAAAATACTTATTTTGGCTCTTCTCAGTTCAATGACATCATCAACAGTGATACACATGCTGGTGCAGACTAATGCATGTATTTGAATATATTTATTGCTTTGCTGATTTTAAGAAAGAATATGTAGAGCAAAGGATCAGTTCAGTTTAGATTCATGGTCTCTACTTCTTAAATGGCCTTATTGCTCAGTTGCTGTTTGAATGCTGTTGTAGGCTATAATTAATCACTTGTGAGCTTGCAAAAGGTAAAGCATTTGTGTAAGCTTAATAAAAATAGGAATTTTATCCTATCTTCCCATGGGGAAAAATATTCCCAAAGAGAAAGTGAAAAAAATAGCCTTCTGAGACACTGGAAGACACATGATGGCCTTAATAGTGATATGTGAGGACAGGCACATTTTCTTGAAGGGTACCACACAAAGATATTACCTGTATGTGTCCCAAGTTCGCTTTTTTTAATGTGTACTCAGTTAAGCACAGCCTAATAGAGTGTATACAAATGTATAAAACATCTGGCAGGGTTAGATCCCAAACTGCTTGTAGAATAACTGTTTGGAAGGTTCAGCTGCACTTCACTCCCGGGGGGTGTCAAGCTTCCTCAGGTGCTTTTTGAATCAGACGCTTTTTGTAGGTGACTGGGAGCCTGTGCTGTAGCCATAGGTGCCCTACTACCTCATGGCATGGGTGGCACGGACAGGCCGAGCTTCGGCCATCTGAATTTGTTCAGCAGAAAGGGGTTTACATGCGGTGCAGTGCAGATCAGCAGATCGGGGGTGACGCAGATGCATCAGACAGCCCTTTTGCCTAATCCCTTGAATACGTAGCCGGCTCTTTCCTCGCCTTTGCTCAGGGAAAAATATAGGGCAAACTCTTACTGGAACAGAATGATGAATCCATGAATTAGACCAGGGATTTCTTAGATCTATGTAGTCCAGCATCCTACCTTCCACAAACCACAGCAGATTTCTGGAAAAGATAAACAGATCGGTATGTACGCATTCTATATGTATGGATTCAGTTTCCCCTTAAAACTGTGTAAACCTTTTTTGCATCCCAGACATCTTTCTGAGAGTTTGATAGATCATCCATTGAACAGAATACTTTTGTCCTGGTACCAAAGTCTTTTGTTTGTTTTAAGCTTTGTTGCTACCAGCTTCCTTTATAGGTTCCCGCTTTTCTCTATATGATGTGATCCATAAATATATTATACATTATACAGAACTCTTAAAAGCGGTGTAAGCATTGCTTAGGCCCTCTGTTTCAATACAAATTATTCTGGAAAATGACTGAAACTCTGTTTTGCAGTTGGATTTATTTACCAGCAGCATTACAGTAGGACAATATCATTTTATAGCAGTGATAAGACCTAAGTTACCAACTGATACTTTTCCCTGCAGTACTGAGTTGGATGCCTGGTCTGTGTTGATATTCTGCAGTATTCTGTACATGTCGTTGGCAGAGATGGTTGCTAGAATGTTTGCAGACCCCATTTGACCACCAATAAAATGCACTGAACCCCTAAAATGTAAATTTTATTAGCGCTGTGGTAGGTATTCACATTTAACAGAAGTTATGTTAGAAACAAGGAGAAAGACGTTTCTGGATTTTGCTAGATTTTGCTAATAGGTTGGATAGTTGCCAGGGATTAAAATAGAACAGCAGGGAGGACCTATTGCAAATAATATGAGCTAGAAACATATATATGTGTTGCAGTTCTCATTTAAGATTATCATCATATCACAGAGGCTTTGCATTATAACATTTCTTGAATTGAATCTTAAAAACTGTATGGTAATTAAAAATAATTTATGCTGAAGTAGAGATTGCACAAATCTCTGCGTCTGTCACATGAGGAATGTAGGTCAAGACTGACTGAAAGATCTTGCTAACTGAAGATGCCTGGTTTTAGGAGACTTGTTGTGGAGTGGAATTTAGTTTTAATGCTAACTTATTTCAGACTGTGAAATCAGTGAAAAAATAGTAAAGATATAGTATGTTCTTTCAGAATTAGAACTTTGTGTTTTGTGCTCCTGAACAGTGATGCTCTGTGAAATTGTGAAGTATCCTTGTGCGATTAAAAAAGAAAAAGGAAAAATGAACTTTAAAAAGGGAAAGCAATGCACATAGTGTAGAGTTACTGTTTGAAAATATACATGTGAAAGCTTATCATCCCACTCATTTGCGATGGAGAAGGTGGAAGGAACACATCAGAAAGTTGCTCAGATCAATACTTGTATGTTCTGCATCTGCTTATTCTAGTCTACAGCAGAGTGCCGGCCCTCTCAGGAGCTGTCAGTGTGCTGACACCATCATGTGCTGCGTGCCAAGCAGGGTGCTGCCCGTGTGCCAACGACTGCCTCTCGAGGAGAGGCTACCTGCTGGCCTGTATTGCACTGCAGAAATTCTAGAAAGGAATATAATTACCTTTTTTTTTTTTTTTTTTTTTTTTTTTTTTTTTTTGGACAGCAAGGAAAGCAAACTTACATTATCTTCAACTTCCCGTTGTTCTGGTCGCATGCTTCCTAAGCACTGATCTTTCTTGTTAAGAAAGTCTTTTCCTGTCATCTTGTGAATAACAGCTGCCTTCTCTCTCTCTGTTTCTTTCCCAAATATCTGTAGTATTTGGAGGGTCTCAGAGAATGAGATGCATAAGAATCTTTTTTATGCAATTTAAAGAACAAGACACGAAATGTGGAAGAAAACTTCCTCCCCCACCCATGCGTCTTGTTTGCTTTTTGCATCTATATGAAAGACACATGAAGGTTTTCCACAGAGACTGTTAGTATTCTGGCACAGCTCTCATTTGTGATACACAGATCTTCAAAGTGCTGACAGATGCAGTATTTTACAGAAATGCAAAGATTATATTTGTGTTTCTGTAGGCATCCTGTAAAAAAAACCCCAAGCATTCAGCGCTTTCCTTGCTGCGCTGTTCCAGAATGTTCACCCCATCTGCTTGCTTTTCCTGCTGCATTTTGTGTCATTAGTCATGTTCACATGTATTTCAGGCTGCTTAATTTCATTACGCAAAATATTATGCACTGTTCATCCAATAAGTGACAGAGGTTCATTCTGCTACCCAAGGGACTTGTAGAAGGAAGTTCTAAATCTCTAAGAAAACCTGAAAATCCTTGTTGAAACATGGATCACGTTTCACTGTTGCCTCTATTAACATACTAAAAACTTACTTTATTAAGTTAGCCATATCTTCCCAAATCCCAACGGCTAACTGCGGTCTTCTTAGAAACTGTTGCTTCTACCTGGGAATTCTGTGTGCAGCTAAGATCCCTCTGCAAAAGCAAGGGTCATACTTGAAAGCTTCCTTTTAGGTGGAGCTAGTGTCCCTAAAAAGACCTCTTGGTAGGGGTGGTGTGAAGAGTGTGTGTCTGGCCCTTCCTGGGAGTATCACCCAGGACAAGCAAAGTGGCAAAGTCTTTCGGAAAGCGTCAGAGGTCGAAGGAGTAAAAGAAATCTCTTGAGGTTTATTTTTTTGAAGAAAGTATTCTGAATGGTATATAGAGACCACTCACTGAAGAAGGTGTTGGGGGAATCCTTTAATTTCCTTTAGAAAGCAACCTGGGCCAGCAGGATATGGAGCAGCAAACTGGATAAGCATGGCTCGCAAAGAAAAATACCTGACTCATGATTAGAGATTGTCATAAAGCCTCAGAAAGAATTTGAATTAAACCTTGAGTGCTTGACATTGCAACAATGCTCCTTTATTACCTTTGTGTTTTCCATCCAATAACTTTAATTTTACTTTCTTGTTTTGGTAAATAGTCCATCTAGACAAGTCACAAGGTATAAATTCATTGTTGACTGTGAAAGCTGGAACGTTTTTAAATAGCCTTTACTGATGCTTGTTGCATTAAAGCCCTCGCTCCTGGAGTCGTTTAGAGGATCTGCCATTTCTTTTTTGAAGGAAAAGGCACTGTGTGTGGTGACATAAGTTTTGTTGTCCCACAACTTCAGTGACTGTTCAAAGCAGTTGTGTTTTTGAGGCAGACTTTACTCCTTAAAAATTGGAAGGCAAATTAAAAATACCTGCTTTTATGGGAATTGTCATTGTCTTTACTGATTTAGTTAACCATATTAGTTTGTTAATACTTAAACAATAAAAAAGGAATGTTTGAAATCCAAAATACTTTTATATTCAAAGTATATTCAAAATACTTTTAACGAACTTTTGAATTGTGCAATGCCTTTGTTGTTTAAAAGAGTCTTAATTGCTGAAGATGTTTACTGTCACAACTATTATCAAGACCTTCAAAAAAAGTAAAAGTGTTTCCCTTCTTTATTAAGGAAAATGGTCAAAATGGGACTGAGGATGGCTTTCTGTGTTTTTGTAGTGTATGATTAAGGTATTGGGCAAGGATTCAAGATGAGAAGGTTCCTGAAACCAGACTCCATCTGACTTCCAGCATATTGTTTAATTTTATGTACCTCAGCTTCCATCTGCAGAATAAATATGTTGATATAGCTTTACTCCTAGCCTTTGCCTGTCTGAGGGATGTAGATGACAAAAATCTTAAAGATCTGTAACAGGCTTTTTCAAAGAACTTCTAGCAAAGTAAGCATTCAGTCTGCCCTGAGCTTCTAGCTATATGAATCCTCCTAATTTACCAGTACTGGAAACTCTTTGAAAGAAGAACAGAAGAGCAGTAAGGAGAAAAGAGTGAGTAAGGTATAGGCTGAATAGTGTTATGAAATTGCTAGAGCTTAAAGAAGGAATTTATTCATTGCACTTTGACCCCTAATGCAAACAATTTTGAACTTGCCTGGTTGTGTAGAGAAGGGAAAAAAATGTTTACATGAGTTTAAGACGTTCTGCTCTCAAATGAATTCATTGAGCAGTCTAGCTAACCAAAACCCATGGGATACAGCAGAAGGGAAATACGACCTGTGAGAGATGTCTGTTATTCACCACACTTAGCTTGTTGATAAAATTTGCAGAAATATATATTGTTGGCACACACTAAAAAAGCAGTGCAAGTGAATCAGCGCTAAAGAAAATTTGTGAATGTGTTTTTTTTTCTGTGTGTCTTAAAATCCGATCCACTGGCGTGGTAGTAAACATCTGACAATCAAAGGCTGAAAGGCACTGAAAAAAACAAATATGCTTAAAGGGATTCTTAAACTGCATTTGTTTGGGCAAAGATGGAAAATATAGCTGCATAGGTAGAGCCAAGTGTTTACATGGAATATCTTTCTCTTAAAGGGAAAAAAGAAAAGGGATTTTTTTCTGATCTGTGAAGAACCTAAAAACTGACTGATAGAATCTGCTTTCAAGATTTCCCTGCGAAAGGAAACTGCGTTGATGACAACCATATAAGGTATTTTAAATAAACATGGCTTCTCTTACCTTCCATACTCTGTTAAATGCCATGTGTGATGCTTTCCTAGAAATAAAGTGAAGGTAGTAAATGATTTAAAGAAATAGTTTTATCTGATGTAAAGTCTATTGAATTAATGAATGTTTAATTTTGTGGCAATGCGTCACATTTTCTACTGCAATGGAAGGCAAAATAGTTTATATATATGCACTTGCTGACTGTTCAGATAGTACTTTTTTTCTTTGCCTTCTCTCACCATCAAGCTGTGTTTCATCAAATCCCAAGCTGTCATGGTTCATTATCCAGAGATGATCTTGAGCAGCCTTGCATCGTACAAAAATATGCTGTGGCATCTGCCTTTGTGCACCGCTATGCGGATCACTTCTGAGTATGTTTGTGTTTGATTTATACATTCAGCAGTGTGTAGTTTTGCACGCAAATACCTTGAACAGTGGAAGAGGCCTATATTGCACTGCTGCAATCAGGCTGTAGCTATGTGTACCTTGTTTTTTAGCTAATGAGTTCCACTTGAGTTGTTTTTTTTGCCCAACTCCATCTCCACTAGGCAGTCACATTGCTTCCTTGGTCCAAGACATTTTCAAAGCTCCCTGTGCTGATGGTTCTGAAATTAGCAGCTCTGATTATAGCGTCAGTCTTGCATTCTGGATCTTGTATTTTGACTTCTCTGACTTTAGGAGCCATAAATGAATTTTATATCATTAATAATGGTTGTTTTAATAGACAACATTAATGTCCATACATAAATATGTCTCCTAATTACATCTTTATTTCCTGTAAGGTACTTATATTGGTAATAAGCTATTACTCTTTTTAAAAAGACACTTAGTAAAATAAGCTCTGTTATATTAGTTAGTTACATTAGTAAATAAAAGCTTTCTTTACCCATCTAATTTACATTTCTATAGAACTGTTATTGTAAGAGGAAAGGGAACATATTTTTTAGAGCTGTTTTAGGGTTGTTTCACTGCTTTTTTTGGTGGCATGGCATTTGGAAATTAGTTTATTATACTACTACTGTTATTACTTTATCTGAAAATACTTGCTTCAACATCAACAGTGAAAAATTGTTACTACCCTTTTTAGCTTTGTTTCGGTACTTCTTGCATGGATAGTTGTTTGAAATTAGTTAAAGAAACTGGCGTTAGGAAATACATGGATACTTTTCTTTATATGTTGACTCTAAATACTGGGATTTGTTACAGCTTGAATAGCCTTCACCCAGTCACTGTCTTCTCTAGGGATGAAGAGGAGAAATAATCTTTTTCTGTTAAGATTCCCTGTAATTGCCAGACAGTGAAACATTACACTAAAATGACTCCTTTTAACAGTCTTTATAGTCTGAAAATATTTGTGGGACTTCACGTGTATGTCACAGTTTCCATACCAATTAAATGTTTATCCTACCAGGGCCTCAAGCCTTCATTGTGGTTAGAGCTTTTTATGCGTTTTCTGTTTGTTTGTGTGGATGTTTCACAAAATACTTGTGGAAATGGAGATCATTCTCAGGTCAAACGAAAAGCAACAACAGATAAAGACAATGAAATGTCAGAGCACTTCCCAATGACAGTTAACAAAACAAGGGAAAAGGCACATGAAAATCCAGAGCAATGCATCCTTAAAAATAAACTGTCCCTCAGGAAAATAACCCACTTGGAAAGAGTAATACTATCCTTTTGTGCTGTAGAGCAGACTCTTGTGAGACTAACTCTCAATCTGTAATTTTAGCAGTGGCTCTCATTTTGCCCAAAGCTTTCCTTTTATTTTCAGTACTAAAACATAGTGCAGCTCTGTGCTGAATGCGGAAAGAAAAAAGAGAGAGAGAGATTGAAAAAATATTTTATTTTCTAATTCCCCTGCATATGCTTCTGCTCTACCAAAATGTGAAAATTAATTCTATTGAAGTTGTAGCGTGTTCATCAAAGTGATAAAATTAATTTTGATCTTTGTTCACTATCGTGTGTTTCAGTTACAGACAGCTTCTTCCGAGAATATGAAATATTGTCTATGAATATGTCTGGGAGTTCAGTAAGTTGCCAGTGTTTAAATCTGTTATCGCAAATAACTCAGACTAATTTAAATGAAGGTAAATGTTTTGAGATCTGAAAGTTGAATTTGATTTCAGCAGTAGCTTCAAGGACTTGCATGCACATTTGAGTGTCTCGTGCCCGGAGGTGGATTGCTACGAAGCAGATTATCCACATATACCCATGAGCTACAATAAGGTTCACAGGAATGTTAAATAGAGTGAAGTTGTCTGTAAGGTAAATACGAAGTGGAAACATAAAATCAAAGCAAAAAATGGAATAAGAATGAATTCAGGAATATTTCAGAGAATCTACACAGGACACGTAAGAAGGCAGGAAGACCTGGCGTGCTCTTGCAGGCAGTGAGTGCAGCAGTGGACTCCAGATAGTTGGTACTTCTTACTCAGCCAGTCATTCCCGTTCATAGAATTTGTTTGCTACTTATTTCAGGGCTATTAATGTCTATATAGTGCGTTGCCACTTGGATTGAAAGAGGTATTTTTTCAAGCACAGTCTTAAGTATTCCATTGTGCTAAATGTATTGCAAGGATTTTTTTCTTAAATACTACTTTTCATTTAGTCATACTTGCGGTATGTTGATTTTTGGTGTTGACTTTTTAGCCCTCCATCCTCCTTTTTTTCCTACCATATTGTTACAGTAACATGGATGAAAACAACTCTTCTCTTATGGGAACTGCTACTTCTGCTGCAGTTGCTTTGGACATTTTAGAAATATGAGGTGCTGCTCCAGGTCTCCACTGAAGAAATCCTACATTGCACAAAGGAAAACTGTACATGTTGCAGGTCCAGAAAACAGAGAGTGAATTTATGCAGTCAAATTTATACTTTATTAAAAAGAAGACATCTTATAAACTATGTCTGTTATCTCTTGGAAAAAATAAATGTTTCCTATATGTTCTTGAAGTTTGTTGAGAAAAATCATGTTTTCCCAACTGTAGGATATTTTTGGGGGTTCTTTATTTTTATTAAGTTTATTAAGTTTTTATTAAGTTTATTAAGTTTTAAAATTTACTAGACAACAAAGTTGTGTATAGTTGAAAGATATCCATGTAATGCCTTTGGACTGCTCAAGAATAAAGTACTAAGGCAAAAAAACTGAGATGGAGAGTCTTGTTAGAGTTTGAAGACTTGCCTCAAAGATCAAAGTTTGGTAAACCTATCTGAATATCTGGGTAGATAAATCTTTGCCTGCTTTCTTTCTTTTCTTTTTTGTTTTGTTTTGTTTTGTTTCTTCTTAAATCTTCCTCCGGGAGCCAACACTGCACTGACAAATGAAAATCCCTGGACTGTAGAGGGATACGTCTTGCTCTCGGTAATCATTTACATCTTAGGTAAATCATAAAGCACCAGTGAAAAATGAATTTAACCTAAACCTGTGATGCATTCAGCAATTAAAAATAAGGAGGACAATCAATGCAAAAAACACTTCAATTAATCTTTTGGAAACATTAAGTAACGCTTTATGTTACTGACTTAGCTGGAAATTTAAATGATCTTATACTGGCAACATATGTTGAAATAAGACTTTTGGGTTTGCTAATCAAGAATGAATCAGACATACCAAAGGGTTTTTTATGGCAAATTAAAATTTCGCAGAAGTAAAATATTTTAGTGCAGGTCTTGCCCTCCCCTGTAAGAAAGAGGATAAAATTGCTGGTGCCAAAAAAAAAAAAAAAAAAAAAAAAAAGGTTTCTTTCTTCCCACAGCGCTACATTCATTGTGTCACAGTCTAAAACAGCAGCAATTACACATAAGCAGTTAAATAAAATGAGAACAATCAAACAGTCAGCTCACTGAGCCAGAGGTGGTACTTGGGATCCCTGCTGGTTCTCCCAGTCAAGCTCAGCGTCAGTGATGGTCAGGAAACAGGCACTCATTTTCCTGCATATGTTTGTGAGGTTGGGGGGACATGGCTTTTCTTTCCTTTTTGGCATAGAAAAGAAGAAACTAAAACCACGTGGAAAAAAATAGTTGTGTGGGTAAAGCACATGCCTGCGAACACTATGGCAAAGTTTTGATCATACATGGGAAGAATATTGTGATTTTTAACTGGCTAGCTCAAAATAGTTTGTAATTTATTTGATAATAAGAATTATAGCAGCAAATTCTAGCAGGAAGTATAGAAAAAGGTATAAAATGCATACAAGGCCAAAATACATGGATCAGCAAATAGAGTCTTGCCTACTATGAATCTTATGTTCCAGAATCTTATGTTTCCCTTGCCAGAAAGAGGATAGGTAGACCATAAGTTTAATTTGGTTCAGCAAGTCTTTGGTGCTATCACAGGTTTGATCAAGCGATGTGCACATCACTTTGTGACAAAAAGAGCCATCAGGCCTCTTCTTCTGGCTACCTCTGTATCTGAATGAATCAGGATAGACATTACAAGGAACCCCATTTCAGAGGAAAGGAACAGATGTGGTGTTGGTCTGAAAAGCACTTAAGTATCTGGTATACCTTGGAATCATGAGTCTGAACCACTCAAGGGTTCATGATAGCCTAAGACCTCAGTTTTCCTGAAAATGACCTTAATGCCCATTCTTGTTGCAGCACTGAACATTAGCAGATTCCCAGTGAGATCAGGCGCCCCGCTGGTGCAGAAGGAACTGTGCAATGTGGCACATATGACCTGTATCATCTCTTTTGGCAGCAGCAAAGCTAGCTTTGAATCAGTTTAAGCAGCTCATGAAACTCAGCAGCTTTGAGCCTTCGCTGAAGAAGGCTAGGGTGAATTGCCACTGACACCTTCATAAGCCTTAATATGCCGGCGTTCTTAGTATTAGAACAAGAACAAAATTATATAATTGGGCTACCCAAATTAATAAGATCTGTTCCCAAAGTCAGTGCCCAAGTTCTCTCTCAAGCAGTTTAAACAACCAATGAAAGCAAAGGTAATATTTTCAGGATAATCTGGAAAACTCAAGCCTTTTTTTTTTCCCTAATCTAATCTCACAGACATGTTTTTATGTTAATGCAATAATACTGGTTGCAAGGGAACTCTTCTTTCTAAATGCCTATGCAAATGCAAAACAATACACAAACTATTTTTAAGAAATAATTTTTATTTGCAGCAGAGCTGTTCTTATGGTAGATACAAAATTATTTTCTGTGTTATATTTCTTTATTTATGCATTACTGATGGTAAATATGGCTGAAAACTTGTGCCAGACATGCAAACTAGAATTGTTATTTATTTTTACCATTGTACAATTTGCTAGCCAAATATTGCGTGACACAAAGCCCATTGAGCAGATCGTGCTATGGCAGAAGTTTGCCTTTAGACTTTCGTGTATGGCGTTGGAAAGAATGTCATTATTTTCCTTCTTCAAAAGTATTCAAGAATATCTTCCATATTACATTTGATTCACGATATATATCCAAGACATATAAAGCTTGTGGAAAAGAGAAATGGGTGCCCTAGAACAAGCAAATCAACAGATTAAAGGCAGTCACTTGAGATGTAGGAGATGGATGGTCTCGTTTCTAGTCTACTAGACTCAGGTAAATCTGCCATGAGCGTTACGGACCTCACCTCTCCACATCTCTAGACCCTTGATTAAGGCACTCCCCCAGGATGAAAATTGTCCACTGTTATTCTCCCTCTACTTCTGTGGAAAAGAGGAGGAACTCTTTGGGAAACTGGATGAACACTGTTTTCTGCTTTATTCCGCATTGTTTCTCTCTCACAGTATCAGAAAAGTGGTGACTGGCTCCTTTACAGCTTAACAAATGGGTTGGTACCATTTGTACAAACAGCTGGTGTCTTTTTTGTTCTCACATTAAAAAGACATGATATGAAACCCTGTATCTTTTTAAAATACAAATTCTTATCTGGGTCTGACAGATCACATCACTGTGAAAGGTCCAAAATTTGTGGTTCTCCCTAAAATTTAATTATCTGGCACTTTCCAACGGCAGCTTGTCTACTTCTGACATGCAGAATTTCATTTTGTTCAAACATCTTTTGTGTGCATGTCTCCTTGATATTGATAACAGTGGCTTGTGGTAATGCTTATCTCCCCTTGATTCTGAAAATGTAATAAAGATGGAAAATACAAAGTAATAGCTACATGCATTAGTTAGGCAGGCGTCCATCTAGGTTTTGCGTCAGACTAATATTTAGAAAAGCATAGCTGCATATTGCTGCCTACGTTTTTCAGATATCTCCAGAAACAGAGATCATAAAAACAGCTGTACCTTGGCAAACAGGACCACCAAGCCGATTAAATCATTGTCCAAAGAAGGAGTGAACCAAAATAGGTCTTTTTTGTTCACTCACGGGATTTTAGTTCCATTTTGCGGATAGCTTTCTGAATAAATTGATAATTGCTAAAGGCTATGGTTCTCTCTATACCGTAATTTGGACTCTTCAAGATATTTGAGACTTGCAATCAGTCTCCAAGCCAGGAGTTTATGATGAAGGTAGAAAGCAAAGGGGGAAAGTGTACTTTATGATCTGTTGTTTTGAAATAAAACAGACATTAATAATGGACAGCTGCAAAAATCTGTGTGGACTTGCAAACATGTAGAGCTTAATGACACCTGTGTAAGGATTCATACCATTAAAAACTGAGAATATGAATACAATAAATTGGAGTCTTGCATTATGAATGTCAATTTAAATGAGTAAAAATACTGGCTATTTACATATAGAAAAAATGTTTAAAAACATGACTTTGATTTTGTGAGACTTGTGGATAATGAAATCACTAGCAAACAGAATCATAGAATGGTTGAGGTTGGAAGGGACCTCTAGAAAACATCTAGTCCAACCCCCTGCTCCAGCAGGGACCCCTAGAGCACGGGGCACAGGGTGGTGTCCAGGCGGGTTTGGAAGATCTCCAGAGAAGGAGACTCCACAGCCTCTCTGGGCAGCCTGTTCCAGGGCTCTGTCACCCTCACAGGAAAGAAGTTCCTCCTCACATGGAGATGGAGCTGCCAACCAACCAGAAGAAACAAAGTTTACAGAATTAGATATTTAAATTTTGTTATTTATAAAAAGAGTTCTAAAAATGTGGCTTTTCTGAATCATATGTAAGCTAAAAGTTACTCTTTAGTACATCAGAAATAATTTTCATTTTGAAGACTTTCATTATGAGACTGTATTTGGAGAAAAGCACTCTTCAATATGGTTGCATTTCAGAATTGAAGGGATGAACAGACAAAATTTTAAATCATTTAATTTTCTGAAATTTTGCAAATCATATTGCAAGCCATGGAAGGAAATTTACAACTATATGAGATACTTTTTAAAGTGTGTCTGTTTAAAAGATGCAGTGTGTTTCTGTGCACGTTCTGCTTGCTTTTACAGTGCTGTCTGTGCGTAGTGGTCCTGCTGTGGGACTTTCACTTTGTAGCTTCAGCCCTGTCAAATTCACTGCAGACTGACTGAAGATTGTGGTGAGAAACTTGTATGTTTGGTTAGCTGGATATCTGAACTGTAAAGTAGAACAGCAGCGATCTGCTCTGTACTATGAGAAAACTAAAAGTGTTTTGGCTGATAGGTTTTCCATAGGGCTTGACAGAGGCTGTAAACAAGTTTAAGAAGCCTGGTGTTCCACGGAATGAGTCTGTGCCCGATACGGCCTTCGTCACAGGGAAAGCGGTGCTGGAAGCCAGCACTTGTGAGCTCATCATATGGTTATCTAACGGTTTGTGTGATAAAAAATAAGTATTCCACCACTGTGGGAAGCCTGTGCTCTTTAGGAACTGAGTGCAGGTGAGGAAGGTGCATCCTCCTGTAGATCGATGAAGTGACTGAGTGACTTGAGTCTTGTAATGCCTCAGAGCTCAGACCAGGTCTCATTTGTGTGACAGTTTCCAGTGGGGTTGTTATAGCAGACTGAAAGGTGACCTCCTGGCCAAGGTGCATGATGCTCTGCTGCTTGACCTAAAATGATAAATTCTGAAGCAAACAACTATCTCTCATCACATATTTATTGAGTCTGGGTCCAAGAGAAGATGTGTTGTACACACTGCCCAGGGTTTTTTTGTGGATGTGTATGCAAGAGAAGGGGGACAGGAGTGTCTATTATGGTGAGTTTAAGCTTTTCTAAATCAGGTTTAAAGTACTTTAGAATAAAACCAAAAAAACTATCAGAGGGAGTAGGTAGAGACAAGAGAGCACTTCCATCTCGTCATGTCATCCCATCGCCACCGTATTAGGAACATATGGCTGCCGCGACTTCGTATTCCGTTATGTTTTGTAACCTTGCACACTGTATAAAATAAAAAATGCATTTTTAATGGAGAAACTATAAACAAAGGTAGGTCTACTTTTCAGAGACTAAAGAATAGACACGTAAGAGCACATGGACATCCTTAAAGTACGTGGTTGGTCTTGGCAGCAAAGATGCGAGGTAGCTTACTGAATATCCTAAAAGACAGCTGCTCTGATTTTTATTTGACAGCAGGACTCTAACCCACATCAGTTAGAATGTCTATGTGTTATACGGTATAAGAACATTTAAATAAGA
Source organism: Eudromia elegans (assembly GCA_003342815.1). Lineage (NCBI taxonomy): Eukaryota > Metazoa > Chordata > Aves > Tinamiformes > Tinamidae > Eudromia > Eudromia elegans. The sequence continues at coordinate 5,417,688 of PTEX01000012.1, forward strand.
CTGACAAATTATTTTTTGCACCGACCAGTCATAAGTGGAAGTTATTGGCTGCAAAATTTCATTAGACTTCTGCAAATGTTTACACAATTTATATACAAGGGCATATTTCACATATTTCTAGGTTCAAAATTAACAAGTGAATAGTTGTTTACGAGACAGTAATGCACAGATCACAAACTACAGCTTTTCTTTCTAGTGTCTCTATCTGCTGCTGCTTCTCTATACAGTTCTGCTTCTGCTTCTTCCATCAGCAACAAAATTACTCTTTCTTTATTAATGCATTCGTCACACGTGCTGCTGAAAGATAGATCATGCTACAGTGAAGAATGTTTTAGAATATGTGTTTTACTGACTGTTTAAAAACAGCATGGGAAGTTAACAGCCTTGCAACTCTTTCTGGTGTGTTCTTATGTGTGGTGAATGTTATATAATAAGTCTAAGAAACCTATATTCATGCCTGCTTTATGTTTAGAGTGTAAGTGCATTCATGTGGCTGCTGAGGTGCACTCTTTTTTTTTGAGCAGCATGACAAGGTTGGATGAATAATGCTGAGTTGCTGGTTATTCAGTTGTGAGGGAGCTGTTTCCCTTACATATCAGTATATTCCTCTTAGGAAGGGCATGAAAGTAATTTTTTTTGAGCAGAGAATTTTTATATCACCCTGTTGTATCCAGATCTCATGGGATCTGGGAATATACATCATATCCTATGTGAAAGTAGTTGAGCCAACCTTCACGTATTTGAGAACGTTGATTTCAGCAATGCAACTGGGGATCGAGATGTTTGCCCACTAGTCACCATCACCAACTAACCAGCAGAACTGCATGGGCAGAGCTGGAGATAAATCTGAATCTAGTTAAAATTACAACACTATGTCCATTAGCTTCAGCAAGGGTAATTTTTGAGATAAAGTGTTGCTGTCACTCAAAGTGTTAAATAAGCAGTTGGGCTAAGCAGGTGGTAGGCAGAGATCAATGACTTCCCATTAGACAATAGGTAATTTCTCTGTTGGAAATTACTCACATTCCTAAAGAGGGTCATATACCAAATTTCTTATGCTTGTTTATAGTTGTAAGAAATTTGCTGGCCAAGTGTGTGTTCTCTAGAAACAGGAAGAGAGCAGGAAATGGGGTATGCATTTTGGAGGGTTACTTATTCTGGTGTATCTCAAGGCAGCGTTGTGCTTGACACTGCATATATGTAAGGCAAGATAGTCTTGGCTTCACAGGGAAGTTCTCTACTGGTTCTCTGCTGGTTTATGTGCGTACTGGATCCCAGTACTACAGCAGTTCTTTTCTGTGCAGCTATAAACCAACCATCTTTACGTGCGGTATTAAATCTGTACCAGTTTTGACTTCTTATATATTTTTGTGTGCTTATATAGGATTTTGTTGGGAAATAGTTTAATATGAAGACATAAGGCTGCAGATTTGGATACATTACTCAGCCAGACATTTGATTAAATTTTGTATAAAACCATTTGCAAGTTTGTAACAAAAGCTCAGTTATCTCTGTTTTTTCATTTATCCACGTCACGACCTGTTCCAGATTGAAAGCAGATGTGCCAAACACTTTTACAAGTTTGTTCTGCCAACATTGCCAATTCAGTTATCTCAAGCTTTGCATCCCGTAGGCTTTGTTATGTATCTGAAGCTTAACAAAAAGTTCCTGAAGCGTTTCCTCAGCAGATATGTTCTTCCATCTAGAGGGCTGACAAACTTAGTGGATTAAATTGCAATGACTTCAGCAGGGATGTGCTTCTGCCCTCACCAGCCTGGTACATGGTGTCTCCTCTCAGGGAGTGACGTCTGCTCGTTTCACTTGGACCATCCTTGGTGCATCACATACAGCTCTGTTGAAACTGGTTGGCAGTTCAGGAGCTGGCAAATGAGCAGCTCATTTGTCCTTCCTTTAAGGGTAGCAAAAACTGTCTGTAGAGCAAGACAGAAGGATTGAGGCGATAATACCTTCTGCATCCACTTCTCCAACCAGCCATCATAACCATGAAACTAGGTAAGACTTTTTATGTCTTTAAACGTGCACGGTCATTTAAATCTTTAAACAATCCTGTCTTGGTTTGATAGGTGATCTTTCACTTATCCAGTGTGGGGTTGTGTAGAAGACAGAGAAAAATCAATCATCTGACACAATACGAATGAGGGGGTAAGAAAGAATAGGCAATTATAATAGATTTTATAGGAGATAATAGATGATATGTAATTAAAATAGATAATGAATCATAGGTCATCATTCTTTCCTGAAGCTTTTACAGATTCATATGGTGATGTACAAGGAGTAGCTTTCTGTTTCTTCAGGTACTTCTTCACTGTACTTCTGCTGTAAATTCCATTGTGTGTATGCTGTTTCGAAATGTTAGAATTATACAGAATGAGTGAATAAGGATGGAGGCTACAGTCTTTGTTTCTAAAATGGTCGTATTTCCGGAATTACCTTGAATTGAATCATGTGTGTCAGGGGAGGTGGAGACTGACCTTTGTATAGTCTAGACCGTGTCTCTGGATGTTACAACTACTTTTTCTCAAGCAAATGCTAGTCACCTTCAAATGTAAACCTAATACAAAAATATAATTTTAAATTGAGGTGAAAATATCTTTGTAATACTAAAAAGGAAATGATTTTAAATTATGCCCAGATAACAAAAGAATCTTCTTTACTTTCCTGTGACATGGAGCTTACCGTATCAGTTTCTTTTTCTCTTTTTTTTTTGATAGAACTGTGTTTATTTTTAGCAGACTTTTGTTCCATTTTGAAAACTTCAGAAATTTTAATTTGCGTGGATTAAGATGAATGAATGGATTAACCAGCAGGTTTGCATTAGATAATTTCAAGGTTTTCTAAATTTACTTTAAGTGCATTTTGTCTCTTGATCATGTGCATGATGAAAGAGTTCAGATATTTAGGATGAAGGACTACAGGGCACAACAGAGATTTTCCAAATTTTATATAATAAATCCTGCATGTACAGTCTGTGCTACAAAAATGCTTAATTAAAATCACTTTAAAATAGTTTCCATCTAGATACAATTTTTAGAAGAAATTGTATGGAAAGAGTCAGTTTCATAAGGGAATAAAACATGTCAGAGTAGTCCCCAGAGATTAGCTGGAGTAGTAAATTAAAACTCACCATGGCATATGCTTTCTACTCATTCTTCATAATTCACTTTCATGAATAACTTGTTCTCTTTTATAAGGTATGGCTTTGGGACAAGGAACAGCAATATATTTCTAGCTTCAAGATGAAAGATTGAATGTGCTACATCTAATGCTCAATAACTAAATTCTATCCCTATTTTAAAAATACGCTTAGAATAATTTGTTTGACCAACTTCTTTTCTCTTCCTGGTGATCTTGAAACTGTGTGTCTCTTGAACATCAATATCAACATGCAGGTGACTAAACTGTCAACAGTCTGATTCTGTATTTATCAAATTGCTTGAACTCTTTGCACCAGCAGACTTAATTTATATTCCATGTCAACATCAGCAATGCATGTAGCAGAGCCTTACTAAGCACTACATTAATTTGATGATTTTATTGTCTTTACTGCTATATTCTTAGGGAAGGCTCAGAAGAATGACGTGTCCTTTTTCAACTCCTAGAAACCTGGAGAAAGAAATAATGGTAACTTAAGTTGCCATTATATGATTAAAATCTTATAGTCACTAAGATTGCATTTTTATGCTATCAGAAAAAAATGTGTGTGTGTGTATGTACATAAAAATACATACAAGGATATGTATGTGTGTCTATGTATAGGCATATGATAATGTTTAGTTGTCTGTTGCTTATATACCAAGAAATTGGATTACAAGATTGCGCAGGTTGTTTCTGCTGAGTTTTTGCTAAAACTTTTTTTGTATTGCAACCACAGCCATCATATATCACACCTAATGCCATATTTATGGAGTCAATAATACAGAAAGTGGGTAGTTTTTCATTTTTGTGTTCGATTTCAAAACAAGTGTGGCAACAGAAATATACACCTCAAATAAGTGTGAGATAGAAGTACTTGAGATCATGTTGCAGGAGTGAAGTTTTTCTCTTGGATAATCTTCATGACATTAGAAAGATCTAAACTGTATCTAAACTTATCTTAGAGTTTGAGATGAAAAGATAACTTCATTCAGGCTAGTTATTATAGTTATTAGCCACACAAATTACTTTTGGGAAAACCATATCAGATATGAATCTGATTAAATAATTAAGACCTCTGTAAAATAAAAAAAAAAATCTTTGGTCTCATTTTTTATACCATTCTCATTTAGTTTGCTGTGGCATGAGAATTGTTTGGCTATTGATTAGTATAGTAGAAAGTTAGCTAATATTTTCAGTAACGCATGGGTATGGAAGGTGGTAAGGAAAAGGCAGTGTGGCCTTGTATCTGCTGAGTTCTAACTTCTAAAAATCTTCTATAGTTAGGAGTCGTTTTTTCTTCATACTGAGTGGCATAAACCTAATGTTTTGGTAGAGACTACAGCTTAGTATGAAGTAAGATGTGATAAATATTGTGGATACAGGAGTGTTTGAAACTATTGACTAATGTACAGATATCAAGAGATCTCCTGTGGTGTAGACTGCACAGTGTACATCACTCACTCTTAGAAGCCTTTTTTTCCTTCATTTCCTTCTCTAGCAGATGATATTTTATTAGCAGTACTTGTAGGAATGTATATCTAATCTGATTTAGTTTTCCTTTTCATTAATATTGAAAGGCTTATTTGATGATCTGAAGTTAAGATTAAATTCATTTTTCTTCACTCCTTCTTTTGTGTAGTCTTTTCCTTTCACTTTAGGTGATGGTAGTTAATTTTTAATTTGAAGTACCAACAGCTCTGCCTCTGTTAATGTCTAGCAGCTTTTGTTGTGAGTGTTATGAAAGGTAAAGAATTTGTTGGAAGAAAAAGGTTTTTAAATTTATATTTTTTTCTCCTATAGAGACAAAATTTCTGACTGAATTTTCTCTTTGTGTATTTATCTTTATAAACTCTTACCTTCCTTACTTATTAGTATTTGTGAAGCACCAAATATACTGAAGAACAAGCAGGAGAAAAAATGTTCTGGTATTAATTTAGACTAATGTTATAGGGTTGCTTGCTATACATACAGTTGGAATAGTCTTCTGGCTGTTTGGATGCTTAGTTGGACGCATCTTTGGTTTCTGAAGGCAATTATTATCTGAACACAAATATGTGGAGTCTTAATAATAATGGTATTGGGAGAAACTTGAAAGAAGTTAAAAAGGGAAGAACTGAAGAAGAAATGATCATTTTGGTAAGTTTGGTTTTGTTGGATGAATAAGAAACAAGATCTGAAGAACAGATCAGAAGAGGCCTGTGAAAGATGAAGAGCTGAGGGGAAGGCAAGGAGATTATAGTTACTAAAAAAGACAGAAGTTAGACTACAGACAGTTTTCTTTACTGTTTGTTTTGAGATTTTTATGTACAGAAAGAAGAATTTAACTTAAGAACAAGATAAATAGCCTAAGCTACAGCAGAAATGCTCTTATTAGTGAGGGTACATGCTGAACGAAGAACTAGGTCTAAGCTTATTAGATTTTCTTTCCATAAGGATCCCGAGATCTTGAACAACATACAAGAAGAGAAGGTACAGCAACACGTCTTTTTTTTTCAATGTTCATCCATGAGAAGGAAGCTTTGAAATAAAGAACTAATACTGTGCTGTTACAGTCTCAGGAATGTAAAATGCTGTTCAAGCAAAAAACCCAAGTGCCTTCAACTGTAACCTATCACTTGTCAAAACTGAGGAAAAGCACAGATCCACCAAGTCCATCCAGCTGCCCTTGGACAGAAGCAGTTTATCAGCTGGCAAATAATATTATCGAATATTTAAGAACATGTCAATCTTCTTAACAGTCTTATCACTACCTCTGTATGGTCCAGTGCTTCTTGTACAACTTAGAGAAATACCAGCATCCATTCCCCTGGTACTTCCTTTTCTATCTTCCTATCCTCATATCTCATTCGGCTGCATTTGCAATCTGTATGGTACTTCTTTCGAGTTCCCTAGTACTTGCTATGATCATTCTACTCTTCTTTTAGACATTGAACAGACTTCTTGAAAGCTTTCATCATAAAATAACCTTTTAATCTCTAGATAAGCCCTTCAGGTTCTCTGTGTTACAGAATTTGAACGTCCTTCAATTTAGTGCTATGGACTGGTAATGGTACTTCAACAGTAGTGTATAACATATATTTGTACCTTGCATTTTGGAGTTGTTTGGCCTTTTTTGATAATCAATCTGCTATAAAAAGATGATTTCTGTCTTCCTATTTTAGATTCTGGCAACCAGCTTTTTTAATTCTTATTTGCCGGAACAGTGCTTTTGACTATTTCCAGTAGAGAAGTCCACATGAATATCAGTGTCAACAAATAGAACATTCTGACAACTAATGGAGGACAAATAGTTAGCAAAAGCAAACAAAATCATGCTCACAGCATGGGCTTAGGAGCTGGCATAAAAAGTATAAGTTACTGAAATTTTGAGGATACTTGCTGCTACTTAGCTCCCAAATGAATATGTCTTTTGTGGAGAGAGAACTATTTGGAGGATTGGGAAATGCAGCCTGTATGTTGAAAACTGAACAATTCAGTTTGTCAATAAATATTTCCTTTGCAATATGCATATTTAATTTTTAGAAAATACTGACCTATAATTTTCTCAAATAAATTTTGGTTGTGATTTCATTAAATTTCCCATTAATAAGTGCTGCCATGTCTTTCTCGTGTTTATTTCAACTCACACATATGCCTCCTCCTTGCAGAATAAGCGGGTTTCTTCCATAAATTTTGATCCTCTCACAATGCTGTCTATTAAAAAGATTGCCTTAAATGCACTTTTTCCTCATTGAAAAGGTATATGGCTAAGTCATTTTTATCTGCTTTATGTGAGGAAAGCCCAGGATCAGAGACTAAGCCCTTAAAATCATACATAGAGGTACTGCAGAGGCTGAAACCTGGAGAAGTTAGATATACCCTCTGATATGAGGATTTTATTTAATGGAACCATTATTTCTGTCCATTTAAATGTAATCCCCTTGACTTTACAGCCTAAGACCACTACCTCTTTTAACAGCTGTTACATATGACGTCAAATTACTCCTACATCCTGCTTTTTGCCGTGTTACCTGAAATAGGACAGAGAGGCCTAGGTAGGTATTGGTCTTGGTTTACTTTCCCCAAGTTAGTTGAACTTTAAGTTTCCCACTTCTGTCGTCTGTTGGTCTTCCTGTCCTGCTGAGCCTTCCTCAGTCTTGCAAGATGATTTTTATTCTTTCAATGTAAAAATCTTGTTCACAAACTATGTATCCTTCAGTTCATTGTTAAGGTATTAATGTGAATGTTAAATAAAAGTGTTAGTGCTATTTTCAAGTATTAATTCAATTTTAAAGACTGCTAAGGGAGAGCTGTTATCAGCTGATAACTTCATACGGTCTGTGGGAAACTAATTTGAAGAGGAAGAAAAGCAACATTTTTTATGCTTTTTCATATTTTTAATACTTATATAATTTTAATTGGGAAATGTCAGGTTCTGTCTTCAGTTTATTAGTTACTCATCAGATATTGTTTTTGCCTTAATTGGACAAGTTTGACTAAAAGTAATGTCAAATACATTTAATGCATACATTCAAGCATCTCTGTACAAGATGATGTGTACACATTTTGATGTGTTTACATTAATGATACTAAGAGAATTAGAAGATTAAAACTCTGGTGTGGATTTGAGCTTTGGGGTTTTTTTGTGTGCGTTAAGTTTTCACAAGACATGCATCTGTCTTTTGAATAGAATCATCTGTATTTAAACAGTTGTATTCGTCAGCTGCGTATCTTTTGTGCTGGTTGTAATTGCAATGCTATGCGAAATGGTAGTTCTGTTTAACAGAATGGGTAATATGGGAGGTAAGTTTCGAAGTACCAAGGCAGGTTTTTCAAAATTAGAATCAATTTAAGTATTAACTAATAACAACAGTGATAGAAACATGGGCCTGTGACAGAGTCATATATTTAAAGTAAAAAATGCCTTTCTAAAATAAATGAGTGCTTGAGGATTGAGCATTAGTATTTTGCTTCTGTGACTAGATTTTGTATTAGAAATATTGCTTACTCCCCCTGCAAAAAGTGCAGAGTGTTGTCTATTCTGAATTATTTTCCTTGATGTCAGTATTTGCAAGTCATTCTCAGGTGTTCTGCATATTCTTGGTATTTGAATGCCAATAATCAAAAGTGAAATTTGCTACCTTTCTGAATCTACCAAAGCCCAATCAATAGCTTTCTAAAATTTAAGTCTCTTAATAACATAAATATACATATATATATTTCATTTTACTATTTCCTCTGAGGAAAACCAAAAAATACAAAATAACTTTCTCCTCTCAAAAATATAATATGCATAACATTTCCATCCAGTCACCTTCTATCTTTGCTCGGAAGTTTTTCCTTCGCTTTGAAGTGTATCTTTGTGTTTTCACTCCTCTCTGCTGTGCTCTACAAGTTAGTGTCCTATTTCTCTTATAAATTCTTGAGCTGAATTATTTCTTCTTGCTCCCTCAGCTTCCTTTCACTTGTTCCTTTGCAATTTGGCTTTTTTAACTTCTGTTCGTAAAATTGATCTTCAGACTCTAGAGAAAAACTTCTTCGTTTGTCCTTCGAAATCCCCCTCCAGTTTGAAATACCAGCGTTTAAAATTACCCTCTAAATACCCATTTAAAATTATTTTGCTGCTTCCTTCCAGGGAAAGAATTGGAAGTGTGTCAAACTCCTGCCACAGTCCCAGGCCAAATTTGACTACACCATGGTGGCAGTCAGATACCATACTATGTGTGACATTTTAAAGCGTTTGTATAGTAAATGTCACTTTTATGTAAAATCAGTTTTAATGTCAAAGATGTTCTTTATTCCAATGGGTTTTTGTGTGTGTGTATTTTATTTGTGTGTGTATGTTTGTTTTTATTTTTTTTTAAATACTGGAATTCTGCTTTGGAATCAAAGAAAAAAAGAAATAGAAAAAGGACACAGCACAGGCAGAGTCCTGTGCTTGCAAGCAAGCTGGTCAAATTATTTTGATTCAACTATTTCTGCAGAACTTTACTCGAGTTCTGTGAGATTCTTGTAAGTTTTGTTTGGGTTGTTGGAATTAATAGGATAACAGTCATTCAGACCTACCCTAAAAATAGGATCTGACATGGATATTTTAGATACCTTGAAAATAAACTTTTGATTCTTCTGTTTGCTTAAAAAGTCTCTCAATTTATGTTTAAATTGAAAAAAAAGGGTTTGAAATTCATAGTAAAAACATTTCATGTGTAGCTCAACTGAAGAGTGACTATTTTTTTGTTTTCGTTTGGCTAGAAATTCCCACGGTGAAAGGTCCCTTTCAGAGAGTGTCTGCGATTCTGAGACTTTTTTGATTTGAAACTCCCACTCTGAAGAGCTGAGTAGGGCTCTACCGCACACCCAGTGAGACCACGTAGGAGCTGGGGAAGCAGCCCAGGCCAAAAGTGGGATCCCCCTGGGTTCTGTCTTCCTGTCTCCTTTGTATCCAGTTCCCGACTTCTGCCTTTCTTCTCCTTGCTCCCATCCTCTAGTGGGCCTTGTAGGTGGACCAGACATCTGCCTGTGCTCATGGCAACTGGAGAATTAACTGTCTTCCAACAGCTCTGTAACTGCAGCTCGTAGATGTTGAAATCTGTATCAGAAAAAAAATCTCCCCTGTAGTTTGAATGGTTCAGACTTAAAGCTCTGTTTGGGATACATATTTATTTCCCTTCTTAAAAACAAACAAGACTTTTAAAAGAATTGCTTTAACAAACATATCCTCCAAAACATTTGTGTTTTCCATGTGTTTGTGTTCTTTGGACCTGAAATTCTGATGCCCTGTTAATTTAGTGTAATGAATGAGTTAAACAGAGATAAAATCCAAGGTTGTACTACATCTCTAAGCTTTCAACTGCTTGACCTTGCGGCTTTGATAAAACCACTGCTGAATTTGTTTTAGTCTAGTATATAGGTTAAGCAAGATGCAGCATTGTTTACAGACTTACATGTATACATTAAGAGAGAAAGAACTCTTTCCTATTGCTCCTCTATAAGTGTGATCTCTTTAAAGTAACTCATGAATGACAACCGTTGAGAGTAACTGACCTAGGCCCAGCAGTTCCTTAAAGTTATGTAAAAGAGTTACTGGAGCTTGCAGCAATGTAGCTCATCAGCATAAACATGACAACTCAAAGCATGCTACCAGTGTCTGATGGAGGTGGTGTAGCTGCATTAAACAGCTTGATGGATGCTTACCGAACGCTCTGCAATCTGCCTCCAACAGGTTCCTTAGGTAACTTTTTATTGCATTTTAGCAGGAACAGAATAGGTGTGAGAAGGAATTATTGGAAAAGATTATTAGACTCTATTTGTATAAAATATTTTCATTTCTCATAACTCATTTTGCTAGTAGCTATTGCATATCAAGCAAAATAGTGTAGTCTTTTCTACCAACAACCTTAGAAATTGCTGTAGAATGCTAAACTTACTTGCTCAACAACACTTGCACTCTGCACAGATGCAAAACCTAATTTGGAGAAACAAAACCCGTGTCACTACCCATGTAGATGGTGAGAGAATGAATGCTACATTCGTAACTCATATAGAGTCTGAAGGTTCAAAACTAAAGCAGTTGTTTAGAAGGTGTCTTCTTCCGTGACCTTGATATTAATAATATTTGTGGCCTGCAATGTAAATGAAATGTTACCATGGTCTTTCTCCATTGAGATAAATTAACAGCTTTTTAGTTTATGTATCTATGAACTCTCATTATTTTCAAATGTGTAACTTCGCCCTACCTAAATGAGTTTAACCAGAGACAAGGCTAAAATATGACACATTTGCTTCATGACAGTGTGTTGTGCAGCAAAACCAAGAAATCCTGACAGATCCGTGTGCCTGAGAGCCTTCTTGGCTCTTTTTGATTCACAAAACCTCTGTAGCAGCTGATGTCCAGATATGGGATCCAATGTGTGAAAAAGTTCTCATCTGAGCAAGAGTTGTGCATGTTATTCATTTAGAAAATCAATGTGGTTGAGTTCATTCCTTCCAATAACTCTCCTGTAACCTCAAGAGATTCTTTATTACTGATGTAAGTCTTCTTTGTTACAAGAGGAACCCAAATTGTGTGATGTAGGTAACTGTAGAAATAAAAGATGGCAATATAAAGAACTATTCTTCAAGAGCCAACAGATTAAGAAATGCAATTACATGAAGTCAGTACAGAGTCAATGTACGATAACTATTCTCACTGCTTAGCTCTACAGAGAACGGGTTGAAAGGGATTCAGTAATTCTGAGATGGAATAGAGTCAGCACTTCTTGTGGAGCGCTCTCAAGACTTTCAATTAGGAAAATTATTCTTATCTTTCCTTGTATTCCCTCCTTCATGGTAGTCAGCTGGAGCTCTGGCCTGAAAAATTAAAAAAAGTATGGCATCATAGGACAAGCTCACTTCATGTAAGAAGCATTAGGCCACACTATATAAATAACACCAACCTCTTACCTAGGGTTAGAACATAACCACACTAAAAGGTAGCTAAACATTATCCATTAGTTTTTCAGTAGAAAGAGGGTTTTTTTTTTAAATTTGGAAAAAAAGAAGTCATTAATATCTAATGGTACAGACCAACAGATTAGGAAAAGATAGGAAATATATTTTATTGTCTTTTTATATTTTATGTGTCTTTCATTCTGTTCTCTGCAAGGTATTTCACTAACCATAAAGAAGGAAGGAATAGTTGTATTGTCACCACTGCAGAGGGTTGGTTTAATGTGAAAATGACCTTTAAATACAGGAGCATATTTGCAGACTGAAAAAAAAAAAACCTAAAAACCTTAATGCTGTTAATTCTGCCTCCCACTTCCATATGTAGTGTATCTCCATAGCCTGTTGGTTTGCTCTGTTCACTGGTTGGGTTCTGAGATGGATGATAGCTACGTAGAGCTGACACCATCAGTCTCAAAGTGCAACGTCTGCTAAGGAGTTTCATCCCTTCAGATAGCTGTGCTGCCGTCGTGTATATATATACACTTGTGACCCACAGTCACATCTGTTGTCTGATTTTGTTGTAATCCATATATTAACCTATATCTGGTACAATTTTTGAAAGGTCTAGTGATTCAGGTTGATGTATTTTTACCGTGTCAACGCAGAGGTAGCTTAGAACCACTTGATATTTTTCCCCTGGGAAAGGTTCTCAGTGTTCTCAAGTGAGACATTTTTTAAGCCATGTGAGACATGCAGAAGCACTTGTCAGCACTTTGGGAAATCTTGGTTATTGTATGGAGAACCGAATCGCTTGCAGGGATAACGGTAAGTACAAATTAGAAGCATGTGCACTTCTGTTTTCTTAGGCTGACATCACTGACCATAAGTTTCTCAGTTAATGAACTGGGCTGAGGCATCCGTACATTACACTGTAGCAGCTCAGCCAATTATTTTCAGTAGTCTAATCTTTGGGACAAAATTACTAGAACTAGAAATTGCCTTCTTCTTTCTTAGTATTTGAAAACAATGAGTCAGAAAACCAGAAGCGATAAGGAGGTCAGAGTAAGGGGGAAAATAACAGGAGAACTGAGCTGAAGGAAATAATTAGGAGAGGGGCTGGAAACTGGAGAGAAGACTGGGAAAAAAAAGACAGTTGCATTCTGGAGCATTGTAAAACACGAGGCATGAAAAACAGAGGCAAAGGTGCTGTAGAACAGATCAAGGAGTAAGAAGTCAAGAAAGCCTTGAATTGGAAACAGGAGAAAGAAAAGACAGTGCACATAGCAGAGCAAAGAGGAGGCAGGTAGCTGAGAGAGAGAGGCAGGTAAGGAGAGGACAAATTCTGTGGAAATGAGTGAAGAAGTTTGATACATCAATGACAGTAGAGGGACTTGAGGTGAAGTGAAAACTATATATAAGTGGAAGGCGTGATATTCATTAAGAGTGGAAAATAATTGCTTCTTGGCTAGGACAGCCACTGAGCTGAAAGAGAATGGAACAGATTTGTAGTGGAAGAAATTGATTTGGTCCCAACTTTGCACCCCAAGGGCATTTAGACTGAACAGAAATAGGAAATGGAATTGGGAGGGTATAGGTCAGAAGAAGAGTGAAGGTGGAGTGGGAATTGCCAAATATATGTTCATTGAGCTGGAAATAATTCTATATTGTTTTAAAAGGAATCTCATATTTCATGAAATTCATCAACTTTTTCCTGACCTCAAAACATAAATCTCTTGTAAAAAATGACCTATTGGGGAAGTAACAGGCGATTTAGTTTGTGCAGGATACGAGATGTCCTTTCAGTGGCTGAGCGGTGCTGTTGTTGATATTAACAGATTTATCTTGGGGTATTTGTTTTAGACAAAATCAAAACAGAAGTTATTTCCAAGCTCCTTTTAAAAAGCATCAGCCAGGATAGCTCAATACAAACAAAGCAAACGCTTTTTTTTTTCCTATCACAGTGTATACAAACTTCTGTTTCTTAAAAATTAGGTAAATTAAGAGCTTAGGAAATCAAATCTGTTCCCCTTCTCTGCTGTAAAAGTGTACAGTGTAGAAGCACTATATGTAGTGCTCAGTATCCAAAGAAAGTAGAGTGCTTTGTGGCAAATAGTAGTGATGCTTCTTAGATCCTGATCCTTAGATGTACAAACACAAAACAAAGAGACAGGACTTAGGTCCAACCATGTCTCTGGTAGGTAGTAAGTTTAATGTGAAGCATTCCTCAAACTTTAAGATTCGTGTTGTATCTTACATAGTCGTAGCTGAGGAGTGAAAGCCAACAAGATACTGTGGATGCCTACCTTTGAAATAATGCAGTTTGTAAACCTTTCATTTTAAAAAGTTCTCACTGTAAGAGTATTGTCTGCAATGTAATGTGATTTTAGAGAAGACATCCAGGAGGAACTGGACAAAAGAGCCATTTTATATTAAATATTTTTTTTAAAAAACTTTAAATATCTGTTTTGTCTGTGAATTAATGTTTAAAACCATAACATTTTTTTTCTTGATATCAGTATGTCTAGTTCACCAAAAGATCTTTTTGAATGTCCTAATGACTTATTTGAATAATGATGTCCTAGAAAATCCAAGGTAATATTTTTCCATTTAAAAAAAAAAATAGTGAGTTTACAAATCTGATCCTGCTAACGTTGAAATGAGTTTTAAAATTCTAGTTGGCTTCCCTGGTCTGAGTTTGGAATTCTTTGACTTTTGGAATTTCTTTTCCCTTTTTAATTTTAAGTAGAGGGTCTCTCTTAACTTTTCACCTCTTTTTTTAACTTCTTTTCACTTTCACCTTCTGTTAACTTCTTTTGACTTATTTTTCCCAAAAGACCAAGACAAAGATGAAGCAATACCACTTAGGACATGGAAAGCAATTGCAATTAGTGTAGTTTTATAGTATTTCTTTAAATCTAGTTACTGTACTTTTAAAGGATATATCTGTATCCAGATGTGTGCATATGTGGAGGAAAACGTGAGGAAAGAGCTGGAGCTTGTGATGGGCAGTCACCACTGCTATAGATAAGGAAATGGTTGACATACCAGATTATTTATTTTCTTTAAAAGAAGATTCAAATGTAAATGTAGAAGCCTTGGGAACATTTTTAGTTTGAGATCTAGGTAGTAGTTGGGATTAATGTCTGCTTACAACCTTAATATTTCTGAGCTGAGAGTCTTTGAAGGAATCTAAAAGCGTTTCATTCTATCTATATAATCATGAGAGACAAATGACAAGAAAATCTGTTGGATCCGAGGTGCTGAGGAGTTCAACCAAAACTTAACAGAGAAGCCATTCATTAAGCCTAAGATGTGCAAGATCAATTCAGAGTCTCTATAAGGAAATGATCCTGTCTCTGTTGCACCATAATATTAGGGTGTTGCTGGTGGCAATCATTTGTTTGCCTTGTATTGACATGCAGAGATTGGAATCAATTTCAAGATGAGGCCAAGCTGCCCAGAATCTAATGTATTTGCCTCATGTGAAGACTGTGTCTGATAGTGCAAGATGAAAATGCATGAGAAAGTTTACCTGTCTCAGGCCATACTTGATCCATATACAGAATCCAATCAACATGCAACCATCCCAGTTCCAAACTGCAAGCATCCCTAAGCACAGCAGCAAAGCATCATTACAAAGCTCCGAATGTTCTGGTTGATTTATTGTCAGATGCATCTGGCCTTTTTTCACCAAATTTTAATGTTATGGCTCTCTCCTAGCCTGAGTGTGGGGACTGTTCAGTGATTCCGTAATATAAACATATGTTTAATTTTACACACACAAGTAGTCCCAGAGGTTTTCAGGCTACTAAAAGTAGTTGAGTATGTGCTTAAGCATCTTGCTGAGTGTCTTTATCTCTCCACAAGCTACAGCTATTGTTTAGGGAATTTGGCATCTCACAGGAAAATGTCTTCTGATCATGTTAAAGAGGGTAAACATAAAGTTGATGATAGCTTTTTCTTGATCTGGGGAGAAGTGAATAGTTAGAACTGAGCAGTGAATGAAGATAACCTGCCAAAACACATAGCCAACAAGCCAAACATTTAGTTTCTGAGCTCCTTAGTAAATGAGGAGGGGCATTACCCAGGGAGAGGAACAGAGCTAGTGTAGGGCGCAAAGGAGGCTCTGGGATACGACGTGAAGACAGTGCTGTGTAATGGAAAATACGTGGATCAGTTTTACCGAACCATATTAGATCTGCTGAAGTGACCCAGGTTCTCCGCCTTTTTTACTGATCTGAACAAAAGTTCTCAGCAGCTGCACTGTGGACCATGTGGAAGTACAAAGCTGATGCAAGCAGCACCTCTCTGTATTCTCTTCACCGCCAAGTGGTAGCAAAAGGGGAAAGCTCCCATCCCCAAGACACTATCATCTGGACATTTGTAACTAGCAAATTCTCTGTTACTACAAAGCCGTAGGACATCTGTGGTGTTCTTGACCTCTCGGGCCTTCTTTGAGTGGCTTAGAGGTTTATTTGGTATTTTGCACCTTTGCACAGGGTCAAGGTTTTTCAGGGTAGCAGGGATTGCTCTGTGGTTTGTGTTCTTGGCAATGTGCAGCCACTTCCTTAAGACCTTTTGGCCCAAGTGTCTCTTCTCTGGTTGTTTGTGATTGCAGGAGGTTACGGTTAGTGGCTTGGGTGATCCCTTCTTTGTCCGAGGGTAGTTCATTTCCATGTTCTCATACAGTTCCTTCATAACCACTGGAGGTCCTGGGACCTTCTCATTTCTTTCCTTTTTTTTTTTTTATCTCACATCCATATCAGCATTTTAGGATAGGTTGTGTAGGAAACTGTAGTTCTATGCAGAGCTGTCTGACTTAGCTTTGAACTAAGCATCAAGGTCAGTTAGACTGTCCCAGCCAAAAAATGACGGACTCTCCATTTTTGTCATCGGGGAGAGTTTGTTTTCTTTTTCCTTTTTTTTTCCCATGCTCTATTAAAATTTTCAAATCAGGTCAATCTTCATTACTCAGGAGCAGCTAAAGTCAGTTCTCTCTCCAGTTCAGTGCTATCCCTGGAGTCCACAAAGGCAGAAATCATTCTTGCTGTATTGACCCATCTGGACCCCTGTTTTCTTTACCTTTGTAATTTGAAGATACTACATGTCCTTTGCCACCTTCTTGCACGGAGAAAAGCCACTATCATTGATAGCAGGTTTATTGGGACTGCCATCTCTGGTACAAGTCTACCTGTTAGTTTCAGGCAGAAAAACATGATATAAGGTACCTAGGTTAGAATACATTTAACTAGTGTTTCTTTGCTTAGTACTGTAGATAGATATGCTCTTGATGCACAGGTAATAATTGACAGCTGATAACTGAATTTGTTTCTGGCTCCTTCCTTATTTGAAAGGAACTATTCACTCTGATCTTGGTACTATAGTGGTAAAAGTAGAAAGTTATTATTTGTATTTATTATGTTAAATCAAAAATCTCAGACATGAAAATTTATAGTGGCATTTGGAAGACTAGTGTAAATAAAGTGCTGTTTTTAATAAACAGGCTTGTGATACAGAACGTGCCAAATCAGTGTACTTAGCAGACCTCCAAAAGAGATGTTCCTGTACTCCTGCAGCACAACCTTTGTGCCTCCTGCCAAGGTAATTATCACTATAAATGACAATATCTTTCACTCTCTAGTTTTTCTTACATTGCTTAAGACTTCAGAGGGAGTCCAGGCAGAAATAACACCTAGAACCACCATTAGATAATGATGTCCTCTGTCCCCCGCTGCTCGGGTTCTGTGTGTCACATCCAGTGCTGGAGCACAGAATCTTTCTGTTATTCTGGTGCCATGAATGAGATGTTGAGTTTGCTGTTTCACAGGAGCAGAGTGACCAGTCTGAGGGTTTTCATGTGCCCCTAGGGTGAGGGGCTTCACTGGCTTTCTGCAGAATGATGCAAAAGCTTTTCGCAGCTATCCTGCTGCAGCTTGGAAACTGAGACCATCTCCCTGCTTCCCTTGTGTAAATCAAGAAAGTGTGACCAAAATAAACCTCAACATACCAGATATGGTTATCCTTTGATAGCATGTATTTTGTAATGTAATATGGCATAAAGTCCTATCCTAACCCCTATGCCTTCCTATAGATATGTAAATGACACTGATATTGAAGACAATGTTCACACACATTCAGTTGTACGCACATCTTAGTTGGACTCCACTATGCTGTCTAAAATGAACAGCTCTATCTCAACCTTTTGAATATATAAAGTATATACTATGTGTCTGTCATAAATCTATGCATTGACTTTATCTAACTGCTGTTAAATGCATAGTAGTTCATAGCTGAAGATCCCCAAATAAAATGAGAATGGTTGGAGCATGATGTTGTGGTTGGGTGCCAGGTGAAGAAAGGGGACATGTAAGAGTGAATGAATAGTGCTTGGCAAAGGCACACACATCTGCAAACACATATATGCCTATACATTGTATAGTAGTGTGATTTTGTTCAGTGCTACTGAAGATAAAAATTCTGTATCCTAGTATTTTATTTACTGAAAGTAGTCAGTGTGAGTTACAAAACAAACAAAAAAGTAAGCAAAATAAATAAATAAATTGTATGTGACACATGTACCAAAAAGCAGTTCAGAATTGTCATTGAATTTATTGGCCTTACACTACTTTATCATCTTTCTTTAAACATCTACAGGATACATTTGCACTCAGGCTGAATAATTCCTTTTTCTTTGCTGCACTGTTTAAAGAGATACTTCTTTCCTATTTAGTTGGGTAAGTATATATTATTTCCTTGTAATACAGTCTCACCCAGAGAGTCAGCTGTGATGAGCCCTCTGCAGATGATTAGTAAAAGGCTTCAGAGAATTTTGCAAAACAAGGTGGTTCGACAAAATGAACAGAAGGATATAAATGTATGTCCTAAAAAGGATATCCTATAAAAGGATATACTTTTTATAATGCATTAAAAACAGTCTTAAAATGTACGGTCAAAGGAGGACTCAGACTGTCCTCCAGTTTCATTCTGGAAAGCAAGCACAGCCCCAGAGATGCAAACATTGAGCTTCCATGACAAACTCATTAGTAACTAAAAGGCAAAGTTTTAGAAAACTCTTGGTATTGCTTTGATTCTCTCCTACTGAAGTGAGCTTTTTAAATAGACATTAACTAAAACACATTTAGGGATTGACCTAAGAGATATGATCCACAGAAGTACCCTCAGAAATGTAGAAGGTCACACCTGATATTCAGAATGTTCCACTGTCTGATTAATCTTCCAGACTCCTTCATGAGGTGGTAATTTTGGTCTCTGCATGATTAGTCGAGAAGCTGAGCAATGATTTACACCTGATATCGGAGCAAGTCAGTGACCACTCCAGGATTGCAGCTCCAGAGCTCTTGACTTCTGGCCCTGTATTAATTTTTATAGTTCCACTTGCCTCTACACTAGCTCGGTATTCACTGATAGAAAAAATGGAAACAATAAAAATAGACACTTACTTCAGCTAGTTCTCCTTTCTACTAATGGAGTGTAGTTCTAACTTCAGCTTTTCTCATACTCTTCCTCATCCAGCTTTAAATTTCATGCAGAGCAAACATTTGCCTGTAAGTATTTACAGATTTAAAGGAAGTGGTTTTTTGTGTATCCAAACAATGTTTTCTTTCCCTGTTCAATCCTGTTATGGTTAGTTATGTACTTACAGTGCTGGTCAAGTGCCAAATAATGTCTAAACTTTCATCTCTCAGATACTTTCTACTCTTTTTTAGCCATTTATTTATTTAATTATTTATTTACCTTGTGTTATCTGTCTGGCTCATTTTCCCAACATCTATCTTTCAGTTTGCTTTTGTCAGCATTTTCAGCAATATGTTCAAAAGGTTCATATTTTTTTCTTCATATTCACAACAAAAACTAAAGGCAGAAGTATTTTCTCAACAAATCAAGATAAGAGTATTATTTGTAATATGCATGAAAGACAGCTCTTCAAAGACTAAAAGTCACATTGGTCTATTTTGTTTTTATAAGTCATCGCAAATTCACATTTAGGAGAGACCACTGCTTAAGTGATCAGACTGTAGCTCTGGCTTTTCATATCATGCAGAATGGCTTTGCAGTTAGGATAACGTACCGTGTCTCAGCTTCTTTTTTTCATCTATTCTTGGGGATATTTTAAGATTAATTTAAAAGTAGTTTAAAATCTTGCCATTTACTCAAAGGAATTATCCTAGGTGCAAATAAGGGCAAGTTTCAACTCTGTTTTAAGCCTCTTTATCATAGAAAGAGATGAAGAGTAAGGAGAGAGAGCTCAACAGAGAAAGAGCACATGAAACTAGGATGAAGAGAGGAGATATTTATTTCTTTGGCATTTTATCTTCCCTGAAGAGAGCAATTGGTTTCTAAGCCTACGCAGTCTTATTTTATAGCCATACTGCCTTTAATTTTCGCATGTGTGGACTGAACTTAAAAAAAAAAAAAAAAAAAAAAAGATGTTTGACTAATTATTTTTTCATGTATGTCCATGTACCTGAATGCATTCCTAATATTCCCATTTTAAGCTGCCAGGTTGTTCTTTTCACAAAGCAACATTTCACAGTGCCTTCTAAAATCTCCATGTATCACAGAGCTTTGCTGAAGGCTGGCACTGCTGCTGCGGACTGTGTTATGGTATTGTAGGAGAACTAATTTAGCCCGAGAGCCCACCCTTCGCTTGTTCTTGAGACAAGACTGCTGCCTTATGGGCACAACGCTGATTTTTGTCAAAAGGAAAAGAAAGTGACAGTCTGCCTTGGCAGGATTTGCTGAACATGCATATATAATGTCACTGGAAAGTGTAGATTAGAAAATTGTCTGCGTACTTCGTGAGCGATAGTAGAAATTGATTAAAGCAATTGATTGTAGCCTGTGCAAAGAAGTATTTATGGTCATCACATTAATGCCAAAAAGCACCTGTCAGCTTCAGAAAGTGCATCTACTGATTTGTTGACAGGCAATTTCAATTTCTGTTTTTACAGAAATTCTTATTAAGGGCTTTCTTGAGCTAGATGATCTTTAACAGATATTTTCTTTTTGCCAGATGCTGAAATACAATTTTAGATACATCATGTGGTGTTTACTTGATTTGTATAAAATACATGCTGAGAGATGCTGAAACAATCATTCTGCTTACTGATGTCCATCATGTTATCCACTGCTATCTATAGGGACATTCTATAAATGCACCTTTGCATTTACAGTTTATTCCTTTATATTTGCTTTGTTTAAAAAAAAAAAAGAAAAAGACACCCAAACCCATCTCATCTGGTCTGCTAAACTCTGTTTTGGATTATTCTGTAGAGAACTACAGTTGAGCATCTTCCTGCTTTTGGAGTTTGCCATAAGATCTATGGCAATATAGAGAAAGAGGGGAAATAAGTGCCCTTCCAGGGCACTTCAGCATTCAAGGCTGAATATGGAATCAGGGATGAAACTGAATGGACTGGACAAAGAGACTAGACGTCTTGTAAAATAAATGCAAAGTTGATCCTGAATTGTCTGCTGATAAATGTTTTATCTCCAAACCCCCTTTAAAATGTCGAAAACAGCCTGTTTTAAGAGTATATTGCAGTATTTGGTGCTCAGAGGCCAGGCTAGGTTTGTCCATTAGAAAAACAAACGCGACACATTTTGGATAATGATTTTCTGTGTTAGGTAGAATGTGTCCCAACCTTAAGATGATTCACACATCCGTTATGTTTTCTGTCTTTCTGTTTCTGCCTCTTCTGGGCTATGGGTAGTACAGATTGCTTTTGTTTTATAGGCTTTGCTAATGTGTTTGCAAATTGCAGTGAAAGAATCTCAGAAAATTACTCCATACATCAGCGAGACAGAACAAATGGGTTTTCCCTTCAAACTACTCCAGTGTGCTGTTTGAGTGCAAATAGTAGTTTTTATGAAGTGGTTAAAGGTAGGTCTGAGTAAGCTATACTTCTGAGAATCTAATAATCAGGAACTTAACCGGATTCCTCACGATGGACGGGAAGATTAAATTAAATGATTCTTTAGGTTAAGTATGTGGGTCTACAAAGAGGGAGAAATACTGGAATATGTAGAGCACTAAGCAAAGCTAACCAAAGTAGCCAAATTAAGACATTTTCCATATGTTTTTTTAGAGATTTCAAATAGAGCTTTCTTGAATTTTCTTTGATACAGAGATGCTAACATTAAATGTGACACATGAGGTGATAATTACAAGGTAATTATTTGATTTTCACTGAACAGAGATTTCCAGTAGATTCCTTTGGGCAATATCTAGCTGAGGAAGTTGATTTTATAGCCACATACGATATCAAGATGTCTCTTTTTTACTCCACTATGTAAGGAACAATAACCATAACTGCCTCTTTAATGTTCCTAACCATCTGTACCTAGACACTCTGCAAAGTATGATGTGCTGCTTTTTGATTAGACTATCAGATTTTCTGAATGTGGACTTGATGGTTCCTTTTCTTCCTTTCATGTAGACTTGCAGAACTACCACTTGTCTTTTATCTTGCATTTTGTAATAATTTCTTTGTATATAATCTGCAAGAACTGGCTGTTAAGCTCTTCTGTCACAGTCTAGGGTAACACCTGGCTGATTAAAAGATCTGCCTCAGTTCCCCTGTCTCTTAATTTTTTTTTTTATGTCTGCTTTCAAGATGAAAACAGTTACCATGCTTCAAAGTTTCCCCATAGGGCTGCAGACTTACCCACGTTTGGGGGGCGTGTGTGCATAATGTAAAGAAATAAGCTAAGATGGTCAAGTGCCTTCCTTATATGACATAGCAGCATTATTAATTTGGGCTCACATCCCAGCTGTGGTGGGTAGGAGCTTTTCCTGTGCTTCCATATGGGGAAGAATTTTATCTTGTTGCACAGGCCAGCCCTAACCGATGCATTGGCACTTCGGCCGTGCCTTGCCCAGCCTGCCAGGCCCAGGGCCCTTGTCTTGGAGAGGTGAGAGACCCCGCTCAGCTGCAGAGCGACTGCTGAGGTGGCTCTGCAGCCCCTGAGAAGCAAGGTAGCGTCTGCGACCTATATTGCATATCACATAGCCACCCAGTAACCTGTACTGCATATCGCATAGCTACCCAGGGCTTCTCGCAGGCAGTTGGCATTTGCCCCTCAAAGCTCACTTTCAGCAATTTAGGCTCTATAAGATTCTGCAGCATGTCGTAGCCTGGCGGCTCTCAGTTACAGACTCGTTTGCTCTTGGCGTTCGCAGCTTTTATGCATCGGCAGTGCTTTTGGCTCAGATTTTCTTTTCGTTTTGTTGGTTGGTTTGTTGGTATGTGTGTGATTACTCCTCTCTGCCTAGGCCAAAGGAAAGCACCGAGAGAGCAGAAGACTTTGCTGCCTGGTCACCGCATTACTACTTTGAGGGTCAGCCATACTGAGCAGCACATTGGAGTTTTACTTCTACTACTTTACTGTATTCTGCTCCTCCCAGGAGACAGTGCTGTCTGCTAGAAGGATGATCAGGGAAAACAAAAAAACTGTTCTGGACAGGACTAAATATGAAGGACACTTGGCAGTGTCAGAAGTGTAATATGAAATATGTGACAAATTTAAATATTAAGTTTCACAAAATCTGCTCTGTTCAGTTCTCCAAATTCCACGGGTAGCTCCACCAAATGCTGTTATTTCATGGTAGTCCATTCTCTTTTGGGCTTCTCATATTGTTTGTGCTGTAGAATCATCAGTCTATCAAAATGCAATTTTTAAAAATTGTTTGAGCTTTTATGACTAACTGCAAAGAGGACTAATAGCCTAATGTGTTGAGGATGAAAAAGAAGATTACACAAGATGAATTCATATTTTCTAATAGACATTAGGATGATTATGCAACAGACATAATAGCAATCCATTCTTTTGACAAATGTAGCAAAGATGGAAATAGCACAGTCGTTTAGAAAAAATTAGAAGCTTGCAAATATTTTTGGATTCTTAACTAATTGCTCATGATTTTGGTATTCTAATTTCCTAGCCATGAGGATATAAAGTGCTTTCACTGATGCTTTTTATTTGCTCTCTTGTATGATGAAGTTAATGTTAATAATTAGTAATTGGATTTTTGATAATTTTTGATTAATAAAGCATTCTATACTATAACTGGAAAAATATTTTAAAACTTTAAGTGTATTTATTGTAGTTAGTGAGTCTGTTATTAATCCAATACAGTGGTAGTTTAAATAATCAATGCTTTCCACTTTGATTACAGGTTTTCAGATTTTCACTCTTTGCTACTGCTGATCGGAAAAAGAGACAATGCTTCATCTCTTCCTGTAGCGAGAAATTTTATTATATCATTCACTTATTAGTTATTTTTTTAAGTTAATTGAGCAGTTGAGAGCACTAAAAGGGGGAAAAAAAAAGAAAAAAAAAAGTCTTGTGACATGAAGCTTCTAGATAGTTACAGAAAATTAAAGGGAGCAGAAAGCAGATGGTGTAGAACAAAAACTGTTGTATGGTGGCTGCAGAGCAAGCAATGTATTCGTGGATGGCAGCTTCAGAAAGTGATGTCTACTTTTACAGAATTTGGCTTGTTGTTTGTCAGAAATCTGAGCATTATGTAACCATAACTACTTGGACTAGTAAAGTGGAGCGTGACTTGGGTTTTGTTTTATTTGGTCTTGGTAGACTTTCATATTTCTTTTTAATAATTTTCTTTGGGAAGATTCAAGCAGCTGATATGAGGAATACAACTTACAGTGTAAGAGAAAGTGTAGTTTATCAATACCCACAGTACCCACAGTGACTTATCATTTCATAGTGCACATATCTAGGTGAACTTCAGAATAAGTCTACTTAGGGTTTTCTCTTACTTTCAACATTTTTTTTTCAAGTGGTACATTTAGATGGCCAGCAAAAATTGAAGTTGCCACTCTGAGTCTGCTTAAGAGTAATACAGAAAGGCCATGAAAACAACTCACCCATAGGATTACATTGCCTAATCTGCTCAGGTGCTACTCCGTATCAGCTTTCATGGCTGAATTACTGACCCACGTTAGTGCTTTGTTGTAAAGTAGAATTGAGAAATAAATAAATTAAAAATAAAATCCACGTGCTAAACTTTCAGAATGAAGCGATCAGCAGCATTATGTAACATGTAATCACTTCCTGCAGTGGATATTGCAGCAGGTTCTTTTGTGCTGTGATAAAAGCAATTAGGTAGTGAATCTATAAATACTGAAATACAGCCAAATATTGGAAGTACTGAAGCTCTTATAAGTGATTACAGTTAGAAAATTCTGTGTGAATTCCATAAAAGACTCCAGCTGCTAATGGGAAGATCTATGTTATCTTTCTAGGAAGGATTTCGGAGCCTGATTAAAAATCTTCATTATGCTTCTGAACAATTCCTTGGTCAATAGCTCTATCAAGTAACCCAAATATGACTTCTGAATTCAATTTTTGCTAGGACTGCTTTCTTATCATTTCATATAATCAGAGAAATCTGATTTCCCTTTGTTTCAAGTAGTGTTATGAAGCAATTTGGGAAGAGCTGTTTTTCTTTGTTGGAAATGATTCAGAATATAATGGCAGCCCTTTCTCTTTTTGTCTAGGAAAGACAGAAAATATTTGGAATAAAATTCATTGAAGTGCCATGTTATGAGTGCTGGTTGTTTCAGCTGATATCCTGAAAAGTTTCTTTTAGGAAAATAAAGTTACCTTCTGTTAATAGCATTCCTGTGTGTTTGTATCTGCAAATATATTCATTTAAAGGTTGAAAATTCTGTTATTTTCTAAGAAAATATCAGAGACATACCCAGCAATCACAAAGCAAGAATAGCAGGCTATACACTGTGGAGAATCTTCCCAGAGGAGTTTCATAATTTCTAAATGGCAGATGCAGCAAAATTTTTGAAGGATCCCTATATAGTGCGAACACATCCAACTTGTCTGCTTAGACTGTCTGTCACATGCAAAGATTTTCTGGGAGTCTCTGTCACATTTGTTGTACATTCATTTCTCTGGCACATCTGACATCTCATTTATACACTAGAATTACACTTGTTCCACTGCAAAATGCATGTAGTGGAGGAGAAGCCATATACTGTCCTGGATCGGTACTAGGGAGAATGCTAATACTCGAATATTCAAAGAATCCGGTGATCTTTGGGATTCCTGCATACGGACAAGAGTTGTCTTAAGAACATCAAGTTGATTCAGATAGTAATTGGGCCTGTACTGTCATTGACCATACATTACCTATGGCTGATGTTTAAACTTGAGAATGAGCCTGTGGTTAATTACAGTGTCACCGTGATAGATGGTACTGTTAATATTATCACCATTAACAGGTTGTCTTTCATGAGAAGTGAAAGATCCATGAGAGTCCTGTAGTACCTATTGACTCATGAGTTGTTTGCTGACCAGGAAGCACGGTCAGTAAGCATGGTTCAGATGTAAGCACAGAGGACTCTCTTGACATCACATCAAGCCTGAGGATAATATAGAAGATGAGAAGGTTGGGGATGATTTGCATCTCCCAGGAATGAGAAACAAGGCATTTTGTGCCTTGTGGGGCAACAAGGCATGTTTTGGGCAGTGCTGGTAGGAGAAGCAGAACTTGTGAATGAGAAGCCTCAAGCAGCTGGCAGTGACAGCCGGGGATGGCTGAGGAGCCCCTAGGAGCTACTGTTAAAACTCCGTCCTGCTCCGTTGCGGCGGGGCAGGGTATCCTGCCTTTGGAGGAGCAGCGTAGAGCTTTTTCTCTCCAGCTCCAATCTTCAGTCTTATCTCTCTCCATTTTGACTGCCATCTTGATGGCTTTCTGTGTCTGCCACAACCATCTTCCTTTTACTTCTCTGTGTGCCCCATTTTTATTCTTTTTCTGTGTTTACCCTGCAACTATATGTTGTTGTTTGTGCTGTGCTGCCCTAAATTTCTCCTTTCTTGCAAGATGGCTTCTTGTCTCTGCTGCTCTGTTTTTGCTCTTTCGTTTCTGTTTCAGTACCTGTTTCTTTCCCCTCCAAACGCAGGCAGGTAGCCGTGCCTCTCAAGCAATGCACTGGTTCCCTGCCTGTGCCAAGGTCCTCCCTCTGCGTCCGCCTCCTCCTCCTGGGAGGACAGAGGAGCTGGTAACAAGGTCTGGAGGGCCCAGGTTTGCCGCTTGCCTTCTGTCCATGCTGACATCTAATGGCAGGTGCAACTCTTGAGAATTTTCAAAAATATTTATTTTATTTTATTAAAAAAATAGACACGGTCTCCTGCCTTTAGATTGTTTTAAAACCCTGTGGGCTATTGTGGACCAAAATGTGAGTTTCTCCCTGAATTAATCCCATTCTGTTTATAATTGAGAGGCTTCCAAAAAAGGGGCCCATAGAAGTGCTTCGCTTTCCTTCTGGTACTTTTTCTCTAGTTAGTTCCCTGGATAATTTTTCACCAAATTTGCAATAAGTATAGCAAAAAGAAATTTTTTTTTTTTTCTGGCTTGCTCCTTTGCTAGAGAACTTTTTACACTGGATTTTTGATTTATAGAAAATCAAAGACTGCTGAGCCTCCTTGCACTCGTCGTTCTGCATCTCGCTTGTTTAGGCGCTGTCACCTCAACGGCAATACACAGGCCTGGTCCTCGGGGAACGTGCGTGTTGTTTTCCCCTCTTGGGTGCTCTTCTCCCTCATTGCTTATTAGAAAGAAGGCGGCGGGTGGGTGTGAGGGGAGGACTGCTGTCCTCACAAATGTGCTAATTTAAACGAGTGCTATTTAGTCTTTCTTGTGGGGGTGTGTTTAAAATTGGTTCTTGTTTTGTTATATTACAGGCCTGAGTTCAGTCAGTAATGACCTCAATAGTGCCTGTTTTAATGTAATCCCTCCTTGCTGACTGCTGTTCCAAGAATAAAAATTTAAGCCAAAAGATTTAATGAAATCCTTTGGGATTAGTGCTCACTGGGCTGGGGAAATTGCATATCAACCTTTTCTCTGTACTCTAACCATAAGGTTTGGTATTTGAATAGGAGGGTGTCCAAGAGAGACAACTCGGAGTTCATCAATAATTTACATTTTTGTTAGTTACAAACCTGGTATTTGGGATTCTGTTGCCATAGCAATCCATCTGGGCCTGAACGGATAGTGTTTTAAGTGATGGTTGTATAGGGATTCACAGTGTGTGCTTTAAATCTCATCTAAACTAATCCTCAGATCTGTTCTGTGACTTATTTGAGGCTTCAACAAAATCAATGTTACTCATAGTAAAAAGTTCATGTTGAAGCAAATTAAGCCTATAAAATATTAGACTATGCATATGACTAAGGATTTTAAAGTTGATAATATAGGACAATTTCTGTTTCAATATGTGAAGCAATTAATAAATGCCCACAATTCCATTTTCTCAAAATACATTTAATTTGTTGCACATTATGCAACTAGAAATTATCCAGACTATGTACTGGTTTATTAGATAATTTATACTTCATAATCGAATGCTAGCCTCATTTTCCTAGACGTCAGTTTTATGTTTTACAGGATGTCAGTCTATTCATAATACTGTGTAACTTCCACTTTCCATTAATCTGATTTTTTCTCCCATAAATGACTCTAAGGCTGAGAGTAAAATTTGAAATCCCCCTTTTTGTTTCGAGTGCTACTAAGGCTGTGTCAGTTGAGCTGCCTATCACCCACCCTGCTAAGCTTGACTTCTGGCTAATATATTTGACTTTGCAGCCCAAAATTTCCAAGTGCAGCTTATTCAGAGCCTCCCGCACGGGCCATCTAAAGAGATGTCCTCAGGGTTGACAGGCAATTAATAAACTCCTCTGCAAATCTGGGAGAAGCTTCAGCTTTATCAGAGACAAGCCTCTCCTGAAACTGATGAAAATGTTGTCCAGCTGTATTCTTGAACTGTCACTAGACTGTAGCATATTCAGCTTTTCTTGCTCAAGAGTACTTGTCTCTGCAATATTATGCCATAGTCTTTGAAAGAAGACAGGTAAAAATATACAAAGATGCTCTTTCCTCTTTGGTTCAAGGTGGATTATGAAGGGTAAAATACAAGGGGCTTATTTTCACCTTGATTTTGTGATACTAAAAGGTTCCTTGTTGCCTGTAATATATAAGTAAGTCTATGAGTTAAAAAAGGATTTTCTGAAAAAAAAAAAAAAAAAAAATTACAAGAACTCCCTTGATTGCAGTGGAGTAGGAATTCATTGCATGAGAAAAAAAAGGGATGCATATCCTTAAGTTCAGTGTGGCTGATTGAGCTTCATTTATTCTAGAGATCCGTTTTTTCTGCCACAGCTTAATGAGACTATTTCCCTAACTGGTTACAAATAAGTTTTACTGGGAGAAGAGAACTTAGAATTAACCCAAAAAGGCTTTGTTTTGATTGCTTTTGCATATCCCTATAACTAACTGCACTAAGAGTTGCAGATCATTGAAATGATTACTTACCCTACAATTATATGCCCTGAAGTATCTTCTGTACGTACCATTTGTAAAACACAGATTATGCTTCAGCGGGTTATTACAAGATGTGTTCAGGCATATCAAAATGTGTTTCTGTTGCTATTTTCAATGGTTTCATTAGGAAAAAAGAAGTCTTCCCTTTCAAATAGTATTGAAATGAAAGCTGAGCCTGGAAAGATACTAGTAACATGACAGATGCTATTTGTAGCTCTAGAAATATAGTTGTCACTGCAGGGGATCTCCCGCACTGAAGACCCACGGGAGACCAGAACCAAGGGTGAATGAATTAATCTCCTGGCACATCTTATAAAAAATAGCCTGTGCTTAATAGTAAGCAACAGAAAGACAATTGAATTTCTCTGGTAATGTTTTGACTTTTCTCTATAAAAAAAAAGGAGTATTTTCATAATCCTTTCAAGGTGTATGGTAGTCTTCTGGATTACTGCTGATTTTTATTGATTGGGTTTTACTTAGGCATTCCAGGTCTGCATTGTGGGTTTTGTACATTTCAGGAACTGCCTCTGTCCGCTTCAAGGGAGCGGCCAGGCTGTCTCTATTTCCACTTAATGAAGCACCACTCTCACTCGTGGCTTTGCTTAATTTTGCTTCTCCTGTCTACAGCATGACCTGCATTCTTGTTCAGTTATTTCTGATTAATATTCAGGTAAACATCCCTCTCTTCTTTCCTTTGCACTTTCTGGCTCTGCGGCAGTAGAAACAGTTAATCTTTGGCACGGCTCAGTGATATATGACCCAGCTTGACACGGACAGCTTAGAGAAACAGGGGCAGACTGAGACAGGGCACCGCAGTGTTAATTTTTCTAAGGCACTTACAGTTACCGTTATTCCCATACAAGATGTTTGCGGAGACCTGAACCAAAAGCCTGGGTTTGAACCCCAGGGAACAGCCTGGATTTGAACCCCTGCCCCTGCAATGAGCCAAACTGAGAGCTTGCAGATTTGGAAAAGCTCAGATTTGTGTCTGAATTTCAGGTCATACAATCACAGGATCATTATGGTTGGAAAAGACCTTCAAGATCATCACATCCAACTATAAGTTCTTAAAACCCTGCCTGCTACACTGTGTCCGTAAGAGCCTCATCTACACTGAACAGGGATGGTGACTCCACCACTGCCATGGGCAGCCTGTTCCAATGCTTGACCAGTGTTTCCATGTAGAAATTCTTCCTAATACCTATAAGTTTGGGAGGGTTTGAATAACAAGGAGAGGCAAAATTTTGCTTAAAAATTTGGCAAGAGATATTTGAATACAGGAGGTCAGATTGGTTCTGTTACTAGCTGTGTCAGCAGGTCCACAGCTAATAAGGAGCACCAACCTGCATAAGGCCTGCCAAGGCTCTTTCCAGATATGTTACAAACTCTAGGAAAGAAATGAGGTGATCCTACAGCTGTATATTCCACCAGCACCTAAATTATCCTAAGCCCTTTCTGAGCCACGCATTTCCTATCATTGTCCAGCTAATTTAGCATTGTTCGAGTGTTCCACAAGTGCCTATTGATATCTAAGACAAAACAGAATAGACTGCTAAACGGAAGAGCTAAGCCACATGGTTTTTACAGGGTTTAAAAATGAATAATGAAATAATCCTGTGTGCTTTGGACTCATGGAATATATGGCCTTCGGCTCAAACACACGTGATTTGTTGCCCAATAGATTCCTTCAGTGGATTGCCATGCAAAAAATGCCTTCTGGGATGTCACAGCTGTTAAAAGAAAAATACAAGAGGCGGTATTAATTTATTGCTAAAAAAAGAAAGGAAAAGTAGATTTTTAAATCAGCTGTACTGTGGACCCTTTATTATTTGGGTCATTAGTGATAGTAGCCAGACTCACTTGGAATGAGATGCTGGAGGGAATTGTGATTTGCCTTTTCTAAAGAGTAGAGTAAGGGTTGATGTGATGCAGGCTGACAATCTTATGTAATAACTGCTTCATCCTTCTCTGGAAAAGTTAATCCTAAAGTAAAAATATATTCACCTATCTTGTTCTCATCCATTTGACTCTTTTTTGGACTGCTTCGGACAAAGTACTTATCACTGATTTGAGGTAATTACTGGCACAAACCGCGGGGGCCGAGCACGTGCTGCCGCGCAGCCCCGTGCTCATGTCCAAGGCCAGGGAAAAGGCTGCCGCTCTCACTGGTCTCTTCTTTTCCTCCACACTCTAATGGTGCAATTTGGCCCAGATCTAATACAGCGTGCGAATTTAATTTCAAACGGGGGATTGCCACGGCCGCAGCTGTCACCCTCCCCAAAGCACCCAGAGCCGCAGGTGGCCACATGTCATTTAGATGCCCAGAATGTGGTAGCAGGTTTCAAAAGATATTTGTGTGCACAATCTGTGGATGGATTCCCCATTCCTCCTTGTACTGCAGGACTGGAAACTTGGTCTTTTATGGAAAATGAGTTACATGGATTTTCTTCTTTTCTGGACTCTTTCATGAAAATCCTGGGCTTATAATCTTGAAGTTAATGTAAAACTAAATGTAAAAATTCAGACTTCAGTGATAAGAATGAACAGGTTATTTATCTTACATAGATGATTAATGCATTTCTTTATTTCTCTTACAGACCTGGCATCCTGAATAAACAAAGAGGAGAGAGTCAAGAACTCAATCTATATTGTGAATAGTAAGTGAACTAATTACATATTCTGAAGCCGAGCACTATTCTTAGTTGCATCCTGTGTATTTTTCCCTGTTTGCACTTATTTAAGTAACAAGTAAAAGAAATGAGTGGAGTGAACATTCCTGCCCTCTGTCCAACTCAGTTTCATTTCACAGAAGTACATTTTTATTCATCCTATGATCATCTAAGGTAGGAGGCAGTGTATTGTTGTTCCTGCCCGTAGTGAAAATATAGCTTTTACTTCTCCATAAAAAGGAATTGTGTTGGAAATTTTGAAGACCAATACCTCAGTTTTCGGTCAGTAAATTCAATTTGTGTTGGGTGAGAACATAAGAAAATAAGAGAGTTTTATGGGTTTGTGTTAATTATTGAATACTGTTTCAGACCAATCGCCTACAAAAAAACAACACATCTGCCTGTGAAGATTGCTCTTTGATAACTACTGTTTTGCAGAACTTCAAGAACTTAAGACTATCTGTTGAGACAGGAAAATGAGCCCTGCTTGTGTTGTGGGTGATATTATTGATGTTGTGCTTTGAAAATAGTCTCAAGTTGCTGAGTAAAGTACCAGTTGTGATACAGTGGAAAACAGACAGTGCTTTTATTGCAAATGCTGAGTGATAGCCCTGGCAAAACAAGCAGGGGATTTGGTTGTGCTGCCTGATTGGGGATCAAAGCGTAGCAGTAGCCTTTGGGAACCAGCATGGATGAATGCCTGTTAAAGCATTTCTGCTAGCAGCTCAAACCAAACAGTTCCTCTGTGCTATGTGCTAGCAGAGGCTGCCTCTTTGTGGCAGAAGGTTGTGGACAGTACATACTGCCCATAGGACGTGTTCAGTTTGGTAGCATTCTGCCCATAGAATGTATTTCTGAAAGTGCAGCATGCAGGAGAACTGAAAAAATACTGTCACATATGAAATCTTTGTTTAGCCAAACAAGTGTGTGGAACACACTGGATTTGGATGGGAATACATCTTAGATATTTTCTGACAAGCAAATAAAATAATATTCAGTGGGAAAAAAAATATAAACCAAATGTATTTTTGGCAAAAGAAAAAATGCCCAATGACTTTCTGAGCAACCAGGTTCAGTGACAGGCCTTAACATTAAGTTTCATCACTGACATCATGAAAGGAAATGTGTGACATTTAACTGAGACTGAGCGTAACATAACTCTTCTTTGAAAATTGGGTGCTATATATGGATGGCTACTTATGTAATACACCCAACTGTGCTACCAGACATATAACGAGACATCTCTATATGTTCCATCGAATCATTAAAAAACAAGTCAACTTTTAAAAAGCTCTAAAAAATCAACAGCAGTTGTCTTCAATTTATTCATTCCTTTTAACTTTCCATTGCTGCTTCTGTCAATCTTGCATTTACAATCTTGACATTCTGTCAATTCTCCGTTTTCTCTCCTTCTCACTTCCGATGGTTGACGTTGTGCATCTGCTGTCATACCTCTCCTCACCCTTTATTTTTCAGGCCTTATATCCACACAGGTAAACTACTCTTAACATCTTCTCCCCTTACGCACACAGTGCCATCTCTCCTTCCTCTTTGCAGATTTGACCTGTAGAATGTTCCTGATATTAGGAAAATTCTGAGCTTGCCAGGTGTCTACACTATGAAGTAGACATACTGCAGACCAAAGGAATCCAATAATGCTCAGAGCAATGCCCTAGAACTATATCCAAGGAATTGTGAAGGGTTGCAATTTATGAAATGTATATGGGTCAGCTCTTGCAGTTTTTATTTGACATGCAGAGAAATACAATGGGAGTTTGGGGATTTGTTATTTAAAACTCAGGATGCCTTCAAACAAATCAGTTATACTTCTCCCCAGGACCTTAAGTTTTGGCAGCAGATGACTGATGGAAACGTGTATAAATGTTAGCAATTCCAGCAAGTCATATAACATAAATGATGAAGGCGTAGAACAAATTGAGAAGTTGCTGTAGACCTGGTCGTAGTAAGTGAATTTCACTATTATAGACACTCAGACATATTTTTTTCACTTGTATTCCTCTGTCAACTGGCCGGGACTCACAGACAGATTCTGTTCTAGAGCAGCCTCGATTTATCTGTATATAGTGAGAAAAACTTAATTAACTCTTATTGATACGCCATCACATACAAATTCTCTCTCCCCTGCTGGCAAAATAGGTTGATGGAACCTTTTTGTAGTAACCATCAGTTAATTTTATCAGTCATGGTATTAATGATTATAAACTACAAAAGTCCTAACAGTGAATATATAATTACAGAAATGAAACTATACAGTGGTTATTTAACAGTTGTAATGTGTTAATTTATTTAGCTCTCTCTTTGGAATATACATGAGAAATTAGAATAATAAAACAGAAATAAAATTAGGTTTAGCTTTCATCCATCATCGAGGAAAAGTGTTTCCTGCTTCAACAGAGCATACATTCAGCCCTGTAGGGAAGTTCACGTAGGCTGCCTTTGGGTCGACTGAAAATACATCCCTTGTGAACTGTGTGCTATTTGAACACTAAGGAGTAACTTGTTTTCTTGATACTGGATTGGTTCAATTATGCATCTTCATTTTAAAGTATTTCTTTTTCTCAACCACATTTCTGAATTAAAAGCTAAATTTCAGAAAACTCAGAGCTAAAAGGCAAAAATGCTGTTTTCCAGAAGCAGATAAAATGATTTTTGTTCTACGTTCTTACTAGGAAAAGACAAAATAAAAGCAATTATATAAACTAGATATTATGTTGTTTAATTTTTATCATCTTTATTTTAAATATCAGGCCTTTGTCATTTGGTTTTGATATTTCAAAACATTTTGTTGGAGGAGGGAAAAAAGTCTTGTATCATGTGTACCAGCAAAGCTGTTCACACATAGTTAGCAGCAATCAAATTTCATCTGCCACATACTTTGGTTCATCATCTATTTGACATCTCTTATGATTGCTGGTTAATGATAGTTTTTCCATTCTTCTTGCATAAATTCAAGTTCAAATAACGCCCTATAAATTAGAGGACTGCACAAATTAAGCGCTATTGCCTATGGAGGATGGTGGAACTATAATCAGTTGAGAGGAGGTTTGGCCTGTCAAAAGTGATTGTGTGGGCAGTCTCACTCCATTACATGGAGAGGAACTAAATTCATGTTTTATTTGCCATTAGCTCACAAGCACCTAATATTATAGTTGTTTACCATCATTTCTATTTCTAAAGCAACCACATTTTATATTTTGCCATTTACCATACAATATCCGGAGGCACGGGGTGTGCCAGAGGTAAGGGAACTAAATGAACAGATCCTTGGTTTTGGAAGGGTCAATTTTGTATAAGTTGAATTTATGAGCCTTCGAAAAAGAAATGAGCCTGTGGTTTCTGAATGTTCTCTGCTAATCACAATGATCTTCCATTATATTACAGTTTCAATCTTTCATTGCAATACAGTCATCTAGAAGCAGGATGGAAGTGCCCTCATTACCTGTGCTCCTAGGTTTTCTCATTGCCTATTAAGATTCATGTGCATATACTGCAGGTTTGGATATAATAGTTCATTTGAGTGTTCACACTACCTGAATTCTTTAATGAGGTCTTCCCATAAATTAGTTTCACTTTCCTCCCTCTCCTCCCCCCATGGAAGTATAAGCTTGTTGGTAAAGTATAAAGTAACATTTGCAGAGTGTAACGATTTTTTGTCTCTGTTTTTGTGATGCTTTTAAGGCTGTTCAGAGTAGTATATTCCCTGTGACTCATTTGCTTACAAAATACTGTGCCTCAGAAGCAGATTTTTCCCTTTTTTTATCGATCTTGTATTACAGCTTCAGCTTTGCATTTTTTAATGTGAGATCTCTGGCATGGATTTGGATTCTGTAGTGCTTTGAGGTATGCTAGTTATGCAAGCTCATTTTGCAAAATGGCTCTGTGTATGTACTTCCCTGGGGCTTCAGTTTAGTTGTCGTCTATCATTTTAGCACTGTGATTGATTACTCCCCAGTATTTAATTTATCTTCTGCAGCTTCACAGCTTTTTCTTCAAATGGTAAACACATACTTTTCTAGACACATTTTCAAAAGGTGTCTTTTCCAGGTGCACCAGAAGTCATGTAAGCACATTTTTCTTAGCCAGGAAATTAACCATTTAAACCATTTAACCATTTAAATAAACGATTGACTGATCTTGTATTCCATTATTTGGCAGCTTTGCACTTGAAATCTGTGAATCTGTGTCGTGTTTTTCATTCTTAAATACCATTATTTTGAATTATACATGTTATGTATTTACAAAATACTCTGTCCATAATATAACAATAATAAAAGGATCATGCACTTTTTTTTTTTTTAAGTCCCTGGACCCAATGCATGGCCTGGTGCTATCTCCAGATCACGTCAATAGAATTTTAACACCTTTACACATTAGCTTTCAAAAGCTGGCTATTTGCTAGTTTGGTTTATTTGCTGGATTTTCACAGGATGTCTTAACTCAGTGGAGTAAAAAGGTGCTTAGTTTCATATATATTGTGTTACTCTATTTTAATGAGCTACTATCAGACATCAAATTGACTATCAACTTGGCTGTGATTTTAAATAAGGCCCTTTCACAGTTATAGTAACCTTCCATTAAAAAAAAAAAAAAAAAAGAAGTGGGTATTTTTGCCACCAGGTCATACTTTATATGCACATGGCTGCAGTTTTACACAGTTGTGGTGACTTCCAGGGATGTACTGTAGTCAACTGCTTTTGTGATCCACAGATAAAGAAGCTTTAACTTCCAATTTCTTCCTTCTTCTAGTTTTTATTATGGATCTCCACTATTTGCATTTTGGATGGGGAGCTCAATCATTTAGTTTGGTTTCTTTTGCTTTTTATTTGCAGTTTATATTTGATAGTTATTATTAAAATCTCTTTGCAAGAAAAGCTGGCTGTTTGTTTGTTTGTATGTGTGAGTGAGTGAGTCATCTATTTTGAAGTTTTTCTCAGCATTGCCTGGTTCCCGTCACTGTCCTTCAGTCCCGTGTTTGAAATCTCCTCCAAAATCTCAAGGTTTAGAAATGCATTCCTCATTGAAAGATGGGATTTTCCTGAGTCACATGGATCCAGGAGTTGGTGCTTTTGGGGAACTTCCCCAGACATTCACTGCAAAGTCTGGAAATACTCTGCAAAATGTATGATAGCCCGGAGAGCTCGACTGCTCCTGTACAGCAGTGCACTTTGATCTTTCTAATAATAAGTCTCTCAACACCTTTTCACTTCTAACAGAAACAGTGTCCTGGCTGCTCTTATGCCATAAGGCTTTTTCACTCATCCTTGTGATGCCAAATGAGGACATTTGTTTTAGGGAAGAAGGATCAGGAAAAAAAGGAGCAAGATATGATTTACAGTGTACTGCCAGAGCCCCTTTCAATGGGACTTTGCTGTTTGAAGTACGCCTTAGGATTTGTATCTTTAAGTTAATTAAGATAGGTATTAAAGCTATTAGCTATTAAACTGTTAACAGTTTATCCTGTTGATTGCACTGACACTTTCTCAAGAGTTGCTGTCTATTGGGCAAATACAAATATAGGGAGCTTCTAAAATGAGAATTGCATCTAAACTTTATAAGTATATACTTAGACATTTCTTAAGCAGGATAGAAGCAGTGACTGCTTATATATAAAACCATATGCTTTTCTGAAAGATCTAAACATTGACAGTATGCACAGCTATTCCTATAATAGGGAACTGCTGTATTAGTTGCTATAAAGTCATTATTTTTAAATTTTCACTTTAGAGCTTGGAGGTAGGGCCTGTCAGTGTAAATGGTCCTGAAAGAATTTCAAATCCATTTGCCTCTGGAAAACTATAAATCAGAGAAAGAAGTTATACATACTTTGTGTGAAGGCATCATCAAGGCACAGAAACTCTGCAAACCTTCTGTATTTGTATGATTTTCACATATGCTTGAAAGAGAGTGTTTCCTCCAGAAGTAGTAATTGTCATTTATATTAATAATCTACTGCATAGGAGCATTACATTAAATCACAACTATAATTCTGCACACACCGATTGCCTGTGAAGCTGAACAGTGAATTTAAGCATACTGAAAGTTGAGCCGTGCTATGCCCCCCCAGCATGCATCTGGTACAGTGGCTTTCGCAGCAACCTGACATTCAAGAGGCGTTTTTGACAGACATCCTTTCCTGTACACACACGGGCTGTCCTTCATGTCTGGTCCATACAGAGACTTTAATGCCTCTAGCTTCTCTGCGACAGTGCTAGTGGGGATCAGCCCACCCTGGGGAGGACTTTCTTGCCTTTATCAAGCGCTTTTGCTGCAACTGGCAGAAGTGGTGTTGTTCATTACTACGTGCTGCTCTTCAGCCACATTTTACTCCCTTTTTTTTTTTCTCAATAGAACTTCAGGTAGCTAACTATGCTTTCAGTTAATTTGGGGATTGTTTTTCCTGTAGATTTTTGCTTCATAGTTTGAAGAGTGCCTATGTAGACCAAAAAAAAAATGTTTTCATGAAATAGGAGAAATCCAGATGTCTACTCGTGAGATTTTCTAGGAATATCTTAGTGCACACGACCATCTTTCCTCCTCTGTTCGTTCTCTTAGAAAAAAAACAACAGATAGTGCAAGCTGGAATAGTGAGATGGAGCTGGGAAAGAGGAAGGCTCTGGTGCAATTACCCTGATGTGTTATCTACTACTCTGACATCCATCTCCATATTGTCTCAGACTCCCTTTTCTTCCTTTCATTTTTATTTATCTTCCTGTGAATGTTCCTTGATTCCTCTTCTACACCTCCTTTCACCATGCTCCTGTGGAAAATGTCTCTGATTTCCCACAGTTCCCTTATCTGTCACTGCACAGTTTCCATGGTCCCAAATCTTCTTCATTGCTGTGGTTTCAAAGCGATGGCAGCAAGGACCAAAGCAGGCTTCCTCCACTCCGTGTCTGCAGGAGATTTGTGCCTGTATTGTGACTGACCTTGCAAAGAGGTGCCCCTGCTGCTGCGGCGCCTGTTCACGGGATAAACACTGCTTCTTAGCAGAGAGACAGCAGCCAAGTTTAGATGTTCACACGCCCCTCCTGGTGCCCAGATATCCTACTGCCACGTTACAGAACCATGAGGGAACCTGGCATTTTTACCTAAATGATACTAGCTCGGTGCCAAACCCTTTGGACCTCTCAATATCCCAAACTCTGTAACTTTGCTTCTGCTACTCCCTATTCTATGTTTGCTGGACTTGGGACAAGGCAGTTTACATTGCTTCAGACAGAACAGTCTAAAGTGCTTTATAAATGACATTCTATATTGGCTTATAAATGATGCATGAATGCAGTACCTCTATTCCCACTGTCTTTCTGTTGGTAGTTAAACTGTTAACTTAGCATACAGGATTTTCCTAAATAATCTGCCTTTAACACATTATTTCTCTTCTGTTTGAAGAGATTCTGTTTTCTGCTGATTAAATATTTTAAGAAGAGCTGCACAGAACCCTGTGTTTGTTTCTGTGCTTCTCTCTTGCATGCGTGCATGTGCAATCGCGCTGTCCCTCTCGTTTGCTCTCGGTCTCTCTCTTTTCTTCTCCGTTTTGCTGGAACATGATGTCCTCAGTTGTCAAATAGCTTTCTTTCAGCTGAAGTTCCCATGCAGAACTGAAAGAAATCAACCAGAAGCCCCAGAAAGTGTTTCATATTTACCACGAGACAAAGCTTAAATGAAGAAAATGTGCTATTAAACAAATACGGTGTTAGGCTTGCGAAAACGGATCTCCAAGATTAAGCATTTGAAAGCAGAAATGATATGACAAGATTATGGAACCTTGAGGGTTTATTTTTTTAATGATCCTCCTGTTACTACAGACTAAGTAAGGCTCAGTTTTATTAATCGTAAGTGACCTTTTATTTGTCGTGTTCCGTTAAATCAGATATAACACGGCAAGGCCCAGCTTTGCTTCCACATTACCTTGCCAGAAGCAACAGTGCCGAAGTGCAACTATCAGTCTGCTGATGGGTACAGAGCCAACAGTGAAAAGAGTATATGGTTAATACAGCAAGTTGAGACATTTTCAGAAACTACACATTCTCTTCTGTGCAGTACTAATAAGAGATTTTTAAAAAGGTGTATATAATGTTGGGCGTAGGGTGTTGAGCAGTCTGTGCTGATTGACTAATAAACCCATTCTGTGAGTTAATCAGTCGGTCTTCAAGGGAGAACAGGAAAGGTTGTGAGTTACAGGCTTTCCCGAGGTGCTCGGCACAAGGAAAGCAGTTAACACTCCAAGAATTATATGGCAGTTGTGAATCCTGGCTGCATAAAGCTGTCGTGGCTACAAGGAGACACTAAAGCAGCAGTGTGTTTTCTTGCAGAGTCCTTTCTGGATTACTTTCAAGTATTCTCATAGGCAGAAATGGAGATTTCTCTCTCTTGTACGTAGATTCATGAATAAGGAAAGCTTTGCTATGTTCCCTTCACAGAAGGTCAGAAGAGCCTTGTGAGAGGTCCCAAAAAACACTTTAGGACTGAAAATCTACTGGAACAGTCATTTGAAGATGATTGAGATACATGAGAAAAGGCATTTCAGTAGTATAGAGCACTGCTGCTCTGCTAAACATAATGGGAGGCTTTCGGAGGGGGGATGAATCAGCATGCAGCTTTGCTGTTTAGCCTTGCCTCTTTCTAGACACATATTCCAGTTACTAAAATGTGGTTTCACCACATTTATTGGCTTAGGAATAAAGTTTAAGCGCTGTCATAGCTTGTCTAGCGGACGATACCCCTGAAAATTATGACTAGGTAATTGGACAGTTCCTTTAACAACTTCAAATTCACAGATTTACAAGGAACTGAGCTCTGACAGCTGATATTGAGCTATCGTGCACCTACTTCATGAAATTTATCTCAAATTGGAGTTTGAGAAATGCTTTGCAGGAGATTTAGATAGCGCTTATAAGTTATGTGAGTTACTTTGGAATTTACTGACTATTCAGTTCATACGTCTCATACACAGAGCAGGAGAAGCGATGAACCCTGGGTTCCAGTCCCAATTTCAAATGTTCTAGGCAAAAAACACCAGCAAGAAAAAAACCACCAACACCTCCCCCTCCCCCCCCAAAAAAAAACCACCCAGAAAACAGGTTATATCAACATGCTTGTAAATAGAGTGTGCATAGAGGCATTCATTGACTTTTAGGAGGCTTCCTTCTCCTTAAAGTCTTCTCAAATACCATGTTTGGACTTAGTGTGGTGCCAGTAGAAAGGAGGATTTTTTTTTTCATTTGGATAACTTATAGTTATGCTCAGAAAATACACTGGACAGCACAGAAATAATTAGGAACATGCAGAGATAATAAAAAGAAAGAAGGATGAAAGATGCCACAGTTCCTTAGATTAACAAGGGATCTCCATAGTAACTGCATTTATCTAAGGCATTTAATACTTGCGTTGTTACTTCTTACTCCTCTGAAGCCTAAAGAGATCAGGTGAAATTTATTTGGCCACATAGGATTTAATGTGACTGAACCATTGATTT
Organism: Eudromia elegans; assembly: GCA_003342815.1. Taxonomy (NCBI): domain Eukaryota; kingdom Metazoa; phylum Chordata; class Aves; order Tinamiformes; family Tinamidae; genus Eudromia; species Eudromia elegans. Next base: position 5,458,795 of record PTEX01000012.1, read on the forward strand.
ATCTCAGAAAGGTCAAGAAGTTGAAATTAAAGAAACGAGGATGAGCACGTATTTCTGGGAACTGTCACTGAGAAAGTGATGACTACATATATATATATAAGTTCATGATAGCCTTTGTTTAGAAGTAAAGGTGATATATGTAAAACCAGAAGAGAGACTCAAGAATTATTTTCTCAAGGCTTCTAATAAAAAGACATAGGTGAAAAAATTTTTGTTACTTGTGCAGGTTAACTATATTGGTAAAGAAGAAGGATGGCAGGAGAAAACTTGAAGGATGAAGGTACAGTTCTTGTCAAAATAGCACTAAGCTAGTCTAGATAGACTGATGAAAAATTGCTGGTAATTGGTTTTCTCTTGCGGTTTGCCTTGACCTCCAGTATCTGTTTTCAGTAGAACTTCCGTTGTTGTCTGCAGGGAGCAGTTGCTATAGCCTGAAATGGTGTAGTATGCTGTCCTTGTATGTTTTCACAATTAGATATTTGGGGCATATATTGATACTTGTTCACAGATTCAACGGTTTTAACTGTGTTTCAAAGGTATGCTTTTTATACAACTTTAGTGACAACTGTAGTAGATTGGGGATTTGGGAAAAATAATCCCAGCATGTGAGATCCTGTCGCTTGCCTTCAGTGCCTGCGTGGGATCCATGCTGCAGCAGCCTCGTCACACCAGGCAACGGGTGCGTTCCTGTGTCTGCCACCCGGCCGCTTGTTTGTTTGTTTGTTTTATATCCTTTCCTGGATAGCTGCAATTTTCTGTCCCTTGCAAGGGTTGTTGACAGGAGCTTATCCCTGGTTTGGTAACCTTGTCATTTTGTGGTGCTGTTGGGACACTGATGCTTCTCTGGTGGGAGAAACGTGCAGGCCTCCTACCCTTTTCTTCTTCTGGAGCGATGAATTAAAATGCACCACTTTACTGAGAGAAAGCTGGAGTGAGTGAGTGAGATTGGCCACTTCGCTTTTGGATAGAGTTTCACATGTCAGTGCTGCTAATTACCACCTTACGCCTGGATCACCAGCAAAACACAGCCAAAGAAAAAGAATTAGCACAGTTACTGTAAACCAGAAGGTATTCTCCTTTGACTTGGTCTCCTTCCTTAGTCATGTATACCCAGCACCTTATTAACTCTTACGTAAGACGCTGCTCTGCACATTGGTAGTGCAAAAGATAATCTGAAGTGAAGTCGGCGTGCTGCACAGAAGAGGTCGATGCGTGGAGCTGCTCAGCTCTCCTTCCTGCGCATGGGGGAAAGAGGCTGGTGGGGCCTTGATGGCCAAACGTGCGATGGGGGGACAAGGAGCGAGTCTACCTGGATGGATCTGCTAGCACAGCTCACAGGCTACAGAAATATCCTCTGGAAAGGGGGGCAGAGCTTCTGTGGGCAAAGATTTCTCCTCTCTTCCCTTGTGGCTCTTTCATGCACCTCTGAAATCTTCCAAGGCATCGTCTTTCCCTGGATGGAGAATAAAGCACATTTGCACTGTAGTTAACCGTTGTTGCTAGGAAGGATGTGCCTTGTAGCTAGGTAAGTGCTCCTAGGAAGGAAGAAGAGTCAGTTGTAGAGGTTTTAGTCTCTGGTTTATGCTTATTTGCTCTTTTTTTTTGGTTGCTTTTTGCTATTTGCATATGCTTAATAATACAATATTCTTTGGTGTTACATACCTTACTCTGTATTTGCTTTTTTGCACTTAGTCTTTTATTCTTGATTTTAGAATTGTATTTGAATGTGCGGGGATGGTATTTAACATTTATTAGTGTCAATATAGTCTCACCCTAGAGTGTGTAGGGGCCCTTCACAAATTCTCATTCGCACACATTTCACCAGTCCTTGGTGAAAGACAGTTGGGCCAAGAGCAATTTGCTTCTAGAATTTTTCATGATGATTCCAAGTGCCCTGTGCTCTAAGAGCGTTGGTTTCCCTGCCTTAGACAGTGCCGCAAGTTAGGTAATTGCCAAAGATGTTGTGTCCATAGGAGGCAGTCACAGAGTCTTTCCTTCTTCACACGGTGCCTGCCCGAAGCAGCGCTTGTCAGCAGAGCCAGCAGTGAGCCCAGCCCCAGGTTACAGCAACGCCGCTGCTCAAAGCGGCAGCCCAGCCGCGGGTTACCCGAGGATGGCCCTTCCCCTAGGACCGAGCCTCTCCCACGCAAAGCGCTGCGTGATGCTTTTGAAATACAAGGACTCAAATGCCACCCATTTATTCCAGCCGAGCTGTCAAGACACCCAGGTAAGTTTTGTAGCGTTTTAATTAAAGGTACATGTCTGAGGAAGCCCAGCAAAAGCAGTTCTCTTAATTAAGTCCCTTTGGTTCACCACTCTGTCAGCTGCTGCTGGATTTCTTTAGGTGCATGATTCAGCGAAGACACTAGTTCATTGACATGTTTTTCATTAGGGTATCTACTTGGCCTCTCCAGATGTGTTGCACCTTAAGCAGAACCACCGAAGGAATGCAAAGCAGTACACGTGTATATATGTATATACACACACACATATATATATATACACACATATATATATATATAGTGACACTTTGAATTTTGTCCCAAGATGATGTTTCAGCTACTGAATGTGCAAATCAAACTAAACAGATATATGTTTACATACAACACGGTCACCTTCTGTCATTTTGTCGTCTTCTATAAGTGATACTTGAAAAGACATTTTTATTTTTTTAACCTACAACTATATTTTTAAGAGTCTGCTTATTGTAGGGCCTGTTCATGGTCTGTTGAAACTTCAGGCTCTAAAAGGGAGTGGATAATGGTCTTTAATAGAATTGGGAAAAATATATAATAGCCCCATATGAAAGGTCACTAAAGAGTAGGGCTGTTTTCTAGAATGCATGTAATTATCCCAATTTCAGTGGGGTAACAGGCAGCTGTGAAAAAGATCAACTCTTATTGCCTGCATTGTTATTTTCTGTTCTATGGTAAAAGTTAAATTCATTCTTTATAGCTAAATTAATATTTTATGTCAAAGCTTGGGGAAGAAAGAAAGGGCTTGGGGAGAGGAGATGAAGTTTATATGTATAATTGAAAGCTGCACGGTAAAGGATGTTTTGGCTAATGCCAGTTACCATGGTAACTTGCAAATAATTATGCAGTTAAAAATACAGAACTTTTTGCAGCCTTCTTTCTGGGCAGATAAGTGTCCGTCAGTTAATTACCCTTAGCTTTGTAAGACGTAAGTCAGTCATCGTACTTTATGTCCCAAATTCAAGTTAGTCTACATATTTTATGCCTGGGCATACTGCACTTATTGGCTTCACTAAGATTAGATTTCAAGTTAGATAACTCCGTTTCTGTAGAATAATCTTATCCGTTTACCAACACAGTTTATTCTTACCTCCCAAGTTTTACGGTAAGCTATGGATGCCTTTAGAGAAACAGATTTTGTTTTTGTATATAGCATCTATTATCCATTTAAGAATTTTTACTTAGTGCCTTTTTTTATTATCTATTTTATTATCTTCCTCATTTTATTAAAATCACTTAGGCCATGGCACCCAGGGTGAAGACAACATAGCCTGCCTTATGTTGGTAAGAAACCACTGTTCTTTTTTTCTCCATTAATAACAAGTGCAAGTTTATCTTGTTAATAAGAGTAATAAAATGATTATTAAATTTGTAATACAATATAAGTATGATGTGGAAAATATACAAATTTTATGTATACAAATATTCAAATATTCAATTCTAACTCTAATACTCTTATGTTCATGAAGCTGCCCTGCATTGCTTGAAACAGAAAGCTTAAAGCTGAAGTTTTTCAGAATTCTGAATATTTATTTTGAAAAGATTTTGACATTTCTGATCCTTGATTTTCAAATAGTATTCCAATGAAAAAAACACGTGAAGAGTCATATTCAACTAATATTCTTTCATTTAGAAGTGTGTGGGGTTTATGTTTTCATCACTGTCTTTATGATTTGTTACAAAAACAAAGATAATAACAAGATTTGTCATTTCCTATTAGCCCTACTGGTTTCCTGTTTGCCTTTCTTGTCTTTTTATTTTTTCATCAAGGCATTTGGGTATTTAGGGTAATAAATCATTATTTTTATAATTAATACCTGCTATAAAATATTCTCTTTAATCATTTTGTGTAATTTTAATTTTTACAGTGTGATAATTATTCAGTTTATAATTAGGTTAATTATTCTCTTCAGTTCCAGCGTAGCACATAGATCTGCAATACAGTAAATCTTCACATAGTACTGTGTTTGATTTTTTTATTTTCTTACTGAAAATCTTATCATCAAACTCTCTCATTACCATGAGATGTGATGATGTTTTCACAATGAGTCACCATAAAACTAATGGATAAGAAAACATTATTTAGTCCCAATACTTATTTCTCATTTTGCCTAGTGAGGCATGATATTCAATATTTATATCTTATTCAAAGAGAAAAATAATTACAACATTAGTAAAGGGATTATGGATTTAATATTGTGGGTGGTTTTTTGGTTTTTTTTTTTTTTACACCAGTATGTTCTTAGAAGTTTATAGCAAGAAAAGCGACTGAATCCAGGGATATTCTAGGTGAAATATATGGTAGGCGCAGACAGGTTACTCAGGGCTCTGTCTTGTCAAGTCTCCAAGACCTCCACGTCTGGAAGTTGCACAGCATGTGAGGGCAATCTGTTCTGCTGCTTAATTATTCCCTTGTGAAAATATTTTTCTTCAAAAATGGAATGAAATTGATAATCTGTTGTGTCAAATTTTGATATAGAAATATAGAAAGGAATATAAAATTAGAAACAGATTTGGAGATAAAATTGAGAAATCTTACCAAAATAAAAGTATCAAGAATTATACTTGTGTTTTTATGAGTATGTGGTCGGGGGGAGTTTTATCAAGGTCAGTATCATTTCACAAACGTTATTGGTTTTTTCCTTTTCCAGTTTGGGAGCTAAAACATACCAAAACACATGCTCAGAAAGACCCTCCCCTGGCAGCTTTCAGAGCTGCTGTTTAATGACGATGCAACACCTGGCCCATGGTACGAGGAATATGTTTGAATCCGCCGTTTAAGAAAAATGAAAATTCCCTATCAGCAGTCGATACTTTATCAGTCTGGAAAGCTTCCATTCCAAAGCACTGCAAAACCAGATGTGGGGCGTGTCTTGATTTTAGGCATGTTAATGGACTGGAAAGGGGATTATAAGCTTTTCTGTCATGTCAGTTTTTTGAGCAAGGAATAATAGGAATGGCCACACGTCTAGGTAGGGTCAGCTCTGGAGGGGAATGTGTCATCCTTTCCCTGTCAAAAGCCATCAGTCTTTTCCTGTTGTTGTAAAACTAGCTGGATTATTAGTAATCCTTAGATTCAAAAGGTGGGAAAGGCAGCTTCTGCTCTAAGACTACCTTTTACTTTTCTTATTCTCCCTTCATTTTTCTACATCATTTTGCTCCTCTTCAGCCTAAATTTCTATTGAGTAAATTTCTTACCCCCTTTCAAATATTCACCTTATGTTCTGCCATTTTCCCTGTTGGTCTTCTTTATGCCTGTACCATACTTTTATTCTCAGTATTTTCTCTTTCTATCCTATCTTTCTTTCCAGATTCTTATTGTTCCTTCTTTTTCTCCGGTCACATTTGGGCCACAGCATTTTGGCCACAGCACAGCCTAGCCGTTTTGCCCCTACAGATGCTGTAGAGAAATGGGTGAAAAACAGATTGAGTTTTCCTGAGCATAAGAATTATTTTACAGATCTCTGCAGAGGTGACTCAAAAAAAATCTTGTTGTCTGGAATGCTGAGAGAACAAAAACTCGCCTGGGTAAATGAAATGACACACCACAGTAGGCAACAGCACTGCACTTCAAAATCCTCAGTGCGCTGGATTGACTGCTACTTGTCAATTTGAAGGCTGAAATGAAAATTGGCTTGCCACCTCGGTTCCCTTATACGTGCCTCTGAACCTGTGAAGCGCAGGCATTGTTCAACCTGGCTCTACTGTAAACTCTTTTTGTAGTCTGTTCTCTCAGTACTTTTTTCTTCTTTTTACCTTGGAAATAAGAGTAGCTAAGGTCTCCCCTAACCTTGTTGATGGAGCATAACTGCTGTTTGTTTGCATGTGGCAGGAAAACTCGAGCGATTGTAAACCTGTTCTTTTTGGACCGCTGCTGTAATGCATCAGCCAAGGAATGCAGGATTTGTAGACTTGGGCCAATTCAGCTTCAAAAGAATCAAGAAAGAAGCCCAGTATTCTTCTAGAGCCATTTGATTAAATGTCCATGATTCAATTTAGAGTTGTTTAGATTGAAATTATACTTGGACAAATTGCATGTTTAAAATGAGCTAATGGGTTACAAATCAATAGATTTTTAATGGTTTGGAAAACCTAGCCTTCAGCTTAATATTCATACGTCTGAATAAATGAAATAATAATCTCATGCAATAACTGTTGCAGCTGAGAAAACACATAGAACAGTCTCTAAAATAATCTGTATATATGATTTTCAGTATTACCTAAAAATAGGACAATTGAGTTCTATGCTGCTATAACCTGTTTCACTGGGACTTAGTGTTGTTTTTTATATGTGAGTAGAAACAAGGTAGAATAGAAAGTTAGTGAATATGTAGTGAATATGAAAAGACCACCAGTACAGGTAAGAAGAAAGTTTTTTGGTGAAATGTTCTCCCTGATGCAGTATTTCTTAATATTTATCTTGATATCTGCAATGACATTAGAAGAATGCCATAACAGACTGCAGTATTTAGATTTTGTTCTTGTGGAAGTGAACCTTGTGTAATAGTGGGATATATTAGTATAAAATTGTGACTGAAAAAGAAAGAGGAGTTAACGAACTTCATTTATGAAAATTTTATCACATCTGTATGTGAAAATGTGCGTGTGTATACACACTTACGAATATAAATACATATAAGTTCATGCTGAACGAGGGCAAGTGCAGGGTCCTGCACCTGGGCAGGAATAACCCTAGACATGCCTACAGGCTGGGGACCGACCTCCTGGAGAGCAGCCCCGCAGAGAGGGACCTGGGCGTCATGGTGGACGACAAGTTGACCATGAGGCAGCAGTGTGCCCTCGTGGCCAAGAAGGCCAATGGGATCCTGGGGTGCATTAAGCAGAGCGTCTCCAGCAGGTCGAGGGAGGTGATTCTGCCCCTCTGCTCAGCCCTGGTGAGGCCGCACCTCGAGTACTGTGTGCAGTTCTGGGCTCCCCAGTGCAGGAGGGACGTGGAGCTGTTGGAGAGAGTCCAGCGCAGGGCCACAAAGATGATTAGGGGTCTGGAACATCTGCCCTATGAGCAAAGGCTGGGAGAGCTGGGCCTCTTCAGCCTGGAGAAGAGAAGACTGAGAGGGGACCTGATTAATGTATATAAATATCTCAAGACAGGGAGTGAGGAGGAGGGGGCTGGCCTCTTCTCAGTGGTGGCCAGTGATAGAACTAGAGGAAACGGCCAAAAATTGAGGCACCAAAAGTTCCACAGGAACTTGAGGAAGAATTTCTTAACAGTGAGGGTGACAGAGCACTGGAACAGGCTGCCCAGAGAGGTGGTGGAGTCTCCTTCTCTGGAGATCTTCCAAACCCGCCTGGACATCACCCTGTGCCACATGCTCTAGGGGACCCTGCGTGTGCAGGGGGGTTGGACTAGATGACCTCTACAGGTCCCTTCCAACCTTAAGCATTCTATGATTCTATGATGATTCTATGCCCATGGGAATACTGCTTTTATTCGTCTCCAAAATTTTGACATTAAAACTCCAAAATAATGACCTATTCCTATGCAGAAATCAGGGTACTAAAAGAAGAAGCAGTTCTTCAATATTTAATGGCCCAAAACCAAAGTCTGGATTGCAAATAATTTATCAGGGAAAAGCATCTAACAAATTTTTCATGTATTTTTCATAGAATTCATTTAATGTCATCACAATGCAGTGTCATCATATATGCATATAACACATACGTAGACTAAAAACAGTGCAATTTTTAACTCAAACATTTTAAAGCCAGGAATTGTTAGAAATAAAGAAGCCTTTCCACTGCTGCTTTAGCATATGCAACTTTAATTGTACGATCATATACTAAACTGAATGAGGCAAAGTATTCTAGAACATGAGTGAAATGGAGAGTGTTCATATGTTAGTTTTATCCTTTTTTTTAATGGGATATTTACCATGTGTTTTTCAGATCATTCTCTGAAGATGAGGTTATTCTTCCTGCGGTTTTATCTGTGATACTTAATCACAGATGCTGAGATGCTCTGAAAAGCCCATGTAAAAAGGAGAGGCATTAGTTCCATTTCATGGGCAGTAAGGCATGACACCGTTAAGCACCGGAGTGTTTCTCCCCTTCATGTGTTCAGTGAGGACAGGACTTTCACAATCTTGAGCTTTGCAGAATGCGCCATTTTTTTATAGCATGTGTTGCATTCAAACCCTCGCTTGGAGGGACTTGCGACTAGAAGGAGACAACACACTTGGTTTGCAGGTTTCACACGTATTTGCTGAAAAGCACTGGGAAACTTGAGTTCAAAGAGAGAGACTGGAAGAGGAGCACTTGTGTATGTGCTACCATTGCCATTACCACTACTCCTTTTTTCTGGATTACATGCAGAGTCTTCCCTAAGCTATCCATCCTACTTTACCACATCCTTTTGTGCTGTGTTTCATACAGTTTAGCCACCTGCTTGTTCCCTTGGGCTTTTGCCCGAGTGTCTTTGCCGCCTCTGTGCGTTCCCTCCTTGCTCAGCTCACCATGACCTTCCCTGGCTCTCCCGCGAGCCAAGCTCCCTGCCTCCAGTGTCCATCTCTCCTTCCTGCCCAGTCTCCTTCTCCACAGCTGGTCCCATGACACAGGCACCTATGACCTTCCACCAGCCACTCAGGTAGCTCAGGATCCTTACCCACACCTATCCTTTCTTAGAGATTCACACCCCAAAGCCTCTTATCTTGCGTGCCTTTTGATATCCCCTAGTTGCCGGTAGGGCTTCATATAGAAAAGATGGCCCCTTTTATTCGGGGTTCCTACACACTGTGTCACGGAGATACTCCTCTTGCTTTCTCCTTTGCAGAAGAAGGTGATACACGTGTTGCTGCTGATCTCTAGTCTGCACCTAGGTGAGCCCGCTCATTGATTAGGCAAGTTTAGTCACTTCACGTAAAATGGCACATTTCTGGTGCCAGGATGAACCTTCTAGAAACAGATGGGAACGCAAAACTGAGAAAGGAAAAAGAAAGATTTTCTTTTTTGCCCCTGGATATCTTTTTCCTCTTTTACTTCTACTCTTTTACTTAATCAATGCCAGAAAGATATATACAATGTTGATATTTCAGTCCAAACACATTTGGCAGAATAAATAGATCCTCAGAATCAGAAGTACTGACAGCTCTTAAGAATAAGCCCGAGGTTATTGCTTATCACACAGTATTTAAAATAATTTCATCTGCATTTCTCCATATGATAGAATTCAAAAGGAACTGAAGATAAATATCTTTCAAAGTAAACTTCTAATTCTCCTTCTTTATAAAAATCAGGGTATAAATCATACTCATTAAGATGGAGGACAAAGGAAGAAAAAATTCAATTACAGGTTCTAATACTGCTGTATTGTGCTGAGATTTAAATGACTGCCATGGAAGGATAAATGAAGTATTTGTTAGACTTTCATTAAGTGACAGTTTACTTCTATTGAAGAACTTAAGCCTGTTTTCAAAAACTCATTTAATATTGTGCTGTCTTCCTTTCTCTGGAAGAAATCTGCCTGGTACATGTTTACAGCAAACTGTTTTGCTGTTTTGATTGTCAGAACCTTGGAAAATATCAAGGTCAAATACAGAATTGCAAATGAATGCAAAAATGTGTTTAATATACTGATAGACGATCTACTCAAATGCTCCTATTTTTACACTTATAATTTTTTAATTGTAAAAGAGAGGAGTGAATTTAATGAGCTGAAACAGAGAGCTTAGTGTTAGTAGTTGGAGTTGGAACACTTTGCTAGGGTGATGTGTAAGCTTTCCCACAGAGGCCTGCCAATACCATCCAGTCCCGAGCCGAAAAGATTCGTGCCAACCTAGCTAATATTTAGCACTTCTGGGCCAATATCAGCTCAACAGAAAATAACTTTTGCTGAACATCAGCGGAGTATTGGAGGAAAGGAAAAGAGTGAAGTGAACATGTAGGTAATAGGGGTCACAGCACTGACTGATGGGTCTCTTGATCAGGCTGAGTTTAGGAAAAACTTTTTAAAATGACAGATCTGACAACCTTCTCTTGCCAAAATGAAGACATACATTTTTCCTTGTTATTTTCCAGATCTCCTCTTGGAAAATTCACAGCTCTGTTGAAGTGTGTTGTAGAAAGCTCTTTATTGTCTCCTTACGCCCCCAAACGCTTGCTTTACATCTTGCATACACTATAATGTGAGGCATGTTTCCGTTAGTATCTTTAATGCTGAGGCAAGAGTGCTGGAGTCTGTATCTGTGAGTTTTTCCTCTTTGTATATTAGAAGAGATAAATTATGATTTAATGCGTAATTAATGATTTTATTTTTCAAGGACTCCCTGTTGTGGTGTCTTTTTGTATAAAAAAATGGACATAGTTAATCTATTGTAGTTCCATGCTATTCTCAGTTCTGAATTTTCAAAAAAAACCCCCTGTTAATTATAAAACAACTTGAAATATGTCATGCTACAGTGGCAACTGCATCGAAGGTTGGACAATACAGTGTCGAAGACCATGTACAAGTATATCTAAATAGACATGACCTCAGGATTGATTTAGCAAAAAAAAAATATATATATATATATACACACATATATATATACACGCACACATATATATACACGCACACATATATATATTTTTATGTATATATATATATATTTGGGATTTCCAGACTTAAGCCCTTAAAGCAGTACAAAAGCTGGGCTTAGACTAGTAGCAGGTGCCAAAATGGCAAATTGAAGTGTTTACGGAGCTAGGGCTGGTTAGAAGTGAAGAGGCTCAGTATCAGCCTGGAAACAGCTGACGACGTTCTGCTCCTTGCATTAGCCCCTCCAGCTCCCTTTTGTGCTCCGATTCCTAGGGAAGAAAAACTGTTATGAGCTGTTTGACTTGTCAAACGTATTGATTTAAAAATGAAAACCTGCGTGTCAGTTTTAGCCATTTGGCACAGTGATGTTCGGTTATCTTCGAATAAGGGCTCTCTAACTAGGGAAAATGAACAGCTCCCCATACTTCTAAAACTCCGAGCGCTTAATCACTGCGGCGGTTTCGTTTTCGCTTCATCTTCTCATTTAAGCCCTGCATCACCATTGCCATACGTGCCAGCGGAGCCGGGAGGGAGAGGGTTCGAGCGTGCTCTTAGTGACGGACTGGAAGGGCAGCCCGTCCTCAGCTAGCGCACAGAAGGACGCTGCGCTGTCACTCAGGGCACAGTTGTAACTTAGGACGGGATAATATCAGGCAAAATGGAGAGCGAAAATCATTTGTCCAGAGGTTAGAGATGTTTTCTTGCTTCCCCCAAATAATACATGATTTCAGCTTTTGGGTACACCGTGTGATCTCATCCTGCTCCTTTGCCTCTTCCCTGCTACTCCCTTCTCCTGCATAGATTTTCATGTCATTGCAGTAGGAAAAGCTATGCAACAGAAATAATCCTACCATTAGTTTATACATTTGTGAGCCAAACATCTGTTCTGTCTGTGCCTCACTGTAGCTGGAAGAGTTTTGCCAAAGAACCAACCCCAGGAACATTTTAAGCCCCCAACTGCTGTCATACAACAGCGTAGTCAGCAGAAGCCCAAGGTTATTCATTCATACAGCTTTGGGATCATGGTTAGGATGGTGAGAATGTGGGGGAAGAAGCTGGGCTCAAATATTATAACCCTACTTCATGTGCAAGAATCACGATTCCTGGAATAAGAGCTTCGCTTGCATGAATATTGCTGAATATTGCATTCTAGGGATTTGCAATAGCATTAAGCATCTGATGTCATTTAGAGACAAAATTCCTGGGAGCAGTTTGAAAGGAAACAGTGCCGTAGCTGAATGCCCATAGTTTTAAGTGCAAGTTGTTAGGCAGCAGGTTTGAAGACATTGCATTTAGCACAGCAGAGAAGGAAAGGAAATACAACTTCCTGTTGCTTCCACTGGGAGCTTATCTTTCCCTTTGAATTATGGCTTGAGTAAAGGGATAGCTTCCAAAGGAGGGTAGAGAGCCAATGCTGGCCATGTGTGAAGGCAAGATGAGCAGCAAGTGACAGGGAAATCAAATGTGAAATGTGACAAAACAGCATGAAGGTCAATGAAATCCAGCTGGGCAGTATTTGATTTCACATATATTAGCCAGATTTAGCACAAGAAGAGAGGTTTCCTTTGGACTCTTTGGATTTGGGAGCTGTCTTTCTTCTTTGGAGTTGAAGGGCAAAAGGAACAGAACAGGATTCCCAAGAGGTTGAACAGAAAAGTTGGAAAGCTGTGTAGGGGTCTCTCACTGGGAGAAAAGGATTGTTCTTCACTAACCTTTCCTCTCTCCCTCCTCTCATCTGGAGCAGTCCACTAGAGCCTGCTAATGGAGGAAAGGGCAACAGAGGACAGGAATGAAGCATCACTGACTTAGATCTTCCATGCAGATCATTTACTTTCTCTAAACAGTGAGACCCACAAACCATGCACAAACGCTGGCAGCACTAAATGATGGGCCTCTATGGGGAGCTGTTGACACCACGTGCCAACATTTGCATCTTTTCTTTCTCTAGCTGAATGCTAAGTCAGATAAGCCCTCCCTTTGATTTGTGGTGTCAAGAACATGAAAAGCCACCGAGGGAGAGTTGTTTGTGACTTCTTGGAGCTTACCTCGTGGTGAAAGCCAGCCTAGTGAAAGCTCCAGGTAGAGTGCAACCATGCCTAGGACTCGCTGGCAGTGCAGCCGCACAGGTCAAAGCCCAGCTGCTCGTGGAGCCTTCCCTGGGGTTACAGTTGCAGAGGTAAACCTGAAGTTACCTGCAGGTTCTGGAGGAAAATCCTACCAAGAGCAGATGTGGCCCCTCTGTGTCCAGTTTGCTGTGAGGTGTTGTTGGAGGGCTTACACCCAGGCTTGTGAGTAACAGAAGCAAAATAGCCTTGTCAAGTTGAAAGTTTCTGAAAGGGACGTGAGAGAGGCATTGACCTGCTGGTTCAGAGAGAGCTTAGTCTGGAGTGGAGGGCTTGGGCTCCCTGGCCAGACCAAAAGAGATGAGTGAGCGGGTGGGTGGATGGATGGATGGATGGATGGATGGATGGATGGATGGATGGATGGATGGGTGGGTGGATGGATGGATGGATGGATGGATGGATGGATGGATGGATGGATGGATGGATGGATGGATGGATGGGTGGATGGATGTGTGCATGACTGATGGAAGGATTCCATCCCTTCCTGACTTCAGCATGGGTCACTCCCATAATGCCTATTAGTCACAATGTATTAAAAAAAAAAATCATGTTTGAAGCTGCCTTAGCATGTTGATGTATACCTCTGTAGCTTTTCCCTTTTTTTTTTTTTGAGGAAAATGCTGCTTCCACAATTGTGCTTTTAGACATAGCTACTCTTCAAATTGAAATACAAGACATTTTGATTCAAATCTCTGTTCAGATGCAGGAGCTCTGCTTAATGGTTGCTTCGGAAAAAAATAAGTGCCTTGGAAGCACGGTTAAAGAAAAATAAGTGCTTATTGGGCATCAGAGTTGAATGTCAAGCTAACTGCTGGATAATTTTGTTTTCAAAAGATGACTTTTTGATGACCTGAGGCTAGTAGATCGCTCTTGTCCCTCCCGTTATTTCATCAGTTCAAACCAGGAATATGAAACATGTTTATTAGGAAACCAGTCTGGTCATTGCTTTGAAAGCATGATGCTGACAGTGTAGCTCCTTATAAACTATTTGTGTGTTGCTTTGTCTGGAATTTGGACAAGCTAACTACTGAAGCAGAAAAAGCACAGCCAGCGTTGTCAAATATCATTGGTGCAATGTGCCTTTATGTGTGCCTGGCTGAGCAGCATCAAATGGCATTTGACATGGTTCTTTCCCAAGGCCACAGTTTGCTGCATACAGCAGACTCAGTTAAATCATTTTTATATTTTATATTTATGCACACATATACACACATCTCGTTTATAATCCATCAGGGTGATTTGCATGAATCTGTAAAATATTCTTCCACCTACTCTACTTGATTTTCTCCATTTCATATTAAAAAGTCGCTTTTACAAAAATACATGGCATCTTTCCCAAATAGTATAGTTGAACTGAATAAGCCTCAAAACATCTCACTATGCTAATATACAGCAGTTGCAAATGCGTTTTTTAGAAGTAGTAAAAAACAACTTAAATTAGTCATTTAACAGCTGTTAGATTATAAAGTGAGAATTTTTTTTTCAATTATTTATTGGGTGAAGACTTTCAGACCTGTAACTGTTTGTTTTTATGAAGCACTGAACTCTTTGGTAGCTATGGTTATGAGGAAATATGAACAGCATTTATTGTCTCTGCCCTCAATGCAAATAGAACTCAAATTCCATTACGTAACATATCCTACACAGATATCATGTGGAAATGCCACGGTTTGCTTTTATAGCATTATTTTTCCACAAGCTGGTACTTGCACTTTAATAGCGTGTTTGTTTTTTTTTTTTTTAAATACAACTTTCCTCTTTACATAAGAAGGTATTTTTCATGTTCCTTTGCTGACTGTTCCGTTTGGAATTCATCAAAATAGTGTTTCAGAGGCATAATAACTGTGATGCCCTAGCTGTGCAAATTTAAAATGTAATAGATGTTGGCTTCTCAAATTTTACTTTTGTGTACAAATCTCTTTCTATCCAAGCAAATGATATGAGGAATGGATCTTAGCAATGAGTGCAGATACTTGGTACAGCTGTGAAGAATTCGACAAGCATTTCTATTTTACCTGAATTTTGACAGATCTAGGTGGAATAAAAGTGGGATCTTCTCTGCATGCTGTTTTTATTTTTCTGTTCACTTTAGACTGAAGTGAAAGGCATTTACCAATCCGTACTGAACAGGTTTGCATTTCATTGATTGCCACCTGCAGGCTCTATGCCAGTAACGACTGGGTAACAACTTGGGCACGACGATGATCTGTCTAGTCTTGCATGAGATGACTCCCTAGGGAGAAGGACAAAATGGCCCAGACCGCACTGCAACTCGGCACTGGCCTTGTCTCCTCAGCGAGACTGTGTTTGCCCTAGCTCCTGCCTGCAAACATCTTCTTTAGCCCTGGCTTATGAGCATATGGTTTTATTAGAGCCTGTGCAGTATGTTGTTAACTTGGTAAGAGAAATCTCTGCACTAACTTTTAATAACCTAGATAGTAACCTAGGCTGTTTTATTTTAATCCTACCTACATCAAATTCAAAAGGAAGAAATATGCAGTCGATATCTTTCATGAGCTAGAAATAAAATTCAGTGGCAAGCATGTGTTTGGGAACATCCTGTCAACTGCTTAGGATTTATCAGTTTGTCACCTTATGTGGGTGACTGCACACCCTATAATCTTTTTTGGTTAAAGCAGTGATAGAATCTTTTAGTTCTGGGATTAATTTAAAACATTTCAGACAAGAATTGAACGTCCTCTTTAAAATGCAGTTTAATAGTAAAATAGAAATAATTATTTTTATATTTTGAGCTTATTATGGTTCAAAATTGTTTAAAAGGATGATATGCAAACTGTGCCGTGGCATAAGCTTTATATATGTTTATGTATGCACCTCTTCCAAAGACCCAGAATTTAAGGATGACTGCTGTTTTTATTTTAGCTAAAAATCATGGTTTCATAATGCTTCCTTTTAATGGAAGTTAGTATTTTCTCACTTGGTGAGACATGTTGTATTTTAATGTCTAAATATGACCTTCCTAATTTCTGAGGTGGAGCTATTAACACTGAATGAGAGCTTCAAATTTATGCCTCATTTCTTTGGGATTGCTCAAGGCTTGTAAAATAGAAAGGTGTTTCCACTGGACATAGTGTGTTATTTCTTATATATGCACCTACAAATGCACGAGAATCATCATCATAAACTTTTCCAAAGCACTATTGTTTCCAATGTAAGAAAAGCTTTATTTTTCTTTGTTGCTTATGGCTGAGGCATTCTTGCCAGGATTCTCTAGAAAATTCAGTGATTTGTGAGTGTCCTTCTTGTGATTGTTTAGCGGAGCAGGATTTTCAGTGCACAACAAGCATTATTTCCCTGGGAAGTAAGAGCTCTTTGCCACAAGCTCTGTGGTTTCAAGGGCCATCAGGGCCTAGTCAGGGACTCGTATGTTCATTGCCGTCTAGGTGCAGAACTGCTTAGCAGTGGTGGCTTCCTTAAGGAGTTTGTCGTGTGCTTGAGTGCTCTCGTTTCTTTAGAGCTAGTAGGCATTTCCCAAAGATGGAACTGAGTTTAGGAAAAGACTTTTCATGATCTCAACGTTGATGGCTTCCCACACGTTCTTTCCAAGTGTGTGAGCAATACACTGAACAAGATATTCTGGAGGAAAACTTTGAATTGGGCCAGGAATTTAGTATTCACCTATTTTTTTTTTTCTTTTTTGTCTTTTGGAGAGTCACTGGATAAATGTGGGAATAAATGCATGAGGTACAAACCAGAAGCTACTTTGTGTGTAGGTGCACTTCTTAGCATGGCTTGCTTATACTTGATGCCAAGAAGGCAATAAGATTAAACCAAGGTCAGTATTGTTTAACACTCATTTGATACCCAGAGTGCAATAAGATTAAACCAGAGTTAGTATTCAGTCCGGGTCACATCTTCAAAGCAGTATCTTGGACAGGTAATTCCATTGGTTTCAGGCTGTCAAACATAACCAGACTACTGAAAACTCTGCTAGCATTAGCAGTGTAAACATTTCTTCTTTCAGTTCATGAGAACGGTTTGACCTAAAAATATGCAACGGGAAACTTTATGCAGCTTTAGTCAAACGTCCCCTTCCATCCAAACGGTTGAAGGTGCATTAAGTCAGGAGAAAAAAAAAAAAAAAAAAAGGCATTACAGGCCTGCATTTTTTGAGGAAAAAAAATACTGTGCTAATGATTTTTCCTTCAATAACAAAAAAAAAATAAAAAAAGCTCATGATATCATTTCTGGTCTGGGAAATCCCTGGCAGAATTGCCTTTATAATCAATCACCCATCCAATAATTTATTTTGGGAATAGGAATGTTATATTCATTGTAGTATAGTATTTTTGTGTTTGAACAATAAGTTTGAAGCAGCTTTTCCCAGTTTGATTTCAGTGCTCGTTTTTAGAAAACGATCGTCATTAGGAAGGAATAAACCTTTTTATTTAAGTTTTGTGTTTGTTTTAATAGCGCAGACTAAACACAAAGGCTGAAGTAAAGATTTTTTTTATGTACTTTTGGGATGATGCTAGGGCTTACAAGGACCAAGGAAAATATCTTTTATAACAGGAGACCATTCTGGACTGAGCAGATCCCCAATGTTATGTTCTGGAGATAAATAGGAGGCCTTCTTGCCAGCTCGCTCATAATCAACACTGCATCCAGGAATGGACTGAGAAGGGCCCAGGATGGACAGCAGTAAGGAAGAGATGGCAAGAGATAGTTAATGCACTCAGGCCTTGCAGAGCTACTTCTGTTTACTTTAGAAAGCCTCTCTGCCTCATATTTCTTGCTTAAGGATTAGACTTTATAAGAGCAGCAAGAAAAGAAAATAGCCCCACAGAATATTGTAATTTTACTGCAGGGACGGTAGGTGGATTTTGTAAAGAGACTTAGAGCAAGTTGACTCATAAAATCCTCTATCACTTAATTAGTCATTTAAAAAAATTAAACTCTAAAACATGTATGAACAACAAATTGCAGCATTTTATAACTGCCAAATTATTAATTTAGCAGCTTTTCTCAGATTAATTCTGGTTTTGATTAAATGATTTAGTATTTTATTACATATATTTAGGACGGTATTCCACAGGTATCCCGTTCAGATTGAAAATAAATATTTCATGCTGTTGTGCTGACCTAAAAATCAAGTACTAATGTGGCTGTCCAAATAGTTATTAAGGAAACACTAGACAGTAACTTTTAGAAGATTTAAAATTTAATGCATGTTAAAAAAGTCAGTATTCAGATTGAAATATATGGAGCTACTTTGATTTATATTGCTCGGGATTTTATTTTCTTTTTTGTACCAATTTTTTTTTTCTGAGAATATTGCATACCATAAAATATTAGTTTAAATAAACTATAAGGAAACAAAATAGAAAAGAGTAATGAAAGGCTTTTGAAATATTTCTGTAGGAAGAAAAAATGCAACATTCAATATGAAGCAAATGCGTAGTTTTAAAAAAAAAAAGAAATAAAAAAAGGATGTCTTAATGTCTTAATAGAATCTGCACCATTTTAAGCATATGGTGATCTTCACTGTTATTCCTTCTGTGAATCATAGAATCATGATGGTTGGAACAGACCTTTAAGATCATTGAGTCTAACCATAAAACCTTCGACATCGTGCCTGCTAAACCATGTCCCTAAGCGCCTCGTCTCCGTGTTTCTTGAACAGTGACTCCACCACTTCCCTGGGCAGCCTGTTCCTGCGCTTGATTACTCCTTCCGTGTAGAAATTCTTCTTAATGTCTAACCTGAACCTCCCCTGGTGCAACTTGAGGCCATTTCCTCATGTCCTATCAGTAGTTATTCTGGGGAAGAGATCGACCCCCACCTCACTACAACCTCCTTTCAAGTAGTTGTAGAGAGTGATGAGGTCCCCCCTGAGCCTCCTCTTCTCCACACTAAATAACTCCAGCTCCCTCAGCCTCTCCTCATAAGGCCTGTGCTCCAGCCCCTTCACCACCTTCACTGCCCTCCTTTGGACACGCTCCAGCCCCTCCATGTCTTGTAGTGAGGAGCCCCAAACTGAACACAGCATTCAGGATGCGGCCTCACCAGCACCGAGTACAGGGGGACGATCCCTTCCTTGGCTACACTGTTCCTGATGTGATGTTCCTGTGAATTATATTTCATTTTCATGTTCAGAGGCTGGTGAACATCTTAAGCTGTAACTTCCAGGCTCTCCAAAGAAAATGATGTTAATTTAAGCCAAAATGTTTGTATGCCCTGTGTATTTTCAGGGAATTCAAGTGAATCCTGTTACACCAGAATTACAGTTCTGCAGAGAATGGAGCTTATCCTAGCTGTCCTCTGTCCCTCTTGTTCAAGGGGAATACTTCCCATGAGTTTCTACAGTTAAACTTGGAGAAGATACCAGGTACAGTGGAAAATGTGCTTGCTAATGAAGCACAGTAATAGTGTGGTGGGCTGCCTGCATGCTCTTTAGGAGCTGTGTTTTGGCATTGAGAGACCTTCTGCTGTATCATACACGCTGCAAAATCCATTTGAGTTCTCTGCTCTCTCTATTTTTCTTTAACTTTCCCTTTAGAATGACATACAAATAAGTGAAATATGGAGCTCCCATTAAATGTGGTTCTCTTTTATTTATCTGGAACTCCCACTACAAAAAGATGGACACTGCCTATGTCAAGCTATTTTGAGTTATAGTGAGTTGATAACTAAATAACAGATCATCTGGTGGGAAACTTTGATTGCCTGTCAAGGCTAGCCAGCCTTCACTGGTGTGGGGAAAAAATGGAAGAAACATTTATTCTAGCCTTTTTTTCCTTGTGTAGAAATGGTCAAACCCCCACACCCTCTGAGTTGAAAACATCTGTGCAGGGTAGTGTAGCTGTTTGCACTAACCTGTGCATGAGTAGATGCAGAGAAAATGCCTTCCCTGTGACTCTGCAGTTCTGGAGTTCCCTCCCTAAGAGGCTGAAAATGGACCTTCATCTTATTCTTGATCATACTCAATTGAAAAGCAGGACTTTCATAATGAATTATTTCATAATTTTTCATTATGAAGAAAATAAACTTAGGTAGAAGCAGAAAGGTTGTGGAGAGAGTGAACAAGGCAGAAAATCACTGCTCTCATTTTCTTCCAGTCAGCATTGTGGAACAAGGTCACCTTTGAGTTGAGAACATCTGCACTTTGGCACTCCAAAACCATGTCTATTCAGAAGGCTGCAAGCTGGAGGCCTGGCTTTTCATACCTCCATTCTCTTCAGTATCACAGGAATACTGAATTCTTTTCTTTTTTAAATACAAATAGATAACTTATCTCCCCAGCGAAGAGCATCTCATTATGATTCTTGTTCTTCACTGAAATTTAACATAAGAATCTGACTTCAGGTGCTTGTGATGACCTTGTATTTTCTCTTCACTCTAAGCCTATTGCAAGACCAGGATGAGTGGCTTTCAGCAGAAGTGCAGCAGTTGTGCTACCACATTTCACCCGGTGCTTAACAGAGCTGAGTATTGCTATGATAGTAAAAAGATCTCCTCATTGTGGATCAAGAGCCAACTCATTCAAACCCCATGCAAACCTGAAACAAAAAATGCGGTCCCTATCAGAAATAGTTTGATATGGGACTATGTGTCCTTCAAACATGCTGTATTAAGCCTTGCAAGAGGGCACAGGGGACAGTGAACTGATTCCTCTCAGATGGTGCCCAGGTGATGGGTAACACCATGAAAGGGAGGATGACTTCAGTTCTACCAGGCTGCTTCACTCTGTAAAATTGTAGTAGCTAACTGCTGGGGAATATGGATGTAGTACTAAGTATACCAGTGGGGTGCAAGAGAGGAAGCGTAACATGATTATACAGTGGATCCCAATGCATTTTTTTACATACAGAAGTACATATTTGTGTGACTTCTATAATAACTCCTGAAATATTTGCATAATAAGATTTTGTGAAAATTAATCATTAAAAATGAATTGCCTGAATTAATAAAAATTAAAATGTAAGAATTAACTTCAGAATACTTCTGTGGCAAAGTAAAATCTGATTAGGTTAGAGAGTAAATTAGAAGAATGATGTAAAGAAAGGAAGTAGCATTGGGGAAAATTTAAAATGGGGAGACAGGAACTGCACTAGAAGACATATTCATTATAAAGAGTGGATGAGGTACTTTACATTTAGGTCAGTCTATTTTAATTTAAAGATTGTGTCAAAATTCAAACAGCTTTCACCCACTTTAAAGGAATTTTGAAGTTCTTTGTTGTGAGCTAGAGAAAACGTTTTTAGTTAGAGGCATATGCCTATAAAAGCATATGTGAAAAACATATAGATGCTTAGAAAAACAGACTGTCCCAGACTGTTACTCCAATTTTGTTGTGTAATTCAGTACATAACAACCTCAGTTGTTGACAACTGAAACTCTATTATCTGCAGAACAATTTAGTATAAACAGTATTAGTACAAGCTTCTGCCATAGTAAAATACTTCATCTCTGTTCTGTAGGTTCAGCTCTTGATGTGAGAATAGGTCAGTTTTTGTTCGTTGCTCTCTATCAACAAGTGTGTCAATCAAGCAGGTGGTAAACACAGGCCTGGTAGGGGTTATATTTGAGATCATCGACTCGTTTCATGTAGGCTACTAAACAGATGGTTTCTCTCGGTCCCTAGAAACATTATCCGGATTTGAACCACTGCTGTGAATGTGAACAAGTCTGTTTATATTCACCAGTCTCCTCAGTCTAGATAGTTTCCTATCTATTAAAATTTCAAAGGTGCAGATTTTATTCTGCATGAACAAAGCGTATGAGAAATCACTGTACTGGATTAATAAGTAATTAATGGAAATTCCTTCAATTAAAACTGAACATATAAGCCTGCAGCTTTGCATATGTATTTCATTCTTTAAACCAAAGTAGGTACCAGTATAACTTGAAACAAAACTGTTATGTAAAACTTACCAGCACATATTTGATCAATTTTGAAACAGATTTGCTTTCTGTACTTTTCCTCCCCTGATGGTTCCTTTAAGCTTTTCTGGGTTATGCTTCCTACTGGACTTTCCTGAAGAGAAATAGTTGAGGAACTTGAAAGTTTCTCAACCATTTGGCAAATAAGAAGCTAGCATTACATTCAGGACAAAAATGTACCACCTAAATTATTTCTGGTAATGCAAATAAAATATCAAAGTTATCTCCTGGATTTCTCTGTGAATGAGAAATGACCTCCTCTGGTTTCTGTGATACTCCTATCAGCCAGTGACAGATATAAGTTGCAAACCAAGATGCCCATTTTTTTATCTCCTGGGGTTTTTTCCCTCCTTCTGCCCTGGGGATGCAGTACTCCTATATATTAATTTTCTGTAGTTTTTTCGAGAAAAAGGCAGAATCAACATCCATGGGTGATGGGTAGTCTTTTGCATTGCAGGATTTAAATGAGTTATTGGGGGTACCCAGGCCAGTCAATTAAGAAGAACATTGAACTTCGTCTGTAGTTATTAATTATGCTTTGTTTGATATGGCCATACTATTAGTACAATATAATTCCTGTGAGACAATCTTACAGTGTTCTGGATATCTCATATACATGAATGTGAGTGTTGCAAAGTTGTATACGCTACACATTTATTGTGTGTTGATTGTACTATAAAGCAGTGTCTTGACTGTTTACATAAGTTTTATTCCATCAAAACATCAGCCTTGAATATCAGAACTTCTCAAGCATTTCAAATAATAGACAATCGTTACCACTATTCTAGTGGAAATCAATCTTCTGGTGGAAAGTGGTTAGTAGTGACTGCAAAAAGCATAATCAAAGAGCACATAGCCTTGGAAGTGGAAAAGAAAAACTCAGTTAAAATGCCTACTGCTAACATTAACACTTAGCTAGACAGCCTTTGTTAGTCTTTGTTTGTGGAAGGTACTGATAAGTCTGAAGATACAGGTTAGGGACTGATCCTCCACTCATTCAGTGTTAAATTTGCAGAGTGCTCCAGGATGCTGCTGGCAGTTGAGAAATTCGCCAAAGAGTGCACTTGCATGTAGACTATCTAAGAAAAGAGAATTTTTAATTTACATTTATGGGTATGTTTGTCTTTTACCAAATGTAGGTTTTGGTGTTTAAGGGAAAAAAAAGTTTCCTCTGAATGTATTTTTTTGATTAACTTATGCTAAATTATTATTATGCAAAAAAAAAAAAAAAAAGAAAAACAGGAAATATTTCTTAAAACATTAGTATTATGTTTCGCAGGAATTCCTACAGAGATTTTATGGTCCATATTACAGGCTAGCCATCTCTGTTGCATGGCCTTCTAGTTCTAGCTTTGGTGCCTCTGCATGGCAGAGCTGCAAGACCCATGAATTCTAATGGAGCCATTTTGAATCAAAAGTATCTATGTTTTTGGCTAGAAGTACTTCAATTTTTGTCTCCTTAGGCAAAAAAAAAGTTATTTTTTATCGTATATAATGTAAGTAGAACTCAAAAGAGCACTCAAGCTACCTGTTAAATCATAACCTGAAGCTTCTGCAGTGTGAGGGCTGTGTATTGGGTGTTGTGTGTGTTAAAAATTAAATGGGTTACCCAGGGCAGGTGAAATTCACAGATGTGTTCACTGTGGTAGTGTGTCTTGCTGTGGACTATCAATCTGCTACAGATGAAAGGTAAGTTATCATAGTCAGTACGCTACTTCTACTTGATAAGGATAGTGTATATCCATGGGGAAGAATTTAGCATCTAAACCATGTTATCTTTTACTGGGTTACTGACCTAATAAAATAGAAGGCTGTTATCTGTGCTGAGATGAAAATATCTATAGCTAAATTATTGCTTGGTGATATAAGGTGAAGCTCTAGGAAACTGCCACACCACACTGATAAAAGCAGTGGCAGATTGGCAATACCAGAGTCTTTAAAGCTGTGAGGGATCTCCTGAATTTTTTTGTGACAAACTCCAAATATAAGCTTTATTTCTTAAGTACATTAAGTTTATAAGATTTGAAATCCTGGAAGAAAGTCACAATGACCTTTCTCTTCTACTTTTTGTTTTACCTTGGTCAGAAATGAAGGAAAATGTGAAAGTTAAGCCTTCAAGGGATCAGAAGTATTAAAAATGTACAAGCTTATTACTGTCAGTTTTGATAGAGTGAGAAAGTGAATTTTGATCCAAGCTAGAATTCACCATCCATACAAAGGCCAACAGGCTGGTGCTTCCTAGTATGAAGTTCAGAATTGAAAGCTTTAAAGTAGTTGCTTCTTTCTAATGCATGTCACACATATAAGACTTAGTCACCCTTCGGTGCTCTAGAGAGAACTAGGTACATCCATAGCGAGTCAGCTTTGGTTTTCTGCTTTAAGAAATGCGGAGAAGTCACTGAGTTCATCCAAAGTAGTTAGCAGCAACTCTGAAACACTGGAAAGAGATGGCTAACTCAGAGGAACATGCCTAAATTGTTGCCATCAGTGGGGAAGTTGTAGTTGGAATTAATCACCCTTTTTTTTAGATCTCTGCCTTAGAATGAGAGTGACTGTGCTCTAGGCACTATTAAATGCCTTGATTAGGCTTCTCTTAGTCACTCCACAGGGCTGACTAGCTCAGCTGTAAATGTCCGTGTTGTAGGCATCTAAGATGAGGCAAGATGAATCGTTGACTCATCTCTTGCATGTTTAAGTGCCTTCACTTTTTTAACGTATTTTTTTAAAGTGGAATGCTTTGTAAGAATAGCATTTATTTGTTTTTGTCCTTTACAAAAACTCTGTAGCTATTTTAGCCACTAGTGATTCAGAATTCAGCATATTCTTGTGTATGTTTTTTTGCTATAGGTCCATAAGGTTAGTTCACTTTTACATAGCACTTTACTTTGTATTTTTCTTGGCTTGTCTTGAGACTGTTTAATGAAGTATTTTTTCATGCTGTGTCCAGGACTACTTTCCCTCTAAAATGTTTCTCCTACCAGGCCGGAAGTGGTTATGCTTTGACCAATTGTGGTAAACTGGCATGTTCTTTAGCATGTGCAGAGCTTATCTCTTCATCTTTAGCAAAGATACTGAAGAGTTGCAAAGATCTTTTGTATTTTCTTTCCTCCTAAAATGTAAAGTATTACTTCTCTGTAGTCAGTTCAGAAAAGCAGTTCTTTAATGATGATTAAATCCTTTTCTCCGCACTGTGTGCTGATTTTCCTTTTTTATTATATATTTATTATTTTTATTTTATTTTCCTTTCCCTGGACAAATTGTACAATTTAAGGGCTTTGGGACACAGGTGTGCAGAATGCTTTTGACATACCAGGGAATGTAACTGCTGATTCTTTTACACTAGATTCATATACACTATTGTTGAAGTTCACGTAGTGAGATACAGTTTTTTGCCTCAGCATGTCAGGAGAGAGGAGTTGCTGCCTCCTTATTTGACTTAGAATTTAAATGATGACAAATTAAAGTCCCAATGTCTGTCTAGCTAATCTCTTACCTCATCAGGTCATCAGAGTGAGGAATGAAGGGATATGCTGCTGCCTGTTGACTAATGCAGGTAACAATTACAGTTCACTTCAGTCATTGACAATATCAGTTTTATTTGTTGAAATTTCTCTAAGCCAGGTATTACAGTTTTTAAAACACAGCAAATACATTTTTTTTTCATATGTCATTTAATCCTACAGTATTGAAGTAAATGCACTTTGTGCTACGAGACCTGTATAAAGGCATTGAATGTGCCAATAAGTTTATAGTACAGATGGTTGTAGTTTAGGATGTCTTTGAGTTATCTATCTTGTTAAGAAATGCATTCTTCTAGGTAATCTAGTTCATTCCCATAAAAGAGATGAACTAGACTTGAGAGTCTCTCCATTAATGAGTTTCCTAGGCTGTACAGAATAGCTATTAAGATGAAAAAATTGTGACTTACTGAGGTTAAATTAGATTTGTTACTGCTCACAACCGAACTCTTATGGTAGCTAGAGTGAGTTTCTATAGCAGATGGAAAAAACAGAGCATGAAGCACACAGCAATTTTTCATTGTTATTACAGGTGACATATCTAAACTGGCAGTATGCAGGCATGGGAAGGGTATATAAATTAGACAAATAAAAGAATTTCTTCAGACTTTTTCAAAAGTACCAACAGAAATAAAAGAAATGAACTTCAGTGTGATGAATATCTTCAGTGTAAATGAATATCTTCATCATCTTTTCCAAGCAATCTTTCACTGCCAAAAAGTGTACAGAAAGGAAAGTAGTTTTGGACCTTTGTCCAAGTCAAAAAAACAAATATGACATTCAAAGAAAATCTGTACTAACTTGCCTTGGTTCCTAATATCATGCGCATATTACAGTCATTTTTCATTTTGAAAAGAATAAGGTTACTAACGACCAGTTCAAGGAATACATTTTTTAATAGGGTAGCTGCATCTTTTGTGTAGATATTACTACAAACTTTGCATTACACAAAAGCAATTTTTTGAATTCTAAACTGTAGAAATTTCAGTAACATTCAGAAGTAAAGTCTGTCTGGGGCTAAAAAGTAGGATTTCCTGCCACTGGACCTGTGGGGAGAGTGTTTGACCACAGCAGTACAGCACTACCAGCAAAACCAAGCAGTGGCTAATTCAGATAGCACCTGTACTGTTCTGCTCTTTTCTTGATCTATCTAATTGTGTTTGAAATGAGGCTTTTGTACTGAAAACACCTCTTCAGTACATGATACAAAGGCATAATTAAAACACAAAGAGGTATGTGCAAAATAGACTACGGCCCTTAAAGGTGAGGGTTCTTTTCATAGAGCAAATGAAGAGGAGACCTTTTCACCTTTTCCTCATCTGCTTAACTTGCCGTAGGTCAGGCAGGCAGAAGGTCCTTATGCATGGGGGTCGTATAGGATTTGCTGCCCTTTTCTAAGACCCTCCTCTCGCACTTGTCTTTTCTCTTTCCTGCAGGTTGATGATGGGTTCTATCAGCTATAGTTAGACATTGCAACAAGGGGTGTTTTTAATATATATATATAGTCAGCTCCCTAACCTAGCTGCTTAGCGCCCTGGTAGTTTCCGCCAAGTTGCTGCTTCTGACTTTGTTAGACCCTCTATAAGGAAGAAACTGTCCAAGCAAGTAAGAAAGTGTCCCTAGCAATTGAAACTATAAAGCAGGAAATAATTTATTACAAGCTTGAAGCCATTCTCTCTGTTTCTGTAGCATAATATTATATATCTTCTTCTCAAATACAGTGTTTTGTTTTTTCCAAACAGGGAAAATGCCTACATTTGTTGCTGTCATGGTTGGGCTTGGCAATGGCAGTATTTGGATTGCATGGTATATTTGCAGCCCAGGTGAATGTGCGAGTTGTGCCGTAGTCCCAGTGGGGTGAGAGCGATGAGAGTTTTCTCAGGGCATCCTGTCCCCACAGGGTCTCAGCACCGCGCTCTCACAGGGTGCTGGGGCAGCACTGGGACACAAGGATGGCCTTGGGGCTCTTGGTGGTTTTCATGCCTTCAGCCCACATGGCACACAGCTCGTTTGTCACGATGTGCTGCGTGGGTGGTGGCTTGCCAGCGAATACACCAGGCCTCGCTCAATTCAAATGTATATATATTTTTCTCCTAAACTAGTTGATACTAAGGGAATAATAAGTAACTTTGTTCAAGGAATAGTCCTGAACCAGTCCCACCTGAGCAGTGACTGCAGCGGGTAGTGCACGTGCGTTACTCCCACGGGCAGGTTACACACCGCCTGCAGCCTGTGCCAGGGCTGCTCCGGGAAAGTCGTGGTCCAGTCCACCTCTCTCAGCAGGTGGCTGGGTGAGGGCATCCATGCCGGATCAGAAAGATAGGGTTATGGTGACCATGGACCACATAAGGCTTTAACATGTGGCTTTCTTCATCCAGTGCTTCCTCCTGTGTGAGACCATTGTGGCTCTGCAGCCCTCAGGCCCGCTGGCGGCTGCTCCCTTGGGGCATTCGGAGGAGCCTCCTAGCAGCTCCAGCGTCTCTCGGTCACCCACACATCCACAGCTTGTTTCACCAAGCTGCTTCTTTCTTATGACTGGTCTCCTGCTCTAAGCATTTCATGGGCTGCAGAACTTAATATTGCTTTTGATGATTTCACCCAGTTGTTCTCGCCTTCGTCCTCTGCTGCCCCTCTCCTCCTCGCGTTACTTCTGGGTAGTGGTCACGAGGCAGAACTTCTTACTGCTTTTAGGTCACTAGTCTCAAGACAGGCACTGCTTGCTTCCTGCCACCATCCTAACAAGGCCAGATTTTGTTCTCCCTTCCATAGCTGCCGAGGTTATAGGGGTGTATATGGGCATGTGTGTCACCGAGGAAGGACCATGGGGACCCCTCCACACTCAGCCTTTGGATGCGTTGTCAGGAGGACCCATGTCCCACATACTTGTTGACCGTATCATCAAGCCTTCACCAGAGGAAGGGGAAAGGACAATATGGATGAAGTGGTTTCAAATTGGCTTTGCTGTCACTTTCCCTACAAGAACAGGATAAAAAATACTGCAGTGGTATCACTTTTGCAGGAGAGAAGAACTTTAACTTGCACTGAAATGCAGTAAAAACAGCTTTTTCCCTTGTCAGATACTGCACAGTAGCAGATCAGCTGTTAATTTTAAAAATATTTTTACTCAATTTATTTTAAAATAGAACCATAATTCCTTTCCTGTTGAGTGCCATTAAAACAATATTATGTGCTGTAAGCAATTAAAATATTTGCAATGGTTTGAAAGTTGAATGCTAATCTGTAAAGACCAAATACAAAGTTTTGGTTTGCTTTCCCTACATTAAGGCCCTACTTGTTTCAGCAGAATTTTAGCATTGACACGTTCTGATTTAACATGCACACAGACCCAGATTAATCAAACAAATAATCATGCCTTGTTTGCAAGATTTGCATGTTTCATTGGTTGTAGGTCCTGGTGCTCAGATAAGCTTTATATGTAAAATAGTCAAGTGCCAGCCTAGAGGCTTGGTGTTTGAATTCATATTTTGTTTTCTCAACTTTCTTTTTTCATCTGTTTGGATGGTGTGTGGGCTATTCTCAGAAATTCTGACATAATGTGATTAAGTTCCTTTATGAGCAGTGTTGATTACTGATGCTCATTTCTGGTAGGTCTTGGACTTATTTTGTTACACAAATATGCAATGTTACAAGATTTTTTGTCCCTTCTCTAGCAACATTGCTTTCTGTAGCATTTAAATTTTTTGCACTGTTCTTACAAATTTTCAGCTTTTCCTTGTTATCGGAGACTAACTTCAGTTCAGTTTTGCCACAGTGCAGGAGCACCCTGACCTCAGAACATGGATGTGATCAGATAGAAGTGCTGCTTTGACATGCCTTAACATGAAGCACGAAGGTGAGAACTGCAGTCAGTAGTATCAGTCGAATGGATCAATACTGCTGCTGAAACTGGAAAAAATAACTAAGGCAGGGTAAATGAGCCATTTAGAGTAAACTCTTGAAAATTGTTACAGTCCCTAACCTTAATTTTAATGGTCAGTGAACTAAGGAGTGAGCTTTGTTTTGTCCGGTTGTAGATACCTGGAAGTTGGATGTTGAAGTCTGCAGTATAGACCTCAGTTGCCTTTGCAGCCAGTGGAAAGGCAATTCGTCTTGTTTTATTTCAACCTCTATTCTAGGATAGGATGACTCATCTTCTCAGGGAGCTGTTTCTTGCCATCGACTGTGAAGGAACATAGTGTCAGTCAATTAAATTAGGGCAGATGAGCTTGCCATGCAGCTCACAGTGTTGAACTCCTAGATATATAAATCATATCTGAAACTCAAAAATCTTAAGGGAAATATGCAATTTCTTCAAAGCAATGGAAACAGCAACTGTTTCAGTGGAGTTGTGTGTACTGTGGTAGTGAATTGAAACTTTAGGCTAATATTTATAGATAAGATTTTATTTTGTGCAGTTATCTTTGCCCCACAGACAGTGTATGACTTTTGTATCAAGAAGAAAGGAACATGGACCTGAGGTACTTTTTTCCAGTTACGCAGCTGGTTCAGTGGATGGCTCAGACATGCCTTTGCCACATGGATGTGCAGTATTTGGAGAAAAGAAAGGGAAAAATATCTGAGGAGCGTAAAGTGATTTTGCTCGGTGCTGACATATGACATCCTTACTTAATGTAAGCTTAACTTCTTTTTTGCTGTAGTCAAGCAGAGGTGTTTGAGAATCTTTAGTCTTGTAAATGAGATTCTTTAAAAAATTAAAGATACAATGTAAAATTTAGATCACAATGCTTGACTTCCTAAACAGTGATGCCCCATAATTTCTCAAACTTGTATCCATTTAATGTGTCTTACATTGAAAATTCCAATAAGATAAATTAAAATTAGCTTTTCAAGCATTATTTACAGATACTGATACCAACAGGAAGTCTGTTTCCGCAATATGTGTAGCCTTATTCTGTTTTTTCATGGGAAGTGGAAGTGGTGGCTGCAAAGCTGTGAGCCAGAGGGCATGGTTTTATATTCAGATTAGAACAACTTCATAATTAGAGAAAAAAGAATGCAGTCTGACAGATCTTAAGTAAACCTTTGAAAGTATTTTGTGGACAGGCAGGAGTCACAAATCATTTGATTTCTCGGCCATTTGCAATTACTGGATTTTGCAAAGGAAAGTGCATTAAAAAGCAGCCAGTGCGAATGGGCGTGATACAAAAAAGGAGGAATAAAGACAGGGCCAGCGTAACTCGTGCTCTTGCTTTTGAAATCAGTCCCACTTAGCATTTGATTTTTGTCTCTTGCTTTCTCAGAAGCATTTTACGGTCTCTTTATTGCTCTTTGCTCCCCTTGTCCTGTTGCCGCTGGACAGTTTTTCCCAGCTCCTTTTCTGCCTTCTCTTTTGCATTTCCTAAAGAGATTAGAAATCCACTTAGAATCCAGGTGAACTTTTGAACTTAGCATTCTTGTACTGATTAGAAAACTGGCCTAATGGGGAATCTCATTTTTAACAGTGATTTCATGACAGTAATTGAATAGCATCTTTCAGCTGGAGCCCCCAAAGAGCTTTGTGAACGTGAGGCAGGAATATTATTATTGTTCAACAAATAAAAGAGAAAGTGGAACAGATAAATTTAGGCAGACTTTTTAAAAATTGCACCTTTGAAGTAGGATTCTGAGTCGTCCTTTAGTAGTGAAGCATTGGGCTGATTGTATTGAAAAACGATAATTACCGCCGAGTTCTCTCTGGATCTGCCGACAGCTGTGGGAACTGAATAGGCAGAAAAATCAGGGAAAAAAGAATGAGGAAAAGAAAAAAAAAAAGCAATCTCACATTTATGAAACGAAAAAATGAACCCAATACACAGGCAGTTTTTGTGTTCTAGATGTATATGTTTTTCTTACCAGGTAACTTTTTCACGGTCACACAGCCTCAGATGCTTAAATATGACATTAGAATGGTATTTCAAGCATTTATCTTTTAAAGTCTTCTCCAAAGTAATTTTTCTAAGGTCCCAGAGGACTCGGTGCACAGTAACTTTCCATCTCTAGTGCTCTTTAAAGTTGGAGTGCCCAAAGCAGTTTCTAAAGGCTTGGTGAGTGAAAGGAAGTAAAGGGTTTATAACTGAGCCATCAACATTTCACTTTCCTGTAAAGAGAGCTGGATGATTTAATTAAGAAATTAAATAAAGCTGTTATCTGTATTGGAGCTGGGATGATTCAAGGGATTTGGGGGGCTGTGAAAATTGGAAGCTATGTCTGTGTCCATTCTATTCAGCTTATAATGTGATCACTCGGAGATTATTATGCTTTCAGTGGGGCCAGAAACAGAGGCAATTTTAGTATTATTTTATATAGCCAAGTAACTTTTTTTTCCCATTTTCTTTATTTTCAGATGTAAGAGATGCAGCTGCAGCAATCTCTCAGACAAAAGCTTAGCCAGACTTTATAGTGCAAAGTATTTTTAGCAACAATAATAATATCTTTCACTTTCTGTGTTGGAGCACTCAACCACTTGCATTGTACCAGTTCATATAAATATGCCATTTGTCACATGTTGTACCTTACAAAATAGGGTTAAAGTTCTCCTTAGATTATATGGATGTGTATATGAAGAATTAGGCCATTGAAAAACTTTACAGGAAGATTTATCTTCTCTATAGGAGAAGTATTGAAGTGATGCACTAGTCTTCTGTGGGTGAAGTTAGTTAACTGCTTTTTATCAATATGGATTAAAGCTCCTTTTTTAAAGATAGCAACCAAACTATGTTGTCCAATACTGAAATGTTTTCTTTCCGTATAATTTCTGTTATTATTTTATATAGTTATACATCACTCTTGTTCTACATATTAGCAAGATTTTATCTTTTAGATGATTTGTCAATGGGAAAACCTCTTGTTCTAGTCTCTACTAGAAGCAATTTTTTCTTCATATAATGAGGGGTAAACCTGTGCTGAAAGTGTATGATTGGTTCTGAAGTTGTTAACGATGGGGTCTGCTTTTTAAACACACCAAGTGAAATGGGAAAGGCTGATCAATGGCATTTTCCATTGTCTGCCGTGAGGCTGTCACAAAAGGGTTTTTTTCTCCTGGGGAGTATTATGCAAGATAATGTTGAACACTCTTTGGAAACACATCAACATTTTTATGTGGTGGATGAAATTTGATGTTTCTAAAGTGAACAGGATATTTGCTCTTGATTAGTTGTGAAGAATATACCTTTTTTTATGGTTGGATTGGAGAGTTGTAAAAAATTTAAGAGGTGATTTTGATATAAGGTCTTTCAATTTTATTCTTCAGCCGATTTTATTAAATAAATCATTTTCGCACCCATATATTCTCCTTTGCTTGCTATTTTACATTTATGTGCTTACCCAAGCTTCTAGTCCTTGTCAATGACACTTAGCTCAAGTAATGCAGACAACGCGCTTTAAGATTTAACCTTTAGACAAAAGTATCTGTGAGTCTGGTAAGACTTGAAAATATCTAACCTCCTGGTCTAATTGGATGAAAGCCCATAACTTGCAAAACTAACCGCTAAAACAAATTCTTGAGTCTTTGTCTTCCTATTACTGCTGAATAATCTGTTACTAGGTAATAGTCTATTAATGAGATAATAACTGAGAGGACAAAGTTTAAACATAGGCAGTATCATGTCTTAGTAATTGCAATCCTAGTGATATTAAAGCGATTGTAAATTCAGGGAGTTGAATTATTTTTGTATTAAAATGGAATAGAAAGGGTAGAAAATAATGTCGGTGAGTATGACTAAGCCTGTGTGTAGATTCCACTTGTGCTCTATGTTTGGCTTTCAGGGAATGCTGCTTGCAAGTATCTGTAGTAGAACAGTGCTATGTTATTACTAATTTACTTGCACTTGCATGAAGGGGTCCAATCCTGCAGCCTCCGTAGCCTTCTCTTCTGCTGGCACTTGCAACAAAAACTGAGGGATTTCTGGATTATACCAAAAAGAGTTGTGAATATCATGGCCTACTGTAGATAACTGGAGTGGGATTTTTTTTATTTTTTCTACCTTTTTCATGAATTCTTTTGTAGTAAAAGAAAAAAAAGGTTATCAAACTTATGTCATTTGTGCTGCATATCATGGGCCAGATGTGAGTCCAAAAATCTGCCTGCTAAATGTTCTTCCTGCTTGTGAATGTTGCTAGTTCCACATACACTCATCCGCATAGAGCTAGTTATTGCCATGGTACTCTTCCCTGTTCTAAAACCTTATCCATGGCTGCTCATGCATTTTTAATTTATCATCAAGAAAAAAAAAACAAGAGTGACTGCACAGTTTTGGTGTCATGCCTAGTAGCACTGTATGGGTCAATGTCAAGCTAAAGCATGAGTGACCTTTCAGAGAGTGCATGTGTGCAGGCTTTCTTTTAAGCTCCTTTTTTTAAAAAAGAATTCTTCCCGGCTCTGACCTGCCAGGTATTTCTTAAGTTTTGAAGTGCTTGCTATGCCTCTGGGACCCCTTTGCTTCCCATTTTTTTGTTGTTAAAGGTCCATCATCAGATGCTATGTTGAACCTGCTAAGAACTTCATTCACTTGGCTGCCCCTTTGCAATAAACTTAGTGTGACTCTGCTAAGTAAAATCTTGCAGGGTTTGTTCTTTTTGCTTCCATAGATAATTAGGCAAGTGTTTAGCTCTTGGGAAAGAAGAGCCTGTAAGATTTTTGCAGATGTGAAAATGAGCCTACAGCTGCCTAAACTTCAGAACTCCTGGGGAAAAGCTTCTTGGTTCCTGACCTTTGTCAAGATGATCTTCTCATTAGCGCCGTTCTTCTTCCTGAAGAATACCTTTAGCTGTGGTTTTCTGCAGCTGTGTCCTGCCACGTGCGTGTTTGAGGTGCACAAAGTTGGATCTACGTTAGTCCCATCTCAGAAAATCAACAGGCAATAATAATTCAATTAGCATTGTAGAAATGATGGTTCTGATTGAATAAAGAGTCTGTGGCAGATGAAGAGGAATTAAAGCCCGGGGTGTTTGTAAATAATTCTGTTCTGTATTTCACAGTAAACTGGTAGTTTTGATTTCATAATCATCATTACATGATGATTATGAAATTCTTTTTACTGCAACAGTCACGAAGGCTACTGACGCTGGACATCTTAAGTTAGTACATTGGCATAAGTTTCATCGAAATATTTTTAGAGGTTAGAGAAAGAACTCTCTGGATTTTTAATATCAATTTTCATTATGTCTTGGAGCATTGTTCCAAAAGCCAGGAAGGTCGTGCTAACATTTTTTTGAAGATGGGCAAGATAACCTAGGTAATTATAAACCTGTCAGTCTAGTATCAGTCTCAGGCAAAATAATGGAAATCCAGATGTGGAATTTGAATCACAAAGAACTGAGCTGTGCTCAAGCAAACAGTATATTTTCATAATAGCAAGTTTAAGATATGAGGAAAGCAGTTCAAAATGCAGAATGGGAGATACTAGCAAGGAAATCTATGAGAAGTGTGTGTAGGTGTAAGAATGGATAGAAATCTGAGCCTATGTTTTCCATCCAGAACAACAGGCAACAGGAGCTAATGTAATCACTGAATGTGTAAACAGGGGAATATAGAATAAGAATAACGAGGCTGTGTATCTCTTTATCTCTGTCTATTATATACTATTATATACTCCTGTTTCCCACTGTTCAGCAAGGATGTTTAAGACCCGAAGAGACCTCAAGGAGCCACAAGACTAAGTAGAATCTGTGCTGCATAACAATATAGTTTTGAGGTGTTTCATCCTATTTATTTAGCAAAGAAGACGTTAAGGAAAGACTTGATATTGGGCTGTATGTATGGGGAAAGGAAACAGTTTAAAACCTGAGACAAAGCAGTAAACAGATTGGTTGGCAAGGAGATTAATTCATACAATAAATAACTGTTGTGACACTTCTGAAAATAACGGTGGTGAATTCTTCATGCCTGTGAGTTTATAAATCAAAGCAGTTTTCTAAGAGATATCCTGGGCTACAAATAGGACATTCTTCAGGGAATTTCCAAGTCTTTGTAATACCAGAGGTCAGGCTGCCAGATAACAATAGTCCCCTCCAGCTTTATAATCTTCCTGCACGTGAGTTAGCAAAGAACGCCGAGGACTGAGTGGTGCTGGTGCTTCTGCTTTGCTGTGATTGAGTTTTGGCTCTTGGTGTCTCTTGGATGAGGCCGTTATACATAGGCCTGCGGGGTGGTACCCTCTGACTGATGCTTGGTCCAGGGCATACTACTGACTGATCACATCGTTTCTGCATTGACAGTAAGGACGATATTTTAATTTTAGCCATTTACTTCCAGAACAAAGAATAAGGCAAGAAATCCCAATGCAAATGACAATGCTAGAAGAAAGGTCTGCTCACAAGTGATTCTTTCCTGCTTTTTTTCAGTGGTTCATTGCATTGACAGCTCCAGACCTATTGCTCTTTTACGAGATCGTTTGGTATTAGCTTCTACCCAGGAGTGTGCAGAGTATGGCATTAGGGCGTCTCATTTTCAGTCATAACTGTATACATAACTTCCAGGAAATTATTTGTGAATTACTGACCACAGTGTAAAGTTAGAAGAGTTACAAAGAGCAAAACTGAACATACTTTGCTTTCCTCAATCAAATAGTATTGTAGTTTTTCAGAATAAACATATAGGGTATTTTAGATGAAATGAAATATTAGAATATGTTTTTTCTCTATTAGCCTAAAATTATAAGGCTTTTCCTTTAGAAAGAAATTTTCCATAGTACCATTGTATGGTGTGTTGGCAAGTATCTGCATATATCCCTAAAAATATGCACACAACAACAATCAAGAATTCACATCAAGAACAAACTATTTTATCTGTTCATGGTGGAGGGAATTTTAATCATTTGCTTTAAAGTAACGACTTAAAATACAGAATGTGTTCATCTTCTCCATTTAAAAACTCTTTCAAAGTAATGGTTATTTTTCTTTTTTTTTCTTTTTTTTTTCCCTATATTTTTTTGTTTTGTTTTGGTACCATGGGACCAAAGGAAATATACAAAATGTAATATTTTATTGTACCTATGCATTTATGTAGCAGTGACTTCTAAAATATGTTCCAAGGTGTGAGTCAGTGGTTTTAGGAAGTTTCTTTTGTCCTGATATTTATATGAATTTGGCAGTTGGTAAAGTGAGCATGAGCTTGAAAACCTTTGGAAAGCAGTAAAGATCCTGAAGTGAGAATTTATTCAAGAGAGTGTCAGAATTAATTTTTCCATGCCCTGTTCTGACTCTTAAGTAAGAGAGAGTAACTTGTAATATTAATATGCATTTTGCAGATTGGAGATAGCCTTCTAATTAGAGGCAAGAAAATCCCGGTGCGAGAACTCGATCAAGTTATATTAATTCTTGTATTAACTTTTTTATTATTATTTATTAAAAATCTGCTGCAGTTTAGACCTTCCTCTTGAGAAGTCACTGGTTGGGAGACAGCTCCCAGATTCCGAGGGCAGATATTGGCTACGCTGAAGCTGAGGGAGGGTGGGAACATCGAGGGCTGTGCTGACTTCTTCCGCCTTGCATCCTTAGACACCCGTGCACGCCGGTGTGAGGTTTGCTCTGCTGCTGTGGGAGTGCTGCAAGAGCCGGGCGTGTGATGGGAGTTGTCACTTAGCTACTTGTGTTCCGTCTTTTTTGTGTTCCTCAGGTGACTCAGTGGACCCGACATTTGGTCAGCTCCTGAGTTACAAAAACAAAAATTACCTGTGATCACGTGGGACCATTGGCAGCTTTATATGTGCCTGTGGGCTCTGTATAATAAACAAGGACTTAATGAAGAAGGGCTGTCGAAAGAGAAAATACAGTCTGAAAATAACAGGAGATAAAACAGATAATTCTTCAGAAAAGAAAAATCCATATGCTGTCCTTTGCTTATTATTGTTATTAGCAGTTTTTGAATTCTGTCTTTGATTTCTGGATCTGCAGATAGATGTGTGTCTATATATGCAAAACTCAGCCAACTTAGCCAAGTCTCCAAGCGGTTCACAGATTCTCAGTGGCTTGAAACAGGATGTTGTGAGAGGGAATCAGACTTTGATACTGGTTTCCTCTGTACGCAGGACTTTGTGCAGGTCCATTAGCTGTTGTTGGTGCTTCTCTTGTGAAGCAGATAGATGAAGGAAAGGTGTGAAGCAGTTACAGCCTTGCTGATATTTCTCATCTTGATTCTATTTGCTGGTGTTAGTTGAGAGAAAAGCAGTAGGAGGTTGATGTTAACATCACCAATCACTGCCACAGGTCTACTTTGGGAACTATAAATCCCAGGTGACTTGCCTCAGCTGACATATCATAGAACCTATGGATCTGTAGGATGTATTTTAAGGCCTTAATTTGTTTCTTCAGATGCTTGACTTTCTTTTCATTATGTCTTTAAGTCTCAGGAGAGCATTTTCTGAGCAGGTAGCCTATGACAAAGGGTTAAGAGGATATAAAGAGATCTCTTAGGTGTATAAAATACAGCGGAAGAGAACAGCAGAAAAGCTGTTTTTGTCACCTGATAGCTGTAGATACGACATAGTAAAACCTGTGCCACGCTGCCTAGATGATGATTTGAAAAGACTGTAGTGATTGAGCCATCCAAGATGTAGCAAACATAAGCACAAAACAGTCTCAGCTGCCACCAAACTTACCCGTATCAACATGGAAGGAAAAAGTCCTTCTCGGAAGCCCTTTGAATTGCTCTGGTTTGGTGGACATGTGTGCGTTCCAGCTGGGTTCAGGTTGCAGCTCTTCTTTTATTTTTACAGAAATGTTGACAAATTGCCTCATTTGCGGTCTACCTCAGTTACTTATCTGAGGAAGATGAGTGCTCAGATTTCCTGACTGTCCACAGTAGAGGTTTTATCTCTAACTAACCGCATGGAGCCCAGATGATTGCTTTTGTTTACCTGAAGCTGCCATGTCCTGCACGAGAAAGCGCCAGACTTCTGTGGTATCTGTCCTGTGCACAGAACTCAGATATTCATAATTGTGGCACTTCACTGTATTAATTAATTTTAAAGAGTGATTATTGTAGCAAGTGACTGCTTACTTAAGTGTCATTTAAGGTGAGAACATTTTTGAGAGAAGGCTCTAATTGAAAATAGCAAAATGCAGGAAGGATAATGGAATGTAATGAAGACAGAGAAGTAAGGACAGAAAGGCTGAACACCATGAACTGGAATCTGGCTTTCTCACTTACCGTATACCTTTGTTTGCATGGTGAGGGCTGATTTCTCTGAGTGGTAAGAACAGGACTGGGACCTATGTCTATTGATAGAGAACTTCATTGGTGGTGTGAAAGTAGCGTTAATGGTGATGTGAGAATAAACAAGCAGTTTTCCCCCCAAGCAGAGCTGCAGCCCGCCACGGCGTGCCGTGCCGCGTGCTGCTCTCATGCAAAGACCCTGGCCGCGCTTGCCTTGTAGCACTTCATCACCGGGTGGCTGCAGCGGGTTAAAATGTCATGACGTGTTCACCTGCTGCAACCCAGGCATGTCAACACGGCCCTGGGAGTGTTCAGCGCTGCGTCGGTCCTCGCGTCTCTTTTCACCCTCCTTCCTGGCTGCGCAAGAGGGAGATGAAGAGATTTCGTCCGGCCGGGAGTTCATGTTTGTAGGCAGGCAGAGTGGTCCAAACCCTTGATCTGTCCTCCCTGGAAGTGCTGTGGAATTGCCAGGACCTGCCTATAGCAAGGGGGCTCAGGTTAAATCTTCATGGTTGACCACGATGTACGAGGCAGGGAGATTTGTAGGAGGTGGATTGGATTGCTTAAAAGTCACAAGTGTTTTTTTGGGGTTTTTTTTTTTTTTTTTTTGGACATGGCTGTATTATAAACCCAGTGAAAGAAAATTCTTCCAATTATTCCCCCATCAAATATTTCATAAACATACAAATTATTAACCATAGGGGATATTTAATGTTGTTTGCCCTGGCACAGGCTGCCCAGAGAGGCTGTGGAGTCTCCTTCTCTGGAGATCTTCCAAACCCACCTGGATGCCACCTTGTACCCCGTGCCCTGCTGGAGCAGGGGGTTGGACTAGATGGTCTCTGGAGGTCCCTTCCAACCTCAACCATCCTGTGATTCTGCGATTCTCAGATTATGATTATTACAGCTGTAGTTTTTACCATATAAAAATAATTGGTCCTTGTTCTAGTGTCAGCAAAGGGATTGCTGGTTACAGAGAACATTTTTTAAGTTTGACCACACAGCGGATGTTTTGCATGCAAATGTCCCGTGATGTATCATGGAAGGAGCAGGCTAGATTTCCACTCTTTTTTTTTATGAAATCCTTGCAGTGCTCTGTGTTTCTCTATCTTTGTCTTGCAAAATATGCTAGTAAATATTTCTATATATCATGCATACTGCTTGGAGTTTTTATCCTTGTACAAAGAAATGCTTAGTTTTCTGAAGAAAATAACTGATAAGTATTTTTTTCCAATATGAAATCTATTATTTTTAAAGTGCTATTCCTTGTGTTTGTGCATATTCATAAAACTGCAGCAGTGTTACATAAGTTCAATAAGTATTAATATAAAGCATCGCTGAGCTTTATGTGAAACATAGAGACAGTAGCTGCTGAAGAAAGTTTTAAAAGCCAGAAATAAGTTGATGGTTTACACAGATGTATCCTCTTCTGAGGAGGTGAGGAGTTAAGAATTTGTTGGAAGAATGTAGTCAAATATTTAGAATAACATGCACGTTAGATGACTTTTTGATATTGAAAAGGTAAAATTAAGTTTCTCAGCTTAAACTGCAGCTGTGCACAAGAAATGAGTGTGCTAAAATCAGATCTCTACTAATTTCATAATAAATCTTTTTTTCTGTGTTCTTTAGAATAATTTTATTATTTGTCAATAAAGCATATTTATATATATTTGTTTATCTGCATGTGTGAATAATATATGTGCTGTTATGATACGATAATGATATATTACCTTAGCAGTACTGTTCATTATGTTAAACAGTCTGTGTCATTGATTCATTTCCTTTGTTGGTGCGTCTGGATGAGCACCAGGAGCCAGTTTAGCTGGAGACAGGGAATTAGCATATTGTTTCTTGGGGAATGCCCTTGAATGTGCTATCTTGGAGCTGTCTTGTGTGAGACGTGAGCAGCATTGCTTAAATAAAGAGTGGAAATTTGCTTCAAGCAGTGTGCTGTGCTGCTGTGCCTACTGTAAAACCCTAGGAAAGCTCCTCAGAATGTCTGGATCCTCGCTGAGTGAGCAGCGAACAGCAGTGGTGGACTGGTTTGTCACCTGGAAAGTCAGGGTTAGGTCACTTTACAGAGCATTTTGGTAGAGCTCTGAACAAAATCTCTCCTGGAGCCATGTGAGAATGTAATTTACTCTTAGTGACTTAAAGATATCGTCATGCAAAAGAAAAAGGAAATCTAAGACTTTCCTCCTGTTGTGAGGGGAGGATATAATGTTCGGGGGAAGACGTGCAATGTAAACTACCAGAGCTTAGGGTTGTTCCAGAGTTGCAATTATTTTCGGAACTTCCCTTCAGATTTAAATACGGGTATGACTCAAAAAGTCTTACTGAATACTAAAGGCTATCAAAAGTCAACCTTGATGTGACCAACCGAGAGAGACAGGCAACACGGCTTTTTATTAATGTCACATGCCAAGGAACATTGTGTCGCCTGCTAAGATGAATGGAACAAAATGTTTCCTTTTGGCACAAAGCTTAGAAGTGGGTAAAATCGCAATCAATCAAACACAGCAACGTTAGTGAAAGTTGAGTGAAAAATCTAGAAGAATTGTAACTCTGTAACTATGTCCCAGTATCACCCATTCAGTTTGCATGCAGTCCGATTGTGGGATTCAAGTTTTATTCTCATTGCACTTCTAATCAAGACTTTATTGTGAGAAGCACAATTCTGTTGAAATATCCATGAACCATTGTTCGAGGGCATTTTTCTTCTATATATGTAAAATGATTTAAATTTGAGAAGGTTTGCACATGCAATCAGTGTAGTGTGTTTTAATGTATTTAATGATGGTAGTCATGTCAGGCATAGACAGAAGGATAAAATGTTTCTTTGAACTGTGTAATAAAAGGTGACATCTTGCAGAGTTGCAAGGGACACCATGGTTCTCATCAGCAAGTGCCATGTTACACCTCAGGTACACCCAGCTGATGGCAAAGGACAGAAAAATTAGGACCCCGGGAAAAAAAAAATCAGTTGTATAGTTTTTGTATAGGCTTGCTTTAAAATTAATGAGATCTTTTATTGCATTGTGAGTTATTTAAAGCTCATTGGGGTGTATATATGCATATATGTAACATTTATCTGACTCTTTTCTATAAATGGCATCTTTAATAAGCTTCATTGAGTGAGTTTTGTTGTAAATAATGTTGCCAGGAGCTTTTTTCAGTTCCACCCTAAGGAACAGTAGTGGTTACATGTATGACTTTCTGTATGTGCAGATGAATGACTGGCTTCTGTTATATATTACTATGTTGTTATGCTATATTCTCAATATTTCTTCCTGTTTGAAAACTGGTAGCACTTCTGAGAAGGAAAAAGGAGCTGGCTTTTAAATTAAACCTGCAAACAAACAATGATAC
Source organism: Eudromia elegans (assembly GCA_003342815.1). Taxonomy (NCBI): domain Eukaryota; kingdom Metazoa; phylum Chordata; class Aves; order Tinamiformes; family Tinamidae; genus Eudromia; species Eudromia elegans. The sequence continues at coordinate 5,500,650 of PTEX01000012.1, forward strand.
CATATTTATCTGTTCTTTTTTCCTTCTTGCTTTGCTATAAAATAATAACTGTTTGCTGATCTTAGGTTTTACATTTCGTAATGCAAAAAGCGTCTCAGCCACTGTAGTGCTGTTGTGTTTGGCGGCCTTGGAGGGAAACAAAGCAGAGTTATTCCCTGCTAAAACTTGCAGTAGTGCTGAAACCACCACACGGGCTTTTTCTTTTTTTTCCCTTGAAAACCAAGAGGATTGAATATTGCTGGATTTTATCTTTCTCCACAGGAAAAATAAGTAAGGAGAAGACCAAGCTACACATGATGAAAAAGCACACATTCGGGCCCAGATTCCAAGGCATTTCTAAGTCTACATCGAGTAGATTTTAATGATTCCTAAAGCCTTTCTAAATATAGGTCATAATATTTGAGGAGCAAAAAGCTCATTTCTAATAGGGGATTTTGACTGTTATTGTGGAACAGATGCTAGTCTCAATGACACCAAAAGAAGTCCAAAATATCCTCTTGAATCAATCGTTTACTTTGGATTTTTCATTTCTAGTTTGAATTAGGCTTTTTCAGATCTTGCACTAGCAAGTGTTATGCATTAATTACTGATTTTAAGTAGTGCTTAAAAAGCATGCAACATTACAGAAAGTCATTCATGTATAGATGAAGTTCTGACACTGCATTGGATGATATTAGATGTATAGGGATAAACTTTGCACTGAGTTATGTAAGTGTAAATCTGGGTCAGCTCTATTGAAATCAATGTCATTTTTGCAGTTTATATTTTTATCAGTATTTCTGAGAATAAAATGTGGCTTGCATGTTTCTAGGTGAAAAATGTAAAAGAAGACTCTAGAAGCAGTATCTCTCTAATCCCTCATAATCTTAGCTAAATTAAGTAAAGAAAGAGGGTTTTATCTCCTTTAAATAGCTACTTTCATTGAAGTCAAACTGGTTTTATAAGCATTGAGACTCCGTGAAACAGCTTTTTTACTTCTTTCTTTATTACAGAAATTCTTTTGTATTACAAATAATTCCCTCATACAGAATAATTCCCTCATATGAAAATTTATTTTTATTTGCCTACTCATTGCATTTTCGTAGTTTCTGAATAACTCGTAAAAGTGTTTCACTGAATTTCATGTGTGACTGCTCTCTCCTACCCCCTACCTCCAAATCAAATATTTCAAACACATTTCCATTAATTTCCATCACTGTTTTGTTCATTCTATTATCAAACAGCAGGAAGTAGGCGAAGGGTGATAAATAGTCTGCTCTTCTTATGTAAGACAGCCTATAATAGAAATAATAATGGTAGATTTACTTTTATCTTGCATTTATTCTTCCCCATCCACTTCCAAACATTTTCCACTTTCATTTGGTCGCATGCTGTAGCTTGTCTATCACTTTGATTTTAAACTATTTTTAAGAGAGCTGCATATGTGTGGAAGCCCAACATGGATTCCAGAGATTTCTGTCTTCTCACTCCAGTCAGGTTTCCAGAGAACTTCTGCTTCCAGTCTACAGCATCATTAATAAACACAGATTTTATTAGTTTATTCATTGTACACAATACTGAAATTTAGGCCTTTGCATTGAAATAAGAGCCTTCCAGGCACATTTTTTTGAACCTTCTTAAAAGTCCATGTGCAGCCGAAGTCTTTTGAACTACTGGACTCAGTGATTTGAGCACAGTGGCAACAAAAATCTGGGCTATTTTAGCCAGGCATTGTCAGTCTGCAGGAAGTTATGAATATGGCTGTATTTGAGACTGTATTATCTTTTTCTTTCTAGCTTACCAGCTAGTCACTAATGAATCACTTATCAGCTAATCACTAAAATAGATTATTTTTCTCACTTTCAGTAAATGATAAAGCTGATAAGCTACATGTTCTACTGAAACAAATCTTTTTATCATATTGTAATATGCCTTTTTTTTTTTTTTTCTGAAAGGTAAATATGAGGAAATTACAGCCATAAAATTTATCCTCAAGAATTTATCCTTGTGGTATGCATAAGCTGTCACAAGTAGCCCTGTTTAAACACTTTAAAACATTCCTGCTTATGGCTGGTGCTGTTTGATGTTGAAGAGCAACCCAGTTGCCACTCGGTATGTCTCATTTTTCTAGGGAGAGAATGAGAATCAATGGCATATGCATTAAACTTCAGCATCTCAAAGGCTTTTTTTTCTGTGTGTGAAAATGTAACATTTAAAGAAAAATTGATGCGAGATTCATATGTAAAGCATGGCAGTCCTTAGCAAAAGCAATGCTAAATATTGGCATCCAATGTATGCTATGGGAAAGACAAAAAAAAAAAAAGTTCTTGCTGTGGACAGGTCCATATAAAAATCTTTTTGTTGATGGAGGATAAAAAATTAACATCAATATTAAAGTTCAATTGGATTGGATCAGGATCTTGATGATGCACCTGGGAACAGAGTAATGTAAATCGCTGCAGGTATAATTATGAAGGTAATTGCAATGCAGTATAAGTAGTACCAAAAAAAAAATTAAAAAATTGCATAGCAAATAAAATCGCAAGCAGCCAAAAGACAAAAAGTTTGTGATAAATGGTTCATTTAGACCTGCAGTGCTGTGTGGGCAAAATTGGATTGCAATCATAGCCATTTCAAAAATGAAAACATTAAGAGAAAAGGAAATTGGACAGAAATGGCATGGAAATTACAGCCTTTGATCCGTTTTTGAAGAACCTTTTATGAGACATCATCGTGAGTGGGCAGCAAATTCTTTCCAATCTCCTCGTAAAGCACTTGCGAAGGCTTGGAGGCCATGAGACTGAAATGAATGTTTAAGCACAGATTGGGGGAGCGGATCTTTCTCTGCTGACCTTTTTAGCTTTTATAAGCAGCATAAAATTGCTCTGAATGTTTAGTGCCATAATATTGAATGTATATCCTATTTGCAATTGAGTAGAATATAGCTTAGCTTAGATACATAGAATAGAAACTATATTTTATGTAGTAGCACTAGTGTCATATTCATCTTCTATTAATAGTTGGGACTTATAGATGGGGCAGGATTACAGGTTGTTTTTAGAGATGTTACATAGAAGTGCAGATGTCTTTTGCAGCATCTGATTTGGAAGGCTCACTTCGTGTGGGCTGATGCTCTCCGTCCAAACTTGCCAAAGTTCTATCCCTGAGGAAGGCTCCAGCCTTTTCTTCTTATAATGCGTAGTTTTGAGCTTTCTGGATTATCCCTCTGTCTTAAGGGGATTGTGATAATCCTTTGCTATATGCAGTAAATGTATAATTTCAGTATATGTTCAGAGAAAAGGAGTAAATTGTTAACATGAATAATATACTGTAATTGCCAAAGTGCAGCCCAGCTAAAATTAGATTAAGCTCTCAGGCTATAAACCAAAGTGATCATAGACTTGTTCCATCACTATTAAAGTATCTGTAATTCTGTTGTAAAACATTAATGTATGGATGTATTTGGCTTTGTTCCTTATTAAATACTAGTAATTAAAATCAAAATACTTTGGGTTAGCTGTCCTGCTCTGTAAAATCTGAGCAATTATCTCTCAGGTAATTGGTCAGATTAGTTGTTACTATAGGTAAATGTTCTCTTAGATTATTGTCAATTGCAAGAAATATGTTACATCCTGATTTGAAGGATCAGGAATGCTGTCACATAAAAGAGTAAGCACAGTATTTTACATTTCAGTAAACAACAGCTGGATTCTTCCAGAAGTGCTGCTTAAATCAAATTCAAGCTGCCTGAAGCAAAGTCCCTGTTTATTTTCTTTTTTTTTTTATTTGACTTGACTGGGTTCTGTTTTCATTAACATTTTCTATCTGACCTTTCAGATTAGAGAACCTTTTTATTCTGCAGAAAAAGTCAAGTTTTCCTGGAATTGTGAAATTTGGGATCTCTTTTTTTTAACTTTTTGTAGCATTATTAAGGTGGAATATACTGACCGATGTATTCAAATAGAGTTTATAAGGAAAACAGATGTAAAAGTAGTAAAAAATGTGTTCTGATTTCCAGACTATTTATTTTACTTTTTATCTTCCCACTGGATTACTAAATGAGAGATGAAGATGAAGCTCTGGCTTGCCCTTGTACTGCTGCTATTATTATTATTATTAATCATTTATATATTTTATATATAGCTGCTCTTCACATCATAGGCAAATAAAAATGTCATCCATGCCCTGAAGTGTTGGTAATCTAAAATTAGACAAAAGAATAACAAAAGAGATAACAGATAATAGTGACTGTCTCAAGGGATGGGGGGCTGGAAGAATGCATCATCGTTTTAGTCACTGCCTTCTTACCACCTTCAGCTTGCAGTGCCTGTTTTTTGCAGAATCACAGAATGGTTGGGGTTGAAAGGGACCTCTGGAGACCTGGGTCTGGTCCAACCCCCCAGCTCAAAGCAGAATCAGCTAAACAGCTGGCTCAGGGCTATGTCCAGTTGGGTTTAGAGCATCTCCAGGGATGCTCAAGGATCTCCAAGGATGGAGATGGATGGATCTCCAAGGATGGATTCCATAGTCTCTCTGGCCAGCCTGCTTCAGTGTTCAACCACCATCACAGGGAGAAGGCTTCTGATATTTAAATGGAATTTCAGTTTGTGCCCCTTATAGCCTGTCCTGTCACTGGGCACCACTGAGAAAACCCTGACACCATCCTCCTCACTCTTCCCCCATCAGGTACTTATACCCATTGCCAAGATCCCCTGGAGTTTTCTGTGCTGAATAGTCCTAGTTCCCTCAGCCTCTCCCCATATGAGAGTTGCTCCAGGCTCTTAATCATCTTCGTGGCCCTTTGCTGGACTTGCTCCAGTAGGTCCGTATCTTTCTTGTCCTGGGGAGCCCAGCTCTAGAGACAGCACTGCAGATGTGGTCTCACCAGGGCTGATTTTACAGATTGCCATTAGATAACAGATGGGATGACAGGGGGTTGTGATTGGCATGTGAGCAGCAAGCATTTAAGAAAGGTAACAGGAGGAAAGTTTGCAAGAAAGCAGAGGGAAGGAAAAAGTGAAGTCTGAACAGTGGAACAGAGAAAAGTCAATGAGAGAGAAGGCACAGATAATTGGAGGCAGGAAAATAAAGCAGAAGGATGAGATACATATATTGGTGAGGTGAGTAGGAGGTGAGGATAAGAGGAAGTAGCTAAAGCCTGACAAAAAGTTAATTGAAGTCAGTGGGAATCATGGTTAGAGAACAGGTTGTACAAGTGGCAGGTTGCTAGAAATAAGGCAGACCCTTGTGAAGACTTCACATTTCCAAAAGTTCAGCCACAGCAAGTGTGTCTGGGGCTTTGAACTTGTTTTCCTGGGTTGGTGGTTGATGGCAGCCCAGTGGGATGAGCTTAGAAGACGAATCAGGTCTAATAACAGCTGGATCAGGAGGAAGTTCTAATTTACAGAGGTCATTCTTTGGGAAAGAAAAATCTGCCCGGATGTGGCTGAGAAGTCAATTGCTTAGATGCTCCAAAGAGTGAGTATATATGTGAGTATATATAGTAAAAACATCTCTTCAGAGCACAGAAAAGCTGCATGAAATGAAAACAGGGCCAAAGGGATATTTTTAATTCCCAAGTTCTCACTGGGAAGATAAAAGCCAAGCTTTTATATACTGCTTAAATTATACACATTTTTTACTGAGCCATTGAACTGTTAAGAAACTTAAATGGTCTTAATAAGAGTTTATTGTTTAAGAACTGCACTGCATATCTTATATGTAGCTGAGCCCTGAAGACTGGTAGGGCATTGGCCTTAGCCCCCTTTCTGTGGGACTGTTGACTTTTTAAGTATTTCCTTCTTTGTTGTTGGTTTGTTTTTTTTTTTTTGTCTTACAGCTAACATGAAATTCAGTTCTGCAGTCTGAAATACACACCAGCCATTCAGTTTTGCTGCTATAAATTTCTTCAACTCTAGATCTCCAAAAAGGGGTTGATTTCTCTTTTGACATCACTGTGTTAAGGAATGTTACTGCCATGGTCATCTCCCTGTGGGCAATGACTAATGAAGCAAAATGTCCAGTGAAAGAATAGCTGCGTTAGGTCTTTGTGTCCATGTTAAGTCTTTGTGAAATGCTGTGATAAAAATGCCTATTTCATTTATTTATTCTGGTTTATAAACTCCACAAATCTCTGCATAATCTTGCATTCCCAAAGCATCAACCCCCTTTTTTTCCTATGTGAAACAGGGAAATCCCAAGCTGCTAGATGCCACATGTTGTAGCACACATAGGAGTTTTGTGTAATGTATCCAGGCAGTTGGCAAGTCAGGTCTTTTGTAAAATGGAGCCAAGTGAAGAGAATGAATTCCAAAGGTCAGGGGCAAATAAAATGCCAATAGTATTTTATTGCCAATAGTAACTCTGCCTCCTTTCCTTCAGATCAAGAGAGGGCTTGTGAGATCCTTTCTACTGAACCATAATAACAGTACCATGAGTACAGATGTGCCGGTGTGTGAGAACAGGATCTCTTCTAGAACAAAAGTGTATTAGCTGTAATAGATATTAACATACATTCCCTCTCATAGCAAATAATAGATAAGTGGGAAAAGGGGGAGGGAGAAAGGATTCAGAGATAACTAAGGCAATACTGTTCAAGCATGGATTTCATATACTTGTGCAGGATTACGTGCAATAAGGAATGAGGGAGATTTCTTAACTGTTTCTCATATCTGAGGCTGTAGGAAAGTGTGACAGGTTTCGAATACAAAATGTGGAATTGCTTTAGTGGTAGCTGAAAACACATAGCGTTCTGGTTTGTGTTGGAAAGGTAGTGAAGATGATGGAGACTAGGGTCAAATCCTTTTCTTCCATTCTACCTAAAGTATTGTTTTATGTTAAGGGTTCTTACTTTCTCTTCAGACTTCAAACAGAAAATATGAGAAATGGGTTCTATTACTATTCAGCAATATTTGTAAGGCTGGGGAAAGAAAAGCTCATAAAAAGATATTTCTGAAGTCTTAACATACTGACTTTTTCATTACCATAGCAGGTGGTCATTTTCATATAAATGAAACTTGTAAATAGCAACCCACCTTTTTCACACAGATTCAATCCCAGTGAATACTTGGAAAGGCCAACTGCTCGGAAAAGGCTTCTCTTTCATTCTCTCTCTAACCAAATAAAACACATCTGAAAATCTTCTTTCTGTTCATAGTTTCTTTCTGTCCGTGTTTACTGTTCATAGTCTAAGAGCAATAACTTATAAAATGGTACTGAACTGCCTTGTATTTTTCTCATATTCTTTTCCCCTTTATTCTTCTTTACAGTTGTTACCAAAGCTATATATTAGCTCTTTATTAAAGTGATACTTTCAGCTTAACCCAAAGTGAAATTTACTTTTTCTGTTCACCTGTATGTAAAATACATTTAGGTTTCTCACAGACTGATATTTACCATTGCTATGTTCTTCCCTTTCCTCACTTGTATGTTCATAAAATTCGCCCTGTTCTTTGGGGTAATCATTATTTTCCAGTCTCCTGTCTTCTGGGAAACCAATCGCAGTGCTGTGCATGGCTCCTCACAGACTCGCCAAGCACCAACCTAGCAGAGTCCCTCCTACTTAATTTCAGATGCTTAAACCCTAGACATCACCTGAAAACATATAAAAATCAGATGAAATCCTATACACTTTCCTGTGAAGGTGTCCCTTTCACTCCATTCCCTCTCCTCTCTCTGGTCAGGTATTGGCTCAAATTTGGTATCTAAAGGCACGTGGGGCAAATCCTATTCTGCAGGTCTTCTGTGCCCTAGGAGATCTAGCTAATCTGCCTAAAGATTATTAGTCATATGAAAAAGAACCAACACAAAATACCGATTACTGACGATGCTGGTATTGTGTGCTTGAATTTTATTGCAAAAGTTCATAGTATTTAACGGAGTCCATAAAAATTGATGTGATATTTCCAAGTAAAATGAAATGCTACTTGGAAAAGCATCGAAGACAGCTAGACAACATTTTAAACAGCAATTCTTAAGTATTGCTTGGGGGGAGAAGAAATGCAGCTTATCTTAGAAGTACAGTATTTAACCTGTATGCCTCCAGGACCAACAATGAAAGTAAATACTGCTCCTAGTGGGATTTCCTGGCAGAACAATATCTAAAGGAATCATTCCCCGAGATAAATTTACAAAGATATTATTGGTATAACCACGAGGAAGCACTGTCTTCACTCAGGAGTAAAACTGCGTGCTTCAACTCTTCAGGTTCTGCAGAAGAAAAACAGACAAAATAGCGTGAAGAGTTTGCACAAAATCGGTCAGTTTAACTGGGAGTTCTTCCGACTCTTCCAATCCGTCCTTGTGTCCGGTGACCTGCTGGCAGACAAAGATGACAATTTAAGCCCTTTGCATTTCAGATCATTTTAAGCACTGCTGAAGGAAGCTTCCTCCAGGAATGTCCGTTCTGTGGCACCTACCTTAGTGGGAAAGGTTGCTCAGGCTGGGTATATCTGCTGGGCTTTGTTCAAGGTGGCCAATATACACAGTAATTCAAATTCCCTTTCCCTCTGCAATCCACTGTGATTGAAATTGCTCGCCCCAAACTGGGCTACCTTCTTTCCTAAGCACACTGGCACATCAGCACGTTGCCAAGCAGAGAAGTTAGGCCAAGTTCATGATGGTTTACTGATTACTTAGACACACGGTTCATATCTTTTCAAAATTACTGCTCGTAAGCCCAACCGCTGATGGAAAATATGTATTCATTAATTAGTACAAGGACTGATAAGCATATTAAATCAGGCGCATTATTTTGTGCATATAAATTATTATATTACAGACGAAAGGTTGCTGAGCTGGACATATAAGTGCTAATAGTGCTGATAGTGATTTGTAAAACAATTTCTGAAAAGATGAAAAGATGTTTAAGTTTTATTATGAAAGGCAGTTTCAGAAGTAAGCAGTAAATAACCTTCATTTTCCCTGTTTTCACCCTTCTTCATCCTTTACGTTCCTCACCATATTCCACTCTCTTTATATTTGCAACAGCTCTTTTTGTACTATTGCAGCAGAAGATTGTGCACCCAAGTCCTCCACACTGACCCTAAAAAAAGATTCTGGAATTTCATTTCAGATTTTTTGGGGGCCTTGTCTTCAGAGGCATGAATGAGCTTGTTACGGTGGCTGTGAGAGGGAAGACCGAGATTATTCTGTTTTGCAGTTTCTCACCACAAACAGAGCATGTAAATCTATTACGCTTTCCAGTTAAATAACCCACAAACTGTTACTTGAACTACAGAGATAACTGTAAGTTTCTCATTGCTCTCACATAAAGATTTACTGAAATCTAAGCCAATCTGGCAGATTTTAATATTGTATTAACACCATTTCACATGATTCCTAAGTCAAATCTTTCAAACCTTGCTACAGGAGTGTAAAATAATATTGATATGTCACTAAAGAACAATATCACTGATTTGTATGAAGTACTTTGAGTGGAAATGGCTTTGTTAAAACTAACATTCAAGTATGTCTGTTGGTATCATTTACATGTTTATACAATTTTCAACTCAAGCCGCATCTAGGATATTTTGCAGCAGCCACGTAGCTGTTTACGTGGTGGAAAGCCTGCCTACATAAGGATCGTTGCCTCATGTTCTCTATACACAACAGGTGCTGCTTAAATAAATCTGTCTAGCCTGAGTTTCTAAAGGTGAATGCACGAACCTGCAAGATCTGGGAGCTGCTGGAATAAGGCCCCTGCTCTGCAGTGGTGGTGGGAACCCAAGCTGCCCTTGATCTGAAGCAGTTACATGTGTGCAGCAGCTCCACATATTTCATCCTTTGCTTACGTCCCTGTGCTTTGACAGAACTGTTTTGCAGGTATCAGTTTAAGCTCGTGTTCCATAAGCACTTCTCCTTAGTAAACACCATGAAATGCCGAGCTGGTGAATCAGTTCAGCTGGGGCATGAAACACTAGTCTAGAAATCCCGTGTCTGAGGATTAGCATCTACCTTTCTTCCCGACAGAAGGTTTGCACTAGAAGAGAAATAGTAATACCCCAGAACAGCAACCCTGAAGATTAGATATTTTGCGTTTTTCAGGTATGCTTTATTTTGTTAAAAATCACGTTAGGCAAAATAAACTGATTAAAGTATATCTTTAATTTAAAATAAAGTATTTGAGTAATGAGCATGGCTAATTCACATGATTTTTCAGAAGTGGTAGTATATTTGGGAATTTTTTGTTTTCTTTTTAATTTATGATGCCTGTTTTCATTTCATATTGCCTGTGGTTTTTTGAAAACTGTAAATAATTTACAGATGCCCTAGATTTAGAAAATGATGCTTTAAAAATCTATGGTTTAAAGTGTGCCTGGGAAATACACTTTATTTTACATAAGTTTTTTTTCTTGCTTTCCTATAGAAAGATGTTTTGAGCAATGGCAAGAAATTACTCTCTTCAGTAATTACAAGGATTTAGAAGATACTTTGATGGAAAGAATAATTAAGGACATGGATGTAATGGAAGCACATGTGTAACTACCAGTGATAGAGCATGCCAGACTAAGCCAACGATGTTCTTTATTGAAATAACTCTCTTTTTTTAACACACAAAGTTCTGTAGAGTTTATCTGTATGGACTTAATTGCATTTAATATGATAGCATATTAAAAAAAAAGGAAAAAAAATTAATTATACTATAACTCTATTCAAAAGCTGTAAAGTGATCAATGGACTGGCAGAAGGGGAAAACATTATGGTTTTGTTGAAAGTTATTAGACAGGAAGAAAGTTATTAGTACAGTTCTTAAAGGAATTTAAAGGCTTGGATCAATATTATTCATTTAACAACTTGCTCTAAAAAGTCAGGAGAAGAAAGATATTTGCTGATGATGCTGATTTTAAAAGTGTTGGCAGCTTGTGGGAGGACTGAGATATCGTTCAAGAAGAGGGACATGGTTAAGGAGAGGATTATTAGGAATCGATGTCATTTATAGCTACAAAAAGAAGGGTAATCTATGACAACAACAACAAAAAATCTTATCCCTTGAAAAAGAATAAAAGATCAGGTAACTAACGACATCTTCATGAAAAACTGAAATATTCCTAGGAATGATCAGGCAAGGTATTGAGAAAAATTAGAGATGTGTTACTTTAATTAAAGACATGGGTAGAATTCTAGTTGCAAAATTGTGTACAGCTCTCACCATCAACCATCAATAGCAAATCAATTCATACGAGAGCAGTTGCAGAGGTGGGTTATGAAAATGGTGAAAGAGAGGGGAAATCCATTGTCTAGGCAAGATCAATTAATGATCAGACATCTGTCAAGACCCTCTTAATAGAAAAGGGTTGGACAAGACCCCAAAGGTGCCAGCACAGCCTGGAAAATAAGCTTCAAAAGACCTCAGATAGAGAACAGATACCTCATGTAGTGTTTGAATCCCAGTGCTGAATTTTCTGTGTTCCTTAATATTCCTTAATGCCAGTTCTGATAAACTCTACATAAACTTGTGTTTGGTTTTGTGATTAAGCAGCACCTTGATGGTGTGTCATTTTAGCAGCTCCCAGCAGTGAACAAGGACTTTCACATAGTGTCGCACCAAGATATTCAGCATCTACTACAACATCATTTAGTGACCTACCAAGGATCACAGGAGTTTCCTGTGATTAATCATTTCTGTGCTATGGTTTAATCTAAGGTCCAAGACTAGCATTTCAAAGACTGGCTGATTCTTTATCTAATTTCAATTATGGTGGTGCAAATCACACATAATTTCATTAGCAAAAAGATGCCATCAGAAAATCCCTGGGAGTTCAGACTTACTCTTTCCAAGTCCAAAGTGCTCTTTGGCCTGACAACATTATTTCAGTTCTTTTTTATAAGGGGTGAACGGTACAGCATTCACTTAAGTGATCAAAGCAAAAACTACATTATTGTTCGTGAAAAAAATATTACCTCTTCTAAAAAAATTACATTTTAGAATAATATCATGTTGTTTTAATATATGGGGCCATACGTTGAAAGAACAGGTAGCCCTGTTTTATGTAGATATTTACATTGAGCAGGGCCTCTTCCCTATTGTTTGTTGTTGAAGATTGCTCGATAATACAAACTCAGTGTGAATTGTACAGCTTTGGAAATGCCAGATATGAGTCAATCTTTGTGGTGTTAATTTGTACAACTCAAGCCAAATTTTATTCTGTCAGGGCAAATACTTTTGAAAAAGGGTTGAAATCCTGCTGATATAAAAGGCTGAATTACTTGGACCAGTCTTTGCTTCTGGATGCTTCTGGATAAAGGACAGGACAAACAGAAAAATCATTCATTTTATGGAGATAATGGATCCTTGCTCTGCTTTTTAGGTGGGAAGAGTCGACTGCTATTTAAAATGCTTGCCTTCATCTGGTCATTTGAGTTTGTTTCACAAAACTTATCACGTTTTACGAGCTGGAGAGTTTCCCCAGCATTAGGTTCATAAAGCCAGATCTTCAAAGTTGTATATAACAGCACAGCAACATGAATATGCACATCACATGAAATGTTCAGGGTGCTATTCTGAGACACAGCACTAAATATTCGGCAGATGTTTAATTCATTGAAAAGTGCAAAATTTGGAAATTACTACTGATAAAATATATCCCTTTGTCTAGTAAAGTGACTGGCGTTTCAAATATGAAAGGTTGCTTTCAAACGGCCTTTCTCCGTTTGGAGAGGATTCAAGCCACTTGCTTTATCAAATCATCTTTTCCCTTGTTCTGATGTGTGTGGAGGCTTCGCTGCCATCGCTGTGCTCAGGGACTGGGGTTTATAGGGGTGATTGCCTGTCTTTACCTAGGCATGCACTGCTGTCCGTAGTAGCTTGGTACTTTCCTGAAGCCTGCCTTGGAATTTCATTCCTTCCAGTTTTCTTTCTAAAGTATGAAATGCAAGTTTCAAACCCTGAAAAATACTGCTAGAATGGTCCCTGTTTTGAGTCTTTCTAAACTCTTCATTTCCCTTCAAAATTGGATCTCTTCACTTGTCCTTTATATGTTGTGACTTCTCAGGCAAAGTCATTTTATTAAGCTCTTAGTGTCATCGAGTTTAAGAACAGCAGCTCAGGCCTTCTGCCAAGTCAGTGTTTTGGGACTGAAATTGCCATTGTTTTCCTTGTTGGTTAAAAAAAAAGAAAAAAGTTCAAAGCTGAAGCCAAAGTTTGGTTTTTTGGTTTTTTTTTTTTATAGAATAAGTAATTATTCTGGCATAATTTGCAGCTTGTATATTTGGCTTGTAGCAGCTTGTATTTATTTGGATATTTTTTCTTTTTTTCTTTCTTTCTTTCTTTTTTTGAGAATAGAGAAGATGGTTAGAGCCCTAAAAGAATGCAGATGCTACTTTGTTTATTGTGGTTTATTTCAGCAGCGCTTTCTCCTGGTTTTGAAATGAGAATTCCTTGTGGGAAATAAGGCTTGTATATTGTGAACTCTCTTATTTAATGCTGTATTTAGGCTTGCAAGAAGCCTCATGTTTCCAGTGCTGGACATTTTAATGGCTGGATGCAAAATCTTTTACCCTTGATGAAATGGTATCCGGTATTTCTGTATATGTAAGGACTCTAGTCCTCATAATGCTGCACCTGACATTGCTATTTAGAGGACTGACTATGGAAAAAACAGTATCACACCCTTGAGTGTTAGCTATATATATTAATGTCTCACCTAAACATTAAACCCATGTTTACCTCCAAGGTCTGAAGACATTTGGCTGCCCTGATACTTGTTACAGAAAACTGAGACATCAGAGATGCTGAAATTTGAAGGAGAGCAAATGTGCTTGCAAGGAAACTGCATCCGAGGGCATTTTAAGATTTGTCTTAGTTTTGCTGTGCTGCTGATTCTGTGTATTTGTTTTTACTTTCCTGCTTTGCCTTTCAAGATAACATTTATAAATATATGTATTGGCACTTCTAGAGCTATAATGATACAATATTTGGATGTAAAGATACTAGCATGGGTAATCTGGGAATCAGTTTTTCCATAATACTCTTATATACACTGATAAAGTCCATAATTTTCTGTGCTTCAGTTGCCCATACAAAACAGAGTATTTGCCTACTGCCAGGCATCCTGTTTTTGCATTCCCCCTCTGGTAAGAGATACTCAGAATAGTTGGCTTAAGGGAACTCAAGACAGTCGTGCAGTTGAGGGTAATCGAGCAAATTCCGCATCTTAAGGGAGGATTTGCTGCTTGTTTATAAGTGATTTGTTGCATTTATGTACCCCGCCAGTATGAAAAACTGGAGCTGGCTTTGTAGGGGTCTGTGTCCCAGTGCAAAATAATGAGGGCAAATTTGGATGAATCCTGGAGCAAGGGAGAAGCTACTGGAACAGTCACTTCGTGATTTGCCTGAGCATATAATCATTTTGCAAGATTAGGATTCACCTGTCATATCTGTCCTTACGTGGAGGTGGCAAATCAGGGGAAACAATGGAGCACTCTTTTCAAAGGAAATTATTTTTACAATAAAAGAGAAAACATATAATATGCATATTTAGTGTGGATCAAAAATATACATTCTTCAGGGAAGAGCAAAGTGCAAAACTTGCTCTAGCTCAGATATACAGCCAGAATAAACGTATGAAATTTTGGAGACATTAGCTGCAAATGAGTAGTTCTTATTGTGAGATTGTCAATTGTTGTCTTGAAAATACAAGTGAGAAAAATCAAGGGAAAAGCCAAGCAGAGTGCTTGAACAAGTTGTATGCAATGCCACCAGTGCAAGCGAGTTACCACCCACCTCTGCTCCCCTGCCCGGGCCCTTGCCAGGCAGGAGACAGCCTTGCTCCTCAGAATGTCGAGACTTTGGGATAGGTCAGACCTGCAGGTTCAAACTGATGGTCAGGAATGTATGTGTAGTTGTAAAAGGGATGAGGAGGCAAGAGACTTGCCAAGCACCAGGTGGCTTCAGCAGGGGCTTGGTGGCCATGGGACCCCTGCTGGCTCCTCGTCCACCCTGGAGCAGGCTGTCATCACTGGCTGCAGGAGCAGGGGCATTTCAAACTTTGCAAGAAGAGACTTTGTTGAATGTATCTCAGTATGAAAAGGGTAAAAATATGCTTGATTTTTTGTTTTTTCCATGAGAAGGGACTTGCTTCCCGCCCGGCACCAGGCGAGTTGAGTCTGTAGATCTCAGGCACACACAAACGCACTTTCACAGCGCTTTGCTGCAGCCTTTGAGTTGGAAGCACTTCACAGGAATATCTGAACAATCCCATTGGATATTTATTTAAATAATACAGAATGGAGGGTTTTGTCTAATGCAGGTGTGTGCATGTGTACTTTCACCGACCTCGATTTGAGCACAGGGACAAACGGAAGCCATCCCTCTGGAAAGCTCCGGGCCGGGTGTGGGTTGGTAGGAATGGGAGCTGTAGTGCCAGCAGCTCCTTCCCGTGCCCTTCGTGTCTGCCAAGGCCCTGGCATGCGGCAGGACCCGCACGTGCCCACGGATGCCAGCACCGGCCCTCCGGAGCTGCCACCTGCGCTCGGCTCCCTCCCCGCTCACCTAATTATCTCGTCCGGAGGAACAACTCAAATATGGCAAGGAGTAATTAACAAAAGAAAACAAAACCTTGCTCCGGCTCCTTGCTATTTTTTCCCTTCCTTCTTTTCCCCTCCTCAGCCTGCTGGGAGCATTTCCACAGCCACGGGCTGTAGCTGACCCACTTTGCCGGGCGCGCGGCAGCAGTGACACTGAGGGCGCTGATGCCATCTACTGACTGAAGCATCCTTGCCACCAACCCTGCCGGCCTCCCGGGCGGCACAGCGTTGAAACATCCAGGCCTTTACAGCCACCTCTTTGATCAAATATAACACGGGCTTGAGAATAAACCAGGTGCTTCAGAAATCAGGCGTCACTTCTGCCAAGTTCGCTCGACAGCAGCAAGGCAACATCTGCTAAGAAGCCTAAAATAATCTGATGTTAGAAAAGCCTCCCAATAACCTGATTTTTTTCAGAATTGCTGAGTACCTTCTCTGCCATCGTCCTCAGTGACATTTTGTGCATTCTCAGGATCTTGGAAAATCTGGGCTGATACTGTTTTGCTAAAAATACACTCGCTTAGCGTGGGGGAAAGTGCCCCTTTTTTCATCTCCAGTGATCGCTTCAAAGAATTTCCCCAACCGTGCTGCCAAGTGGCTGTTTTCCCCTCGCAGGTGAGGCTGAGCGGTTTAGTTTTGATCCCTCAGCCTGCATTAAATACATAATCAGTATTAAGTAGGTCTCTGATTTATGATATCTGCAAATAGCCACTTAAGTCAAAATATCTTTTTCTGTGTTTAAATTAACAGATACTAAATTTTATTTTGATAGCTTTAATACAATATACGGAGAAAATTTGCATTTGAAATAAGATCCTGCTAAAAATCATTCAGTGAACAGACTGGATTACATATAAGATAGCAGCAGCCTCCAGGTTAATAACAGAGAACATTTTCCCTAATAATGAATAATTACCTCTACACAGTAAAAGCAAATCACTGTGCTCAGCCCTTTTCTTAGACAATTAATTAATAAATCACAGTCCCATTAAAGGAGATGAGCTACTTCAGTATATTTTTAAGCGAGGAGGAGTCACTTGAACTGGTGTCACTTTTCGGTGATCCAAAACGCTAACAAAATCCAGCTGGTCTTGTAGGGCTTCATAACCTTGTAGAAAGAAGTGCTGTGCTGCCTCCCGTTAAAGCACAGGGTATCGTTTTGAGCCGGCATTCACCCAAAGAAATGCTCACTGGATTAAATCAGCGAATCTCTCGTTACCTGGGAGTCGATGCCCAGCTTTGGGCCTTCTTTTTTTTTGTGTTTATATTCAACTTAACTGCTCACAGGTGGTCGTTTTTGAGCAAACAGGTCCACAGCTAACTTTTAGATAAAGGAACATTACATAATAGGATACACCGTTTTCTCATTACAGATCTTTCTATATAATTATTTTACGGTAAAAGTTTTTCACACAGATCAGAACAAATGTTATATATGTTTATTTTTATATATATAAGGTTGTAATAATATGTTCTGTACTCATTGTTCAGACATTTCTCACCTCTCAAGACTGCGATTGCCGGGTTGGTTTAAAATGTACAGCCTGCATTACAGGCAATGCAGCTCAGCATCATGCATATTGAATAGCAGAATATCAGTGATCATTTCTGCTTTGCTTTCAATAGCCAAGATTAAAATTCTTTGTAATCCACCTGTTGTTGTATGAGGGAGATCTAGCTTTGTTTTCTGCTTGTCATGGGTTGTCCTCTTTGACAGAAGTTTACGATATAGCATCTCTCAGATTAGTCTTGACTTGCTGCTCACTCTGGATGAGCCGTGAGCTTTGGGACAAGGATTCAGACTCCAAGGCCATGAATAAGGAAGGCTTACCTGAGACTAGGCAGGACAATTATAACACCGCTGCATTATGCAAAGAGAATTCTATACAAACCATGAATTACAATTTTGTTTCTGCAGAATTTTTAAACCAGTCAAAAGGCTGTGTAGTTTTCTGTTGCATTTTTATGGTTCTGAAATGGTGTTGAAAGTCTTTAGGAGAGGGCTTTTTTTCTCAGTTATGTTCCACTGGTTCTAAGAATAATTACAAATATCTATAAATTATAAATTTTATATCTGTGGATATAAATGGTAATTTTATATATATATATTTTTACCAAAACTCTGTACTTTGTGGGAGTCTTCCTAAACAGAAAGTATTTTTTGGAGACAGATGAACAATATTTTTATTGCTCTTGGTAAAGTAAAAATGCTGTGTAGTGTTTGCTGAGTATAATATTAGGTTTGGGTTTTCTAGCACTGCTGAGATTTGTTCCATGCTGTTTTAGTGCGTAAAGGCAATAGGATGGGGTGGGAGGAGAGGTTTGTTGTTGCACCAGCTATGTGGCTGTTTTGCTTGTGGAAATGTGAGTAGTTTCTCTATTCACATCCAAAATATTGTTTTCATACTCACAGAGGAGATGATAGAATAGAAAATACCGAAGGACTTACTGCAAGAATGTAGACAATAGTCAACTCTTTTGTTTGCTGTATCCAGGTATTTTTAAGCAAGTGCTTTACAAACTGGTCACCACGTGCAAGTGTGGGGAGTCTACTAGCTCACCGAAAATGGGGTGCTGGTTTCAGAAAAAAAAAAATGCTTAATGTTCCTTTGCAATCAGTGGCGGGCTGGGAGAGCTGGAGATGACGCACGCAGCCCCAGGAAGATGTTGTGCTTGTGAGTAGGACGCGGGAGCCCATTTTGAACCCCCTCATGTGGTCTGGCGCCTTCAGAGGACCCTCCGTGCCGCGCAGAGCGGCGGCCCTGCGCTCCAGAGGCGCGGATCAGAGCGGGACCCGTGGGGGTCCTGGGGTCCTCCCCTGCTGTTGGCTCTGTCTCCTGGGGTTCTGCAGTGCTGCCTGCTGAGAAAAAGCAGGCCGGGATCTTCGATACTCGTTCTGGCTGGTGAGGTGTTAGTGGTGGGCCTGGAATTCCAGAAGATATCAAAAATGAACTGTGCCTTGTCTTTATTTCACTTTTTGGTTGTGTAACACAGCATGCTCAACAGCATTGTGCAATAGGAAGAATCAGAATAGACATATTTTTTTAAATTGGAACATCTGTAGAATATATTCCAAGGATGACAATTAATACACATCAACTAAATGAGACAGTTCCAGCATTGGGTTCTTTTTTATTTATTCATTCCTTTCACTTCTGACTTTTCTTCCTGTGACCTTCCCTGAGACCTGTGACTCATTCCTCTGGGGCCTCTTTTTTCCCTCTTCTCCATCTCATCTTTTCCCTTCCCGTCTGCTCACTCCCACGGCTCTTCTCCTTTGCTTTTCCCATTCAGTGTCCTGAGTTGCACTCAACAGTTGCCCCTCTCTGTCCATCACCTTCAGCCATGACTATTTATTACCTGGAGCACTTCTGAAGTGGCTGCTGCTTCTTCTTCTCTTGATAGGTTCCCCTGTCAGGATTTCCTCTTCTCACCATAGGACTTTTGAGGTTATCCTTTTCCTTGCGGATCTGTCCTCCCTTGGCATTGCTGAATTCCCTCTGCAGTAGCAGGACTGGGGGCAGGCAGACACTAATTCCATGCGCAGGCAGCGTCCCCTGTAAGCGAAGGCGAAGGGAAGCGTGCGGCTGAATCTGGCCCCAGCTGCTCTTTCCCCCCTTGGCACTGCTGGCTTCAGAAGACTGAAATGCCAGTCAGAAACATCAATGAAGGTCAAAGAGGAGAACAGCACTCGCCCTTTAAAATGCTCACCGGGTGCAAATGTTAATATTGAGCTTGTGAGATGCACAGTTGGGGGATTTAGAGATCATGGCCATTACTATTTAATTAGTTATTTCTCTTACCGTCAGTTGAGATCTGCTTTTGCTCTTTCTGGCATCTGATTGCTACACTCCCCAGTCTTCTTAGCCAAAGTTTACTAATAAATATTACATAACAGGAGATGGGGGATGATGTCCTCTGGTGGGGTGCACAGAATACAGAAATACTGCATTAAACAGCCCTTGCCTGCCTAAGTCAAGCCTTCCTTTGTTTTGTGTGTATTGTGTGATTTTAGGGTGCCTTTTTTTCCTCTCCTGCAGAGGAAGAGGACAGTGAGGGAAAACCTCTCTAGTTTGTCAGAGACCAAGAAGCCCCATTTGGCAATGCCTCTTCCACCTATTGTCAGGCCTTGTGTGCAGCCTGATGGAGGCATCCTAAAGAGTCACTTGGAAACCTTATTTAAAAGATTTAGGTTTGGTTGGTTCTGCCTTTTTCTTTTTTTTTTCTTTTTTTTTTTTTTTAATCAAGCTCATCATGATAAAGCAAGCTCTGATTAGGACAAAAAAAAGTATAAAAGGTATAAAATTATTCTTCTGCTTTGAATTATAGTTTGAAATATAGTTTCTGTAACTCCCATGCCCACAACTTCTTCTCAAAGCCAGGATCCGGAGCTTCCAAAAGCAGGTACTGGGAAGAGATTCAGTAAGCAGGACCTAAAATAACACTTAAAAAGTAGGTGTATAATGGAGAGAGGACAAAGATGATCATAGGTAGCAGCTGCACAAGGCAAAACTGTATTTCACAGTAATTGTGCTGGGCTATTTGTGTCATCATAGGCTCAGTGCTATCCAGGATGTTCTCAATACCTCTCTTTCTTTCTTTTGAGATACTCTCTTTCTCTATCAATCTCTTGTCAATGACAGCAGGTGCTTTCAGGATAGATATATCCAGAGTAAGGAGATAGTGCTGAAGAACAGAAAAATGTCTAATAAAGTCATCAGAGGACTGGACAACCAGCAGTTTACAAACACAGAGTAAGAGAACAAACTTATTAAATTAGGAAAAAGAAGAATGAGAAGAATATTGGAAAATATTGTTGATAAAAATATTTGCAAGGGCAAAATACTACAGAAGCCAAAAGAAAAGGCTGACTAAACTTAGGTTGGAAATTAAAGGAAGATTTCCAATTATTAGGGCAGTGTTCAAGATTCAGGAATTATATTTCTGTAAGAGTTGGAGAAGGAACAACCCGAACTGTATTTAAAAAGAATTTTGACAAATATCAAAAAAGGACCATTTTGCACTTTTGCTTGCAGTAGTGCATATTGGAGTCTCTGCTAATATTTGCCTTATTTCCCAGCTAGCTTTCACTTTGGGCTACATTCCTCAAACACTTGAGAGGTTTTTTGGTTTGGTTTGGTTTTTCATTTTTATACTATCCAGAGCGTTTTTCCAAAATGTCTTTTTTGAGCTTACATGAATCATCACTTAAAAAGAATCTGCTGGGGAACGTTTTGGGGAGAAGTCTGCTTTTTTAGGAAAGCGCGCATTTAACCCTTTTCATTCCACTGTCAGCAATTTTCACAATTGTTTCAGATTTTCTTATGGATCAGTGGGAGGAGCCCTGTTCTACCAGTCGGGGTTACTTTGGAGCTGGTACAGAAGTGGACAGCTTTTTCTAGAAATGCAAAAAGCAATTGCTGATGCATGGCATCATGAGCATCTGAGGCAATAGATTGAGCCCTTTGGGCATGGGGACTGTGAACTATCACAATTCTAGAAAGAACATGCTTGAAAGCAGAGGTTTTCAGAATGTTTTTTTTTTCCCTTTTGTCTGTGTTTCGGTACAATGAGGATGAACACCGACTGAGCCTATCCACATGGTCAATGAGGAGCCATGTTCAGAAAGGAGTGCTTTGTTTCTAGTCTATACCTCTGACAATCTCTAAGCTGTCGCTCCAGGACATGACCCTGTTTTGTCTGTTGTTGTCACTGGGTTGCCCTTAATTATATTGATATATTCAGAGACTTCCTGTATTTAAAAGACTAAAATGCTGCATCATATTTTGCTACTATGTTTTCCTTCCATTTGCATTTCTTCAAATGCCTTGGAATTTTGTCACGGTGCCTTCATGCATATGCATCACATGCCACTGCAGAAGACAGAACTCTTTATTTTTAGAACTTATGAAAAATGCATCCAAACTTCAAAGATGAATTAGAAATCAAGTTTTCTGATTAGGTATTTTGGGATCCAAATCATTTGAGACCACTGGAACGTAGACAATAAAAAGGCTGCTATTAATGTATCTTTACAGAGAAAAAAAAATAGATTTTGCATAAATCCAAAGTAGTCTTCTAAGCATCCAGGAGACAGGAAATACATATCAGAAGCTAAAATGACACTTAGCCTGCCTGCCGTTTGTAGCTCACCATAGTTTTAGCATGATGGGCTATTGTTTTTGGCTGATACAACAGAAAGCATGTGAAGCGTCCTGGAATAATCTATGTTCTATATATAATTCGCTGAAACACAAACAGAATGGCGTAGCGTAACGTTTTAGAAGTTTGGTAAGCATTATTTGCAGGGGTAGATTAAATTGCAGGATTTAGCTGCTTTGCTAACGTGTTTACAATGAATGTGACATTATTGCATAACACAATCTTTACTGTAAATATGTATTTTAGCACCGGGTGAAAATCCACTAACCGTATTTGCAAGGTTGGAAATGTTCTATTAATTTTCAGCTGTCAGAAAATTACAAATATAAATTCTTTACAAATGAATGATTTTAATTAAGAATTTAACATGTTAAACAAATAGCACAGCCCATTATTAATCTGTGCTTACTAAATTTGGCAGTATTTTATATTACAAATATTTCATCTGGCTTTTCAAAAATAACTTCTACAGATGCCGTTATGAAACCTGTTATAAGCCTATGGGAGTGAAATAGTGACCTAGTAGTATGGAAAATAAAAGAGAAAAAAGAAACGTGAAGCTGCTGTGTCTGTGAAGCTCCTAAGGTCTTTGAACCTTGTCCAATGCCTAGAGCTTGTGAAATTCATAAGCTTCCCCCTTTGAAAGTGATTTGCTCTTCCAATGATTATGTAGTTTGCCGCAGAAAGTCTCTCTCCCGTGCTTGGGAACTGACGGCACAGGAAGCCCCGCTGTGCAGTTTACAAGCTGTGCCGCAGGACAAAGGTGTCAAAACAGAATCTGCTTCAGTGTTTTCTTTATAAGAAGAAAGTTTGCTGTGGTCCAAACTCTTTCTGTTTGGACCAGTTCATTAACAAGTAGCTGGTTGTCTGCCCAGAGTTGTGCCCCTTTACAAAACCAGGGTATTAACTAGCATATTTAATTGGTTCTCATTCACAGTTCCTGTAGCACCTCCTGGAGTAAGGAAGGTGCTGTATGCACAAAACCCATGCTTTTAACCACTTGTAGCTTATTCTTTGTAAACAGCAAAATACAGCTATACCTTAAACACTTCAAATTTGCTACCGTCTGTGAGTGCAACCTTTAGTTCAGGCGTTTAAAATAAGAATCAATATTAGTACTGAGTGACTAATGGGAAGACATTATTTGCAAACATTATTCCTTCCTTTTTTATCTTCTCTATATCTATAACCAATATGAATATAGAGCTGAACAGTAACAGAATAACAGTAAAGCAAAGCAAAAGGATTCCACTTCAGAGAATAAGAAGGGGAAGTTTCATTCAGATGAATTGACGATAGGCAGGAAAATATGAAAACAGTCATGGCCTTGAGCATGGTAGGCAGGGATGGTCACCATTGAAGTGCCTTCAAAACTTACCAAGATGTGATATGGTACTCTAAAGCAGTAGAAGCAATTATTACAATAGTAGTGAATTGTGTTGTTTGACTTCTAGGCTTTTGAGCATTATTGCCAGTTTAGTATAATTAAATGAATGTCAACTGGGTGTTTCCCATTATTTACAGAGCCTTAACGTGATTCATTAATAGTATGTAAAGTATGCCAACAGAAATGCAGTGGACCTTGCAATAGGACCAAGCACAGATCAAAGCTGAAGGGTATTCAGATCTATGAAGATTTACTGTATCAGATAAAAACTTATATGACATCCAGGTTAGTTCCCATCCCACATGATATGTAGCATCTGGCAGTGCTTAGAATCAGATGCCTCAAAAAGACATGCAAGAAATCTTAAAACAGCTTGTTGGGGAGTAATGTGTCATTCAGGAAATTTCTAAACCTCTATTGCTCAGAGGTCCATAAGGAATGAGATTTTGTAGCTTTCCAAAGGCAGCGAGGGTCCTTTCAGAAGGAACAGTTTAGTCTGTGAGAAGAGACTTTGTAGGTCACATAACATCTCACTTGCCAAAAGGTATATTTGGTGTCTCTCTGTTTACACAAAATACTTCTTTTTTTCAATTACTCTCCTGACTCAGGAGAGAGGGGCTCTTGATCTTGTGTGTCCAGAACATAAGATCGAAGGAACATATTAAATTATAAAACCAAAAGAGTTTATTGAGATTTTTATTTTAAAAAAGTTCCTGATAGATGCCCAAAATACAATATTATCTCATCTTTTCAGTGCCCGTTTCCATTACAAGTGGAGAAATGGGCTCAAAATATACCCAGATAAGTTTTACACAGCATCATTACAGTACAACTCACAATGAGATATACAGGTTTGCCAAAAACAGACCTTCATTTTCTGTACCATTTTAATGAATTTTCTTATACCAGTTTTTTAACAGTTCAATGTTTCAATGAGACAGATTTTAAATTAAGAATTCCTTCACTCCTAAGCAGTTGTGATTTATGAAAAAGATCTGAAAAGATCTGATAATTATTCAGACCCGCTCTGCTAAATGGATACATTTATTTGCACCCATCGAAGTGTTAAACTGTTGAAGTTCAGTTCCACAAACCAAACCACACCCTAAGCCCACTGGATAAACACAGAGCATCAGCGTCTGTAAATGCGTTCTGTCAGCTTCTTATCTTGCACCACAATTAATGTTCTTCATCGCCTTTTAGGTTCTAGAAGAACAGTCTCTGCATCAAGGGCTGCCTAAAGTCTTGTCATCCGTCGGTGTTACTGCAGTGCCTGAGTTCCTGCCTGTGTAGCTAGATCATATGCTAGAGGAGGCCGGTTTGCTGGAGGAGTTGTACTTCCTTATGAAGTAGGAAAATGCAGCTGACAAAAGCTGCCCCCCATTAGGATGACTGCACACCTTAGCAGCTTTGCTGGCGTAGCTGCACTGCCAAGATCTGCTGGGGAGGCTGTGGCTGAGTTAGAGAAGCAATAAGGGGTAAAGAGAACAGAGAGAGGAAGGGGCAGATGAAGAAGAGGAGAAGAGTTTAAAGCAAGAAAGGGTCCTGCCGCATTGCAAGAGAACTGTGAAGATGTAGGAGGAGATTTTTGGAGAGGCATGAATGATTCTTGTGTTTAAATTTCTCTTTCTGCCTCTGAAAATCTGTCTTAGTAATATTACATATAGAAAGGAGATAAAAAGAGGACGAAAAGGGTTCAGGAATGAGACCGTGTTTGGGAAGGGACCTGAAGAGAGAGGCTAAAGATGGTTAATCAAGTGGTGAAATGTAGTTCTTGTGATAGCATGAACAACGTGTCAGGATA
The DNA here is from genome assembly GCA_003342815.1 of Eudromia elegans. Taxonomy (NCBI): domain Eukaryota; kingdom Metazoa; phylum Chordata; class Aves; order Tinamiformes; family Tinamidae; genus Eudromia; species Eudromia elegans. The sequence continues at coordinate 5,525,507 of PTEX01000012.1, forward strand.
AGGAAAAAAAGAGAGTAGAAGACAGCCAAGAGCAAAGGGAAGAGTTGTGGTGCCCAGCTGAAGTCACCACATGAGGCAGAAGTAGAAACCAAGTCTTCAGGAAGGCCCCAGTGGTTCGTCTGAAAAGACACTGATGCAGGTTGTGCTGGGCTATCTGATGTGGACAAGGTGAGTGCTGGGTTGAAAAGCAGAAAGCCAAGGGCTTCAGAGGTAACTCCTGAGAGCTCGAGATGAGAACTTCTGCCCTTTTAGGAGACTGTAATTTCTGCACTCTTGCGACCCAGCCAGAGATGGGTTTCCCTCTGCAGTGAGCCCTGTGCAGCCACCCAGCTCTCCTCAGCTGCAGGGCCTCATCACACACGTCCCCGCTGGAATCCAGCCCGCTCCGTCAAGACGAAACGCCTGCAGTTCTTGAGCTGTTCCCGTGTCGCAGGCAGCCAGTGGTTTCTGAAAGGTTGTAGCATCGCAGCTTGCTTCGGTTGGGGTGTGCTGAAGGGCTGCGTAACCTCCCTGGGCTTGGTTAAGCTGTCCCCTACTAATTACAAACTCATGGGACTAGAACACAGGGTAAACACATAATTACTGAAGCCGTCACCAAGCTTTAACCAGGATTCTGCAGGCACAAAGAATAATAAATGGTTGCGCAAAAGGAGTAAAGAAGAGAAAAAGCAGCTTTACATAGCAGAGTTTGGGCTCAGGTTCTACTCTGCGGGCAGGCACGGAGCTTCTGCCACCCTCCTACTTCCTACACTCAGTTAAGCCTCCAGTCTCTGTCCCTTATCACGCTCTGCTCTAAGCCAGCGGCGGGATGATGGTGCAGTTCTTGCCTCTTTAGCATTTCTTCTGTGAGCCGACAGTGTTTCACGGAGAGGACACGCGTGCTCTTTGGAGACACCCAGCTGCCACTATATTTTCTTCTCTCCCAACGGTGTATTTTGGCAGTAGATTTCCTTTGCAGCTGTGACTACAATTTGCATTCGGAGAGTATTGCTTTAGAAAGAGAAGGTATTTAACAGAGCTAACAATTATTGTTTTCATAAGCTTGGAAAGGTGATGAAAATTCCCGTCACTGCTTGTGCTCATGGTTTAAAAACAAATATCACTGGCTGCCATAAACGCTGCCTCTCTCTCCTGCTGTGACTGCTGAGAGCAGCTCAAACACAGATGCCACCTTCGCCCGTGTTTCAGTGGGAAGGGACTTTTGGTGGAGATTGCCTTCCCAGTCTCAGTCCTGGGTTGTAACTCTGCAAGGGCCACCTGACTGTGCATGAGAAGGGCAGGGAAGCTGCTCTTGTCTTAACCTCCATGGGGTAACTTGCCCATTCTGTAGGTGCTCTGCAAACTTGCAACTGTTGTTTTCATAACGGGTGAAGGACATGAAAAGAAATACTACTTACTGTGTTAAAAGGATCAGATACTACACTTTTCCGTTTGGGGAAAAAGGTCTTTAGTGTGTGTTTAAAGAATCTTGAATTATCCTGTGTAAGTTTTTGAGTAGCAAAAAGCTTTTATCTCTCTTTTTTTTTTTTCCCTAGCAATTAATAGTAAACAAGAAGTACAAGCTTATAATTAAAGTTTTAGTAGTTACTGCTTGGTTTAAAACGACCTTGAAGTGGTATTCCTTTTATCTTTTTCTTTTTTCCCTTTGCTAATGTGCGCTCCAGCAGGGCTAATTCCCTTTCGCTTCTCCGAGAGCTTTGTTGGAGAGAAGACAAAACTTTGACTTTCCTCTCTTCATATTTATAATAATCTTTTTCTTGTCACGCTCTTAACATTTTGCTGCATCCACTGTTATTCCATTGTGAATGTTCCTTCTGCTGTAAGTCCAATTTTCTGCTTTTACCTCACCATGCTTAAACTATCCATTCTATTGTGCTCTGTTTTCATGAAGAACCAGCTCTTGGCAACTAGATAACAGCCCGATACTGAAGATTTCTTCTTTTCACACACTATAATGCACCTTTTCTCTTCCAAAGAGATTTCTAGAGCTCATCAAATACCCTTGCTGCAGAACAATGCGCTTTCTCTCTAATACCTCTTCTCTTCACAGAACTTTGAACGAATGGTAACTTATTTATTACTCCCTTTTAGAGAGAAAGCAAACAGTTTCATCGCTCATGTTGAATTCTTTTGTGCTCCCTTTTTATAGTGCTGCAGTTATCTCTGGAAGGCTCTTGGCTGCGTGTTCGCTAAAGAAAGCCAATGATTTCTTTAATAATTAGTGCTACATTTATCATGCAGGAACAAGGTCTTGCAAGTTGTCTTTGATTCCAGTCCTGTGTATTGTGCTTTGATGAAGACAAACGGCCTATGCCACAGAGCAGAAACACATGTGCTGAGAGGTACCTAAAGATCCTATCTCCTGCTTCTGTTTCTGCTCAGAGTCCTCATCCTTTCCAGAGCAAAAAGTGCTTTGATTTACAGATTGCAAATGGGGGGAAAAAAAAAAAAAGCAGCTACCAGAGGCTGGGAATGAAGTCAAGAAACCAGTTGTCCAAAATGTTCTTGCTAGCAAGCACGTGCAGCAGCAGCATTGAGGGTGGACGAGGGAAGAACAACTGTGGTTTCAGTCTCTTTGGTAGCTGCGTGAGGTGGAATCCCACCTCGCTGAAGGTCGTCTGCCTGTCTGTCTGTCTGTCTCACTGATGAAGGTGCCTGCAGTGCTCAGCAGACCACAGGTCCTGCAAAGTTGATACTGTTTTCAGCTCAATGTTTGATGAAGAGGTGTAGTTATCTACGCATTTGCCTTTAGATCTATCGTGATCTAAGAGAGTTGGAACCCACTTTATAACTGTCTTTGTTCTCTGCACCCTGTAATATTTTCCTGTCTACAGATAAGCAAAACTTCAGTTTCGTTTGTAACTGGGTGATGGTTATAGGTTGAGGATCGTGATCAAAAAATGGTTATAATGCCATAGCTGAATATAGAGCAGAAAATGAACAAACAAGCAAAAAATTCCTTCTTATGTTGAAGTATTCAGTTAGACAACGTGAATACAATCACCACCAAAGAAATTAAGGTTTGAAACAGAAGAGATTTTTTTTTATTATTATATCAAAAAGAGGTTAAGACAGAGTAGAACTCGTGGCTTGTTTGCTGTGCCTTTACTCACTTAAGCTGTTGTTTTGATGCATGAATGCTTAAAGCACAGCACTTGCTGTACACACAGTCTTCCTGTATCTTTCCTGATGTCCCAGCTGGACAATAGTTCCAGCAAGTAAATCTACAGGAAACATGTAGGGTTTATAACTACGCACATTAAGGTGTCTGACTGCTCCAGATCTCCACACAGCAGCAGTCCTTGCTGCTTGGGGTTAAATAGCCATGTTTTGGAACTGTGCTGTGATCAGTCAGGTGCTCCAGCTCAATTACTACTTGGTTCTTTCTGGAAAGTGTAAGTAAAATTTGCTCAACTTGCTATGCACAAACTTGAAAAATAGGATTTTCCTAGTTGCAAGTTCTTGATAAACAGCCTTTTGTCTGCAAGAAGCAGTGAGTCAGTGCTTTAAGCCAGAGGACTGTACTGGGCAGAAGAAAAGAGCATGGAGCAAAATTGGGAGAGCCAACAGCAGCAATAAATCAGCCGTGCCTGCTAAGTAGGGTTTCTAGCTCCCCAGGTTGTTTTGGCAACAGTGCTAACCTTAGTTGCCCTCCTACAGCAATAAGTGGCTAATGAGGCAGCACGGTCTATCAATCACTGCTTCAGCCAGAGCAGAGCTGCTGCAGAGAGTTGTCCACGCTGGGGGTAGATCCATCTCTCCATCTGAAAGGGCGCGATGCCCTGGGACTTTTCCCGCTGTCCCAATGAGACAATCTGAGGCCAGGCAGGGATGCTGATTTCAGGATTCAGCCCAGGCAGTGTGCCTGGCCTCAGTCTTTCAGCTGTCTCGATCCTCCAAATGTGTTTCAAAGCTGTGCTGAACTCTCCGATGGAAATGAGTGATACTCATGACCCAGAAAGGGCCCTATCATCCTACACGGAGAGACTCCAGGCTGCTTTCGTCTTTTTATCTATGCAAGCGGAGCAAATCCAGGTTGCGAATTTGATCATAGGCTCCCTATGCTGTGCTTATAAATATCGCTGTTCCCTACAACCTCAGGCACCGTGCTAGCTGTAGACCCAGCCGCCCATATGTCGGGGAGACGTGTCTCACAAAGGGACGCTCCGCAGCCGCCCGCTGAGCGCGGAGCAGCCTGAGCAGCGGGATGCGCTGAGAGCAGCCGTGACTCATAAATCCTGCTCCTCCTCAGAACTGCCTTTCTCCAAGGTGAGATCCGCATCCTCTCCTCAGTGCAGGTGCCCTGTCTTTCCGTGCGCGCAGAGGGAGGCAGCAATGCCATTTTACTCAGAAAACAGGGATGAGGAAAGTCACCTCGGTGAAGGCCACCTGAGCTCCAGGTCTGCCATCCGTCCAACCTGATTCAAACCTGCATCACATCAGCCTTGTTTAGTTCTTACAAAATTCTTTGTTTAGTTCTTACAAAGAAGAGCAACATCAATAAAGTAAGGAGTTGTTAGTGCCTGGGAATAAGAGGTAGACTGTACCAAGCCCCTCTCTGCACTACTCCTCGTGTTAGTGCTAAAAAGACTAATTTGGAACAATTAGTCATTGAATGAACTTTCTACCATAGGCAGAGTATTTTGTTGCTAAGAGTGACTCAAGTGACCACATCCAGCGATCCCACATGCAAAAATCTTGGAAGTTTTAAATTTATGAAAGTCCCTGAATAGAATGAAACAAACAAAAAAAAATCCAAGTATTTTTCTTTTTCCCTTATGTCTTGATGCTTCCACATCTTCATTCTGCAGTTGTTTTCTGCTTTATTGTTGATATGTTGTAGGTGTTACATTCCTGTGGCTGGAGTCCTTGAGAAATTGTTCATCTATAGAAACAGCAACAGAATAAAAAATAATAATACTTACAGGAAAAGGTAGTGTTTGTACTCCAAACTGCCACAGTTTAGAGTCCTCTGTTTCCTTTAAAATAATTCCAGATGTAAGTGTTGATCAGGACACCTTTTAAAGAGATGATATTTCAAAATGTCGTGGGGGATCCATCATTTTTGATCTCAAATTAGGATCTTCTTTCTTCTTCTTTTCAGTAGAAAAATGTTACAAGTTAGAAATTAATTGTCTCATAATTGATTGGTAATTTTCCCTCTTGCATGTGGAAAGCTACTGGATGACAGGCATATCACTCTCTACGGGAGGAAAAAGTATCAGTCATTATGGGACAATTAGTTCCAATTTCCACTATTTCCCTTTCTATGTGTGGATAGGATTGCCATCAAAATGTCAGTACAGTAATTAACCATAAATATCAAGTAACTTTTATTTTTATTTTTAACTTAAAAACAAACCTAAATGCAGGTGCTTCCTGCGCTCCATGCTGTTGTTTCTTGGTTTGCTGGCACTCACGAAATAGTAATTTCCATTTGGCTGCAATTAACAGGAGCTGTCACAGTCAGTCAGCTTAGATTCATGGTTTTTGCAAGGTTATTCCCAATTTCAATACTGATATTATATGATATGGCTGGCGGAAAAAATAGAAAATCTTTTAATGAGCACCCCTGTTTATGAAAATTATCTACTTCCTCACAAAACATAATCCCTTTATAGGAAGACTGTTGGACTCAAACCATCATGCTTGCTTTTATATCAGTCAAATCCTAATACTTGCTAAGTCACCTTATAGCATGGCAGTGTATCATTAGTGCGCACGTGGGAGGTTTGTACCTAGGATGTATATGTGTATGGAGAGATGTATTTGTACACGCACATGTACTTTACATATATGTATTCGAGATATATGAGGAACTATTGAGATTTTTTTTTTTACCTGAAACATGTGAATCCTTTGTCACACACAATTTGTAAAGCTTGATCCACATAAATCAATCGCGGTGTCTTTCCCATTAGTACACTTGGGTGATGCGTGTGTTAAATCTTTAACACCAAAAGCCCATGTTTACAAGTGCAAAAACTTTTTCTAAACCTCAGACATGTAATTTTATCATATGTCTTCAAAAACTAGTTGAACTGTTTCCTTCTCCAATCTACCACCAGTAAAGCAACCCAAATTTGATGCTTTTGGCTGCAAGGGTATAATCTCATACCATCATGTATAACTGTAATCTGCAATAGGTTCTTAGAGACATAATTGAGTGGCCTTTGAAAATTTGTAAATAATTATATGAACCATGCAAAGTCCTGCACAAGTTCTTCTACAGTTTTGTTACTGCAGATATAACAGAAAAAGAAGCACTGAGTCGTGGAGTCAGGATACGGTAGTCATTTAATGCAGCATATATGACTGAATATACATAGAGAGCGGCTTGCTTTCCCAGGAAGAAGGTGCCATTTTTATGCAGTCACTTTTCAGAGTAGAATCACACTCAGAGATCCAGTTATTTTGGAACTGAAGTCCAAGGCTTAACTAATCTGTGAGGCAGCGCTGAGGTGCGTGTCTCTGCTCCCCGTAGTCAGTTCTGTGTTGCCTGCAACATCCTTTTGTTCCTAATTAATCTTACTAATCCTGTGGTTGCCGAGTGCAGAAATGGGGCCAAGGAGGCAGTATCAATAGAAGGGAAATTCAAAGGGGAAATAGTGGATTGTGACCTATGGATACAAAAACAAGAACATTAGCAGTGTCTCTCTTTATTATCTTACTGTTTCTGTTGTGTTCTTCCTTATGAATTTTACTATTGCTTAGTTAATCTCTATGGCACTTCACTGATTTCTAGGCTTTATTAGGGGCATTGATTGGACAGTAGCCAAATGTATGAATATAAATTGATTTTCTGCAATGTAAACAACGGGATTTTATTGATATAAAGGGCTTCATTACTTGTAGGATTACTCTAAAATGATTTTAGAACAGCAAGAATTCTCTGTGGACTGTATTAGAATTTCATGCTTAAATGCAGTTGAACATTAATTTTTATATGAATTCTTTTGTCTTCTACTGCTGTATAAAGGAAGTCTGGAAGTAAATACCAGGGGAGTAGAAATGTAGATTACAGCTTCAGGAAACAAAATGCGAGTGTGAAAGATGACAGAATGATCATGTGGGAGGAAATTACTGTAGCTTCTCTCTTTCCTTGATTCCTATTCATAACTCTGACTAGTATCAAGGACCTCCGTGATTTTGATGCAGATTTTGCAGTAACAGAGGACGACGGGGGGGTTAAATTACACATATTCTGCCACTTGGACAGGTTTGGTAGCCTTAGTGCTGCTGAAACATGACAAGAGTGTCACCAACCAGAGAGAGAAGCCCCTCTCCAGCCCTATTGCCTTTAAAAATCCAAAGAAATATATGACCAAGAAATGCCCTATACTTAGGGGAAAAGCCTAGTTTCAGAGCACAGTGAGGGAAGCACGCATTTATATTGGGAATCTGTGCGAGGGAGACGTGCCGCCTTGTTGCCTGCTCTGGGTTTTTGTGTTCCTCTGTGCTGTGACTCCCGTGGCTCCTGCAGGCTCCTTTGCATTGCAGGAGAGGAAGCTTGAAGCACAGTCAGAAATTACGGCTTCTAGCTGGTGAGAATTTACTGTTGGCCTCGCTGTTCTCGTTTAAATCAACAGCACTCTTATCAACAACTTAAGGGGTGATTCTGGAAGTGCCATTTTGCAGAGCTCAGTACTGTAAAATATGCATGGATTAACTCTCCATGGATTACATCATCAGACTGGGGTTTTTTTTTTCTGAAAATCAGAGCCAAAGTTTCTTGTGCACAAACTGCACCAGGAGATATTTTGGAGCCCTGCATGTTGGACAGTTCCTTCTTATTTAATAGCAGGTGACAGAAATGTAAAGAGAAACATGTAAATTATGCAATATACTGAGGATTGTGTCCTTCTCCAGTTTTCACTGTATCCATATGTCTCCTAAAATAGTTAGAAGTCTTGCTGCCCACTGGGCTTCCTGTGACATTTTCTGATTAGTTTTGAAACATGCACAGAGATGAGATCATAGTATCTAATGATTTTGACTAATGTAATGAGTTGGTCTTGGCAGTGAACTATGTACTATGCCTATTCCACATGCAGTCTACATTTATTAAGCATTTAGTAAACAAAAAATAAAGGCAAATAATAAATAAAGAGTAGGCTAAGAAGAAGACCCAATGATTTGAATATTACTTGATTGTAGCTTATACTCCAACAACAGGTTTGCAATGTGAACGTTAGGCAGGAAATGTTACAAGATTTCATTTTCCCGTGACATTTTAGAGGCTTCTTGTTGTTTTTCTCTCCGGACGTTGGAGGAGGACCAGCACTGAAATAGATATCTCAATGCACAGAACTTCTGCAGAGTTGCACTGCCAGAAGCACCCATCGTAATAACTAAATGAGGCAGTGTGTTTGAGCCTGCAAGCACAGAGGAGGAGTTTGGGTTTGGCCATTAAGTTTGAGGCTTCTTCTTTGCTTTTTCTAAAGGTGTTTATTCCTATTTTAAGCAAACTCTAGAGACTGATACTGAACTGATGACTAATATTGGGAAGATTGCTGCCTAGTCCAGGACTGTGCTCTAGATAACTTGTTCTAACTAGTTGTTGGCTCCCAAAACCAGCAGTTTTGACTAACTGTCAAAAAATACTTCTGCCGCGCTCTCCTCCTCTCTGCTCCCTCCACACTGCAGCTCTCCTGCCTCACTTGGGATATGACTCCTCTTCCACCCCCACGCTTGCTGAGGCCGAGGCTCAGAAGTCCCTACCTCCACGGATGTGGGTGCTTCATCCCTCCTGACTCATCACCTCTTGGTCCTCCTCCTACCTACAGCACCACCTTCCTCCATCCTACTCCAGAATTAGTGCTACTCTTGCGGCAGTTCATCAGGGTCGTGGCCCTTTCTCAAACTGAACAATGAAGTAGCCAGGCACTTTGAGAGGAGATTTAGATGTTTTATCTTCTCATTCACTTGGTGTGTTTCCAGCCAGTCTGCCACAGTCACAGCCTAGGCCCAGAGCTGCTGTGGAGTCATCTGCAGCTTGTTGTCTGAGACAGAAACTCCATGTTTTGTAGGGCACTTCTCAAACTTATTGCTACCATTAATCCATATGGGGCCTGTAAACACAGTGCTTTGCTGAAAGAAGTTCATAAATGTTTTGAACCAAAATCAACTGTTCTCCTGTGCTGTCCAAAACCCGAAGAAGTGCTTCTGCAGCATCATTAAAGAGCCTTGTTGGTATGATCTGTTGTGCTGGTTTTCAGTTTTCTACTTTACTGTTTGACCAGAAAAAATCAGAATTTTAATGTATTATTCCTCCACAGGATTCAAAGAAGAGTGTTTAGGGTGTTCTACATCATTTCTGCCTGTGGCTGCTGCAGCTGCTGTTAAATTGGTGGTCGTATAGCTGGTTAGATTGAAAATGGAGGCACGAGTTTTATGTTTGTGGCTTGTATTCACAATCAAACCAATGAAACTACTGATATAACATTATCAGCGAGCATGGAAAGCAGTATTAAAGGGCTGGTGTATAGCTGAGCTCTCGAAAGTGTCGATCAAGTTGATGGTTTATGTGTAACAGCGGGAGAAAGGTCTCTTGTCCACCAATAGGTATTTCAGGGTGTGATTCTGTGGGTGCTGGGACATCTCTTGTGCATCAGGGGCGGTGCAGACACCAGGACACCTGAATTCCCTCACTTGTGCTCCTCCTTTACCTTGGTTTTTTTTAACAAGAAATGTTGGGCCTTTCCTGTAGCTTCTCGAAAGCAGTACTAAATACACAGTGTGTTTTATGCCTCTTGTTGGTACTGAAAAGGCTATTTTGATATGACATCTTTGTGATGACCTTCCATTCTTCTGAAAATGTAGTTACAAGCCTATCTTTATAAAAAGGGAAGAAAGGCTCTTTTCTGAGCTTGTCTTTTGAAATAAATGCCCCTCACTGAAGCTCGAAAGATAGCATATTTCATTAATGTGAAGATGAATGAGTGAAAAAATGTATTATTAACACCCCAGAATACTTAAATCGAGGAAGAGATCATTTATTGTAGATATCTTTAGACATTCTGGTAATGTTCCCATCTTCTTAATGATGAATTCATTTCATTAAAAGCATTCTAATGGAATAGGGTAAATTTTCTATGTGGTGTGAACCTTTCTTTGGTAGCACTGCATACTTGCCATGAACATATCGTCACTGCCAGCTAATAGTTTCTTTCTCAGTGCACAGCAGCTGTAAACACAAATGACAGGGGAGCTCAAGTGATATGTACATAAGCAGTATTTCTTTTTTTCCTGGGTAGGTTTTGTGACTAGAGGTTGTACATAAGCAATATTTCTTTTTTTTCTTGGGTAAGTTTTGTGACTAGAGGTGAACATACTTGGGATGCTGAATAAGCTGTACAGGAAATATTGTTTAAAAACCTAGATGCGGATTTACAGTTTTTCCTGCTTATTGTGGTACAGTGACCAATTTTGTGACAGTTACAGCCTTCATCTTTGAAAGCATGGCAACAATCACTTCTACCCATAGAAACAATGTATCTGTAAGCTTTCAATAATCTCATTCGTTTTATGTTTTTAGTATGGTAGAAAAATCTGAGAGGCAGCAAGGCAGAAGGACGCTCACCAGTAAATCTCTTACAGCGAGGGAATGATCTATCTGACCTATCTGTTCTCTCTTCACTCCGCCCAGTCTACATTCAGGTGAAAAGGGAAGGCGCAAGCAAAATGAAATTATCTGAAAAGCACCATGTGGCAGGGATGGCAGCAATATCCTGGCAATGGAATTAGGAATCCTCTAAATCCACCAAATTGTTGGCAGACCAACTTGATTTAACTGCAAAGAAATCGTAAACAGTTGCTGTGCTGTCTTTCAAACTTTTTTTCTTAATTCTGTAATGAATCTCCCTGAAGTTTGCCAGAAGATGATATCCCACTCTGAATTTTACCTTCATACCCAAACCTGAAGGTCCTCCTTTTGCATGATTAGCTATGAGCATTCCTCATCTCTCAAATTAATTTTATCATGTGGTCAAATTTATTTTTAAAAAACCATTTAGAACATGTAGAAATTTCTTGGGGGATTAATGCCCCGTATTGTCCGCGTGCTAGCACACTATTCCTGAACTCTTAGAAGAGCAATTGGTGCCCCTGGACCATGATCCTTCCAGGGGCTACTCCATGCACTCTAATAAACAATGGGCAAAGTCCTTCTCTCGCTCCCTCTCTCCTGGCTGTGGGTTCCCAGAGAGCTCTTACGGGCAGGATCCAAACTAGAATATTAAAGGCAGTCGGCCAATACTTGGTTTCTCCATAAGGAAATCTCTTGCTTCTGGTGAATCTCCATGGTGCATTTGTAAATTATTCAGATCTGAAAACTTAATAGTGCTTGGCTAGTGTGAAGGAGGATAACCTTGCTTCTTTTTCAGAAGAAATTACATAGAAGTTTAAGCCGATATTTATTTTTTTTAGAATTTTTCTTGCAGAGGAAAGAGCAAGGTTCTGAATCCCTTGTCATATTAAGACCATCATCTCCAGATTTTTACCCAACATTTGCCTATTCCTGTGTAGAACTTAGACTAGATATATGTGGTTTCTAACATTCCATATATGTGTTCAATGTTTTGTTTTCATCAGCATGCTTAAGGAGTATAGAAGCACATGTATTAAATTTTACACTTATTTATTACTAGAAATGCACATGCAACATGCAGTGTTTCCTACCTACCAGTACAAGCCTTATAATGAACAGTGGAAATGGAAATCTTAATTGAATTCCATGCCATTTCATTTTAACCTACATGTAATTTTTTATGCTGATATTTGCAACTGTCATCTCATAAATGACACATAATCTGCTCGTATGTTGTAGATCTTTTCCTGCAGTGCACTGCAGAATTAAAGTAACTCTTTTTATATATAAAAGGCCAATTTAAATCTAATTATCCCCGTACTCCACAGTCTCTAATAATAGCACAGCATTTATATGGTTATTGTGGAATACTGCAGTACTGAAAGAGTAGAAGCTATTAGTTGTTATCTCCATGAGGAAGTTGGCATCTGCTCTCTCAAGACTTCTTTCCTGCAGAAAGCCTCTTCTGACCCAAGATCCTTTGTGAGCCCCTTCACACCTGCTTAAAATACCAGGACGGTGTCACTGGCGTGCAGAGGGTGAAGGCTCCATAGCAACTCTCCAAGGTTTCCTGCGCACCTCATGACAAGGAGTGACCTCCAACTGCACCAGGAATCTGCTGAGGCTTCTTCCTGTTATTCTCTCTTTCTCCTGAGTAAATGGAAGTGTTACACTTCAGATTGGCTCTTCCTAATATGTTTTCAAAATAGAGCTCCAAAACTGGAAGCAAATAAATTACAACATTTGCCTTAATTTTTAATTAGCTAAAAGTCATCGCTGCAAATTGTGTCTTCCATTACAAAACAAAATAGTCAACTGCCAGACCTGAAATAATTAAGCAATATATTATAATTAAGCAATTTAATTTTGATTTAATTATGATATATCACACAATTTTTCTTCTGATTTAACTGACATTCATTGACAAAATGCTGTAATATAAAACAACACTAATGTTTATAGCTGATGGCTCTGCATGTTTTGCTTCATGGTATCTGGCATTCATCAGAGCATATGGAAAAAGTCTCCTAATCTGAAAGAGCTGGCATATTATTTCATAGTCTGCAAATTATGCAGTCCGTGTTTTCCCTGTTGTTACTGGGACAGGCGAGTGGGGAAATCGTTGCAGACGTCGGACCTGAGCCAAAGTTCACGGGTATTAACTGGAATCTTTCCATCGACTTCAGTCTGCTCTAGATAGGGAGCTACTCCCGTGCTGTTATAGGCAAACAGATAAGGCCGCATGCTCATGAAATATTTATGGGGCTAGAGCACGTACATATTATGTGTCAACAGCAACATGATTTTATATGAGGCTTGAGCCTGGGAGGGCGAAGGCGGAAGTGCTGGGCAGGCAGGGAATACAGCTTCGTTCGGTGCTGCGGCAAAGAATTGCCACAAAAGAGCCTCCAAAATGCTTCTTTGGCAAAAATCATTTCCATAGAGTGAAGGATGCCACAGGATGGCCTCTACGCTGGGATTCACACACACGTGTGTCCCTTTTTAATGACAAGAGCAGACCTCAAAAGGTTAATTCTGCCCGGGGTCAGCTGTGTGCTCGCAGGCTGCCCAGCCGCTGCCTCGGGGGAGGAAAGTTGAAGGACGAAAAGCCAACCCTCATTTTGACTTAGTGATTTGAGCGCTCTCAGCCACGTCCATGAAAACGGTCACCGAAGGCCAGAAAGCTCATGATTCATCGCACTCTACACAGGCAGATGCTCTTATGCCCCTTTAATTTTGATGTTTTGCAGCGTTTCTTTCATGTGATGATGTTCAAATTTCTCAGCTTTGACGGGTCGAAGGCCAAGCTTCCTTTGGGACTGAGAGCAATTGTGTACGCAGAACAATATCGAATGTGTGCTATCTCTCAAGCTCCTTTTTCTCTTCATTTTTCTGAAAAAAATATAGCATGACTATTCAGACTGGAGATATTTAGGATGCAGCAGAAAATCAAAACAATATATTCAAAACATTGTATTGTATTCAGTGTAAACATTTCAGCCGACCTTCTTGTGCTATGGAAATTGCACGGTGCATCTCATCTCCCCCTTCACCCCGCTGGCCCCAAATTCATTACTTTATACTGAAAGTTCAAGCAAAGGTTTTGCAAAATGCCCACTGAACAACATTAAGTCAAAAATATGCTGGGGGGGGATGCTATTTGTGACAGTCTTTCCGATTCTTCAATATAGCAACATTTAGATATTCTACAGATGTCGTAGCTTCACAAATACACCAATGAGACCTGTGAATAATTTAGCAGAATATTGTGTGTAGCAAATGTCACGCAAAGTAAGCAGAAGGAAAATTGCCTTCGATAAGTGAAGATAAAAATGGATGCAAATCAATTTCTGTTTAATGTACAGCTCACTTAAATGGGAAACAATATTTTATTACTGTGACAAGAAAGTTGGAAGTGTTTTTATTATATCCTTATCACTTCATTTATTTTATATAGAAACTTTGGCTTTGGATCTGCTCTTCTGTAACTCTCATAGATAAATAAACCTGTAAATACAATGCAAAATTTGCACATAGAGAGCAGTTGTCAGGCAATTTACGCCCGCTTTGGATATTGAAGAGCAAAAGGTAAATCTACATGAGAGTTTTATAGGAATTTTGAGGTTTGAAATTCAGCAGTTTGAAATTCAGCACTAAAGGAGAAGAACCATAAGCAAAGAAACTGTTGTGGCTGAAATTAACCCTACAAAAGACTTTTCCCTCTGGTCTAATAAATATTGTATGAAGAGCGTGAAGCAATATGCTGATGCAGTTCCATTTACCCAGGAAGCATGAGCACCGAGTGGTATGCTACCTAGTTAGTACTTTATTGATGTGAGAACCATTTTGATGGTTTAAACGTTGTCTCTTGTTTGTTTTTTTCCCCTCCGACAGCTAACCCAAGGGTTAAAATGGTGAGTGAAAGTCATCATGAGGCCCTGGCAGCACCGCCAGCTACCACAGTAGCAGCAGCCCCTCCGAGCAATGTCACGGAGCCAGCCAGTCCTGGGGGAGGTGGCGGAAAAGAGGATGCGTTTTCCAAGTTAAAAGAGAAGTTCATGAATGAACTGAATAAAATTCCACGTGAGTAAAATTTGCTTGATTAAAAAGCTTCTGCTGGGGTAGTAGATTTAACTTGGGATTTTCTTCTTTGTCGTTTGTCCGGAGAGCGTGCTAAATGTTTTCATTTTTAAAAGGTTAACATTTGTATAAAATAATGATATCCGACTGATAATGACAGATAACAAATTAGAATATTAGTCAATTTTTTTATCTCTGGAGCTGATCTTGGCAATGTGGCAGATGAAGTTTTTGCAAAATTGATAGCAAACAGCTTTGCTCTGTCACTCAGAATTCTCACTGGCAAGAAGAGAGGTGCTGCAGTGTTAGGAAGTCTGTATGTCATTAGCTTAGTAATGTGCACAGTCCACTGCAGACCGTATTCAAGTGAAATGGCTTCATGGGGACAACAAAACTACTGGAAGAGAATGGGCAATGAAAAAATGAAACAAGATCCGTAGGGAGAAATGGTCAGCGTTTGAGACATTCGCTCCTTTAATTCATAGCTCAGTGTGTGATGTAAATGACATAGGTAACACTTGTAGATATCCCTTTATTTTTCAGCTTTGATTTTAGCATAACAAAGGTGTAAATGGATTGCACTGTGTGAAACTCTGTGCTTGGTAGGTCTGGGAAAAAATCTCTAGATTGAGATGAATTTTAAATTCACTGGCGCATCCTTTTCTAAGCAATGATGAGCACAAGTGGAAAGTTCAATCCTGAGGATATTTCCAAGTAAGAATTTGATTTGTGCAGAAAGTGAACCTTCTGTTACATAAGAATAAGTGTTTGCTCAGGAAAGTTCACTGGACCATAGAACTCTATTTATTATGAGACACACTTCAACAATTATAAAATGCGGTGTGTTACGCTGACAGAGGAGAACATGTGGCAGCTTTCCTTTTTTCACATAGAGAAGTGCTTTTCAGCATCGTGTTAAACAAAACAGCAATCTGCATCCTTAGAGCACTGTGATGCCTCCAAATAACCCAACCAAAACAACTATCCTCATTCTATTATGCCTCAAGGCAGAATTAATTGAGTAGCTTGATCATTTTCATCACACAAGATTATTTCTTCTATTAGTTTATTCTCTCGCCTATAATAATCCCCCCTGTTTTGGCAGAGGGCCCAGTGCTTTCTCTTAAACTTTCCACCAGATCAGTGTTTCGGAAGACAAGTCCCAAATGTTTAAAACTTGGCCCCCACTGGGTACCCTGATTGCTTCTTGCAGTTTATGCCTCTCACTTTTCATTTCAGTAACAACAGAGCTTCATCAGCAACCCAACAGTGCTCATTTCCACTCATGTATCTCGTTCCCATTTTGCAATAGAGGCTACTCTTAACTGTTCAAAATACAGTTGGTAAACTCTAAGTTTCAATATAGCTTTTGTTTGTAGTGTGCAGTTATTGTTTGGAAACAAATATGCTGTTGATAATTTGGAGCACCTTATGTCCCAGATATCTTCTCCTTGCCCTTTGGAGAGCGATAAGCAACCCCCCAGGTATGAGTTACAACAGATCAGTCTAAATAAGTTTGTTGTCAAAAAACCTGCTGTCCCTCACACTTCCCATGGCAAATTTGGAAGGAATCTCTATTAAAACAAAATCTGAATGTGTGCATGTTCCAGCCAGTCCTTTTTATAGGCAGTTTCAGATCCAGGCAAAGTTTCTTGCCACGTGACAGTGGAAAGAGCAGAGAGATGGTGAATAGCCTTCTGTTTGGATAGCACATTTCATCAGCTCTAAAAATGCCTGTGGCATGTGGAAGAGCATGGACCAAGCTTTTCCTGGAGGAGAGTCAAACGGGAGGCTTGACCTTGAGTCTTGCACATACCAGAGGAATGCCCATAGGGAGCAAGTCCTCTCATCTTTGGGAGATGGGACACAAGCGTATTTTCTGTCACCCAAAAGTGTCCTATTCATCAGTACGTGACTGGAAGACCTTGAAAGCTCAGTAGCTACTAAGAGAGGAGTGTTTTTCAGTGCTCTTTTGTCTATGCGCAATGCAGAATTAATTAAAAAGAATGTTGCTGTCTTAGTTGCCTCCACCTAAAATGTCTGCAGATGGGAAGTAAGCTACCATGATTTAATGGGTACATGGTGTATTTAGATATAATGTATCCGTACTGGTAAAAAGCTCACCAGTAGCCAACTTGGTTAGAGGGATTAAAAAAAAATAAAAAAATGTCAAGGGCATTTATATGCAGCCTCCTCATTAAAACTATGTATGGAAGAGCCATGATAGCAAGTTATACTTGCACTAAATGTTGTTCAGGAGCAGAATCTAGGAGGCAAAAATAGAGGTACATCATGCTATATCCAACTGAATAGAGACTGCCCCTTCTGTGTGGCTTAGAATAGAATAGGCATCTTTTAAAAATGATACATTTTGTAGAATGTATAAAGGTCACAAGTAGGTTAGACATACTTAACTAACTAAAAATGTCAGCGTCCCTATTAACATTTCTCTTTGCCAAAATCCAAAATAGGGTCTGTACAGTTAAAGTAGCACTTAGGTTTCCTCGAGAAGCCTTACTTTTTTCAGAAACAGATGATATTTTTTTAAAAATGAAGTTTCAAGAAAAGCAGAGGTGCCATTTCTAGTAGTATACATTTCTAAGAGTAGTGATGACATATTGCAAAGCCTGTTAAAATTTTGGTTGGTACGAGAGGAATTTCGGGCATTTCATTGTTTTACTTCACTCTAAAGAAAAACGTGCTGTATTTTGGGTCAGAAGAGCGTAGACTTTGGAAAACACATCAATCATTAGGAACGGGGATGGCCTGCTACGTACCTGCTCCAGGAGCCAAGGGAAGCGGGGTCATTTTGTTGCAATGAATCACACAATTAAAGAGCAAGCATCCTGTGAGGTTACTGAAGCATAACTGCGAAGATTTTTTACTCAGTTACGTAAATCCCTGCAGTTTGGTTGTGAGAGGCTGGCCTGCAACGTCGCAGTACAGCTGTTTTTCAATAACTGCACCGTGTGTAAGTCACTGTGTCTTAATTGGTTTTTCTCTACTGTCTATCCCAATTTATCTCTAATGTGCATAATTTTTAAACTGTTGGCCAAAGGACGAAAAAAAGACCCCCACTTCAGCTTTTACATTTTTCATTTTAAATGTATTCCGTCACCATAACTCCAACATGTTAAGAAGTGGTTAAAATGGAACTTAAAGATTTGAAAATTAAATTTATTTTAAAATCTTTTCAAGACTTTTTCAGTCTTTCCTTCCTCTCACTGCTTTTTCCATCTGGGTCCTTGTCTGCAGGCTAGCAATATTCTCTTTTTTTTTGCAGAATCTGCCATGTATTCACAATAAGCAAATTCTAGCTTCTGCGTGAGTATGGGAATTCAAGACAGCAACAGCTTTTGGGTTGAGGCTTTAAATGTGAGGGTAACGATAATAACTGCACAAAGATTAAACTTAGCATTAATCAACACTCATTTACTTAATAAGTGTTTTGTAAAATCAAAGTGATCTTTATATACTTCCTAAAAATACATTTCTATAGGAACAGCTGACCTCGTTCCACCTACACCGTAAACAGAGCGCTCTGCCAGCACAACCCCAGCGCAGCTCTGACGGATTAATAACACTCTGCTAGTGCTTGCATGCACTTCTGAATAGCCGTAATAGCTGAACGCATTCAGACCAGGATACTAGTGCTAGCTCATTAATAGGAACTTATTGCATATTTATAATGCTTTTTGCTGTCCTAATTGGATAAGAAGGTCTGTTTCTGCAGCAACCTTACTCTGAAATGTTTGGCTGGCCTGCGGCTCCACTTGGCCTCCGTAGCTGCTGCTTGAGACCCCTGGGTTTGATTTTCATCCTGCGCGGCAGACAGACAGTCCTCAAAGCAGGTGCTTAAACGTGGGTCATGACTCAGGCTAAAAACCTATGTTCTCTTCGGACTGACTTCACATCCTATTTTCAGCTGGGCAGACAAAGGCTTATTAACCTCTCCTTGGCTTAGTGAGTAACTCTCAAAACAAAATGGGGGTGGAGGGTAGAGAGGGAATAAAAATATATAAATAATCATGGGAAAGCAGAAACAAACCGTAAGAATCATGTCTGGGTTAATTCTGAGTAACAGCTCAGTAAATCGAAGTGCAGGCTTGTATCTTTCAGGCTGTATATCTGTATTTGGGTAATTAGCAAATAAGATAATCCTTGATTTATATGTTCAGCCAGTTAGGTTAAATCTTCAGTTCTTGCTCAGTCGACACAGTTCATCATGTATTTCTTCCTGCTGATCTTCCCTTTTCCACGCTGTGCCTTTGTTCCTTGAGCAGTTGAGGTTGTATAAGAGTTCTTATTGGCAAGCTCTTTTATTGGCAATAAAATTAATGCATTAATTTCTATTTTTATTTGGCATCAACATTCAGGATTTGGGTAATATTGGCTTGTGTCTATGATTAGAAAACTGATTTTTTTTGTGCACACATAATCTTTTTGAAATCTAGTTCCTACGGAACTGGCCATTTGATGATGTGCAGAAAGCGAATTCTGGCTCTTCACTACGCTGTTTTTGATTCGGTTTCTACAGTACTGGCACTGGCACAGAGGAAGAAGGACGGGTTCTTTTCTAAGAAGTTCCTAGCAAAGAAGCAAAACACTGCTGAGGGAATCCTTCCAGATTTCAGTATTGCATTAATAGAGAGACAAGTACAGAAAATCAGAGTAAAATTCTCAGCAATAGCTATTATTTATATAAGCACACCACATACTAGTGATAGTCTTGCTGCTCATGTCAGGCAAATACATGCTGCTTTTGCACTGGGGAGAAACGAGGGAAATAAGAAGCAAGCAGAGTAGATACAAGAAAGAGATATTACAGTACAAGGCAGTACAATACTATGCAGCACAGTACAGGGAAAAAAAAGTCACTCTTTCTAACTATAGCACTTTCAATGCAAAACACAGATTACTTTGGTTTTTTTCTTGAAACCTCCCCTTTGAGAACTTCAGCATGTTTTTGCATTTAAGAAAAGGGTTCCATACCACATGCTGGTAGGGAAAGCTTGCAAATGTCATCCACATAAATCCATAAAAGACAGAAATCATTAAGCAAAGAAAAGCAGTTCTACTCTGTGGTGGTTCCATACTTCCTTAATATAAAAATATATCAATTATTTTTAAATGCCTTACATATTTTGAACATTTGAAGTTAGGAGTCCTGACTTTTAAAACCAAAGTGGCTAAAATAGATCCTGAGGGATGGAGAGTGGCAATGAAAAGCTCATGAGCAGAACATGGGTGAGAATCCTCATTTGTCTGGAAGGAGTAGTGCACGATCCCAGATTCTGCCGCGGTTTGCTCCGTGTGGAGCAGGCAGCCCATGTGCTCACCAGCACCTCACGTGTCTGCTGCAATGCGATCATCCCACACATCTGACACACGTCGGGCTGAGCCCGACCCTGCTCCTGGGCTGGCCGGTGCCTTGGCTGTCAACGGGAGCACAGGAGGAGACAACAGCCGACTCCGGCGCTTCGCACGGCACAGCCTGGCACGCTGGAACCTCAGGTGCTGTTGTGTGGCACCTTGTGAACGCTTTGTCCTCTTGGGCAAGAAATAGAGTCCCTCAGCCAGAGCCGCGCTGGGAGCACAACCTCAGCGTCAAGCAGAATCACCCGCTATCGATGGCGCCGGCCCGGAGCGTCGCTGCGCGGGAGCTGTGCAATCTGAAACAAGGGCAGAGGGAGGCACGTCCTCCTGTAAAATAGGTGAGGCCAAGAACATTTTAGCAAACGGTGGAAAAATCAAACCCCTCTCCAGATCAAATTTTACTGCCCGGGGGGTGAAATTCATCTCTCGCGGAAATGGGGGTGAGCACCTACCTTGTGTTTGGTGACAAGGTTTTAACAAGGGGTCCCTAAGAACCCTCGCCACGTCCCCTCTGCTCCATCATTGTGATTATTATTTTATATGTTAGAGTGTGTGCACGTGTGTGTGTAGGTATTTTATTGCACTATAGATATGTCAAGTTGTGCCAGTGCCTTATAAATTGAGTAGAGAATTCAATTTACAAGCAGAAAACTGAACATGTTTGCCAGCTTACGTGCAGTATGGGGAATGTGTCTCAAAATTTCATTACTTTGTGAAAGAAGAAGCATCTATTAAAATTATGTTCACATACATAAAATAGCTGCAGTCTTTGCTAGTCCTTTTCAAACTTCAGTGGGTGAAGTCTTTACCAAAATTACACATTACCTGTTATAATTCATAATCTGTTCATAATCTGGCACTCTGAAAATGCTCTATAAAGGGAGTTTAAGGAACAGTTGTTCTTGTCTTAAAATTGACAACACATTCAGAGATTGCTTCTTAGATACACACCGTATAAAAGAAAAAAAGCACTTGGGACTCTGTTTAATAGATTTGCTTTAAAAATATAGTCTGTAAATGTGCAATAAAATATTGAAATTAGTGGCAAGATTCATATTGCTTCCATACCTCAGCTACTTGTGCCTAGGCATTATGGCAAGCTATAAGATATTATCCTGCATTTTTATGTGAACCAAGAGTAGATAATGAAGCCTCTGTGTTGTAAGTGGGCACAGATTAAAAATAGAATATCATTCTTGACTGATATTGGTACGAATTCTGCATAGAACCAAGTGAGTTTGATGCTGAAAATTATCCAAAATTATCCAAGACTTCTCTGAGGAATTATAAATATATAATCTCTCACTAATTTTGGTTGATGTATATTTTCTGAGGTATTTATTTTTTCAGTTTTTAATGAGACAAAAATACCTTCTTTGGTGTCTCTTGTGTTTTAGACTTCGGGCAGTCTCCAAGGTGGACAGAATATTAAGGCCCAGGCTACTCGAGCCGCTTTCGGGAGCTCTGTGGGTGCAGAGCGCCCTTCCCTGCCTTCTTTCCTTCTCTGTAGGCACAGCTAATGTTTCGGGCAGGCTCTTGAACTGCCTGAATCAGGAAATCCCTGCTGCTTTCAGAGCGCCCAGCCAGTTCGCGCGAGCTCCGGAGGTGGCCTCAAATCTTCGGGAAGATCTTGCCATGGGGAGGCTTTGCTCCGGCTCTGCAGGAGCTGCCGCTGCCCAACTCGCACGGCCGCCGGAGGAGGGCTGAGCTCCAGCTGGCAGCTGAGCGAGCCATCTGCCTGCTCCTGCGCAGGCCCCCGCCTCTGAAGCTAATCTTAATTATCAACTTCAGCAAGAGCTCCCTAAATTGCTCGCAGCCCCTATGTCATCTGGGGGCCTGTTTTAGGACTGTAGCTGGCGCTGTTTCCGCATGCCGTGGGAGCCACCGAAGTGGAAGGTGAGGTTTGTCCTTTGGAGTGAGAAAGGCATCTCAGCCTGGGTCTCCAGGTGAGCCCCAGAAATGCCCAGGGTGGCTACATTTAACTTTTAGGAATCGAGCTCTGGAAGTCGAATTTACAAATCTGAATTGAATGCCTTAATTCTCTTCAGAAGGATCCAGAAGCAGGAGGTCCAGTTTATCCCAAAGGGAAAACTGGAGAAAGATGTGCCTGAAGTCATATTGATCTCAGAGACCTTTGTATCTAAGGAGAACCCTAGATTAGGCCTTCGCAACAGCAACTTCACAGCCTTAAGCTGCCATCCCTGGCTTAGAGACCTGATTTATCTCACTTTGAGAGCAATTGGCTCACTCACTTCCATCAGAGTCCAATCTGATGAAAAATGAGATAAGTTAGGGGACCAGAGACCTGACTCAAGGACAGCATATGCATTTTGCAGTGAAATGGCATTGAACCAAAGCAAATAGCAGTGGGTATTGAGGGCTTCTTACTATTAAACACTTGTTGTGCTAGGCTGTAGAATCTGGCCCCATGAATCCTGCATTTCTTTTCTAGCTGTTTCTACAGCAGAGACAGACCCGACTTAGTTTTTCAGCTTGATCCTTTGATCCCCCTTAGTCTCAGGAAGACCAAGAACCCCAGTGCTAGGCGGGCTACAGCCTAAAAGGTATTCCCCAGCCTGCACATAGGCTGCATAGGTAGCTCCTACGTTGCCTAAAACCACCTATTTGAAACTTTCTGGGCATGGAAAGGAGAAGGACTATCCTAAAGCTGGTGAGCTGCTGATAGAACTGAAAGTCGTTTTCACACAAGTTTACCCTAGGTCCATTTGCCAAAGGGCAGCACCCTGGAAGGGCAGAACCCTCCAGGAAGGACTGGAACAAGAATTGGTATTTATTTCTTTCCTTCTTCTTTTTTCTTTTCTTTTCTTTCTTTCTTTTTTTTTTTTTTTTTTAATTTTTTTTTATTTAACTGGAACTAGCATATAGGAAGGCTGTGTATTTATTAACATGTCTTTCCTAGCTGGAACTCACATAAAAAAGTAGCATGGACAATATGCTTGCTAGCCCAGCATTCAGACTCGTCTCTTCTTTGGATTTAAAACCTCTCTCCTTTTCAAAGCCAGCTATTTTACAGTGGTTTCCAAGACCTCATCAGGCCGTTTGCAGCAAACACTAGCTCTGAGCTGCAATGTAGCATCTCGGGTCTCAGCCCAGCAGCCAGTTACGTACGCGTGTGCAATATTCCGTGGGTGCAGAGAGATTGCAGCAAGGACAATGGAAGGATGACAGAGGGAGATAAGGCAAGCTTACTATTCATAAATTTCAGTCTAGCATAACATTTTAGATTACAACTCTGTGATGGTAATCACCTCATATGAAACTGTTCCAGAATAACAATTTCTAAACTCTTTCTTCATAAAATATTTATTGATGGGTTTTTAGTCCTAGGACTGGTAGGTGTCCCAGCTGAGAGAAAACACCGTGGGAGGGATAGGGGTGAGGGCACAGTGGACAAATGAGAAAGCTTAATGTTATCTGAACTCAGGGCATAACATTGAGGATGATAAAACAGCATGAAGAAATGTCAAAATTGACTTGACAGGCAGCTATTCTGAGACAGTCATGCATTTATCTGACTGTGATTGTACGGTACAAAAATACTTATGCACATTGCTTTTTCTGATATAAATATAGGTATGTAGGAAGATACAGAATAGAAGAAGGGACCTACTTAAATCGTTTTTCTATGCACTTAATGTGTTAACTGAAGTGTTTAATCTGGGCAACATCTCTGATTTGAAACAGCTCATTTTCATTCAGCAACTATTGACAGTTAGATTTTGATTCTGCACAGTACGTGGATCTGACCAACACTGCTACTACTTCTCGTTGCTACCTGGAATAAGACTTAAGAAAACAAGATCTAACTTTGTACTGATAATGATAAGAGGCATTTTTATTCTGCTCAAGTGAATATTTATCACAATAATTACTAGTAATAATAATTGCTAATAATTACTAGTAGAGCAAGAAGAGAACAAGAAAATTTTATGTATATAATATATATATAAATTGATCTTAGTTCTGCTTATTAAAACTTTACAAGTATATACATGATGCAATTTTAGAAGCATATATTTTACACAGCGGTGGTAGTAAACAAATGTCTTTTCATACACTTGTAAATCCCAAGACATTTTGTTGTCCCAGTTCATTTTAGAAGACTACTTGCTAAAAACTGTACATTTCATTGCTGCATGACCCATGGCCTATTATCACAACATTTTCCTGATTACAGTCAGGAGAGACAGCTTTGGGACAGTTGGTAAGCTTGGGTGATCAGTGTAGTGCTACTTTAAGATGATTACGGGAGGGCTTGAAAACTTCCAGTGGAAGCTCCTGGAAGAACGTAATTACTTCACTTGGGATCTGGGCCAACCTTGCAAACATCCCATTTCCACACAAGTCATTGAGCTTCTTTCCATTTAGTTTAATGAGAGTTGAATGTGGCCATAAGGTTTGACAGTCCTTTTGGGAAGATCCCAGGGGACCTTCCATCAGCTCCAGAGCTTGGGGCATGCATTTTTTGTCTCCAAAGCTTGGAAGCGCTTGCATTAGTGGGCACGCAGCACAGGCTCGGAAGGGAGCGTGCCAGCACGGTGCCGCGTCCTGCGCTGGAGGGCTCCAGGAGGCTGGCATGGCACGGGGCGGTGTTCAGCGTTCTCTTGTTCCGCTTGGTGTAGGTCATCATGAACTCTGGGGAACTGTTTAGCTGCCTCGTGGGTCTGTTGGACAGTCTGTGGCAATTAGCAGGGAGTCAGTGTGATGCCTAACTGTTTCTTCCCTCCTTGCAGTTTCAGTGCTGAGAAACATCTGTAAGTCACCTCTCGAATTCCACAAGCTTCAGGAGGTTGTTCAGTGGTTGAACATCAGCAGGACTTTAATCCTTACAGGCCAAAGTGAGGGGTTGCCCCCAGTGCTAGTGCCAGTTCTCTGTTGGGATAGACTTCTTCAATCTTCCCCCTAGTACCAGGCGGTATTATGACGTGCTAGGACCATACTTTATATCACAGTCATGCATACTAGGAGAGGTCATTTTTAATAGACCATCAAGTGTTAAAATACCACACTTCTTGAAGTTGTTTTTGTCTTGTTTTGAGATGTGGAGACACAGGATGCGAGTAAGTTACGTCTGCGCTTGCAGTTGTTGGGGAGGGTACTTGGGACCCAGTTCCTGAGCTTAATGAGGCTCTTCCCAAATTGTTAGGATGCTGAATTACAGCAGTTTGTTACTCACTCAGCATTGTCAGAATGATGGTCGGGAGCCATTAGGAGGCTGGAGTGGCAATGAGGATGCTTGCTGTAGCAAAGCAAGGCTGACGGTGTCAGTTTTTGCAAAATATTTTGTGGCACAATGAAAATAGGAGGGAGTTCAAACCTTTATTTTGTTCCTACTGACACTTGGGAGTGGAGAATTAAAAGCTGCAAAAATCTCTATGTCCCTGTCTTGATGCTAGATAATCTTTCATTAATTGGCCTTTTATAAGGTTAAAAAAAAAAATCAGTAATTGTCATGGCAATTAGTCATTGTTATCTGTAATAATAAGACATGATCGAAAAAGCCTTCTATGGAGTGTGCCTGTGCAAAAACCTTGTCAAGTAATAATACAGAATAATTCCCTAAAACGTTTCAAACTATACAAACTCTCGCTAAGAAGTACTGTTACCTTCCCTCCCCTTTGTCCTCCAAAAGGATTCAGCTCGTGCATTTGTTTCCATCAGGCAGATGACTGCTAATGACAGTACATGTCTCCACCACCTCCGCCTGAGTAGGGCCGGTGCTCTGAGAGCTGCTGCTGGGCACGGGCTGATGAGACGTGCAGCTCGTCAGCATTCGAGGCCGCATCTATCCTCAGCTGCGTGGTCCTAACTGGTGACTCGCAGCCCCAGTGCTTCTCCCAGACTTTCATCTACTCCCCCTTTTCCCTGGCTCGCTCGTCACCCAGCATGTGTGACTCCTGGCATTTCTGCTTCCTGCCTCGCCAGAAAAAGCGGAGTTTTGCCACGCTAGGGCTTTCACAGAGGATACAGCTGCTTCCTCACTAATCTCCCGGAGAAAAGAGAAAAGTTAAGGTCTCCGAAACTTTTTTGACATATGGCTGAGAGAGGCATAAAACTCCCTGTGGGCACTAGTCTGTACTTCATACTCTGTGTTATGCGTCTGGCATAAGATACTTCTAATGAAAAACTAAAAACGTAAACCAGTTTCTCCCTTCTGTCTATTGTGTCTTAAGTACTTATCCTTCCACTTCACACAGAGCATGCTAAGGAGTGAAAATCATTCAGGTAACCTTCTAGCAAAACATACCCCTGAATACTGATGTTTATTTCTTAGTAGCTGTAGGTCTAATGTACTGTAAAATATATCGATTTTTTTTTTTCCTGTCACAATGGAGAGAAGGACTAGCTCTTTTTTTGCTGCAAAATAACAGTGCTTCTGTCAATCATTGCCCCTTATCACATGAATATGTTGGACATCCTTCCACTGACCCATGAACTAGAAACCTCATCTCTCCCCTCAAGTGTTCTCTAAATGCTAAGGTACTAAGTTGGATGGGATGAATTTTTGGAAGGAGAGATAGAAGGGAAAAGTGTGTGGTATATGCACCTGTGGTGTTAGTGGCTGCCAGCAAAGGCCTGTGTGGTCCCAGGTGAGGATCAGGAATTGAGACCAGTGAGGATAAATTTCATCATGGCCAAGATTGCAGAGAGGCCAAAGTAATCCAAAATCGGTTACGGTGCTGGCTTCCAGAAAGAAGCTGTCTGCCTGTTATGAACTGACTTGCTTTAAGGAATGTGAGGTCAGTTAAATACCTACTGTCCACTTCCCAAGGTTGTGTGTTCGTGCAAAATTCATTTCAGGAAGGGATAAAGGACTATCGTACAAAAGACAGTTTACATGTTGGCCACAACGCTCCACAATTGAAATATATTGCCTGATCAAATAGAAAGCTGTTTAGTAGGGTTTGGATTATTGTTTTATTATTATTGTTTTTAATATTGTTATTATTATTTGAATTCTCCAGTGGTTTAGTCTGTGCATGCCACTACAGAGATACTGGATCTCTAAGCCATCTGCAGTGAGCTAAATGCCTCCCTGCTCCAGGGAGGGCTCCCTCTTCCATCATGTGTCGCCTCTGCCATCATGGGCCTCAGTAAGTGTAACAGGGCTCTCTCACATTAGCAGAGTCTGCTGGCACGACACTGCCAGCATGAGATGTTTATGGTTTGGGATGGGTTGAATACTAGTCACAGCACAGAAATAATATTACCTTCTTCCAAGCTCATTGCATAATGGAGACAAAAACTTTATCCTTCCTAAAGGACAATTTCACCACAACAATATAATTGATAGGCCCATTTTTTTCCCATGCCAAGTGCCCTTCTCATATGCTCGAATGTTCACTGTGTAGAGTCATAACTTTGGCTTGGAAGCACCACTGAAGGCTGTTATTGATGTGGTCTTCCTTTCCCTCAGCTCAAGGGCAGCCTCCTCGCTGCCTGGAAGATTCATGAGTTTGTGATAAGTCTGATTAGAATCACTCCAGCTGTGTTCCCAAAATGAGCTCAACTTCTCTAGAGGTTGCTGGAAACCTCATTTGGGTTTTACCCAATTAGTCTTACTTCCACTGCAGTGCAGAACAATATGCTAGGATCAGTGATGAGAAAACAAAGTGAAAGAATTTGGGCAAGTTAATAGTGATTTCTCTGATTTCTTTGGTTCTTGAAAATATTGCAAAGGCACCACAGGTTGGAGGTTCACAATTAACTGAGTAGTGGGCTCACCAAGTTATTAATGCTTAAAAGTCTAAGTAAAAAGTTAGAGACTTTGATTTCCTGTATTCTTTTCAAAAATAATTTGTATCTCCTTAAAATAATATCTAGGTGGTTGTTTTATGATATGTTAGTTACTATTTGATAGATAGGATATTATTAACCTTGAAACTCTAGGCTGGTTTCATGACAAATTGCAGGATGCTGAGCCATAATAAGACATTTGTCTTACTATATATTTATATATATAAAACATACTATATATTATATATATAGTTATATAGTATTTATATGTATTATATAGACATTAATAAGACATTTATATATATTTAGTATATATTTATGTAAAATATATACTATATGTATTTATATATAAAAAGACATTATAAATGCTATTTGTCTTACAGGTACTATTGATGTAGCTAACTTAGGAGCAAACAGTACTTAAGGTAATACAAGCATAATCATAAAGATAAGTAAATAAGAAATACCCTAATATTAGGTAATAAATCACTAATAATAAAAAGAGTAAAATAAATACTGTATGTATAGGCACTTGTTTTTAACCACACTGAGATCAAAATAGAGTTTTAAAATGGAACATATTTTACAGCAGCTTTTTCACTCCTACATTCATAAATGTATGAGACCTAGATAAAATAAAGCATTAAAAAATCTGTATCTGAATAATCTGAATCTGGCGTAAAGTTAAACCTTTTCAAACTGTTCTTTCTATTACATGTTTAGTGGGGAAAAAAAGTCCCTGTTTGAGTCCCTGTTACCCCTTGGCGTTTTGCTGTACTTCACGGTGCTATTAGCCGCCAGTGCAGATACTCACCAAGGGGGGATATTCATCCTGGTGCACAGGACTCTCTGACAGCCCGTGCAGTACATAAGCCTCACCTCAATGTACATTTTGAATTATGAAAGGGGCCTTTTGCAAGCTTCACATTTCAGACCAGGATATACAAAAAATGGCATGAAAATTACTCCTTGCTTAGCAATTTCACACTGACATTTTATTTTAAAATTACTTACGACTTACCAAGATCTCCTTTTCTACAGATCACCACACTTACCTTTCTAGGTTAAAAGAATGTTGGACGTTGTCAAAAGTAACAAATGAATTTTTCTATATACACCTCCACACCTAATCCTGAAAACACTCTATTTCTGAAATTAATGGATCTAATTAGAGTAGAAAGGACCCAAATCAGAGCTATACTTCTCCAGCAACTTCAGGCAGCAAAGAAAGTGTCTTTTGAGAATTTTCATCATGAACGAATTCTGTGTGACCATAGAGCCCTTTATGTACATGTGTCAAGCAGCAGACCCTCTTTTCAAGGTGGGATTCATCTGCATTGGCATCAGGAACAGATCCTGGAAGAGAGAACAGCCTATAGGAGACACAACGTAGTGACTGTTTTATCTAGAACAGCACAAAGAGCCAGTTTGTTTTCCTTCTAGGAAAGTCTCATATCTACCATATAATTTTACATCTTCTTGCATGTTCTCGTTCCATGAATCTTGCTTTAACATGAAGTGTAGCTTGATGTGGAGAACTTGCTAGCAATATATAGCTATAGCTGTCGTACAAAGTAAGGCCATATTAGAATTAAATATTTTAGCAATCTGGTGAGCCTAGAGAAAGGATGAGAGGAAGAAAACAACCAGATCATGACAGGTGATCTTTTCTGCATGGATTCAGACCTACCAGGAGCCCCTTTAAACCTACACCGTATATTCATATCAAGTGGTTTCCTACAAGCATATTTATTCTAGGTTGCAACAACATCAAGGCAGTTTGGACCAGCTTTCTTTTTCTCTAAGGCGTGGATAGGCAAAGTGTCCATAATACCTTATGGAAGTATGTTGTGAAGAACTCCTCCAGGTTTGTCTTCCTTTGGCTCCTTTTTTCATTTGCTAAGAACTGCTGCTTTAAGGATTTTTAAAACAAATTTCTAATATGAAGGGCTTTTTTCCCCCCTTATTTTCTTTTTGAGGGAGGGAAAAAGCCAGGAAACCTCTAGAATGTATTAGTTTCTGCTGGTCTCAAGTGAAGACCAGCATACATGCCTCTGGTCTCATTTCCAGAAGAATGCATGCTAGGCACAGAGTCACAGAGTTTAAAGAACAAACCTTTATTTCATGTATTTCATTTCATATTTTTTGGCCATTTCATATCTTAATGCTAAAACTTAGTTATGGTAGTATTCAAATTGGGAGCAGTAAGCTTTCATACTGAATACAGTATCTGTGCAATATTTATTTGCCAGGAGAAAAAAAAAAAGTGTTAAGAAAATTTTGAAAGAACTCTCGTGGCAGAGACAAGGTTTTGATCGCACCTGATTTTGCTGGGAGTGTTTGCGTCGGTGAAGCAGCACCTCTGCATTAGTGTTCCCTTGTAGATGAGTTCTGCCCCAATTAGTAAGGCTGCCAGATGACTTATGGCTTGAAGCTTTTCTCTTTTTTTTTTCAATAGTATCATTTTGTCTAATGAAAGGACATTTTCTTGCCCAGTCGACGTGGCCTCAGTTGTTATTGAGATGGTCTACAGGTACCTTATTACCACTTCTGCAAGTGTGCAATTTGAAAGCAGCTACATGGAATTTATTTGATGATTACTCACCTGCTATTAAAGTGGTTCCAAATAAAGTTAAATGGCAACCTTACTAGCTTCTTGGATACTCTTTCTCACTATAAAAGAAATTCTATGTGTTTTGTGCAGTGCTCAAGCTGCTTTACAGATGCCCCATATTTAATTAGATTAGTTTTAATTAGACTACAGATGCAAAGTTGCATCTGTGTTTCACAATTAGTCTGTATCTAGGCTCTTCCAGCCAATAATGAAGCACCAGCTTATTTGCATTCACTTAAGTGCGTTAACCTTTCACTTGCTAGAATAATCACTGGGGAAGAATGCAGATAACTTACGGATTGATATGGCAGTATTGCCATGTGGCACTGTACACATAAATATACACAAAGTGAACTGGCCTAAGAGCAAATCAGGCAAGGAAAGAAAGAAGAAAATTGCACCAAAAAATTAATTCACTCTTAAATAAGTTTTTCTGAGAATTCCTTTTAAACTTATTTACATTCCTTTAGAGCCCTTAATTTCAAAGTTACAAGCTTTGGACTTTATTGATTGCTCTTTTACCCTCAATGTTTGTTTTCTTTATGGTCTTTTCATTTATACTTCTTCATGCATCACAGAGCCCATTTTCTTTTGCTGCCTCCCCCT
This sequence comes from Eudromia elegans, assembly GCA_003342815.1. Classification (NCBI taxonomy): domain Eukaryota; kingdom Metazoa; phylum Chordata; class Aves; order Tinamiformes; family Tinamidae; genus Eudromia; species Eudromia elegans. The sequence goes on from PTEX01000012.1 coordinate 5,556,529, forward strand.
TTCTGCTATAGCTGGATTAGCTCACTCCTGAGGAGACTGAGAATTAATTGTCATTACTGCTGATGCTTTGGGTTTGAAGGAATTGTCAATTAGCTATTGCAAAGTTGTTGTTATCAGGAGAGAGCCCGGCTGCCTCTGTAGGTAATGGCCGAATACTTGCATGAGAAACTGGGAACTTGGGGCAGAATTCTAGTGGTGCTGAAATCCTCAGGAGCTTTGCTGTTCATTTCAGCAGAGTGAGGCTTTTACGCTGATTTCTAATTCTGGGAGTTACTATTTTTTTCCATTGTTTGATTACAGCATTTCCTTTTCATTTATATTTATGTGTTTTGACTAAACTTCAGTTTAATTGCTTTAAGTTTGATTGTATTTATACAGAGGCAGAAGGAAGAACTTTGCTGCATGCTTTTAATTTTAAGATGTGATTTTTTTTCAGCCTCTGATCAGTAGCAATGTAATGAATCCAATGAGGAGAATGAGTTTTAATTAAACAATTTTAGGAAGTAGGATGAACTTTTAAGCAGGCAGGGAATAAAGAGGGTTGTTGAATAGCAATAGGAAAATGTGTCTGCATATAGCAGCTGCAAAGAGTGACTTTAAATTCTGGAGAAAAATACTACTACTTCTCCAGGGGAAATATCCTGATTTCAGGAGGAAAGTGTACTCCGGGCATAGGGTTAGGTTCCCCACTCTCAAGGTTTAGTGTGGATCACAGAGTACTGGTCACCTTGTCCTGGCTGTCAGGCTTGAAAACTGTGCTCTTATTATGCCAGCTAGCGATTTGGCATTCAGAAAACCCTTCAAAGGTAAAGAAAATGTCTTAATGCTGTGGAGTAATATAATTCCATGAGCATTGAGTTATGTAACCTGTAGGACTGTAGCTCCAAATCTGTTATAGAACTTTCAGACAGACCCCAATTACCATTTACTGAAATAAAGTCAATTCAGAATATCTAATGACTGGTTTTCATAGTCTGCATAAGGTTTGGATTCTGGATTCAATTCTCTTCCCACTGAATAGAAGAAATGGTCAACATTTCACAGGCGGAGTTTTCAGGACTCCCTAACAGGGATGCTTCGTGTGGTGGAGAAAGTCTGGCCTGGCCATGTCTGCAGGATCTGTGCTGAGCACACACAGTGTCAGTAAGATTGGATAGAAGAAGACAGGAAGAAAATGGCCCTTCTGTGAATTCAGCTTGTACAACAAGATCCCATAAAGGATATAAGTGCCTACAAATGTCTGTTTTCAACTAAACAGCATAAAGCAAAATTGATGCCTACTGCACAGATAATCAGAGATGGGGCTCTGGTCCTGAAAGAGGGGATTCATTTCTTTCTGTCATACCCAGGAAAAATGACTGCATAATTTGAGAAAAACTTGCATCCTGCTTTGTTTTACAGGACTGGACTTCAAACTCAGCATAGGAGGGACTCAAGGGGTCTCAGAAGAGTGAAAAAGACTGGCTGCCCAGGAGCAAGCCAGGCAGAGGGTCCTTTCTGCTGGAAGGTTCAGCACATGTCACAGAGCAACTAGTGGGCTCCTAGTCCACTTAATCCTGGGGAGAGCAGATTCCCCTGCGAAGCAGAGATGCCTACAGCCCTTCTTTGGGAGAAATAAGAGTAGAGGGGGAACAAGGCCGAGCCTTTTGATACTGGGCTGGTAACACCTCTCTCCACTTTTTACGTTAATCTGAAAGCTGGAGTGCTCCTCCAGGAGATGGGGAGACATGGATAAAATTTCTTTGTCATCATGATGTCCATCATATAGCCTATTTAACCATGTAACTCATGGGTTATATGTCACTCACATAACCATATAGCCCAGCAAGATGCTCTTCTTGTCGGACTGGAAGCTATAACAGATGAGAGCACTCTGAACCCATGTTGAAATCATGCCATTGTATAGGAAACAATTCAAAAGAAAAACCAAATTGAGAGAGAATAAAAGATTTCTGGTTGTCATTCACAGCATTGCTCCCTTTTAGAAAAAGCATCTGTCACCAAATAAAATGCAGTAGTAGCTGAAAAGGGCCTTCTTTCTGATGGTTCCTGCTCTCTCCTGCTTGCAGCATCATACTTCACCTCTACTTCATGTCAGATTAAAAAAAAAAAGGCAGATAAAAATACTGGGTAAGATGTTTTTTGTGAGAGTTGCTACTATATGAGTCAAACCACTAACAGCTGCTTTTGCTGGTGGCCAATAAGATGAACAGGACACAGGAAGCATTGGGACAAACTACCTGCATTAATCCACACCAGGCAAGGACATTTCGTGCTGCCCTTTAGGGTGATATGTTTGTTTATATAAATAAGAGTCCTTTCCAGAGGTCTTTCAGGTCACATCATCCCCTACACCTTCAGTATTAACTGTGGGTTATAGCTACATTTCCTACCGGTGTAGCTGAATATGGTGCCTGACTAGAGCTTGTGTAAATTAATTATTCTGGCTAATTAGCAGAAGTCTGAAGCACAACATGAGAGGAAATATATTCCAGGAGTGCTACATTAATAAGTACTAACGTTGTCCTCAGTTACTAGATATACAAAGTGAGAAGCACAGCAATGGTGATACAGCCTTACAGAAGTGAAAATGAAGGATTAGGGAAAGTATTTGGGTAGCATGTAGGATTCAGAGGTCAAAAGGCAGTCTGCAGCATTTTCATTTCACAGACATGGACTAAATCCATACAGTAAGTGTGTAATTTTGATGTAGATTCCTATAGCAGATTTCAACATATTAACGTGAATTCCAGGCACGTATAAAGACAGGTTGTGTTATTCATTCCCACTGCAAACTGACCACTTTTCCAAGAAATGCAGCTTCCTTGGCCTTCATAGAAAGGATGGCTATCTAGTGCTGATGTCTCCTGAGAACAGGTTTGCTTTGTCCCACACTGAACAAGAAGTAAGGGAAAAATGAATATATATAACACTTACAGAAAGGGTTTTGGAGAGATTTCTGACCTTACCTCAGTGGAACGTTTCAGCCTTCGTATTTATGGAGGCCAGGAAAAAACACTCTGAGCCCTTGTCCTAAACCACGATAGTCCTCCTTCTTACAGGGGCATAACTCCAGATTTGATTAGAGCTATTAATGAGGTCAAATGATGCTTTTAGGCTGGTAGCTAATGTAAACTAAATCTATTTATCACTTTGGCAGTGGTTCCTGCTAGAAAGTTAATGACCATTACTGCGCGGCTAGCTGCCCAATCAGGAGCCCTGCTTCTTGTGCAAAAGGGCTGACGTTAGTAATCAATCATCATCATCCTCATCATAATGGTGCTGCTAAATGAGCTTCTAAAAAAGAAGAACAACGTGGCTATTAACCTTACCTGCATCTTGAAAATAGGTTTCTTCCTACAAAGGCTATCACTGTTATGTGGGTTGCAGCCTTGATAGTTTCTTGCAGAATAAAGGAGGTTGAAATAGTAGGCAAGGGCACAACCTATATTTAGATTCTCTGCTTTGGTCTTTTAAAATAAAAATGAAGGTTTAAAAAGAAAAAAGGTCAAAGCCTACTTTTTTCCTGCTTTTTAATAGCAAGTGAAAATAGTATTTTCCACAAGAGCCTTCAGTTGTATTGTCAATTAATAATCAGAAGAAAAAAAAACTTGCATTTGCAGTATAACTGTCTAGTAACATCCAGATTCCACAAAATTCTCTCTCTTTAAAAGCATCTTCTTATAACACATTTTCATACTGACAGCCAGATCACGTGATGGTAGAAGTGGTTGTTGCCCAAACTGCTGTGGTGTTTTCTGGGGGAGTTTGCCTTGGCCAGAAGGAGTGGGAAGAGTTGAGAGAGAAGTGAGGAATGCCAAGGGAACGCGTCCCTCTTGCATCCGAATGCTATGGCAATGCTCACGACGGCTGGGCCATTGGTGCCAGCTCCCTCAGGATTTACGAATATCAGCAACACAGTCTGATAGACTGAGGTTGTGAATACATTTCGGCTAGATTGCCCGGGATGGCCTTGGGACCATGTTGTGGATGGGCTTCAGCACAAAGCTCATCAGGCAGCCTCACCCACCGCTCGGCCTAGAATATCTCACTTTACTCCATCTTGCCAAACGTTTCACAGACCAGGGCAGCTGAGTCCACACCATTCCTGGCCCCTGTTCCCATGACCCAGTGCCACTCGTATAACGTTCTCAAAAAATCTGCAGTGCAGCTGGCTTATTCTCTCACATTTACTGGGCTGACCAGACTGCCACATCAATGCCAGAGACGCCTGCCAGGATTGCTCTCCCTCACACCCCTGCACAGCTGAATCAATAGACAATTTGATCCCCTTGGAAAGATCAATGTATACAGCCACAACCAGCCTGGCTTAGTCCCACAACGATGGACAGAGAGCCAGGCAGGCAGGGGAACAGCAGGGTGTCCGTGCCTGCATCCTGCTCTGCTGCACTCCAGCTCTGCTGCATGCTGTGAGCCCTTGCTCATTATATGTTAGGTGTGCAAGACCACACTGTCTGTCCAGGCACCATGACCAGGAGTACCCAGCAATTCAAGCATCCAATTGCATTCAAATTGGACCAGACAAAATTTGACTTTGGATCAACAAAGTGTGTGTTGTTGACCACCTATCTGAACATGTTTGTGGCTTATATGGGTTAATGGACATCCTAGAAACAAACATGACTCTCTGAGATGTTTTGGTTCTGGTCACTAGAGATTGGCAATTTCCTTTCACACAGAGGGTTCATGTAATGGAGGCACAACCATTTCTGTGAAGAACTATTAGTCAAGTCCTTTTAGCTTTGAATTGAATTACCATTGTCAGAATCTGTAATCTCTTGATTGCAGGTCTAGAAAAGCAGTGGTTAAGGCTTCAAAAATGACTATTGCCTTTAAAGACAGTTTATTCTTGCATTTTATGAGCAATTCTTCGTCTCAGAAAAGTCTTCTTAGGACCTGCCTTGGATTATCTCCAAAATCAGTTCTAATGTAAGTCTAATACCAAGGTGCCCCAGGAGCTCAAGTGCCAGAAATGCCTCCTGGAAGGAGAGGAGCTTGCAGACAAGACTGTGCAGTCTAAGGAGCTATTGAATGCATCATATTTTCATTTGGGGCATTCCTGTTACGAGCTGCATTCTGCCAAATGGTTTCATAGTTGCTCAAAAGCCTGAGGACCAGTCCTCCATCTTGATCTGGAGGCTGGTCTGGAAGACCAGATGGGGCCATGGCTGGAATCGGAGTCAGCTCAGATGCTCTTTTCAGCAGGTCCCAGCCAAAACCACTTCCCTTGTTTCAGGGCCCAATCCTGGCAATAATCTTGTCCCCTGGTGAGCTAAGGTCCAGGCTGGCTCTCCAGCTTCCCTTGGGCATAAAAGCAACATTCATGCCCTACACGGAAGGAAGGGGTGGGCTGTCTTGTGCTGACCCTGACCCCGGCATTAGCACCAGGGCTCCCAAGCCGGCTGGGCCAGCACACGGACCCTTCCCGGTGCAAACAAGGGCAGAGCAGGGAGGGACACCAGCGGTACAGAGCTCTTAGTGCCTGCCCTGTGCTAGCAGATTTTCATGTGAAACGTCTGTGTGTCTTGGGCTGTGCATGGCACAGAGAACCCATGCGAGGAGGATCCTGTGGAGGAGGTTGTTGAGTAAGCGTGGAGCCCCCGAGGCAGGGCGCTGGGCGGACGGGATGCGTGCAAGCCGGGCACGCTGCGCGAGGCGGCCATGAGGACCATGAGGACGTGGCTTTGCACGTGCCTCACCGGGCGCGCGGAGCTGCCGGGCCGCCCCGCGGGCAGCGCTGCCGTCCCATGGCCGCCCCTGCGCCACGAGGCCCGTCGTGGGAGCGGCGCCTCCGGGCACTGCCCACGCACCCGTGAGCGCCTGTTAATAACAGCAACATCCGACTGAGCCTGTTCTATCCGAGTTACAGCTGCACATCTCCAGAGACAGATCGAGAAGTGCACGCGTGCAGCTGATCCCACCGGGTAAATGCCATTGCCCAGCGGAAGAATCACACGTTCATAGGTACAATCCAGTCACAGCAGAAAACATGCCTTCTCATGCCAGCACGTTCTGCCTGCATCCTGCAACTGGCCCGCTGTTCAGCAGAAATAAACTAAAAAAAACAGGTTGAATGCTAGCTGGAAGAAGGAGGTTGCTTTTAGTTTGCTCCTTGATTGCTTTTTTAATTGATTTTTCATTGCTACAGGTATGCAATTATTATTTTTTTTTAGATCATGCTGGACAATGAAGATAAGAAAATGTTCTCAAACTTGTGGGAAATTGGTCTTTCTCACTGCTTTCCACATTTGAGAATCTAAATGCTTTCCTAATGAAGTGGTACAAAATTAAAAACAACAACAAAAGCTTTTAAGTCTGAAAGTATTAATTGATTTTAGAAATTAACTGTTCCCATGATTTTTAACTGCAGAATGCATAGGCTTCACAATGAAGTGAATGGCAGGTACAACGTATAGATAGAGCTTTCTGTTCTATAGGTGAGTCCTTTTAACCTGTCTTTATCTTATATAATGGGGAAGGAGGAAAATAGGTTCATCTCAAATCTCTTAAGGGCTAGAAAATGTGGGTATATGAACCAGCTTAGTATCTGTTCAAAATTGATAATAGGGCTTTGCCTGCTTCTGGAGAGACTGATGCAAAAGATCAAGCCTTAAGGTGTCAGAATTTTTATGAACTCCAAAATTACATTATTTATAAGCTGAAAAGGCTTTGCTTTTTGACATTTGGTCTTCTTTCACATGGGGAGAGAGCAAATTTCACTAAACGTCACTAAAAAATTGAACAGGTGGCAACTGAAACTCAGAATGGGCAACAAGGCTGAGGAACAGGAGGGTTAGTTTTGTAGGTAAAGTTCATCGTGTTCAATATATATGAGAAGCAAGTAAATTCTATTTACGCTCTACTGTCCCATACTTTGCCAGAATCTATGAGTTCTGGCACAACTTTGCTGCTTAGATAATAAAATGGCAAGAGTCAGGAAAAAAATAATTATTTTAATAACTTTAATAAGTGAAAAATTATTATCAATATTAGCACATCATGATAAATAAAACTGCTAGCCTGTTTACTTAAGCTGCCGCTCTGCAGTGATGAACAGGATTGATTATTAAGTGTCCAAACTCTCTGCAAACACGGTACATTTTCACTCGGCAAGCCAGGAACATTTTCGCTTTCCATGAGACAATAATTACCCTGCTGACAGTAATTGCTCCGCAGCCAGGTGGGAAGCGCTGTGTTCCAGTCTCTCTTCTCATCCGCTCCACTATTTCAGGTGAAAATCGTCTTGCGTAAAGTACGGCAGCAGGCTCCTGACTTCCTGCTTGGGAAGAAGCAACCCAGAAGGGGTGGCTGGGCAGCTGTGTGGGGCTCCTGGTGCTGGAGAACTGATGCTCCGCTGAGACGTGTGGGAGATGCAGGGGCCTGGAGCTGGGACTGAGATGGCTGTGGCTGGAGCTGGCTCCGGAGCCCGGCACTGCACCCGTGCACCCACTGGGGCTTCTCGGCAGCGCCAGCCAAAGCCATATTGTGCTCTGTGTTTTACTCTCTGCCTTCCTATAGATGCAATGCCTGCTGCCACTGTGAGACCCTTTGGGATTTCCTGGTGAAAAATGCTATAGATGAGCTGCTTTCATTTGAGACCTTCTAAATGAATATTAAATCTCAGCAAGAAATAAAATTGGTAATCCCTTTCAGGGGAAACTTAGTGTCTAAGACCACTGATGGTCCATTCTTTTCATAGGAACTGCTCTGCTTTAAAACCTAAGCCTATGTCAAATAACATTCTGTGTTAAGTTAGCAGTGACCTGTTAACACAGGACCTGTGTTTGCAGGTCATCGACTTACAGACAGAATCTGTATATTATCATCTTGTCAGAAATCATACATCCAGTTCCTTTTTTAAGAAAGGCACTATACCTGCATCATGTTTTATAACAAAATATACAGAATTAACTTTTCCTTTCTTGGCAAAGAAATTTTTAACTAATTTTAGAACTTCTAAAATTCAACATGGTCTATGTGTGACTAATTCCTCTGGTATGCAAGAACTGCCATTCCTGTTTTGAAAAATGAAATACAACCCTAGCTTCATATTTGCAGGGGAAACCCTGAAAATGCGGCATAAATACATTCCCAAGTGCTTGAGCACAAAGAAGCAGAATAAAAAACAAAAACAGTGTTCACTGCAGATAATAAAAAACAAAAACAGTGTTCACTGCAGATAATGAATGTAATCTGCTAAGAAAAGCAGCTAAGGCATAATTGATTTTTCCCATCAATTTCATTATTTTTTAGTCTCATTCTCTTGGATTTGGAATCCTGGGATTGATATGGCTAGAGTGTTTTGTTCCTTTGAAAATGCCAGTTGGAAGCCACACGCATGACTCCTTTTTTACTGCTTTTCTCCTTCAGCCTATCAATCAAAGTTTGAAGTGTAACACATAGTAAATGTCACAGGAAAAGTGAAATGCTCTTCAACCACCAAATACCATTGTCCACAACATGATTGGAAACACTCGTCTCAGGCTTCTGCAGTTCCTTTCCTCTGTGCTGAGTATTTGCCATGTGAGTTGGTTTGTACCTTTCTCTCAGGAAAGTATCTCACCCCAGCTGCTGTTGGGGCCAATATATGTTTTTGGAAAGCCTTCAACACGGCTGTCTGCCTTCCAGGTTTGGTTAGAAGCTCCAGCTTTCTTCATCTTCCCCAGCTGTTCAGGGTGTCCAGTGCTTTCCCTGGCAATTACCTAGAGCGTGAATTCATTTATTTTCTTTTAAATGCATTACGCCAGCAGGTATCATGAGCAGGTGGGAGGCATCAGTCTAAGAAATCACCTACTTGGTCAAAAAGCATGTTCCCCAGAGGTCTTGCCTTTCCCTATTCCATTTTTCATAGTAATCAGCCTCAAGTTTGGCCACAGAGAGGAGACTTGATTTGTTTGATGGACTGCAGAGTGCTATGGGGCTTCACAGGGGGGACATGCCTGTCATAAGGGACACAGCAGTAGAACGGGCAGCCAGCTCTCAGCTGCTCTTTGTCAAGATGGGGGGACATTCACGATCATGGGGGTATGGCTTGTTTGCTGAACCCTATGGAAGTGCTCAGGAGAGAAACACTGATATTTACATGAGGAAGAGGGTAGGAAGAGCGAGCAGAAGGGAAGCAGGTGCAATAGGATGATGAGACTGTAAAAGGCACTGCTGAGCAGGACACGGAGCAGAGCAGGGAGCAGAGCAGGGAGCAGAGCAGCCGGGCATCAAAGCCAACAGCAGGAACCTCTCCGGAGCACCACGCTGTGCTCGCTCCGCCAGGGAAGCTGCTGCAAGGTGGCCAGGCTGAGAGCCAGCCTGCAAGCACCGATCTGCTGCGACACAGCAGGCGCAGCTCAGTTTTAACTCCGGTTTTAGATTCTGTTTCATCTTAAGTTGGGGGAGAATAGACTGATTAACAGAGAGGCTATTTGTTTTAGTATTTATTTGGATGAAACCTGACCCTTGAGCTTGAAAGCCTTTGTGATCCCTCTGAAGAAAGAGGCACCCCGTCAGCTTCGCTTAGGCTTTCTGGCTGACTCACCATCGTGTCATACCTGGAAACTCCTCTGCCTCCCTCTTGCTGCGGTCTCTCTCCAGAGATGAGGAGCAGAGGAGTTGATCAGACTGAGCAATGTGGAAAGAGAGGGAGAGCAGCAGAGACAGGAACAGTTCTGCTCTGCAGAAAGAAGACCTGCTGTTGAGTCCTGGTTTTTACCAGGATATGGAACCTAACATGTCCCCTAAAAGCACTAATGATACTATATTGGAATGCCCTGCAAATTCCAATAGCACGTGTGACTTCACCCTCAGGCAAATATTTTAGTCACTTCATGCATTTTGACCTCAGCTTTGGAAGCCTGTTGTAGGCACGTCAGGTGCAACAGGCCGTCAGGAGCAGCCCAAGCATCTTGGCTAAATCTGTAGCCGTGTTTAGGGTTATGGCTAGATTCAGTGCCAATGTGCCCGGAAGATGGGACTTATTCAAACTTAGTGAAGCTGAAAATTTCACATGATTATGACTAACAAAATAAGTTATAGGTAGGAGGGTATTTGATCCGCAAAGCCCATCGGATCACTTTTAGAGGCTGTTTTGCATGTGATGTTTGCATCTCATTGTCCAAACACACATTTCTTAGCCCGGTTAAGGCTTCAGTGACTTCCATAAACTGTTCTGAGAGATAACCTTGTGCAACAGCACACTGAATGCTGAAACAAGAAAGGGCAAATGTCAGCACAAGAACATTCATTAAGATATTTAGTGGTAGTTCCTTCTGGTGACAGGTCAAAGGTACAATCATTAATTTGAGCCACATTAAAAAAATCTGAGATATACGTAAAAAAGTAAAAATAATATTTTTCAAATGTCCTGTTAAAGCTAGATACCATATGTAATGGTGTTTAGCAAGGAGATGTAGTGCATAAACCTGAAGGCTAGCATTAAAATCACCGGTATTTTTATGTAGTGGCAGTTTTTATCTTCTTGTTTTACAAGTTGCTCTACTGTGTATCAGTATTTCCTTTTCCTTGCATCAGTCACTTCTATATTCCTTCTTCTGTAGTCCTTCTTCTGTGAACAGTGTATCTATTACTTGGGTCTTTGCTCTCAGTACCTTTTACTTTTTTTTTTTTTTTTTTTAATTAACTTCTGATGGAAGTCAAACCAGTTCTCAGAACGTGGCCTTTGGGAAGTTTTTATAAAGAAATTGTAAATGGAGCTATATATTACCTGTTCTCCCTGATTAGAAGCTTTAAGTGCAAAAAAAATCTAAGATAAAGCTCCAGTTTAATAAATGAGAACTGCCACTGCTCTCAATGTTCAGGCTACCACTCGTTTAGATTAATGTGATGCTCTTCACATACAACAATTTGGCAATTGCAGCTTCCTGTTTATTAAGTATCATGTCCCTTCTGAAACACGGTTATTAATATTTATCAATTCTGACGTGGCAGTGGCCTCCTTTGTAGAATAATATGGAATCTGCCATCACCTGATAGTCCTTTGCTGTCAGCCCTGGTTTAAGTAGGGCTGTTCTTACCTATGTGAGAGTCATCAGAGGATGGACGGCGTTGTCAGTACGGCAGTCTTCACCTTGTAATTCATCTCCTCTATTCCGTCTTGACCTTCCCTCTCTTCAGATCTCTTTTTAAGACAGAAAAGTTTCACAGAGAAAGGAGGGAAAATTATTAGCATTAGAGGTTTTATTCTGTCATACAGACGACAGTACTTTGATGCTGTTACACATTTTCTGTCTTCCTTTTTACTGTCTTTTCCTCTGGAGTCAAATGTCCTCTGAGGCATTTGATAATTTTAGATTGTCTAGCTAAAATGTCAGTATTAGACCCAAGGCCTTTACCTCTCCAAGCATTTTGTAAGGCTAAGTAAGGATATCTATATATAAAGAGCATAAGTTTTAGCTCTTAAATTGAGTAACTCATTAATAAGTGTTTTCCTTTGAACCCAGCATATTCAGTGCAACAAGATTTAATGACAGGTTGAGACACAACCTATATTTAGTGTAGGCCACTAGAAGAAATCCATAGTGTGACACTGAGGACCTGAGAGCACACTGCACGTGTCACAGGGATGACACTGGAGAGGGCTGCTCTGGTGGGCGGTGGATCTTCTTCTGTAGTCAGAGCGTAGATGCTGTAGATGCTCTGGGGGCATATATTCCCATGTAGTGCCTTCATGCACTCCCATGCTGCTGGACAGCACGGGTCCAAGCATGGTTAGTGGGGATGGTCTGGAGATTTGCCTCCTAAGTGCACTCACAGCCTAATAGAAAATGCTAATGGAGGTGTACTGTGAAAGGTCTGTGTGACTGAGGGACCCCTGATGCACCGGATGGCTCACAACATGCACACAACCCATACTGACATTGATGGTGGGGAAGGACAGAGCGGGAAAGGAGAACTCCTGGTTTCCTTAGCTGCATCCATGTTCAGCACGAGTGAAGGATGCAGGATTGGTGCCTGAAATGCCTGGTTATCGACAGCCTTAGTTTCAGTTCCCTGCTGTTGCTCTGCCAGGCATTTTGTTTTCTCTGTGGTCTCCTTTTGCAGATAGCAGGCTCTGTTCCTGCATTTCTGAACACAGTCCTAGATTGTGCCCTGTTTTGACTGGATCAACAAGACTAATTCAAGACCTCACTGTGCTCGGCAGATCCCCTCCCATAGATTTTCTTGAGCAGCCTTTAAGAATCACTGAATCATGTAGTGATTCATGACAGCTTTTTCCAAATAAGTATTATTTATTTGCCCACAGGAACTGAGCAGAGAATATAGCACGGGCATGCCGGAAAGCTTACACACATATTAATTAGGCTTAAACCTCAGCTTTTCCTTGACAGCACAGGGGAGTATTGCTGGTTTCAAGGCACCCCCTTGTGCTGGCACTGGGTAAGACAAGTTTTACAAGAAGCTCTTGGCATCATCCCTTGGTTAAGGTCTGTGTTTTTTGTGTCACCCACTGTCCTTCATCTACAGCAGAAATCTGTTAGTCTGTACTCAAGTCGTAAGGCCCCTGAGGTTTCATGCTGAACTACAGAACCTGATCAAAATGATTTAAGAGAGATGGAGCTAGTGTTCAAACTGCTGCAGAGAGCACCGAGGAAATTAAGTTATTTGAAAATTATGCATATGGGTAGAAAACTCTTAACTGTTAAATAAACTGCAAAGATATATTATAACCATTATGCGTCTCTGAAATGATCCATTCTGCAATAACAGGAAGGTTCACATGCTCTCCATAAGCTATTAGTAGATATAGGTCACAGCTGCTATGCCAAAGAATTAAAGGCTATAGGTATGAGTTTTCCAAAATGGTAACTTAGTCATTTAATTCTGGGTGCAGAAAAATACTTTGCACATTTTGCAGAAATACAATTTTTCGGAGATCAACTTTTTCTGAAAATTAAACTCCCCTGGCAGTGTAAGAACCTTACAAGACTTTGCTCATTCTGGAAAACCTTGTCTGTATTGTGTAAAATGACTAACATTTGGAATTACTTTATTTAAGTGATGCTTTTGAAAGGAAGCAAACACCACTTCAGAGTTGTTGGTATCTGCAAGTTTCACTTGTCCTAAATCTACCATGTACATCAAGCACCCACAACATTTGCTTGAACAATCTCTGAAGGTGCCAATATTCTCAGGAGCCATCTGCTTGACAGAGATAGTGCACTTCTATTAGGAAAAACATCTATTCTTTTTTGCCATGCTTTTTTCAGAAATGAGTATTGAACCTGTTTGGGAAATGTCCAGATTTGGGATTACCCTTCAAAAACTTCTTTCCTTTGTTATTTAGCATTTCTTGAACAAAAAATAATAACATAAAATTTAAAAAGAGAGCATTTTCTTTGAAAGGATAAATGAGGAATTCTGCATGATTCTTGGTTTCTCGGATATTAGTCTGACAGTCATTTAATTGTATCATAAGAGCTAGCTGGGGAAATTACATTGCAAACAGAGAGAGCAGCCGACACATCACAGAAGAGCTGCTGAAGATACCAGTAGGTGTTTGAACTGCTCCTCGGGCTCCCTGCATTGTGCTCTGGAAACGCAAGGCTACGGTGCCAGAACCCACTTTAGGTGCAGGCACCTCACTCCACTGCCTCCACAAGCTCTTCCCACTATTGCACTAGTGTATGGGTCATACACATACACCACTTAATTTTCTGTGAACTTACGGTTGTCGACTTTGTCCCTTTTCTTTCCTACCGTGGTGCCACCATGCCCACACAGTCCCTTCCCGTGTTCCAGCTTCCTTTTCCCTGGAGCCCCTGGAGTTTAGAGCCCTGTTGACAAGGTAGCAAAGCAAAGAGTGGGTGCATTTAAGGTCATTATTCATCTCATATGGACAGAATTCCTCTAAATTAGCTCAAATGGGAAATATAGTGTTATTTAAGTACAATTTAAAAGGCTGTGTCTAACACAGGTAAGTGACGTATGGAATTTGCAAAGAGCACACAAGAGTGAAAGGCACTGGTTCTTTGCTGAAAAAATAGCATTTTGTAGCAGGGCCTGTTGTCCCATGAAGTGTTAGCACACCAGATTTGAGGATAATGTTAAATCATTAGGGCATGAAATAGAAAATAAGTTGTGATAAGTGCAGATCTAAATGCAACTTTAACTGCAGAATTATTGTTGATGACTTCATAAAATATACCCCTTAAACAGCTGTTAATCTGCTCACTGTTTATCTTTTAGCATTCATTTGTTTAGTAATCAGTTCTCATTTGTTCTACATATGGTGCTGCTCCTCTCATAGAGCAGCTGCATTAAATGAACATTTGGAGGCACAGTAAGTGTTATAGAAATTATTGATTATTTTTGTATCTATCACCAAGGACATCTGAATAAAAAGTAGAAATACGACTATTAAACTTAGGGTAAAGAAATTAAAGATGTTTTGTCCTGTTCCTGAAATGGTACTTTCTAGTGGAACTTCCTGTGACTGTGCTTTACACCCTGCTTCGCTCCTTTAAGCAATTAATTTTCTCTATTTATACTGTCCATTCTCTTCTGTGATTCACTGACGTCAACATGTCAAATTTGATTCACTCGTCGGTTTTGCTCTGTATCATATTAGAGACCTTTGGGTAATGCACTGAGAGACTATCTTGCAGACCCAGTAGACTGAGTACATTTGGAGATTTTAGAGAATGACAGTTTATAACATTTAAAGTTTTGTCAGGTATTTTGGTTAAATGTGATGAGAAGCAGTGGTCATTAAAGCTGATTTGTGTGAGGATAATTCTCATCTGAAGTACTTGTGTTTAAATGTCATCTTACTTCCTTATTTTCCAAAATCCTGATGTTTAGCAAGAGCACTTATCATAGTCAGTGTTTGGTATTATTTATTCATACTTCAGCTATGTCCAGAGCCCTGAATTGAATAAATAAACTGAACATAAGCTTTTATTTCTAGGAAGGTAGATGAAAGTCTTGTTATTTGCTAAAACTGTGCTGGTGTTAGGGCACGATGACATGAATACCCTTGGACTCGGTGTTTGCTGGTGACCTTGACCCGCATCTGTAGTGAGGGCTGTGCAAGTCTGCCAAGTGCAGCAGTGGGTGCAGGAGAAGGGCTCTTCATTAAGGCCCACTGCTGGGATCGTGTGCCGGAGGGAGATTCCCAGAGCATCCCGGCCGGTTCTGCCGCAATGCCAGGTGGGTTGTGGGACAGTTCAGATAAGAAGCCAGCGAATTCTCCAATGTGCTGAGCGTTTTACAGATTTGGGCAGCGTAAATATTCGGGTATATTGTTTTAAGCTGGTTGATTAATCCAAATAGCTGCAAGTTAGCTTGGTATTTGTCACCAGGCATGTAAATAGATCCCATGTGATGTGTCAAATGGGGGTTGTGTGTGCAAATGCTCATCTGGGAGAAACATACATGTGATGACAGGGCATCTTAGAAACACTCTCAGGGATTTCTGCAAGACATTTTTGTTGAAAAAGCCTTAGTTGCTTGTTTCTTAATTTAACCCAACTAACATTTTGCTGCTTTCTGTTTGTCTGTGTGTGTTTCTTTTTCTCTTCCAGTGCCACCTTGGGCCTTAATAGCCATAGCCATAGTTGCAGTCCTATTAATCCTTACCTGCTGCTTTTGTCTCTGTAAGAAATGCTTGTTCAAAAAGAAGAACAAGAAGAAGGGAAAGGAAAAGGGAGGGAAGAATGCTATTAACATGAAAGATGTTAAAGATTTAGGGAAGACCATGAAAGACCAGGTAAAGTCTCCCTCCTTTTCTTTAACTCTTAAGTTGCATTTGAAGGATTCTGCCTGGTGTGTCTACCAGTGTGTCCGCTTGTTGCCTCTCTAGGGGCTCTGTGGAGAGGGGACGGATTGGCCGCACGTTCTAGGTGGTGTCACCAAAGATGCCTTTGGAGGTGGCACCACTGATGAAGCCGTCAACCAATTTCCCTTCCCCACTACAAAATAATGAGCACGTAATGATTCATGTGGAAAGTGCAAGACTACCTTGGTTGTCCCAAAAATGCAGCTGTAAGCTATTCTCACTCTCCTTTTTTTTTCAGGACTGCATGTGGTGTTTTTATATGTTTATATGTCTAGCAGTACTTCTGAGCTTACATGATAAACAAGCAGCTCCGCACTCTAAATCTCTTTTCTCCACAAGAGCAAAAATTTAGCTGAGAGAGAAGCAAACAGAATAGAATAGTAGAACAAAAAATGGCAATCAAAGGAACAAGGGAAAACAACCAAAAACAAATAATACAGCAGAATTCAGCCAAGTGATGATGGGAGAATTACATCTGTAGGAGAAAGGAGGAGGCTGAAGATAACAGAACATACTTTTAGCAGCAAGCCAGCTGAATAACTTGGAGGCAAAAAATTAGCATGGTGTCCTTTGGGCAGCATCTTTTTCACAGTGGCAGAAAAATTTGTCTGTCATCAGGTGTGCTTCATGTCAGAAGAGCAGGAGGTTGCAGGACTTAGTTCTCAGGACTATAGAATTAATTGGCATGTTCTCGGAGGAAAATAACGCTTCTTCCAACTGTCTTCGTATCTGATGATTAGGGTGCTACAAATTCATGTGGCAAACTGTTGAAACAAAGTAGAAGAATGGGGAAATAAATGTGAAGCTGGCCATATTTACTGCATGGCCAGATTTCCTAAGCTAAGAAGACAGAGAGAAATAATAAAACAGAAGTAATGGGGAAACTTGAACTACTGCTTTGAAAAAGCCTTTCAGTTGGATACAGAAAATTTAAAGACCTAGTATGGTCAATTTTGTGTTTCCAAAATCCATGGTAAGGCTGAACCAGAGCAGTCCAGCATTGCTTATCTAGTCAAAGACAGAAGATGAAACATGGTAGGGAATACACAGTTCCTTCTGCAAGTTGGGATCTTGCAAGTGTGTGCAGAAAGCTGGGCTGGAGGCTGCTTGATTAGCAGCACCAGCCAAAGCTGGGAATGCAAGGACTGGGGAGAGCTGGTGAGGAACAGCTGAGGGAAAAGGCCTCGAGCCTGGTAATGAGGGGCCCCCAGAGCAGTGTGGAAGTGGTGGGATACCACTGTACCGCAGTGGATCAGCCTCTGATGCTGCCTATCAGATGATCCAAACCAGCCCAGGACAGGATCTTAGTAGAGCTTGAAAGCAGAGAGTAGAGTTCCGATCCATGAAGGAAAATAATGGATAAGCTTTAAAGGTACAGAGCTACTTCCAGTTTCAAATAATGGCCAATGGGACAGCTTTTGTTATTTATCTCTGGAAAATCACTGCAGATCCAGATGTTTTGTTCCTATTAATGTTACTTAATTGCAGAAGCCACTCTGGAAATGTTGATGCATTGGACGTCAGTTAACTTTCCATTTAATTTTACATTGATATTTTATAGTGACCGCAGTATAGTGTCATCATCTGGGTCCTGAGGGAGAAAGTGAGGTTTCACTGTGGTTCTCAGACTGTTTGTACGCTCCGCATGCTTACAACTAACCGAGTTCACACCAGCTGCCTCTCCTAGGCAGGCATCCTGTTTCTACAGCTAGTAGGCAATGCAAAGCAGGTTTCTCTGCAGCCATCCCAGACTGCTTGCTGTATCACAACTAACCATCCTGGCAGAGAAAGCAAACGGCTGGCAAACCTTGCGTCTGTGGACACGTGGAGCACACTACATAGCACCCTGGTGCTCTGCTTCAGCCTTGGCTGCACCGTCAGGGAAGACGTTTCATGAGCAACTCTCATGTGCTGGAGTTCCAGCTGCAGCACTCCCAGTACAGGCACAAGGCAAATTCACAGCTGAATTGAATCTGGCCCGTGCGCTGAATCACTGTCGGAGACACGCTTGTAAGTCTGGAATGTGAGTTCCAGAGTTAAGATCAGTGAGTTCGAGCTTAGAGTAGGAATATCAAGTCTTTGCTTGAAAAAAAAATGTATACTGATTTTGTTTTCTCCATATGATGAATGTGAAGTAAATCTATTTTCTTTAAGCACTCTGATTTAGCATTCATGGATCCCATGTATTTGATTTATAAACCTTGTCCTAGGTTGTTAATATTAAGTAATTGTGGGATATTTCTCCTCAGCTGTGCATAGAAAATCAGATGAATTGCTGGGGTACCTTGGGTTATACTGTTAGCCAAATTCCTGCCTTTGGATCAAAAGTAATTTGGAAGAACTGTGATTATATCTGTGGAAAAATTCCTTGTGATGTTTGTTATGTTCTACCGGTGATACCGATGCTAACAAGTGCAATACTTCGTTGTGGGACAGAAAACATGCGATTTGTTGATTGATATTTATGTAGAATTTGTTCCATATCATGTAAGATCGTTGTTGTATATACAATATGCAATTAAGTTTTTTAAATTATATTTGTTGGGACCTGGATAAATGACCAAGGATTCTAGGAACAAAAATATTATCAATGTAAAATTATGGTACAAAAATAATAGTTTAATACTTTTCTCTTTAAGAGGAAAATTTATTTTTAAAAATGAATCATTAATCTCTTCTCTGTACTTTGGACTATTGTACAGATTATGAACTTATTTGCAGATTCCATTCAAAGTAATCTGTATAGTTAAAGCATTTTTGTTTCAATTTTTTAAAATGTAATCAATATGTTTTAGTTCTACATAGTTAGATCTAAAGATGGTAAAGATGGTGCATTTGAATTTTACCAGTTAAAGATGGTAAAATTTTTACATTAAAAAAAGTTGATGTAAATGTCATATTTTTAATAAGTGAATGGAGGCATCACAAACTCTCCAACAAAGCTTCCTCTCCACTGTCAACATTTTCAAATACAGGCTGCTTGAATTACTCTTTAAATTCATATCTAGCAGTCAGTCTGATTGTATATGATTTTAAGTCCCTGGCATTCAACAGATCTTTTATTGATTTAATTCCTGATTTGAGAAATTGTGCCCGACTTTCACTTTATTTCAGCATGACTGATATTGATACTTTAAGCTGATATTGATACTTTAATGTTGATTTATGCAATGCTAAATATAGAATATTTCAGTAATGAGAAGTGAATCACTTCAGTGCTGTCACACAAAACAGTAAAGGGAAGAATGCTGTTTAAAGAAGGCAATTTTTATGTAAAAAATAAGTGTATTTGAAAATCAAGGTGGAAATCTCATGCCCTCATAAAGGGCACAGTGCAGTACAAAAGATGTGAAAGGCTGTCCAAAAAAAAACCAAAAAAACCCCTCACTTCAGTCACTGTTAGGACTGAACGTGCAAGTGCTAATCACCTGCTGCCTTCAGCTGAGAGCACGTAATAGCAGCTGAGAGGCACTTGGCATCTTGCAAGATCCCAGCTCCCCAAGCACCACACCGAACCAGAGAGGCAGCAGCATTGCATAAATCTCAGATTTTCAGTCCTGAAGCCCATTTCCACTGCAGGCAACTGGTGCTTGCTCAAGTAGGGCACACGGCTGTGCAAAGGCCAGTGGGAGGAGGCGATGTTTATTACAGGACGCAAATCATTATAAGAATGTACTGCTATAAAAAGGTCATTTCTCCATGGTTTTTGCTAATGTTTGTGTGTGGATGTTTTAATTTTTATTTCTTCCTTCTATGTCCTCCTTGTCTATGTTGTGTCTCATGACTGTTCTGGATTGTCACTTGCGGTAGGTTTATCTTGCTATTCGGACGCACCTAGTCTAAAGCTCGGACACATCTAGTGTTCGGACAGCTCTGGCTCCTCAGCTGAGGTTTATACGTAGCTTTGACACACACATCCAGAGGCTGAACTAAATTGATTGGGTGTTTTCTCTGAGGGGGGTGAGGGTACAAGAAGAGGGAGTAGAAAGAAGCATGTGTCCTTTTTCTCTATTGCTAAAACTTATTGCAGCAAACTGTACTAGAAAGCTCAAGTTTAAAATCAATAGGCACATAAAAATAACTTGCGAGTTTTATTTCCTTTTTATATGAATGCCCCTATAGCAAAGGTAGGCTAAAGCAGTGTGTATTTTTAATGTCTTTTTCTTAGGTGTCTAAAATGATTGCTCCCTTGTGAAACTTGCTGCGAGCTCTCTCGTCATGTCATCACCATGTACAGTGTGCTCAAGTTACGTTCTTAATCGAAGTATTCTCCTTACCAAACTGATTTAAAAAGTCCTACTCCCGCACTGTGTTGGAGTACCTGAGTGAAGACAACCGAGAGCACTTTTAGAACACCTTCCCATTGCAGTTTTCATCTTTATAGTTTCCCACTGTCTGCCATGCCTCTAACGTCTCCCACATTTTTTTTTTCCTTCAGAAAAAAGGACACCGAGTGCCCAGCTTTAGAGATACTGTAATAGATGCTGATTTATTGGGTCTGAGTTTAATGCATTGGTACAGCAAAATTCTTACTTAAGCTCAGCCTGTAGGCTATGGAAATGAAGAGACTTAATCATTTAAGTCATCAACAGTAGCTCTGAAAAATTACTAAAATTTAGCCCATTTGCTTGGAGAATAATTGCTGCGGTGGTCTGAACCTTTTATTAGGTCATCACACATTTGTGGAGAGGGACATTTAGTATCTCAGTCACTTCTCATTGCATCGGGTTGAGACACAGTCACTAGTGAAAGATTTTGGTTTTACAGAGAATGGGTCTGTTAGGTGAAACAGGAGGTCAGCATATGGAGTATCCCCTGGGGTGCACGGAGGATATTCTTAGCTCTGCTGCTGTCTTGTTGTGGCCTTCAGTCAGTCATCTGACTTCTCTGCATGTTTGTTTTCCCTCTGCTTTCCTTGTGCATTGGGGTGATAATGACAACCTCATCAGAATAGTCTGATTAATGTTCATGTTAAGATTTGTGAAATATTTGGGCATAATAAAGTTATATGGTATAGGGAGATGCAATTGCATCCAAACAATCTTCAACAAATAACACTTTCCTTAGACTATTTCATCTTGTGGTTTTAGCTCTTGAGCTGAAACAAAATACTAAGGGAAAGAAGCTTTTTGTTGTTACATACCCCCAGAAATATTTCAAAATAATGTGTGCTGACCTGTAAAGCATGAGCATGATCCTAGCCCATATCCAGTCAGTAAAATGCACAGACTTTCACAGAGCCTGGATTTCTCTTGAAGGATCAAATGATTTTATTGACAGTCGTAATCGGATGGGATCTATCTGGAGGAGAGGAATTCTCGTGCTGGCAGTGGTCCTTTCTTCTGCTCTTTTTCTTTGCTTGCTTGTCTATTTTCACAAGGGAATCCCCAGGGAGTATTCCCTGGGGATTTATTCCATGATGCCACCTCTCTCGGCACACCGTGTCCCATTTGTTGGCATCCTCAAGTTTATGTTGTCCGTGGCTTATCCATAAGGCAGTGAGCCATCCTGATTCTTCCTCAGAAAAACAGTATGGGCTGCAGAGCCATTAGAGAGTAGTCAATTAGTCACAAATAATGCAAACAGGTCATTTTTTGGGGAGAACAAAAAAAAAGGCTTGATCAATCATCCTGCATTTTCTCCGGTCACAGACACCAACTGTGTGGGATGCAGAAGACTTCATGAAAAATGTGGAATTACTTTATTTATTACTTACATTTATTGTAACCATTTATCTTATTGCTGATTGCTGAGGGTGATTTGAAGATATAGGTCTTATTCATTTCCTTGCATATCTTGTTTCTGTTAGACTGCAGGTCTAACCACTGGAAACTTCCATAGTTAAGGATTTTTCCTTCTTGTCTTCTCTCACTTAACAGACCAAATTTTGAACTTCTTTTTCAAGACCAGAGTCTGCAGATAGGAGTGAAGTTTAGCAATTGCATTAGCAATACACAATTATTCCTTAAATTGGGAGGTCTGAATCATGTTGTCAAGGCATTTACCAGCATCCACTAATTATATGGGGAATCAAACTTACATTAAGTGCCTTAAGTTAGTGGATGTGAATACCTACAACAGGAACAGCAGGTCCTATCAATGACTTCCAACCCCTTGGGGAATATTTAAATGTTTATTTCTTAAGTAAAGGCATTTTTTCACTGCAAACAAAATGATGGATGATAAGTATGGGTAGCAAAATTGTCCTCAAGGAGCGCTTGCTGCCTTGGGTTCGTGCCGGTGTGCCCAGCACCCGGAGCAGAGCCCTGGCCCTCAGGGTGGGCTGCCAAACTGAGCCCCCAGGATCAGACTGCCTTTTATTCAGCAAAGAAAGGCTGACTGCAAGAAAAACTTAACAGCCTCAACTTGAATATACTTCTCTGTGTTTTACATTAAACCCCCGCCAGCATTTGCTAAATTGCACCAAAAGAAGTCAATATTTCAGTACCCAAACCATCCCAAGAGCTCCTAAGCAGAATTCTATAACCTGTGTCCTATGTCACAGCTCTCCTAAAGGAATAAAGCCTTTTGAATGATCCAGCAGACCATTTACAACCTGGATAACAAGCAAGGAGGTGACGGCAAGGCATCGCGTGCTGGGCTCAGCAGGGCCGCGCTCGCTCTGCGCGTCGGCACGGGCCGCTGCGGCACGAACGGCAAAGGGGCTTTCACAGTGACCAACGCTTGGCTCGGCCCCTGGACACCCGGCCACAACACGGTCCTTAAATTAATTCATGGGGAGAAGGCAGATGCTGGAAGAATGAAATTATGCCTTGCCTTCCGAGGGACTCTGATAGGCACCGTTTTACAATTGCAAGAAGAGCAGGCTTTTGCAGTGAAGCAGACAGGAATTTTTATAAAGGTTTTTCTTGTCCCCCCCGGGATAAGAGTTGGCCAGATCAGAATTGTGTTGTTCTTGAGTGTGAAAGAAATGGATAAGAGATGCACCACCATTAGTGGAAATACAGCCCTTCCTAAGCGTGCACATCAATAGGAGGAAAAATTGCCTCTGTGATAAATTCATTGTTGGACATGGCACAGTACATTCCTGCTACAGAGTAATATTGTTTCCTTCTGTTCAACTCAGCAGACATTGCACCAGCCTGAGGACTGGGCATCATTCACACACTAAAAAAATAACCCTCCTCACTGTGTGAACAAAAAGAATGACTGATGAGATAGAGTTAGGTACAATTCAGACCACAACATGCACCGTGCCGCACATAAACCTGCAGGCTGCCGGCAGCGCGGTGATTTTCCTGCCTGCGGTCTCTCACTCTAGTCTATTGGTAACTGCTTCCTTACAAGTGAAATCATAGGTCACCCCTTCCATGAAGGGAGGCAGTCCTCAAAGCACTGTTACTGGAGATACTTCTTTGCATGTGCCTCTCTGTCCTGAATAGGTTGAGGAATGAACGAGGCATTAACAACTGCAACATTAAGATAAGAAAGCAGAATCGAAGAGCAGAGTATTCCTTCATAAACCTTTCTGGCAGGTTGGTGACTCAGTTGTGGCCTCTGCCTTGCTTTACATGGGGACAAACAGCCCCCGACTCAAGCAGTTTTGACACTTGAAACTCGTATCAGTTTGCTTTCTTGGAGCTTTTCCACTTGCAGAATCTCGAGACAAATAAAAGACCAACTGTGCTAAATCGCTTCCAGATCCTCCTGATTTCTATGAAAAATTTGGGAAGGCGTTAAATAAAAATATTCAGAAAGATGTTTTAATCCCTGGAATCTTCCTTATGCCCCAATAGCAGTAGTATAAACCTAGTCATAGGGTGCAGGACATCTGGTGGAGCTGAACTGGAGCTGGGAGGAAGCTGCAGAAGAGCAGCCAGCTTTGCAAAGTGGCTCTTGTTGCCTTGTGGAGTGGAACAGCGAAGAAGTCTAAAACCTGCTTTCTTTTTTTTTTGTCCTTTTTTTTTTTTTTTTTTTTTTTTAATTCTGGTGCAGAAGACACGTCTACAAAATGTGAAAATGAAGTATTTTCTTTAACAACCCAGAAGAAAACAAGAGGCTGTAAAACTACCCTTAATTTTGTTACAGAAATGAAGAAAGAACCATCAGATTGAGATTGTGTATCTTGAATTGCTGTAATTTAGCCCTGTTTTTTGTAGGAACCCCTGCACAGAAGATGAGCTTTAAAACAGTTGACTAAGCATGGCAGAGAAAGAAAAGCCTAACAGCATATGTAGAATGGGGTCTGCACCCTTGGCTAGAACTAGTTACGGAGCTCATTCAAATATGGATCAAACAATACATTGCTCAAAAAGATTCATTTGCCTTCAAGTTATAGTAAAGCACATATTGTCTGTCATGTGGCTCTGCTGAGGGGCTTGACACAGCATGACTTTTTCTACTTTCTGATTTCAGTAGATATGAATGTATCACCTAGTTGGGTTGGCTTAGCACTTTTTTTGTATGTTTTTATACCTGCTTACGCATAAGCGTACATTTTTCAGACACTTATACGCATGTAAGAGGATATAATAGTTCTGCTGCTATGTGTTTCTGAATATGTTGTGCAGACAAAGAAATCACTTGAGTGAATTTCATAGTCATCCCAAATTAGAAAAAAATAAATCCTTTCCTAGGCTCTCAAGCACTGTGTAATAATGTGTTTCCATGCTGCATATTTCACAGAGAAGGCATTAAAAATGTCATGAGATTAAAAGAAATACTAGGAAAGGAAAGCCTTATATTCATCTGCATCTAAATACAGTCTTTCTGATCACAATCATGTCACTTGGAGGGGCTTGAGGAGAAAGCCGGCTTGTAATTAAAAACATGCTATTGTCTCCAAATCCAAGAAAATATAGCTGCTTATTTTAATTGATTGTAGCAATACAACAGTAAGCTCCAATATAGTGTGATACAGTGTGCTATAAATTGAGGTTTGCAGTACTATTCCATTAAATATTGATCTTTCGGAGAATCTCAATACAAAATGAAAATCCCTACGGGGTGTTTCGAGTACTTTGAAGCAGTCTAATTCTTCTTCCTCTTTGGAACACAGTAGCTGCATCAAACATGAGAAACTTCTGTGCTTCCTTTGACTCCTAAAGCATTGGCTCCTAGTTTGAAAGCAAATTCCTCCCTTAAAAGATAAGAACTATTATGTACAGACTGCTTTAGAGATAATCATTTGTCATTTCCTCCCTTCCCTGGCTCCACGACCCTCGCAAAATCAGAACACTCTGTCTCGTTCTTAGTGTTTCATAGTTCTTCAGTATTTCTGAGTCAAGGTCAAAAAGAATCACATAGCTCTTCTGCCAGTGTGAGTAATGTGAAATGTTTTCTCTCTCCTGGGAAATAGCTTTCACCTCCCGACGGGCCTGCCCTAACCTCCGGTGCAGAGCTTCCCAGTCCTTCGGCGTGTGCTTACCTGCGCTTGCAGACTCCTGTACGAGAAGCGCACTGTTTGCTCTGCTTCCCATATTATTTTCTAGAGCCATATAGGAAGAGCTCCTTCACACTGGGTTACCCATCACTCTGGCATCTCCTAGATTGTTTAGCTATGCAGAAAAGCACATATTTTTTCTAACGAGAGCACAGAGATGTAACTATTTTCTCAATGCGTAGCTTACAAATACCTTACACCTAGAAAGCAGCGTTGATGGTTCTCTTTGCATTATCAGAGAGGTAGGGCCCTTCTATCCCCGAGGAATGGGTGCATAATAGCCCCCTCAAAAAAATCCCATGACAACACTAGACATAGCAGCAGAGAGGCCAGTACTTGTCCCAGCAAGTGGGATATATGTCTGGATAACCGTACAGGTGCTGTTAATCACTCTTCTACAGTGAAGTCCTCTGCTGGGGTAATACTGAGATGATTCAGAGCAGTGTCTCTTGGAGTTAACGTCCAACTGTGAGTTATTGCTTCCTAGTGTCTCCACACCGAGACAGATGTGGTTGCCTCAGTTGCACTGAGTCACATCTCCATAATTTTTCATGATCAGGGTCTCAAAGCTTATTTTTATTACCAGTGAAAGGAAGGAGTCTGATATGATCATCTCACTCCATCGCCTGAAAAGCCCCTGCATGGTCCTGCAAGGACTGGTCCTCGGGCTGGCTTTGCCACAGTCCAGTTTGCTGCCCTAGAGCCTGTCAGTTCTGAAGTGCTGTGTTTGTTTCTGTTACCAAAAGTGTTGCTTTCCTATGACCAGGGAATTCACTGGCAGCTTAGCAATTAAAATATCTCAAAATTACTTTCATTGCAGGCATTTTAGCACTTCCAAATAGAAATGATTTGGCTCAGAATCATCACAGGTGATTCTCATCCACTATAAACCTTCCTCTCCGATCTCGTTCGCATACACTCTAATTTATTTTCCTAATAAAGAGTCCATCATTCACTAACATTCACATATTTAACGCTAACCCTGCTTCTCAGCTTGCATAAATCAATGTTTTTCCATTGATTTCAGTTGAGCTGTGCCAGCTGAAGTTCTAGCTTATTTCAAAAGTAGAAAAATAACTGCTTAATTCTGTGCAGTTTTGATTCTGACCTTTTGAGTTTGGAACTGGCTCCTGAAAAACAACATTTTCTCCTTCAGAGATCAATCTTGCCTCTCACCACGCCCACAGCATCGTATGGCCCTACAGTCTTCATGGCTCAGAGAGACCTCTAGCACTCTTCTCTTCTTACTTCCTTTCACCAGCTAGCATTAGCCATGGGTAAAGCGTGGCTGGAGCAGGTTTCCAGTCTTTGGTCCACCTCTCTCTCTTCAGATACAGAGCTGTAGCTGCAACCTGTTATTGCTAACTGCTGTAGCTTTCTTCAGACCATCCAACACTGTGAAGCAAGAAAAACAAAACAAGACAGAACAAATCTTATGCTTGCAGTTAATAATCTGTTTGTGTAGGCAGGAGCTTCACACTGAAACCGTTTTCATCCAGATAAGGCTCTTACAGATAACCATATATCGCCCTCTGTAATATGACGATAATAATTCTAGATAAGTGCTCGGTATTGATTCTTTGTTTTCACACTCTCAAATTTATTTTCATATTTTCCATTTTGTTGTTGTTGCTGTTCGCCTCATCACTTTGGACCATTTTTCAGTTTTTACTCAAGTAAAAATCTGAATGAATAAGAACTATACAGTTATTGTTCATATAGTCTAATAACTGTACAAACTCCCATTTTCACAGTGCAAACACTTCTGCTTTCTGGTACAGCAAAAAAAAAAAAAATATCACTTAGTATTTTAACTGTGTATAGAATCTAATGTAACTGCTGGGTCCTTTAAAAGTATCAGGTTTTATATAATAGACCAGACTCCAAGCAATTCTGTATTTCTTTATTTCTGTGTTTCTTTCTAAGCAAACTCAAATCAGTTTTCAATCAATTTGGTTCAGCCTAGCTTTATAGTGAGAATGACTAAAAAAGGAAATGGGTCTTGGGAGGGAGGGAAAAGGAGAAACATGCATTTGCTAATGGCATGGTGATAACTTTGCTTCCATACTCATTCTAAATAAACATAAAAAATGTTTGGCATATGATTGTAGGAAGAGCTCATCCACAGCACATTGTTTTTACCATAATAATCCTACAGAAACATGTTGCCAGTTGCAAACGATTCACAGCATGCACAGCTAGGTTTGACATTGCCAAGATATTTGTAAGTTGAATGATGTGACTTTGCTTATTTAATAGCATGTTTGCCTCCTTGTGCCTCTTTAAGAGACAGTGTGAGTCCGGAAGATTTTTTTCATATCAAGTTGATATTTTCTTTCTACTTTCAGGTTTATAACAGTTGTTGCTTGCAATATTCCAAGAAGCTTTCTTCCTACTTCCATTGCTTGCTTGCTGGTTCCAAAGTTTTATTGAGCAACCTAAATAGTATAAATAAACTGCATATATGGATTTCTGCTGTCATGCTTGCTTTTACTGGCTTTATGATAGATCTGAGGGCAGTGTCTATTTTGAATCAGTGCTTAAGAGCTAGCATTTTTATTAGTATTGTTTTCCTTCTTTCTAGGCTCTTAAGGATGATGATGCTGAGACTGGGCTGACTGATGGGGAAGAGAAAGAAGAACCCAAAGAAGTGGAGAAACTAGGGAAAATCCAATATTCTCTGGATTATGACTTCCAGAATAACCAGGTTTGAAACATAAAGCCATTTAATTTATGTGTGGGCAAGCCATTGTGAAGTAAGCCATTTAGGTCCAGTAGATACTTCTGAAATACTTATTTGCTTCCACTGAGTAGTGAGTTAAAGTAAGACTGAAGGTTTGTGATGGTTCATGACAGAAGTACTACCAAACTGATATTTAGTGTGTTCTGAAACTGTATTACACCTATAAGCAAAATTGATTACATGGTTTTATCTAACTCTTGTTAATAATTTCTATTAAAGTGTCACCAATAAACACCAAGCCACATTATGCTATGTAGACTACATGCAGGCAGTAAAAGACAGCACCTGCCTTTAGGCAGTTAAAATGTAAGTGAAGAAAAAATGTTGAAAAAGAGAAGAACACAGAAGTGAAGTGATTCATCCTAGGCCTTTTAGCAAGGTCAGAAGACTCCCCAGAGTAGCTTCCTGTCACTGTCTCAAGAGCCCACTTTGCCTCATTAACCTGTGGCATCAGATTCTGTGGCTCTCCATAACAGCACGTCTATCAACCAACAGATGTTCAGTTTGAAACTAGAGGCCAAATAAAAAGGTCTGTCTCTCAAAGAACAGAAAAGCTGGACAGAAAGAATCTCTAGTCAAGGACTGGTTTTCCTCCGTACCTTTCTGAAGGTGAGGTATTACATGGATAAGACCAAACTTTGGCATACTTCCCCAGCTTTGGGCACTCTAAGGTGGTGTAAACATAGAACCAACTCACTTAACAAGTCTGGTGACATCCTAGACTAGCCCACTCCTTGGCCTCTTGCCATGGTTGAGGCCACCTCAGCAATTACTACAGTTTATAGACTCATTAAAACTTGTTCTTCACTTTGGACCAAAGTACACAGAAATATCTTCCTTCCTTCTACTGCATGTCTTCCTGTGAATTTGAAAACACATGTCAACAATGTCAGCCAAAACACATCATTCTTCTCTATTTAGGGAAGGAAATGACTACTGAACTAAATCCCTGCTAATTCCTACTCTGTTTCTGAACAGACTTCTACATGTACTTGTGATTTATTTCCACAGTGTGAATTTAGAGTCTTATCTGATGCTGTTTGTGGAACGCAGCACACTCACTTGTTGCAAGACAAAGAGCAGAAAGAGAAATGAAGAAAATTTTCTATGTCAACAGTAGTATATTTGCAGACAACTATAATGTGCCACGATACATAGTATTTCCCCATATTTTCAACTGTCTTCTGACTACCCATGCTTGTTTGTCAAAGCAAGAGACCAAATGAATTCAGAAGCCCTTCAAGAACCTATGGTTAAAGCAGCTTTTCCTCAACTCTCAAAGCAAAATCTTCAGCAAAATCCTTTCTCCTGTCCATGTGATGAGTCACACTGATCCCCCTTGAAATAGGTGTGAAATGTTAGATCCTTCAAAAGCAGAAGATCTAAAGGGGGAAAGGAAAAGCTGCAAATGTGTTCTGACAAATGGATTTTAGTTTCCTTAGAATATAAAAATAAGCTTTCTGTGTGAATTTCATTAAAGGAAATGTCATGTTGATTTTGAGAACTATGCAAAAGGAAATAGGATAGGAGAGCAACAACTCTGTAAAAGTGTGTAGTATTTAATTAAGGTAATAAATTCTTTGAGTTGTGAATTCCTATTTTATTTTGTTGCCCTACACTGGCTCACACTCTGGAATTTGGGTAGAGATAATATAAAAGAGAGACACAATACATAATACAAAAGAGAGATACAAGGAGATTCTGTTAAGGTGGCATGAAAATACGAACCAGAAATTCAGTTATTATTCAATATGTTGCACGGGTTATAAATGGAGGGCAGGCTGGCCAAAGTACTCTCTAGAGCATGATGCTTCAGCTTTAGGGAGAAAAAAATTCAAAGGGAGGTGAACTGCTTTTCCTCTGTAAACTAAAAGTCATAGACTTGTGTTGCACTCTTTGATGTGGAAGACCTACGTAGATCCTGAGCCTATCAATGTATTTATGAACAACTTTGCATCTAGAATAACAATGAGAGAGAAAAAGGAGAAGTGTTTGATGCAGACACAAAAAAATGCATCATGGAGCTTAAGGGCCCCCAGGTAGGAAGGCATGTGGACCATACTATGAATTTAAAACTGACAAATATAAATCCAACTTCAAAGAATTTCAGAAAGTCGTGGCAACTTCTTTATAGCCTGACAAGTGTTCTGTAGTCCAGTTTTTGGATCTTCTGGTACCAATTTTAAACAGTTCATCCATGAGAGAAGCAAATATGTTTTGACTGAAGCACTCATTGAGAAGAACCTTCCTCAGATTTAGCGCCCAGTTCTTAATCTCTTGTTTTCAGATTGACTTTAATGAGTTGCTTGAATATTTATATTAGTTCCATGTAGATGAAATGAGGATTAAAAATACATTCCTCCTCCTAATTCCCTTGTGACGAGACCTAACACAGGCTGAGAGGTCTACATATTATTATAATACAAACTGTATTAGTGACTAGTTTAGAATAACATGAGCCTTCATTTATAACACTCAAAAATTACTACAGCATGCAGAAGTTTCAAATGTGCTTCCATCTTAATTTTAAAAAGCTGTTTAAGAAATTAGTATTCTCATCCTGCAATGAAATGAAGAAGTGATGTTGGAACTTAGTCACCAAAAGTTAGGCTCAATTTTTTTTTCTTGAAGACATTATCCATAGGTAATCAGTTAAGCTCATTTGTATACATAGCAACAGGAATTAAATATGAGGAAGACTGCAAGACTCACTTGTAGAGCTCTACCTGAAGATTTGTACCTTGTATTATCTCCTTCTTGTGCTGGAGGGTGGAGGTTCTGTGTTCACGATTTAGAACACAAATTTTGAAGTCAAAATTACACATTCTGGATTGTTTAATAATGTGATTTCTATTCATGCTGCCCAGCATAGGAAAATGATGCACAAGAGGCAATGGCAATTGAAAGTTATTTGATTGCAGTCTTTAAAAAGATTAATTCTGTATTTAGCTGTAATCAGCAGTCCTTTAAAAATCTATTTTCTGCTTAAAAGGGGCCTTTGTAGAGTCTGCATCTGCCATAATTGGTTTTGTAGTCTACAGCTTTGCTTCATTTGCCTGTCTTGAAGAGTTTCCTTAAACGGGGAGGGGAGAACAATTTTTCATAGACCAGAAAGAGCATATCTATTTACGTATGTGTGTGTGTATTTTTCTGTTAAATATTTTTTATAAATATCTATTTGAAGTTACATTTTGCTGTTTTTTTCTCTTTTTAGCTTTTGGTTGGGATCATTCAAGCAGCTGAGCTGCCTGCATTAGATATGGGTGGTACATCTGATCCCTATGTGAAAGTTTTCCTTCTACCTGATAAGAAGAAGAAATATGAGACAAAAGTCCACAGAAAGACCCTTAACCCTGTTTTCAACGAGCAATTTACATTCAAGGTATTTTTGATAATTATTGAAATATCTGTCTTTAATCACTCTGCATAATAACAAGTCATCTCATGCTCAACTACAAAGTTAAGACATTTTAGTTTACTGGTAACCAGGGCCTAGTGAGTTTTTCAGTTGCAGAAAAGTCTGATATTCAGTCTGATGATGAGAATAGTATAAAACAGGGATGGATCCTCAGCTGGTGTAAAAACCTTGAGCTATCCTGGTTTATGACAGTCTGATTCATATGTTGGAGACTACTTATATGAATGTTGGCGACCACTTATATGAAAATAGGAAAAGAGTGACATTTTGACAAATGTCAGGTGAATTTCACTAAACCAGCATTTTCTTTAAATATCTTTGTTGTCTGATTTATGAATTTCAGTATACCATTTCTTTTTCCCTCAAAAATAAATTAAAACTCAGGGTAGGCAAATGGATGAAGGAAAAGACATCAGATTAATCTTGCTATACTTTGCCTCTATCCTGTCATATCAATTCTTTACTATGCTACTTTACATATAAAAAAAAGGTGACTCTGGTTAATGATGTCAGTATTAAATAAATATAGTTAAGATTATATTGTAATATTTAAGTTCTTCCAATAGTAGCTATCAATAGTGTCTTTCTAAAACTGTAGCCATGCCTAAACTCCAGTTAAATACAAAAATAAAGAAAAGGAAAGAGAATGTAATTCAGCATGTTTCGAAGGGCTTCTCCTAATATACATTTGTCTGCTATTACTTTAGGCCTTTCACTCTATGCCCAGTCTTCTAATGACAGCTACAGATTGAAAACAGGAACAGGGAAAGACTCAGGCTGTGTAATCATTCAATGAGAGAGATATCCCTGGAGGTCACAACTACTACTGCATACATAAGCTTGTTTTTTTCCCTTGAAGATGTTCATAAAAATAATCTCTTTGTGGAGAGGTATTTTTTTCCTTGAGCTTCCCTTAGAGAGTATTTAAAAGAAAACAGAGTTATAAATTACAGATTCCAGTGAAGCATACACAGACAAACAGAGAAAAAGAAATAGCCAATAATCCTGTCACTGAAAATGATGGCACAAATTATAAATCAGAGCATCCACTCCTGAGCTATAATGTCCACTTGTTTGAAGTCACATCTTTGATATTCAGATTTTACTCTTCAGAAGAAAATTACAGCTTTTCTTTCAAGCAAGAATTGGCAGTGGTGTTTAGGTGCATCCCAGTAGGGTACTGATCATCCCCTGATATTGCTTTCTGTACTCAGGAGAAAGCAAACCGAACATGCCGAGCACCATCATTCTTCCACGGACTATACTAAAAAAGACAAGTGACCAAGAATAGCAGTGAACCGGTGCTGTAGCTTTAATAAACAGCCTGTTTGGGGACCATCATATTTTATTTTATTTACTGTGGCACAGCCTTACTCATCTGCATCATTTGCACGGTTTGTAGCTCCCCTTGGCGGCCCTCGTGCCCCTCTCTGGGGCAAAGCTGCCAATGGGAAACCCCAACTCCGCCGATGGGGCACCCTAGCTCCCCAGTGCTGCCCTCTCCCAGGCTCGCCGGTGTGAGCCATCTGCCTTCCTCAGTGGAAGGCTGGGGGGGAAGAGATGGGCTGTTTCTCTGCTCCATTACGTCTTGAGACCAAAAGCCCATCCCTTGTCTTCCTGGGGCAGCCCCTGCCGTTTCTGTTTCTCAGGCACCTGCAGCACAGCTCCGTGGCTCAGATGTCTCTCAGGGCAGGTTCAACACTGCATGTCAGGGCCAGAGAAACTCCTCTATGTGCCTCCCTACCAAGGTCTCACCTGCATCGAGTCAATAAAGTGAGCAGCTCTGAGCTGAGCAGAAAGCAGGGAGAGGGAACAAGCCTTTAGGAGGGCCAAGAACATCCTCTGCTGCCCTGAACGAGGCCAGCGCTGCCTTAGAGGAGCAGAATGGAGGAAGTGAAGATCTTCTGGCAAAATAACTAAGCTTTATTGCAGTCTAGTTGATGATTAAAAAAAAAAAAGAAAACAATGTGGTCTTCTCATGCCCATCTCAAATGACGGGATCCATTAAGCAATACTGTAATGGAAAATGAAGCTTTAAAACATCTCTAGTTTTAAGGCTAGGTAAAACATGTGTGAAACTATTTAGAATTTCGTCTTCCATACACATTTGCCTTCTGTAGCTTTTCAGAAGGCTAATTATGTAACTAATTTACATAATCAAAATAAGTTTTGCTATAATATTTATTTCCTTTTTAATATAATACTCAGCCCTGCAGCTCTTGCAATGATTGTACACAGTAATGGAAACTAGAGCTGGCCTTCAATTTTAAAAGTTTCTTGTGAACATTATGTAACATGAAGTAGAAAAACTTTGTGTGTTATTAGTTAGTATTTTAGAAAGCAATTTGAAGCCAAACAGCAATAAAATGTGCGAGGCTCCTAGGGTTTAAATAGACCGGAACATATAGCTGTGAGCATGGCCAATGCTAATGCCATGCTTTCATTTCTGCTTTAATATAGACAATTAATAAAGAAATGTTTACTGAAGCCCATGGAAATGATTTATACTTGCAAAATACATTCAAATTGACCAAGTGTTCAATGTTAAGTCCAAATAATTCCTGAATCAGACTTTTCCGGCCAGCCACTCAAGTGTAGCTTACCTGAGCTGCACAGCTTTGTCTGAATATTAAAAATGTGACTCATAAACATCTTAACCTACAGCATCTGTCCGGAGCACGTCAGAACAGCTGGAGAATTAGGCAGAAGTTGGCTTTCTGCCATGCCAATTTCTAACTGTGCACCGTGACTTAGAACAAACCTTCGTGTCTGCAGTGTGAAAGGTGTAATAATGAAAAATATGCCTTGGCAAGTAACAGGTAGCTGTACTGTAGGGGGACTATTCAGTGTCTAATTAGCTTGTGTTGGATACAGTAAGCCAATTCTGGGTTTTTTTTCATCACTCTGTGAGATAGCCATTTCCAAGTGATGACAGTTGATTTATTGAAGTAAAAATACACTTGTGTTGAAGGTTCATACTTCTTAGGTGCAAATAATTGGTCTTCCTGTTTCAGTTTCATCACCCACCTACCCATTTGGAGTAGAATGGAAAAAATACCTCGAGAGTGATGAGTGAGCTGCCACCTTGTTCTATCGAGTGCCATAGCCGAGCCGCAAAAAATGCTGCGGCTGGTGATGCTGAAACAAATACGCCCCATAATTTTCCCTGCAGTTCAATTTACCCGAGATGACAGCTGATAAAGCAAAGAAATAGATTTGCATTGCAGTGGACTCATCTTTATTGTCTGAGCGTTTGCCATTTTTCTCTCCTCTGCAGGTGCCGTACTCGGAGCTGGGAGGAAAAACTCTGGTGATGGCAGTTTATGACTTTGATCGTTTCTCCAAACACGATATCATTGGGGAGTATAAGGTTGCGATGAACACGGTGGACTTTGGTCATGTGACGGAGGAGTGGAGGGACTTGCAAAGCGCTGAGAAGGAAGAGGTAGGAAACATCATTTGTTCTTGTCAGGACACTTTTATCCGCAGCCAGAGAAACAGCCAAACCAGCGGTTTCATTTTTTTTTCCCCAAAAACAGTTCTCATCTGCTATCAGCATTTCTCAGGTTGATAACCTTTTAATAGATCTTGTATTAATCCGACTTTTAGGATTTTTTTAATCAATCCTTTTGGTACTGTAAGCCACATATTAAGGAAAATTTCATGAGTTGGACTTTTTCTTGAATTGGTGCAGTCTATATACCTAAATTTGCATTTGAGTTAACAAAACCCAGCATGCTTGTAGGCTTTTTGTGGCCACAGTAATTTTGAATGTTTGCATCTCAGGCACATCTGACTGTGCATGAAGGTAATGGCGGATCTTCACTGAAATACTTTACTGTTTTATTGAACTGCTATACAATAATGATCTAATAACTGGACTTGTGCATTTAATAAAGCAGCATCTGACTTGGAATAAGCAGCATCTGACTAATATTCTGACTAATATATCTCCTTCTACTATTTTCCTTGCTATGCCACCATCCTGTATGTTCTTTAGTAGGTATATATACAAAAGACACTTTTTTGGAAATATTTGATAACTAAATTTTGCATTCTGTGAGATTCTTCATCCCAGCAAGTCCACCTTCTTGCTTACTATAGGAATACTTTCTGCTCAGTTTTACTTTATTTTTCCTTTTGATTGCTGCATAATATCTGCCCACTCATAATAGTTGGAGAGCACAGCATGCTTCATTCTCTAGTGAGAGAATGAATCCAAGCCTGACTTCCTCATTGTCTGATTTAGCTAATAAACTGCTTTGTACTCCAACTTCTGCTTCTGTAATTGAAAAGGCAATCTTTGGTTGACATTTTTCCTTAACACAGGTAATGAAAACTCAAATATTGGATTCAGAATACAAGTTGAGAACATTCAGCAAATAATTGTTTTCATTCCCCCTTTTAATTTTCAGCAGTACCATGCTGCCCACTCAGATTTTTAAAGGTGTTAGATTTTAGAGTCTTGCTTTTGTAATGTTGGTTTTTGAAGACTATTTTCCGTTCTGTTTCTTCTGCTTCCTCTCAATTTGAACGCCATTGCTGCACTGAGGCTCTCCTGCGTGGCGTTTTTTTTCATTGGGACATCATGTGCAGGACACTCTGGCATTGCCTATGATGTTGGTAACCATACTACACAATGTATTTTTGTTCCACTTTGAGCACTAAAGATAAAAATACTCAAAATGTTTGCAGTTCGAGGACCTTGTACCTTTAAAGTTCTGATGTACTGGAGAGTTAAAAAAAGTGAAATCACAATCTCTTAATCCTTCTAAATTGTATTAAATATCTGAATTCTATAACCTGAGCTTCTGTTCTAGCAGTGTAATATCAATGTGCCTCCCCTTTCAGTATAAATTTAACATTTTAGAATATTAACAATATTCCCATACGTAGGTGATTGATAATATGGTATAGACTGGAGTGGGCTTTTATTTGCGTTGAACAACAAAACATTGAATTTGCTCACTCACAATCACAGACTGAGTCCCTTGGTTCCTCCTAATACAAAACAATGTTAAAGTGACTTGAAATAGGTATTCACCAGTGTGAGCTGCTTCCAGTACCAAGTGTATATATATTGTAAAATGGAAGAAGCACAAGTGCATTCTGACTTGAATAGAGCTTGTTATTGAAATAAAACAAGGTAGATAAAAGAAACAATTCTTACAGTATTTGGAAATTGAAAGAATATTTTAAGAAGTTCAAACAATTTGCAGCAGGGAATAAATCTAAAATGAACCGTATTTGTGCTTTCAGAGCCCAAGTAAAGTGGCAGGTAGTTCTGTGTGTATTTGTTGTTTATGCAAATGCTGTATTTGCATGGTGACTAGAGGCAGCTAGCTGTCCTCCGTTCTCATTAGAGCCTCTGCCCTCTTCATAGCTATAGTTGAGCCTCAGCCCTCCTCAGCCTGCTTTTCTTTACATTTCTTGTGCTGCATATGCAGAGAAAAGATGCCATTTTTAAAAGTTTTTTTTCAATAGGGACTTTCAGAAGCCATAACTCAAGAGTGTTTTTTATAAGAAGCCCGCCTGTATAATTCTGTGAAAATGTACCTGAAAAATACATTCTTGCACTCATTTTTTAAAAAAAATTTGGTAATGATACAGGCTTCTATTTCGTAGAACCATAGAGTGCTTTAGGTTGGAAGGGACCTCTAGAGGTCATCTAGTCCAACCCCCCTGCACACGCAGGGTCCCCTAGAGCATGTGGCACAGGGTGATGTCCAGGCGGGTTTGGAAGATCTCCAGAGAAGGAGACTCCACCACCTCTCTGGGCTACATTTTCCAATTTCACTTGCACATCTCTGCTCACCATTATTCAGAGTATCCAGTCAATATGAGAAATTGTCATAGAATTAGCTGGAGACATAGCTAAGCTCAGATTTCTTAATAATAGAATTTGACCTGGTAAAAATGAGATTTGATCCCATTGAAACCAGTTAGCCAAGAGTTAGGTAAGTCAAGTGTATTTAACCCAAAATGTCTTTGTTTGTGTTTGATCAGATTTATAGCTGTCATACATATGTTGAGCATCATCTAGAGAACTGCTTAGCACAGTTTAGAGAAAAAATCTACCCGAACCAAGAGAGTTACATGTTTAATGGTTTGGGAGGCTGTGCTTCCCAGGAAATGTCATTTCCTGGGAAATATATTTCCGTATTTGATGACTGCCAAGTCACTTGCTGTCTTCTTTGCTCAGCAGTCTCTTTGCTTAGCAGCCAAGACCCCAGACAAGCTGTTGGTAGTAAGTCTGCCATAACAAGCAAGGGGCAGAGAGGGGCAGAGATTGTGTCTCCATTAAGCTGTTCTCAGCTAATACAGCAGGTGTGCAGAATTTGCAGCAGACATAATGCACCAAACCTCAAAATTAAATGCAGAGCCTATAGTAAGCTCAGGCATACCTGATTCTTAGTGGGTTTTGGTGTCCTGCAATGATTTGGTCTCCTGGAATGAGACTTTCACAGCTTGTCTGAAGCTATAGAATCATAGAATCATAGACTCATAGAATGGCTAGGGTTGGAAGGGACCTGTAGAGGTCATCTAGTCCAACCCCCCTGCACACGCAGGGTCTCCTAGAGCATGTGGCACAGGGTGGCATCCAAGTGTTTTTTGAAGATCTCCAGAGAAGGAGACTCCACCACCCCTCTGGGCAGCCTGTTCCAGGGCTCTGTCACCCTCACCGTTAAGAAATTCTTCCTCAAGTTCCTGTGGAACTTTTGGTGCCTCAGATGTGCAGCAACAGACACGTCCTTATATCTTGTTGGCGATTATAAGCATGGTGGGGCAACCTGGCTTACTAATTCTAAGAAAACATGATAAATTTGGAATTAAAACTTTAAGCAACTGGATTTCATCCACAATAATATGGCAAATATGATTTTTATTTTCTTACCATGAAAAACCTCTTGGAGTGGTCTGCATTTTATAATTACAAAATGTGAATTTGACCCTGGAAAGCCTATCAGTAGATAGTCTACATTATTTGAGAATTAGTGAGTTTTGTCTTGATTTTTTTTTTGCCTTTACAGAGTTTGGATAGATTTTTCATTTCCTAACAAACTACTACTAATTAGAATTCTAACTGCCTTGTCACTTAAGTGTACCAAACTGTTCTTAACGTTTTAATTATGGCGCAAAAACCAGATGTATGCCAAAGCACATCAGTGGCAAACATGACCAGTTGCTTTGAAATAGTCATCTAGGTGGCATCAGTGGAGTACAAAAATCTTATTTTCATTTCACTTGATGTAGAATTCAGTTGTTGCGCATCACAGAATATACAATCGAATGAGGGCTATAATCATAAAAGAGGAATTCATTTTACAAGCAGTTCTTCTTCTTTTTTACTCAGAAAGCTCCACTGTTACTTTCCGTGCATTTTTTTTCTATATGGACTTAGAATTCATAGCAAAGGATGATGGTTTAATGAAATATTTGAAGCTTACCTACCTCTGCTGGCCCAGCCAGCTGCATGTCATCTCAGTGACATTCCATTCGCTTCTGGGAAAGCTCTTGTCAATGTATACACTGGTTAAGCACTTGGAAAGTAAAGGACTCTGAAAGCTTTCGTTATGCCTATGGAGTGCTGTGGGAATGTACTAGTCTGCAGAGTGGCTGCAGAGTACTGGGAAGGCCACTATTAATGAGCTACACACTTGAATCCTTTTTCCCCCAGCTGCTTTTAGTTCTGCTACCTTTGTGAATGTATGGTGGCAATTTATCTAATAGTCCTTCAGTCTTGTATGACTGAGAGCATGGGAGGGAAGAGTGGTAGATACTGAAAGATTATTCCCTTTTACCAAGTCTGACATATAATGGTTTGGGCACAGAGTGTAAAAAAACAGATGATAGGAGTTTGCTCCTCTGTGTCATCTACCAGATGTCACTGCCATTAACTTTATCTGAGTACACACTGCATCCAATATCTGTTATCACTCCAGTACATAAGGCTAGACAGAGCTCTCCTGCACTCCCAGCAGTATGAATCATGCTGAGAGTCATCTCCTGCATACCTCAACCGATTGCTCTCCAGACACTTTGTTATATTGGCACTTAAATTAAAAACCTGTCGTAGCAAATATTCCAAGAAATCTGAGGGAGTATGGGAATACCAAGAGGAGCAGAAAGGGCTCTGCTTTGGAAACAGTGGGGAAGCAGAACTTCCTGCCATGGGGAGGAGGATCTTCAGCCTGCCAGAGTCCACCCCAAAGACTTGTGCAGAGCCTCTGGGAGGGCAGCGAGTGTGACCGCGGCCTGGGAAGTGGAAGGGCAGTTCTGTGGAATGTCACATGTGTGCTGTTCAAGCAGATCATTCGTTCCTCTGTCCTCAAGAAGTAACATTGGAAGCAAGAGTGCCTTCCGGAGCCTTCATGGAAGTTGGAGATTGACAAAACTAGTAAGGCGTCTAGTTCCTTGGATCCTCAGCCCTGAGACGTGCAGAGAGTTTAGAGAAAAGGACATTTGTAAAAATGTCACTGTCAAATCACAGCAGCAAATTACTGTCATTTTGCGTTTTAGCCCAGAGATGGACAGATGATCTAATAGGCCTTTTCCTATCTCTAATAATAACACTTAGCTCTTATACAGCTTTGCAGATATCATAGTGCTTTGCAAAAGAAAGTATCATTATCCCTATGGAGATGCTGTCAGAGTGTCAGACAAATTTAAAATGTGAGGTCACCTTTATTTAGCTGCACGTTAAATTGGATCACTGTGTTTGCTGCACGATATTCAAGTTTTCTCAAGTTCACTCCATCTTACGACTACGAGAAATTTTAATTCTAAGGATTTTCAATAGTCAGATTTTATGGCAAAGTTGTATACAGTAAATGGACTGTGAACTGTAGAACCTGCCCTCAAGAAGAACTGAATTTGATAGTGAGACAGAGAATAAAACTGAGGCTCTTAAAATGTGGGAGATGGCTTAAATTTGGGGAATAAGCATGATGTGAAAATCTTCAACAGCTAGTTAGCTGGTTTTCCTCTTGAAATTTAAGAAGTTAAAGTGCTATGATTTGGAAGGAAAAACTCTATGACTCAAATGGAGCGTTTGCAACACTTTGTTCCAGGCTTTGAGAATTCTGCATTTCTTTCCTCACCTTTCATACTGAAATTTTTGGCAATCCCACCATATACCTTTGCCTTCTGTTTGTTCACTCCTTCTCTGGAAAAGAAGTGAAGCTTTAGAGGTCAGAGGCGCTGTCTTTCTTTATAGATATTAAATTGAAATATAGAGGCAGTAAAAATGAAGCAGAAGTTCAGAGATAGTGTTAAACAGTATACTCTCCAGAGATGAGGAAAACTTGCATTGCCTGTTTGTCAGAAAAGTGTTTAGTACCATTTGGCTTTCAAGCACAGAAGGGCATCTTGAGGTGCAACTGGGCTGACAAAGTGAGACCTAGGTCTGGGCATCTATACTGAGTGTGAACATCTACTAATCCATTTGCAAAATAATACTCAACCAGGCACATTTCTAAAGGCCTTCCAGAAACTCACTGAAATGAAAAGAAGTTATGAGGCCAAAGGAGGGTATAGTGCAAGAAAGGTTCCCCATCCTTGCCTCTTGTAATGAAGCTGTTTTGATTTTTCATTGCTCAAGTATAGGATATTTTAAAAAGCTTTTAGGTCAGGCCAAAAAAGGGAGATTGAAAAGCACTGAACTTGGTTGATAAATGTACAGTAGGATTTGGAAAGCAATGTTCAAAGAGCTGAGAAACTTTTTAAAAGGATGGTGAAAGAAAGGCATAAATTCATTTAGCAGGACTTAAGCAGAACCTATATTGCTAAGACCTTGAAAGTATTCTGCCATCTACCTTGCAGGTAATTCAGTCAATTATTATATAAGCTATTTGCATGGATCAAAGTAAGGTCAGAGAGAAGGTGCTAAAGGTTTGTGATGCAGAAGTGTTTTAGACTGAACCTATGAAAGGACTTCTGGGGAATTCAGCCACAATCTGCCATGGAGTGCTCCCAGTCATTAATAATAGCTCTGTAATCTGGGAGAGATTGCACATGCACTTGAAGAATCTGTAGTTTAGTGTAAAAGGAGGGTGGAATATGCTATAAATGCAATTTTCCTCTTCTATTCTTCACCCTTTTATTTATTTATTAGTTTTTCTGGTTGCCAGCATCTGTAAATGTAAATGTCCAAGGGCAGAATTTGCAGCCCTTACTAGGATTCTGGTCAAAAGCTTTGCACTAGTCCATGCTGTTACCAAATGTCCTTTTGTCCCCTTCCTTTGCAAATGGCCAGAGTGACAAAAATCGTTACCTGAGTGATGTTTCATGAACCAGGATGAGGAGCAAAAGGAAAGTGTGAGAGAACTGTATCAAAATACTCCAAGATAAGTGTCATTAGCAGGAAACCTTCTGGGCAACCTTCAGAACAGTGTGTTTTGACAGAAGAAGCCCTTTAATGGGCAGGAAGAAAGAGCAGTTCTCCAGACAGAGACAACTTGCTCAGTAAAGGCTGAGACACAGGATGTCTTCTCCTATCTCTGTTGCACCCATTCCATGCAGAACTAAAGGACCATAGTTTCCAGATGGATCAGAGAAAGATGTATTTTTGTAAAGGATAGAGACAAAGATTTAGGAATAGTAGTCAAGAAACAGAGAGATTAGTCATCTTTTTTTTTTTTTTTTTCCTCTCTCAGCTCTTAAACACCAATTTAGACCATGTCAGGGATTACCATAGTAACCATTTAACCTCTTTTCAGAGCCTGTTGTGTTTCAGTTTAGTTTAACAACGTGCTTAACTGGCACTTGAAGCACTTTGCATTGTGCCTATGACACAAATTGGCACCAAGTGCCCTTATTTTAGAAAAAAAAAAATCACAGAATCTGGAAAATATACTATATTAAAAGTCTGATGGTATTGGATTTTTTATTATTTTATTTATGATAATATTTTTAATAGGCAGATGGCATGTAGATAGGGAATATTACTAGGCCTTATTTCTAGGCCAG
This sequence comes from Eudromia elegans, assembly GCA_003342815.1. Taxonomy (NCBI): domain Eukaryota; kingdom Metazoa; phylum Chordata; class Aves; order Tinamiformes; family Tinamidae; genus Eudromia; species Eudromia elegans. Next base: position 5,598,869 of record PTEX01000012.1, read on the forward strand.
ATAGATAATAGATGGAGAAAACTTGTTCCTGTAACTACCTGTCAGTTAAATTCCACCAAAAGCTCAAGAAATTGCTCACACAGGTAGATGATGTTGCGGGGTGTCTTCAGGACAATCAACTCCGTACCTCTTTCCTTCTTCCTTCGCAGCCTACTCTGTGATTGTAATTAGCACAATACCAAAAAAAAAAAAAAAAAAAAAAAAGCCATAAAAGACAGTCAGGATATCATGATTTAAAATAGATTCTAAATACTTTGGGAATAGCACAGCCTTTCTCGCATGTTCATGTCTAATTCAGTCTTGGCAGGATGCTGTTATACAGAATAATAACTTGCGGAAAAAGCCCTGTTCATAGACTACCTCTGTTTCTGCATTTTACGCATTCCTGCCTTGTAGGTTAATGGAAAGCTGACTTTCTGGGTTTCTGGATCTTGCAGTGTATGGCATAGACACAGGGCTTTTGAAGGACTGATTATAGCCAGGCTTCCGCTTTCAGTCAAACAGATCAAAGCAAGCACTGTTATTCACGGATGTTCATAGGTAACTATATGTGATACATAAAATTTAAAGAGGAAAACAAGATAGATATAAATGCTTTTCTGTAGCTTATCTGAACATGTACATTTGTAATATTGGTGCTGTACAATTCAAATTGCTTTTTAACCTCTCTGTCATCTAGACCTCTAATAGTGAGGAATTTCAGTCTAAAAACTGTGCTACTGTTTAAATTTAAACCGTTTCCCCTCTTTCCTCTACCATTCTCTCTCCAGTCTTTCATATTCTGAGCTGCAAAATGGGGAAAAAAATCATAAAACCTCACTGATTTCTTAATTTGTCATTCTTTTAGGGTTTTTTTTAGCTCTGCCATCATTCCAAACACCTGAGTAGTCAGTTAATAACAATTAAGCAGCACTTTTTAGCCTGCACAACCTTAAGATGCTGTCACCTATAGTGTCTATGTCAGCCAGAGGTCAAACTTCTGTGGCCCATTCCACCGCCCCTCTCCTCGGCGTGGTCTCCTTGAGTGTGTAGGAGCAGAAATAGATCCTGCTTTCGTGGTGCATCTTGTGATGGAACTTTAAAAGCTTTTATGAAGACTCTAATAATTTTGGCAGCAGCCTTTAATTGCATTTATGGTGACCTTTTTTGTGTTGGATTGCTGCCTGGATGTATGCAGTGGTTGCTCTGCCCTTCCACCCATGGCTTTCAGAGTTACTGCTCCTGCTGTCTGCTCAGAGCCGACTGCATCTCTCGTTGGGCTGGAGCCATCAGCCTGTGCATGAACTTCTCTTCTGATCTCCTCTTGAACCCAGGCACTTTCCGGCTGTTTCTCAGAACTGCTCGGTGGCCTGGTGCCAGGTGAAGTGAAATACCTGGGATTGAATCCTGGAGGACGGCGCCTGCAATTACTATCGTTGAACTGAGCTTTGGGCAGGAGTTTCCAAAGCGGCGTAAGAGCTTGAGGTGGTGTGTCCTTGCTGTTTGGTCGGCCAGATGCACTCCCCAATTACCGACCAGCATTAGGGTTTACGGCCTCTTCCACTGCCACAGATAATGGCAACTAGATTTGCAAGCCTTTCTCCAGTGCTTCTCTCCACTTGTGGCTGACCTCAAGTTCAAATCTCTTTTTCTTAGATGAAAACCTTTCTGGGAAAATCTGACTTAAATCACTGCCTGGAAAATTGCTGTTGCACAGAGTTTACAACTTGTTTGTGACGCCGCCAGTGCAGAGCCGGGCAGTGGGGCCTCTTGGTGGCACAGATGGCTGTAGCCAGACGAGGCTCGACAAGGCTATTAACAAATTTTCAGTGCTGTTTAAATCACTCCTGGTCATCTTCAGAGCTGCTGGGTTGCCTGGAACCTACTTTTTTTATACTTGTTTTTCCACTTCTTCCATAATAACTGAAAATTTGCAGGTGAGTCTCTGCTGTCAGCAACGAGAGTTTGGGCATCTGAGGCGGCAGCAGCGCCCAAGACCTGCAGCTGGAGTCTCCGTTACTGCCAGCCCAGAGTCAGGTAGCAGCGGATTATCCTAGCAGTGTTTGCATTCATTCAGGCTTTCACATGAATCAGTCAGGCTGAACATTAATTTTCCCTGATATTTTAGAGCAGGCAAACTTTCCAGGAGATTATTTGAATTAATTTTGATTACTCTTAATTTCTTTTTGGCTTTTACTTATTGTACAGAAAATAGGCACAATTATTGCAATCCTGCGACACAAAGGAAAAGCTTCAGTTCTAACAGCACGTCATTATAACCCATGATTCCTTTCTTGCTCTATTAGTTTTCATCTCTGCCTTTTCTACTTGCATCACTCCTAACGACTAACTTTTATGTGACAATACACATCAGAACCTTTAAAAGCCCTGTGCATTGCCATCCTAATATGATGTGCCATCTAAATATGTACCGGTGCACATATTCCCAGTCAATTTTTGCAGCAAAGAACAATTAATCTCATTGCAGTTTGATATAGCTAAGAATGATGTTTCTCCAGGTGTAGAACCATACTTTTCAACATATCCTTGAAATCATTACAGCATTTAAAGTCACTGAAGAGACGTGATCATTTCTTAAGAATGTCTATGATAGTTGATTTAGTCAAAAATCACCAAAAGCAGGTATCCCATGAAACATTTTGATAGTGTGTGCTTCTTATTTATATGTTTTTGGAGTCTACTTCAAGTCCTTGGCTCTTGCCCTTCTTCACTAGATGTCTTCTTCACTAGATTCAAGTCCTTTAATGCATGATGCGTCCTCTTCATGGGTGTACTTATGCTTTGTAATCAAATCACTTTCATTCTCCTTTCAGAAAGCTACAGAAATTTATCTTTTATCAGTAGCAGGCTTTTCCTCCCCTTTTCCAATAAGAAATGTGACTTTCTACATTTCTTGTTAGTTTAGAGCAGCTTTAAAACTGTTTACATACAAAATGGTATAAGGTGTGCTAGATATTCTTGCCAAAGTGAGATCCTACTTCTGCTGACTGCTGCTGCCGAGTCTCTTGCAGACTGTTGCACAAATAGTTCATGTTCTGTGGCTTATTAACCCTAAACCCTCAGCAGGAGGCCCTGCCTTGTCAAATACAGTTCCTGACTCGGTAGGTATTTAGACATAGTCCAAGTTCTTTGTGTTAGGATATAGGCTTTAGCATATTTGGTTTTAAATGTAAGAAAATGTACTTTCTGTGGCTGACTCCAGCTAAGTGATTTAGCCCTTTCTTATTCATTCATCATTTCTTCATTAGCTTATGCAAATTCTTGTGTCACCTGCTTACTTTATCAGTAGAAATTTTATCTGCTACTTTTATAAGAATAGCGGTAGACCTTGAACAGAACAGAAAGAATTGCAAATTAACCAACACTTTTTTCTCAGAATACTTTGAAATAGGAAGTTGAAACAACTTAGTCATGCTTTCTCATTAAACCAAATACACAGTCTCATCTCAGAATGAATCCAGTTTTAGTTGGAAAGACATATTTTCCGTAAAACCATGTGACTACACATTCAGTATTTTTTATATGCTTTAAACCATAATTAATGCAAGCTTTTATGAGTTCTTCATTTGTTTTACCCAGTCTGCAGACAAATGGCTGGTAGATGCTGCCTTCACTCCATTTGGCTTTTGTGACTGACATGGGCGTAACGTTAGCAGTGTTCCAGTCTTCTGGAATTTCCCTTGTGGTCTAAGATTTATTAAAAATGAACATCATTGAGCCAGAGATCTCTTGATAGGAGAGTCGTCTTTCCTAGGTTTTTATAGATGACTGCGGTGACCTCTTTCTTCTTACTGAAGAGATTAATGAAATTCCGTGTGCGGTGCTGATTGCTACAGTGACCTTTGGTGAGCTGACTTGTCTTCCTAAAGAATGCTAAGGGAGAGCATTTTTCAAATTGAAATAGTCAGAAGTAATCAGAGCTTTTGTCTGTATGTGTTTAGCCCCTCAAAATAGGATATGTTTCAGTATTTTCATGAAAATAAATTTTCGAAAGCTTGGGTTAGAAGTGAACATTAGTCTGGTAAGGAAAAATCCATAGGACTGAATTCAGAGCAGTAGTTTAAAAGCACTTCAGTCTTGAACTGAGCATAAATTCTTAATTAGCTGAGCTTAAAACTTATAACATGGGGTTGTGGAAAGAGACGTGTATTAGTTTCTTCATTTCAGCTGGGAAATTACATTGAATTATTGAAATGATCTGAGAGCATTTTCCGTGTTTCTTGAGGCACTAAAGCAAGAGTGTTTCCAAGCTTTTCTGAGGGTTTTTCATCTTGCCCCTTTCTAGATCTGTGTCCTTTTCCCTATCTCATCCTAACAGGATATTTAGAGGCTCTGGAAAAATAGCTAGTACAAAAGTCAGTGAAAGAGGAGAATTTAACACAACTTTCCAAATGAACAGAGGGATTTCAGCCCCTGCCTGTGCTTATGGCACAGGGGTAGTGGATGGAAATAGAAGAATGTCTTTGGCTGAGATGAAATTATACTTGAAGCAAAAAGTCATCATCATCTTGCTGAATTACAAATGGAGAGGTGTCTTGTTGTAAGACTCCACTTTTCAGCTGTTAACCCACATTTGCTGAACGAGGTTTTGCCATTAGCAACCCCAGTTCCCTTTCAGCTCTGTTTCCTGGAGAAGCAAGGCTTATGTGGCCCGCTGGCTCGCATTCCCAGCACTGCTGTTAGAATACATCACGTCACTGAGGAAGAGACCTCGCATGCTGCCCTCAGCCGGGCTGGCATCTGTGCTGTGCGCTCCCCCCGTCCCCAGCCGCTTCCGCTTCAGCGCCGCGGTGCACGCGGGTCCTCACCTGCCCACACGGTGCAGGGTTCTTCCTATGGAAATGAAGGTGAAAAGCTGTGCATTTGGTGCAGAACTGCACTGTGTGCTGCCTTGGAAACCGGGAGGCAGGATAAGAAGGTTTCTGTAGAAATTATGAAAATCAGTGGCTGAAAAAAGAAAGAAACTCAGATTCCTGAGCATGTGCTCAAGGGCCCTGAGGTGGTTTATATGGCCTTCTGGTAGCTAACCAGCATGCCAGTGGTTTTTAAACCATCACATTTGTTTAATTGTCCATTGAAGAGATAGTGGAAGAGGCTGCTGTGCTGTGTGGGCTTGTGATCTGCAGTCCTGGAAGGAAGCTGAAGGCAGCACAGGGGGATGTCATGGAGGAATGAGAATGAGAAAGCTGAACTGGTGCTAATGCAGGCAGGAGATGGGAGAAAACAGGACATAAATCCAGAGGAGCTGGGTGAATTAAACTCCGTTGGTGTCACTGCACAGGGAACTGTTTGCTTCTAATGAAGCTAGGCCTAGTCAAGGTGCAAAGTCTTCATCTTCAAATTTTGTGGCAGAGGAAAAGTGAAAAAGAAGTGGTCGTCCATGAAGGTAATCCACAAGTTCCACTGAATTTCAGATCTTTCAAGTCAAACAAAAACATACGGAGCAGTTTCGGTAATGGCGTCACTGAATTCACCTGATATTCATTGAGCAGAGGTGTTGGATATTAGCAGCATTTACCAGTACCCATAGGGAATTACTAATTGCACCATTCCAGTCATTCCCACCTACTGATTTGTTTAATCAATCTGTTCTGCCTTATCATGAATTGAAAATATGATGCCACTGGAGCAAGGACCATCTTCATGACAAGTTTTTAATATAACACCACCTACAATGGAATATTAACGCTGGCCAAAATCTGCAGTGTCATTTTAAGGAAAAAAATATATCATAAAAATGCTATTTGAAATCCATAATTGATTTGGTTCTTTGGCATTTTATTACATTTTTCCTGATATCTACTGACCCTCTGTATTTTCAGATGTGTGCTGTAATTTCAAGCCATAGCCTGAAGCCTTTGAGTCAGTTACTTTGAGTATCCAAGGCAATCTTTTGGTAGTACCTTAACCAAGCATTGAAGTGCCCATACTTACTGTATGGCTGGAGTGAAGCTGTTTTCACTTCCAGCAAGGGTGCTGTGCTGTAACTACCGGTGTGCTGTCACAGTAGGACAAGGATTACCTGCAGAGTGACTGCAACGCACATGCCATTTTCTAATAATTATGGGAAAGCTTTGTGATTTCACTTCTCACGGTGTATGATAATCCAAAAATAAAAAAAAAAAAAAGTCGTTTCAATGTATTACATTTCCTCTCAATGTTGTACTTAGGCTATTCACTCGAAGGCTACCTTGTGACATGCTACAGTTAATAAGTTTTCCATGCTGTCAAAAGTAATAATATTAATGTGCCATTCAGTTAAATTAATTTTGTTTTGTGCACTAGCCTGCATAAACGTGAGTGACATTCAGAAATACGATCAGGCAGCAGCTGAGAAGAAGCCAAGTAGCAAAACAGAACGAGATGTAATCATTAGAGCAGAACAGCCAGCTGCACGCGTTTTGGATCGGCAGAGCGTCCCAGCAAGCCAGCCTGTGATGTGTGGGGATACGTATTTGGTTTAATTCATTCTTGTTTATTGAAGAAGGTCGTTTTCCTCTTGTTTAACTAAGAGCTCGGTGTGTTTCATAGCATGCCGTCTCGTTTGGCAATCAAAGGGTGCATTTCTGCTAATTTTTGATTTCAAGTACCTCCAGCCACGGCTTTTCTAATTTTGCAAGAAGCAACACTGATTGTAATGCTTTTAAGCTGATGACCGTGAAGTGTCATCTTCCACTAATAGTGATGGGGTTTTATTCTTCCTATTTGTTCTGCTTTTTAAAAAGCATGAATAAAAATGCTTTCTCCAAACAGTTAAAAAAGAGGAGTAAAAAAAGGAAGCTGACAGAACTTGACTTGTTATTTTTTTAATAAAGATTGGCTCAAATCATTGCCCAGCTTGCTTTCAAATCTCATTGGAGAATATTATAAAATTAGGACAGTTAAACTAAATGGAATCCACTACTTTTATATATATATATATATATATATATAATGTGTGTATATATATACACATATATAAATATAGAGATAGATTGCAAAGGAAGACAGAGATTTGTGAAGAACTGTGATAATAATTTCTATGCCAAATGGTGCTGTTCAGAGTTAAAAAAAAAATAGATTTCATTTCCATAGGAAGATCCTGCCAGCTCTGTTCCCTTTAAGCAATGGTAAAAAATAGTGCTGGCTTACAGAAGTTGTGTGACAAAGGAGACCCAGAGTGGGACTGTAGTAGGGAAAGCAGTCGAAAGGAGTGTGCAATTAAAGCTGTTTCGCTTGGCTCTTCCACAGTCCTGCTTTGTATCGTACCTGTATCCCCACCGATAGCACCTCCTGATGCCTCTAATGAATTCACTTTGAAAATTTGTTCCCGGGCTGCTCAAAAACTTCTGTCTTTTAAAAGATCCCTTGTGGACCTTTGATTCTATTTCTGTTCTCTGTTCACCTCTGTTCACCAGTCTCCTCGCTCTCCCCTCTTAGTCTGTTGTCCCCACCGGTCCCTTTTTCACCGCATCTGAAACAGGCTCTCCGGATCCTTGCTTCAGGCAGCCTCTGCTTCTCTTTAGCTCTCCTGTTATGACTTATTTCACTTTGCTTTGCCTCTTAATCCACTTGCTGTTTGGCTTGTAACTGAACACTTTAACGGGAACTTCTCTTGATGGACAAGTTTGCACATTTGAGCATGAGTACGAGCTATGAAATGCTCATGCTGCTGAGATAACATTAGCGAGATCAAAGAGGGGAGTCTTTTGACCACAAATACTTTGTACGTCCATTCTGGAAGACAAGGGACAAGACAACAGGAGTCTTGTCTCTTCATACTTGTATTATTTTAAGATATTTTCTTCCAAAGGGCAATACATACAACCATGAAGAGCATTCCTCCCTATCTCCAGAGGCGTTCGGCCCCTGTTCAGTTCTCTGATAGTGTCACTGCTGCTCACACGGACTTGAAATTCTTTCAGATGCTAAAGGAATTGTTCTGCTTGTCAGGCTAGGGATTTAGTTATTAAAATCTTTCAGTTTATGTTGACTAGGTTTATAATTAACATTTCCCAAGTCTGAATTATCTACTTCTATAAGCAGCCTTTGATTGAAAAGGCTGGGGAAAATTCTGCCTTTCCCGTTCTCCTTCTGTAGTTTCTCCTCCACAGACTAAACTAGTCCATAGATCTTGGGATGCAGTGATATTTGGTATACATAAATATTCAGGTGGGGGTCTGTAAAAGGGACATGGCAGTGGGCTGGCACATCAGCTGAAATATTCTTGCAGTTTTTCTTTCTTTTTCCTGTTCTCCTTTTGCTTTCTTTCCTGTGCCATCTATTTCTAGCCTATTTATGTAAACTGGATTTTCAGAACTTCTTGCTCACTTCCCACTCCTTTGCTAACTGTGGCAGAATCATCTTCATATCGTGGGTCATCTGGCTCTTGATTTGCAGGTCTAAGAAAAGGTTTTTCTTTCTTGCCTGATGCCTATTGCAGGGCTAAAATTTTCTGCTTTATTCTTTAATCATGTATTTATCAAACCTATAATGCCCTTGAAGCTGATAATGTTAAAGACAGCTTTGGCAGAAATAAATTTTCATATTTAGAGAAAAAGGAGCCCAACAAATCAGTGTCTCTTTCTCCTTTGCTCAGTATGTTCTCTGTGCAGTGGTGGGGTGGGGGAAAACACACAATATTTTCCCAGTTGTACGTCACAGCTATGTCTATGGGTCGCCAATTCCGCTCACTTGCTAATGAAGTTATGGCCGGTCCACGTTACCCATTTCTGCATCCATGTGATTCTGCTGCTAATGTTAGAGTGATGCCTTGGTGGCTTCATCTTCATTGCTGACATGCCAGGAGAACTAGTCTGTTGGGGTCTCTGTAAGTAGATACATGATACAATGGCCTCAAGACTAACCAAACCCCATGGATGTGGGATTTTCACTTTATATGGGTTAGAGTTAGAGAATCACATCCCACTGTGTCTCTCTGAAGTTTACGCACATATCCATAACCGGACCTGGCACTCAATTTGGAAACCCTACTGTGTGTTTATATCCTTCCACTGACTGTTTTGGAGTCCTAGATCCAATCAGGGAAAAAAAAAAAAAAGAAAAAAGCTTAGGGTACTGTGATTGGTTATTTTGGTGGCAAACATCAACCTTTTTGTATACTTTTACATGAAAAATGTACAGGATATTTATATTAAGCAGACAGATTCTCTGTTAGAGATTCTGCAGTGTGAATGAGAGTAATCTCCATAAAGAGCATTTTTCTCAATAGCTCATTAGAACACTGTTATCAAGGCCTAAATGAATAGTGACAAGTAAAAGAAGGAACATGAGACAGGCAGGAATTACTTAGAGTCTTCTCTAAAAAGACTAGATTCTCAATAGGACCTTAAATAGCCTTTTATAAGCTGAAGAAGTGGTACCAGTGTTGTCTATGCCATTTATGTTTTGTTGAATTGCATCCCCTTTAAATGTAATGAAATTATGAAGCTGCCTAGATGGAGGGAGTCTTTTGATTGGTGTTGAGCCATTATACATGAATAGGTTAATGTGTGTGAACCTCCCAGTTGGAAGTTTCTAACACCAACTTGCAGTTTCCATCAGAGATCAAAGTAATTTACTAACATAAATTATTTATATATCGGGCTGAAAGAAATTCATAATAACAATAAGGCACCTCCATGAGATAATCACTGGGCCAGAAGCACTCAGCTGTACCTCATAGCCCTGCAGGGGTTTGTAATTATCTCCTGCAAACCACACCTCTGGTGATTGCTTTTAGTGGCTTCCTTGCAGTGCTGCCACTTGCAGTACCTTTTGCCTGACAAATATTTTAGGGTCTTACAGGAAAAAAATACCATTGGACTTAGGAACAGGAGCTTGTGGCAGCCATGCGAAAAGAAAATGTTAAAATGCAAGAAATATGGAGGAATGCAGATATACAGATTTTAACAACAATAAAAAGGTATTGAATGCCATTCTGTTGGAATCTGAAGAGGAAATTATGCTTCTCTTTTCAAGTCTTTCATTGGAATGAGTCCATCATCTGCTGCCGTTTCCCATGGCTTGCTGGTGATCTCCAGAAAGCTTCTGTTTACAAGGTGTTGGCTTCTCCACCATGCTTCCTGCAGCTAAAAGTACATTAAAAGAGGCTAAAAATACATTAAACGCTCTCATAAAATTACCCTTCTGTGTAGACAATTGCAGTATTTGCACGGAAGTGTAACATGATTACAGATGGAAAAGGGCTGGTGAGGGGTGATGGTCTCTGTGGCAATAACTGTGCTTGTAAAATACCTCCTGCTACCGCTGCCGAGGCACTCAAGTCGGAAACAACGACTCTGACACAGCTTTGTGCTTAGCAAACACACTCCAGTCTCCACACAAATACACACAAACACCCAGAATACCTGGATAAGAACAGTCCAAGGAAGTGTGTATAGGGAATGTTGAAATAATTTGAAAATACCTACCAAAATAGTAGGAAGTCAATGAGGTACTGTTCTGAGGATGACAAAATTCCCATGCTGCTATGGCCAGAGCTTTGCGTCCTGAATCCAAGTGCGATGGCAGAGCCCTCGCATGCAGGGTGATATGTGAGCAAAAAGGTCTCTGAGATGGGGGATGAAGCAGAGCTTTCAAATCTGCTCTGTTTCAGTCTTATTCAAAGCACTGTAAATCAGCCTGGCTAATTTAAAGCAAGTCTACCATGTAATAGAGCAGCTACTGCAAAGGACACGAGGAGGCTTGGTTATCTACGCTCGTGATAACACAAATCAATAGGCAATTGATTTCTTCCATTCGAAACAAGCCACAAGTGATAGATCAACTTCACTGCGAGCCCGGCGAGCGCAGCCTGCTCCAAAAGGGAATGTCAGGAGAGCGGAGGCGTGCTTTGCCATCACCAGGAGGTCACCGCATGGTCAGCGAGGGCTGAGCACGAGCTATGCAGATTGAGCAGCTATAATCCGTCTTTCCATGGTCAGAACCTCGGCTGAGATTTTTACAGCTTATGTGGATAGATAAGAGTGGCGAGTGTCCGTAAAAATCCAGTCCATGCCATGAAAGGTATCTTGGGTTATTTAGATATGAGTAAGAAATGTAAATTTTGTGATACCAGGGTCTCTTTTTTTTTCCCAAAGGAAGGTCATATCATTAGAGCTTTGCTAGGGCAGTCTGAGGTCTCCAAGATACCCCTTCCCAGGAGTATCTCCTTTCCAGCTTGAAAAGTCATAATCTACTTAGCTGTTCCTGATATGGAAGCTGTGTCATATCTTTGATCATTCCTTCTTGAAATCTTTCCAAATTCTATCATTTTCTTCTTTTCTTCTTTTCTTTTCTTTTCTTTTCTTTTCTTTTCTTTTCTTTTCTTTTCTTTTCTTTTCTTTTCTTTTCTTTTCTTTTCTTTTCTTTTCTTTTCTTNTCTTTTCTTTTCTTTTCTTTTCTTTTCTTTTCTTTTCTTTTCTTTTCTTTTCTTTTCTTTTCTTTTCTTTTCTTTTCTTTTCTTTTCTTTTCCTGGGGGTGGGTGTCACAGGAGATATGAAGCAGGGGAATAACTAAACTACTATGCAAGATAGAGGTGCCTTGATATTTATACAGTGGTTTTATACATGAATATATACATTTAACATCATGAACTGTTCTGTTTCGTCTTGCTTTGCCTTTCCACTTTTTTAACTTCTTAGTTCTCTACCTTTTCTGGCCACTGGAGATCACTGAGCTAATGCTTTGCATGGAGCTGTTTGTTACAGCCCTAAGGTTTTGTTCTCAGATTAATGATTATTTCAGAATCCGTTACCTTAGAGGTGTTATAGTATCATCAAAGTTTCTAAGTTTCTAAAAACCAGAAGGAACGACAACTACATATACCCATATATAAGGTTCCAGTCCTTCATTTAGAATAAATAGTTTCCTGCATTCCCAAGAAAATCTTCTATAATGGACCCATGCACCCTCTGATACAGGAGGCAGCTGTAACCTTGAAGCATATTTGAGTGCCTGGCACTCGTCCTTCAGGTGGATATACTGCAGATTCTTGTCTAAACCTGGATAAAAAGTGATGGTGTGAAAGAGCTGTTGAGAAAGAATGTAAGGAAATGACATATATAGAATATACGCTATTCAATAGGGATTTCATTTTCAAAAATGCTAACATACACTGAGATACTCAGATACTTGATTGCACCGATTACAGTGAATAAAGCACACTTTAAGAAAGCATATTAATTTTCAGTGAAAAAAATACTTCTAAAACCCGATCTTATGTATCTCTATATCTAGATATCTATATTTACATAATGCCAAAACTCTGGCCTGGTTAAAGCTCAGTTTCTATCAAATGACTTAGAAGCTTAAGCTCCCAATTTGAGAGAACATTTGGGCAGATTTTACCTGGGAAAACCCTTTGAACGTGATCTGTCTTTTCTGTGTGAAATACCAGCTGCCTTATGGACTTGTGAAAAGTGGGGTTCCCCCGGCTGCCTGGGTGAAGATCTGATTTGTCTCTTTCCCCTTGACTTTTCAGATCACCGTGCAGGGGTGATCTAAGTATTTGTTATTTATCTGAATTTGTTTATTATTTATCTGAATTTTTTTTGTAGGTGGGAGTGCACAACTCCTGCAAAAGTGAGCTAGTATCTTAGCAAAGGGCTTGGATACCCCCCAAAACTCTTCAACAAGCAACCTGGCAATACGTTCCAAAAAAAAGACAAGACACTGGAGCCTTGCCTTGACAGAACTGTATTTTATAGTCTACTGCCAGGGTAAATTGTGCAAATAGATACGTGCCATAAGCACTGCTGCCTTTGAAGGAGGCACGGTGCTGTCAGAAATGCTTTTTGGGCTGTTTAGTGTAAGCTGATTCGCCTCCTCTCCAGAGCACCGTGGTTAACCCCTCGGAGAGACTGCAGCGCTGGAGAAGGAGAGCAGCAGCTCTCACTGTTCTCGTGATCTTCTTTCTAAGTGCTGCTCTGCTTTTTCCTCCCTCTCGTGTCTTCAAGTCCAAGCAGTTTACTCCTAAAAACAAGTCCCCCTACTTCTCATGTGGAGGGAAAGGCTTAATTGTGTTCAGACCTGTCCACAATGTACAAAGCAATGAACTCTGAAAAGTTGTGTTTGGTGGGATCCCAGGTGATGAGCGCGGTGCTGAAGGCAAAACCAAATCCAAAACCAAAACCAAATTGTGACAGCAGGAGGGACATGCCAGGAGCCTCTGCCCTCCTCTCTTGCCTAATAATGGGAGATAGAGCCTTTCTAGACTGAATTTTTGTGCTCAGTGGTTATTTTACTTTGCTGCTTTTGTGGCAAAGTGTGATGAGAAAGACCCATGTCCTTATGTCACAGGTTTTGTTCACCTGTGTGTTAATGGACTTCCACTGAAACACAGCCCTGGGGTAAAAAGTCGTTGCATGGTGCTAAAGGGAATCTGAAATGGAGTCACCCAGTTGATTATGGCTTTTAGAATAGTTGCAAATGAACAAACAAACAAACAAAAACTGTTTTGTTTGCTTTCCAGCAAGAAAAACTGGGTGATATCTGCTTCTCCCTGCGTTACGTGCCTACTGCTGGCAAGCTGACTGTCGTCATCCTAGAGGCAAAGAACCTGAAGAAGATGGATGTCGGAGGGCTATCAGGTAAGAGCATCAATATCTGCTGGTAGGCTGTGCAGGCTTGTAGGCCGGAAAAGCAACTCGCTTTCCCCTGGTCATCTCACGGGTGAGAAGGTAAGGGCTCTTGTTCGCAGTCTGAAAAATGTGCTTTGTGTTTTCTGAAACTCGGTGAAGGACTTGAGCTTGTCAGAACCGGTTCTGGCTTGAAGAAAAGGGGAAATTCGTTATACATTACCTTCCACGACGAGGTCTGAAGAGTTAAACAGTCAGATGGCGTTGCAAACTCTCTGCACTTTCCTTCTTCCCTGTTGCCTGGAGATAGATATGGACTATTCAGGCAGGAGGAAAAAAAAAATCTGACTACAATTCCTATTGTCTGTTTGATCTCGCGGAATGTGAGCGTTTTCCTGCAGGGTTGCCGATAATACCTCACAGAGGAGCTCACAAGGGGTCGCGGTGCTGCCTGCTGGTCGAGGGGCTGCGATAGCACTGGGTACATCTCAAGGGCTCCCGTGCCCATGGCCAAGGCGCCATGCTGGGCGGGGGGAGCCCCCTTCTCCTCGCGGAGCTCCACGATCTCGCCTGCGTCGGGAGTTCTTGGGGGCCGACTGCGGTCTGAATTGCCAATTAGCCCAGGACAAATTAAATAACAAGATGTTTTACCAGGAGAAGTTTTGCAGGAGAAATTTGCTTTGTATTCCTGCTGTTTAAGAACAAAGGGACAGTTTGAACAGGAGTGAGGATGAGAGTGATTCCAGCACAGCTCTAGAATTGAAAACTTCTGTTATTGTCAATAACACGGAGAGGTGATTTCCCTTTGACAAATGACAGACAAAATTAAGTGTTTCACTTTTGTTTCCTGCAGTCTTAGAACACGGTAGGAGTTAATCTCAAAATATACACAGAAATAGGCACCTGGTCCAATAAGCCTGGAGGTTTTAGCTACTGTCTTTGATGAGCAGTAGCAGGAGGAATGGTCACAAAGTGAGGGGGACCAAGTCCCTTCCTGGTTACCAGGTATCTTTATTTTCTTTTACTTTTGAAGTCTTTTAGTGTACAGGAAGAGACTCCTCAATGTAAAAGTCATCAAACAGGACATTGGTCTGAACCAAGACTAGGTTTTTCCACATCCATTTTATAATGTGGACACCAGTGTAGGACACACTACTAATAATTTCCCTGACATCTCTACTGGACCAATTGCAAATTATCGTTCTTATGTACATGTCCTTATAAACTGTGTCCTGATGAAAGATTAGACTCTGTAATGAAGAGGCATGATTTTTGTGACTCGAAAACATGCTGAAGAGCCAGAGCATCTATATTCTTCCCAGGATTTGCAACCAATGTGATAAATATTGGCTACTCGACTTGTAAGGAAAGAAGGGGGCAGGGAAAACACAAATGAACTGAAGACCTTCTACAGACTTCAGGAGGAAAATGCACTGTGCTGCAAATAACTAGGAGAAAATGGTCATTTGCTCACCTGTTTGTGCTAAATGCCAGAGCAGTGTAAAAGGACATTTAAATATATTTCTAGGGGATGGTAGGTTTTGTTCTCCTTTTCTTAGGGCCATTTCAACCTAGAAACATCATGTTCTCTGAGAGACAAACAAACCCAGTGGGATACTGCAGTTGTAGTAGGAATTCAAAAGTCACTGACAGTGATAAATGGCAGTTAGTATGGTATTCCTGAGGCAGTAATTATAGATGAAATAATGTTGGTTTAAAGTGAATCCAGTGAATCTTTCATTAGGGAGTTTTTCTTTGAATAAATTATGCAGAAATAACTTTTGAAATCAAGCTGAGATTTTGTTTTCATAATTCACAATAAATAATACCTGTTCTCACAGTAAGGTACTGTTTAATGACAATGAAGGTGGCAGGATTTTATCTCAATTAGTGAGCACTTTTCCTACCAGTTTTGTTATTTTTCTCTAAAAACTAAAATTGCTTTCCATTTTGCAAAACTGAAAGTTTTGCATTGCAGTGGAGGTGGCAAATGTTAACAATCATCAAATGTGTTCTGAATGTTACCTGTAGACTTAACAGCACTTACTGTCACCAAGGGAGGGCCATTACCAGGAGGTAAAAATTATGTGGGTGTCACAAAATAAAATGAAATGCTGAAAGTTTGTCAAAAACAGGCCAAAAGTTTTCAGTTTAAAATATGTTTTTGTTATTCTCGCCTCTTTTGGAGAAGATGCTGGGAAAGCTGAATGGAGATGTTTGGAAAGAGCAGGGCTTTTTCTTCCACCTCACAGGGGAGATGAGTCACTCTGCAGAAAGGAGGGCACTTGAGTGCCCACCTCCCTGCACCTTTTTGTGTTACTGTTGAGTATCTGCCATACCTTTGCTCCTCAGCAATGCTTGAGCATATCCTCAAAGAGCTGTGTTATTGCTTGCGTCCGTAGCTGTGGTTAGGAACATGCTTAATTTTAAATATACATATTCATGTTGTCCTGAGGTAGAGCCTGCTCAATAAGGTAGCAGCAGTCAGTCTCAGAATGAAAGTGCTACATTCCCTAGCATTTTTAGTAGTGTGAATCTAGTGAATCTAGTAGTAAAATACTGGCTCAGTTCCTCAGTGTATGTATCCCACTGGATGCTTTCTACAGTTACATACAAAACCTTCATCTCCAGCATTCTGAACTTTTCCATAAATTTTACTTGCAGTCAAAAGCCAAGTGCAAATTACTTTGGAAACAGACAATAAAAGACAACAGACTAATCATCAAATTCATTAGACTACTTGTAACAAAACCAGATCACCCATCTGAGCAATAAACTCCCAGGTCTTAAACTTAATTGCAACATCAGGCTGTGACTAAAGCAAACCTTGGCACAGACGCCAAAACTGTTCAGCTTGAGCTCATCAAGTCACCAGAACAAGTGAAAATTATTACTTCTGGTGAGCGAGGGCCTCTGGCAAACAATTATGCATGTTTTAAAATGGCATTTTAATTATTTAAATTATATCCAAATGTATTTTTAATGAATCTGACATCTGGCAGGTGATATGTGGGAATGTTGACTAGAAAGAGGTTATTATTTGTCTGAATTTGGTAAATCCCTATTAAATAATGTTATACGTATTCTTCACCCAAAATGTCTGAGTGACTTAGAAGTTTATATCTTACTGAAAATAAAGAGAACTTGGACTCCTAAGTAATTGTGGGGATGAAGGGGGGGGGCGGGGGGGAAAGAGTTGAAAACCAGCTTGCAGTTTAATCTCTACAGACATAAAGAGGAAATCCTGCTAGTTTCTCCAGAAGGACACAGTGCGGCTCGGCAATGCTGCTCTCTTCACTAGGGCTGCCCATGCTTATTGGTACCTCGTTCATGTTCACAATCCCCAGAGCCGAGAAAGGCGGCAGGAATTATCTGCATCTCCTCTATGAGAAATTCATTTAAGTCAGAGTGGTGGTGATTTCAGTTACTGATTCAAATGAGAAAGCGTGAAACTGCTATTTAAATTCATCTTAATCTTATTTCGTACTTGTAATCTTATTTTCTAAAGAAAAAAATAGTTGTTTAACACTTAGCACATATGACTTGCAAATAAATGCAGTCTGGTCAATAAATATGCTTCTCCTTTTCATTACATAGGAAGATTCCTCATATTAATGTACATTTATGCAGACAGTTCTATGGCTTTTCATGCATTTAATCATGTCTTGCATTTGGACTCACTTTTCTTCCAGAGAGGAAATAGAAGTTTTCTCTCCTTCTGACTTGCAGCAGCTCTGCCTGTTTGGACTGAGCCAATCATTGACATAGTTACCTGAATGCACTGGAAAAGTTTTGAGAAGCACCTGGGGCTGGCTCCTGAGCAAGCTGCTGTTGCGGGTGTTTAGCTGCCTAGGCTCTTTGGCGTAAAGCACTATCTTAAGAACTCCAGCGGCAGTGGGTATGGCTGGCAAAATATTGATTTGCTTCACATCTAAAATGCTTCATTTTTAGTAAGCCTGAAACAAGGGTAAGCCTGAAAATAGCTTATCGTTCTTTCAGGATTAATTTCAATGTGATTTATTCCTTCTACAAAACCATGAAAATGAAAGTGTTTGTATTTTATGCGTATTATTTTAATATGCTTAGCCTTTAGTCAGTCTAATTAGCAGGAATGTATCCTAGTAGCGGGCTTTTTTCTTTTTCTTCCCTTATCTCCCTAGCAGGGCTGCCCCTCTCCGTTCCCCCTGGGCAGACCCGCAGGAGCGGCAGGGAGGAGAGGGCCCTGCGGATGCGGGCTCGAGGATTGCCTTGGGAACTGTTGCCAAGTAGCATAGATTAGTGCAGACCCTAACCTGCACCTATTGATGCCAGACTGATGCGAAGGAAGAACTGCAAAGAGAAAAGAGCTGTGATGGGGTCCGTGTGGAGCTTCCTTCTGCAGGAGGGTGCAGATGCTGCCATGGAAGAGAATGGGGCCCGCAGTCCCATCCATTATGTGTGAAAGCTGATCTCAATATTTATGAGTTATAAATGGAAAATACACAGCGCTTCTTTGTATCCGCCAAGCATATACTGTAAAACCAGAACCACCTCTGAGGACCAAATAAGACCACAGCAGAAATTATGCTAGTTTTCTACCGTTACGTATTTGTTTTAAATATTGCATTAAATTTCAAAGGGATTTGTTGTATGTCTTATGAAAGAATGTCACTGAAAAATAAAAAATAGTTTTTAGAACCCGAATCTTTGATGAGGGAGTGTGAATGCTCATGAATTATGCAGTCAGAGCATTCACTTTAATACCTTCATTAAAATAGAAGAAACCTTAAAAGTTAGCTAACATGAATGTAATATTATGGGAAGAGAAATACACTATTAGTGCCATGGCCTTGATATAAGCCATATTGTAAGCATAATTCAGCAAACATTAAGGGGAAAGAAAACAGCCTTATTAAAAGACAAAATTAAAAATAAAAAACAAACATCACCACAACAGCTGCATTTCCAACTGGCTTAATCCAGCAGAGATCAGTACCAACAAATATTTTAAGATCTCAAGTTACAAATGAGGATTTCTACAATATTTCTACTGTAATTCACTCCCTGGCAGAATTTCCAGCGGTCGATGGCTGAAATGGCAATGTGCCTCTCCAGTGCTTCCAAAATAGTCCCTCAGCATTGCAATAATATTCACTCTGTGTTCTTACAGTGGTGATGGGATCAGTCCTTAAGCGTCTGTCGTGAACGTTCCTGTTGGTGGTATCTTCCCCCGTACTGAGAAGGGACAAGAGGTTCTCATTCGGGGGGAAATAAGGTCTTTTGGAGTTGTTTCTTCAAATCCCAGCTTGAATCTTTGACTTCAAATCATCTTCCTCTTCAAGTTGAGTGTTTGTAATTCCAAAGTTAGAATTTTAAAGGGATTCAACGTGACAAGGTATTCATCATAGAAGCAATGCTGAAAGATAGCTCTCTATTTTAGTTTACCCTCTAAACTCTCCTATTTCAGGACATTTCGGGGGATTCTTATGAGGAGCTGTCATTGTGCAGAGTCCAGGTTTTGCACTGAGTCATATGCTACAGGCTACTGCACACAATAATATATTGTATTAAACGAATGATCAAAAGTGGCAATTCCAACAAAGAAGCAAAGTCAAATTGTTCTGCTTCTTTTTCCCTACTATGCCTAAATTGAGGGGAAAAAAAAAGCTTATACTACCTAATTGCCAATAAAGTCTGTAGAATCATTGCTGTCAGAAACCTTGGGACAAACAGTGTGCCAAAAAGAATTGCCTGGGCTCATTCAGAATCATTGTATAGGAGACTGAGACTGATTGATTTGCTTGATTTGAGAAAGTATCTAGTAGAAATCTAGCAGCGTGTGAGTATCTCCTTAGTCATCCACTCTGGCAAAAGGTACAGCAGACAAGCCACTAGCTACGTGGACTCTGTCAGACAGCAATTGTAATTGTTGTCATTGCCATAGATTTCCCACCTCCTTTCTTCTGCAAAAGACTGAGCAGGAAGACTTCTTATTCTTTTGTTTGAATATCTACATCTATATAATGTATTTTGTGTGTGTATGTGTGCACACACTTATTTCTACTTAGATTATAGTGGGTTTATTTCGTTATGCAGCTCCCAAAGCAAGTATGAAGACATGTGTGTTAATTACTTGTGTGAAAATGAGATGGTTAATACTTCAAGTTTTCAAGCGCTACAGGAATTTCATAAAAATATGAGTGGCTGTAAAATAGATGTCGAAATACTGTGGATAGGTTCTGGGGTCCTTAGGGAAATTAGTCAGAGTTGTTCTCTTACAAGCGAGTTTAATTTATTTTTACTCTCTGAAAATTGCAGCCTATTTCTTACATTTTTTAATGGGTTAGGAGAAGAAATTAAAATATGAACTCGAAAAGAAAATGACTTTTTCATCTCTATAAATACAGTTTAGATCAGTACATAAATGTTCACAGAAGCTTGAAAAGTATAATTGAGAGTATTTCTTTTTTAGGACTACGTGAAGTCATACGGGTTCTTAAGACAGCACGAGCATTTTATTAGCACTGTCTTGCAGCTGAGGTTTGTTGGACTTTTTAGGACTTTCTGCAAGAAGAAAAGCAATCTTAAAACCCAGCTTGTGCATTACCTTAAATCCCACATGCATTTTTCTTTGTTTAATCCCTCATGGGCAGGAAAGACAATTAGTTTCTATGAGTTCTTATGTGGTTATATCTTATAGGCCTCGTGGCTCTTTTTCCAAAGTTTAACGGCCTTGTGCATGCATCCTGACAGAAAGAAACATTTCACAAACCAGACACCTGGTCGTGACTTGTCCCTGAAGTGAGCAAGGCTTGTGTGCAAAGAAGGGAACTCATGACTAGGAAGATAAAGTGATGCTTCTAGCAAATGTATATTTTAATGAAAAATATAAGAAGAAAGGTGTTTCTAGTTTGTCAGTAACACTACTTATATACTTCATGGTGATAGTTGCTCAAGTTCATTTGCAAATTTGGTAAATGAAGCTCCCCTCTGGCAGCTACAACATGTTTATCACCTGATGAAAATGTAAGAAGGGAACTTTTCCTGTTATTAGTTTCAAAATTCATTTGCCAAAACTTTCTAACTGAAGGTAAAAAGTCAAGTCCTGCCCTTTCCTCTGCCAACCCAGTTGAAGAAAGGTCCCATTACCCTTCCATAAGTAGTGGGAAGCAGTCTGATCACTCACTGAGACTGTGGTGCCAAAATTCAGGGATCCGTTTGTGCATTTCAGAAGAATGATATGAATCTCAGTGGCATTCTCTTCCCTAGTATTTTACCCCCCACTTTCATTCCATGATCCATAAGTGTGGTAGAAAAGCCAACATTCGGGCCGTGTTTCTGCCTGTCAACACAGGCCATACCATCCATCCTGGAGCTGCCTAATCCTCGTTGAGTGAGTTGCAAGTGTTTTTGATAAAACACAAATTAACTCCTGACGAAGTAGAAGAGTAAAGCATAGACACTCTTCCTCTGTAAAAATAAGTTTGGTGGAGGTGGTGGTAGAGGGGAGAATTTGTCAGTATTTCATTTCTAGCTCTTGATTCTTCACTTTTCTCTGCTAGCTGTACAAGTCAATGCAGTATCATGTTGCCATGAGAAACTTCTGCATCATCACTTTATAGGCTTAGATCTTCTTTTTCAATTGAACAATTAGGCTCTTTAAGCGTATTATTGTCGGCTCTATGTGTCTCATTTCTGTGACACTTTCAGATATACTGAAAGACAAGAAAAGACCAAGTATGAGTGAGGTTATGTACACAAGCCAGATTTTTATTTAGATACTTCACTTTGTTTGGACAGCTGAAGTGGTTTTGCTAGACTAAAGATAAAAGAGTAATGTGGTCTCCTTTTCTCCCCTAAGTTTTAAACTAAAAAAAAAAAGTATTTTTTCTTCATTACACAGATCTGTTTGTCAAGATGGCACCAGAAGGGTTTTCCTCAGCTAATACATCTATCAAAAATACAATGCAACAGCAAAACTGACATGATGAAACAAAAATCTCTTTCTGACATTTTACGGTTGTTAGTCCAGTGATTTTATTCCATAGAAAGAGATTAAGATTGTCTTCCCTTTTTCTTTATTATGCTGCTTTATTTTTCTGTCTTACTGATGAATATGCTATTGCTGGCTCCCTGCATGGATTCCTTTCATTTCCGAGGAGAAGTCTTCAAATTTACAAATAGCATTTTTCAGTCGTCTTAAATCAAAATATTTATGTGCATGTCTTCTTGTGGCATCCAATCACATTAGATATTAATGTAATAATTACCATATAGTAAAATATATAACTCTCATTAAGAGGAGACACAAAACAGAGATCACATCGCATCTGTCCAATTTATATGCCAACAGACATAAATTTCCTTATTTGACCAGTGCTTGATGAATAATATTTTGAATTTTTCATGCAAAAAAGTATAAAAGGAAATCTACCATATAGATTCCCACCCACTGCAAAACTCAATTGGAAGTTTGGATTTGGAGGGAAAACAGAAAGGACTTGTAAGCTCTGTATTGTGAATTCTGTCACAACATCCTCTCTCTTAGAATTGTTTGCTGAAAACCAAATATAGCTGCAGATGTACATTATAAAACTGCATGAACAGGAACAGTAGACAGAACCAAACTTTAACTCCTGGCCTTCAAATACATGAGAATTTCAGGATCCAATTCAGGATCCACTGACCTGCGGAGTTCAGCAGCGTCCCCATAGGAATTGCTTCAGCTGGTAGAAGTAAGGGTACTGTTTATTCTTAGCTGTCAAACCTAGCCTGTGGTACCTCTTTATTTCTCATGTTCCCAAAGAATTCCCATTTCACAGAACACTCTAGCTATACAAATCTGCAGGTTGAATCTACCTTGCCAATGAAGAGACTATGACAGTGGCATGACTTAGCCCTAGTGAGAAAGGTCCGTAAATTCTGGGTATCTCCAGAAATCTTTCCAGTACAGCTGGCTCTGGGGCTGTTATAGTTAAACTATTGCCGTGAGGGCTGTGTTCCTGCAGAAGGCCCCAGGAAGCCGAGTTTGGGTGCTCAGCTGTATCATTTGTTTTCCATCAGTAAACCATCACGTACTGGTCGACATTTGAAGGATACTAAAAGCAGTGATTATGAGAGCACACGACATGACGGATTTTGTAAGTTCAGAAGCCACGGCTATGTGGGATGTGAAGAAGTGCTTATGTAACTATGTGACAGCCTCAGTTAGTCTTGCACGGCAAATTGTTTCAGCTGTTTGGCAGCTGAGTTAATTCAGGCTGCTACCTTATGGTTAAAAAAAAGATAGAGGGGAATATGTAATTAAAAAGAAGCTGTATGTCATTGTACAAATAACATATATGGGGGTCTGCTGTGGGACAAAGGTTTGTTTCCGGGAGAGGCTTCCCACTGTTGTCAATCAAAATGGCTTTCATTGTAGCTACAGCAAGTTTAAAGGGAACTGGATCAAACTCCTTCTCGGATAGCGCACATCAAGTACTGGTCCAGCCATGCCTGGAGACTTTCCACAGGGCCCCATTGCAGAAGGAACATGTACTTCAGTTACTCTCTGGCTTCTGGTTGGGAAAACGAGAGCAGCATTTCCATCTGCTGCTCAGCCTTCGCCTTCTGGTAGCCACTGTGCGAGAGGGAGGGAGTGATTTCCTAAATTGAGTGAGTCTTTGACCTCAATTAGTTGAGAAATTGATTCAGATATGAGAAAGACATGGTTTCTGGCCAATTTAGCCATGGATTCAAGCTCTTTGACCAGGGTTTGGATTCTTCTCATAAAAAAACAGAGAATGCTAAGAGGTTCAAGGCCAAAGGATAGAGAGTCATCCATGTTTTGTAAGTGAAAATTACTCAGACAATAGGCGCATCTTCCAAGTACACCAGCACACACGTTTCTTTGTGTAGGTAATATGTTTATGGTATTTATAAAATACCAACTGCTGTAACATCTTCAGTATTAGATCCTCACCTTCAGATTCCATGAAGAAGCAGAGTGTATGCTGCTCATATCCTAACTTTTCATCTCTAGATGAAAAGTTGCACTAAGAAAATACTCCATTGCTTTAAGAGTTGGCAAAAAGCCAAGGCCAACAGTAGTCTTTGCATAATTTAAAGTGCAGTTCTCTGAGCAGTGGAAAAGGCATAATTTTCTTTGAATTTTTGAGTGCAATTGCATATTATGATGTCTACTAAATGCATTCTTCAACTGAACCATTTTTCCAACCTATAATAGCTCTTTCCTACATGTATTTTCTCTTGTGTGGTAATTGGTGAGACCATGTTGCGCCTTTCACCTCCTATAAGGATGCTTGGCAGGCTCTCGCATTCCACCTGGCTGCCGACTTTCACAAAGCTTGTAGGAATTTAATATGCTGGAGAGTCCTGTAATCCTGTCAGGTTTGATTGACACTGACCAATATACTGAACAGGCGTGGAAGGTCAGTCACCAGGACAATACTTACATGCAGAGAAAACAGGATGAACTGCTAGACAGTGTTTCCTTGGGAACAGGAACAGAAAAAAAATATATTTTTTTTTATTTTATTGCAAACCTGACGACAAACATTCTGTGGTGATTCATATTCAAATATACTCTCACTTTCTTGCGTGGAGACTTTTTTTTTCTTCCGTGTTTCTGCCTAAAACAAAGGAATATTTTTAAAAAATCTGCGTGTTTGCTCAGAATCAATCCACTGCTTCCCCTGTAGTTTTAATTGATCTCTGTGTGTAAGAGACCCTGAATCTGAATAACCTAAGTCATACCCTGATTTCAGAAAACCTATTTTAGCCTCTTTGGCTGCTGGCTTCATAACTGGGCACAGAACACAGTCCCTAAGCGTGCCATTGCTGTGTAGGTGCATACAAATGTGCTTTCTACAAGGCTAGATATCGCTAGATAAGCACTCTGGCTTTTCTTGTTTGCATTGTTTGCTATATATTTATCTTTGTTTACAGTTTTAATATCTTTGAATTTTGATAGGAAATGGAGAGGAAGATTAGCATCATCTGTAGCGCTACTGCTTGACCTCTCTAGCTTGTACATCTTGCTTTTGGAAAAGTCCCGTTATTTTTCACCGTCACTTTGAGGTGCATTTAAATCTGCTTTGGCATCTGTCCAGCCCTGCATAATATCAAGCAGGGGACATCCTGTCTGAGAGAACAGATTGTTAGTTCAATTATATTCCTGAAACTGAGTTAAATTTCCATGAAATCTGCTTCAAATGTGAAGAACCCTAGGGGAATGGGGTTTTTTTGTTTGTTCGTTTGACTTATATTATAGCAATCAGGCATACTAAATGAGATGCGTTGTGTAAGTGTGTGTTCTGTGTGGTACTTATGGCTGTTTATCATCTCGTGTGTTTGATAACAGGGTGAATAGAGTAAATTGATAGTACTGCCATCTATGGACAAGAGCAGGCTATTGTACTCATTACATAACGAGGAAGGTGGTTTGTCTTACATTTTTTAATAATGTTATATTGCAACC
The DNA here is from genome assembly GCA_003342815.1 of Eudromia elegans. Lineage (NCBI taxonomy): Eukaryota > Metazoa > Chordata > Aves > Tinamiformes > Tinamidae > Eudromia > Eudromia elegans. The sequence continues at coordinate 5,623,886 of PTEX01000012.1, forward strand.
AAAGGGAAAATAGAAATGCTGTGAGCTTGATCTCAATAGGGCTAATGACAGCTCTGCATTCATGAAAATCAAATTTCATGGCACTGGCCTGGGTTTCTGAAAGAAGGCGCAGTAATTACAGCATCCTTCAGTATCTGTGGGTCAGCTTAGGGGGCAGGCACTGGCTCAGGACTATTCACAGAGTGTTTGCCAAGTCAGAACCATGTCTGGTCTGTTGGAAAGAAAGGTTGTCTTGTATCACACATAATTTCAGTCCACTTTTTGGACTGAAAGGACAGATGGTGCATTCTTTTTTCTGGCAGAGATCCAAACATCCATATGGTACAGTAGTGTTCTGTATTAATTCCAATGTTGTTTCAATGAAAGATATCGTTCTGGTCATACTCAAAACTTTCACATTCAATTTTATATTTCTACCCCTTTTTTCCTCTCTTAGTTTGTATTCTCAGAAGTTTTAGAGGCATCTTTCTCCATGTGCATGTTTTATCCTTATACAGTGAATGTTTGCTTTCCTCCTTACCTTTCAAATTACATAAGTATCCGAAGAAATGAAAAGTGCCTGTGACAAAGTCAGATTCTGTCATTCCACAACATGCCAGTGAGAAGTATTCACAAATTGTCCCATTCATTTTCGTGGAGCGAAGTTTTTACTTTATCATATAAAGGGTGATAGAAGTCAGATTTTTGCTTTTTTAATATTGTTTTGTTTAAATACAGATGCATAGCCACAGTTTTGTTAAAGATTTTGGCCTATTACTGGAGCAGCGTGTGTTGACTTGATGTCTGTTCTATCTTTGCATAAATAAATGCTACCTTCTTGCCTTCAGGAAATGAGAAGGAACATTGTCTATCATTTGGGCTTTTTTTATTTCTTCTTGGCAATTTCCCTATGAATTTTTACATGGGGAAAATAAAATCAGTCTCCATAGCTATTATTCCTAAATAGTCTGCAAGCCACATTAAAAAGAAAAAGCACTGTGATTAGAGATTGTCTCACAAACTAATCAGAATAAAAGAAATACAGCATATAAGAAACAGTAAATCCCTTGAGGACATAATCAAGTTGTCATGATACTTAATCAGGTTATCATAATAAATAATGATGCTCAGAGAGATATTAAAAGCCTAAATAATTTCAGATATTTCTTCTTTTTTTTTCCCTAAGATGATATGCAGATCGTCACGACAACAATTTTTTCTTTTTTTTTTTTTTTTTGCAAAAAGACACCAAGCAGTTCCAGCTATGTGTCACCAAAGATTTGTGCAAGCTGAAAGACAGTCACATTATGGTTTTGACAATGGTCATAAAGCACAAGCCACTGCAGAACAGCACAAGCTTTCCAGTAGCCACACTAAAGCCACGTCTCGCTTGCCTTGCCCTCTCTAGAGGCCCGGTAAGCTGAAGCGTTAACGTTGGCTCAAAAGCACATTTTCCAACTTTACATCAACACATTTGACAGCACAGCATATGTTGACAGGAGACAGCCAGTTCTCCTCTCTGCAATGGGCAAAACGCTCAGTATACAGCCTGCTAGTAAATTAAAGGAAATAACATTTTAATTTCATTTATTTTATGGGCAATCCATAAAAGTGAACTTCCAAGAGTGAATGAATGTCTTTCTTTTCCAAAAGTGAATAGACCACAAATATATCTTTTGCATGCAATTACAGTACCAGGCCAGTGATTTTTTAACAAAAAAAGCAGTAAACATGTATAAATAATTTTGCACTTAACTATGGAAGAAAATTGCTGAGTAAAATACTACAGTGCATTTTAAAATCAGGCAGGTAGACCTCTGGCCACATTTGAAGTCATTTACATGTCTTGAGCTACAGAATCAGAAGCTGGATGGGATCTCCAGAAGCTTCCCTGATAGGCACTTTTGCAAATCCCCTCTGTACTTCTGCTCTTAAGTCTAGCTCTACTTGTGCCGTTAAATATATCTTAAAATGTACTTTTACTGGCTTCTCCCAGGTCAGCCCGTCACAGGGAGCAAAATATTCATGGCATCAGCTGTGCAGGGCCAAGTCTTCCTAAGCAGAGAAGCAGAGGATTGGTGTCTTGGTTGAACTCTTTTACTCAGCTCTTTGCAGGGAGAAGCTGATACTGTTTTGTTTATGAATTAAAGGACTTCAAGAAATTCTTTCTAATACTTGTGGATTCGTAGAGATTTGAGGGCTTAAGTTAATGCTTACCCGAGTCTCTCAGATGTGCAGTCAGTAGGGAAATAATGGAGTCCATGCTAATTTAGCCGCTTATCTTGACTTGATAGCCAAATTTGAAAAGTAGTATGCAGAAGAAACATCTATGTATTGCACTCCCTTGAGCTCCTGTGTTGAAAATCTGATTCCTAGAGGTCAATATAGTGCTAGATGTTGTACTAAACAATAAAAATATTATTTCAAGGCAAGCTTAGACTAGCAAGAACACTGATATTCTGAGGCATCAAAACAAAACTTAAAGAGATGAAGTTCAACCATAGTATCTCTAACAATTCACAGGGAGTCTCTATATATTAATATTCCCCAAGGCTCTGCACATGCAATTCCATGTGGCAGTGGAGATACGGATGCCATGGGAACACGACTAGTTTAGTAATAGGGCCTGAAACTGTCAGGGAGATCTTAACTGGTAGTGCCTGCTCTGGTGTGTGCTTGTGGGTTTTAACTCGTAACCTCCTAGTGCAGAAAGCTTGCTTGATCCTACCAGAGTAAAATCTCCCAAATCTTCATCTCTCCTTATCTATCGGAGTGCCCTAACCACTGGCGCACAAATCAAGATGTTTCCTACAAGATGTTCTTCCTGCTGCAGGTGCCTTTCCTTCTCATTAACTTGTGCAAAGATTTCAGAAAGGGATTTGATTCCCTAATCAGTAACCAAGACTAGAGCCTGGTGGTTGGGAAATTTTCAGAGATGGAGGATTGCCTTCCTTCCTATTGAGCAGGAAGCAGAAGGGGGATTCTTGCTCCCCACTTGCATGCACCATTCATGTTCTCTGTTTTCACAGGCAACGTTTGTTATCGGGTTTGTGGAGGCTTTGTCCCCTGCAGAGCTCAGTCACAACCCGGTACTAAGCATGACCAGAGCGTGCCAACCTGACTGCCTCCCAGAGGGATCCAAGGGTGCAGTTTTCTGTGTCTCTTAAAGTTTGAGGCCAGTGAGGGCATCTTGGCATGTGGGAAATCCAGGGGGATGTGTTCTGTGGAATGTGCAGTAATAGAATGTTGGACACTTAGGGAAGAAGAAATATTTTTTTCCAGCAAACAGTGATATCTATGGCCTCCTACATGCCTGCATAACATATTGTATTTACTGTTTTGGGTACTTAAGATATGCCAATATTATTCTGTGTGCACCTCAATGCTGTTCTGGGCCTTAAGACTATATTTGACCTTGGAAAGCATTTCTGTATGCCTTTGTTCACTGTCGTCTCTAAGTTGGCATAAGGCTGCCTCTTCCATCACAGAGCCAATGTTCAACTGAAAGGGACCTCTGAGGGCCACTGTGGCATAATAGCAATAATAAGTCATTAATTTTCTATATATATTCACAGAATCTTTGGTCCAGAGCCTTGAGATTCTCTCACCTCCTTCACTGTGTGCAAATATCATTCTTCCTGAAGAATATATAGCCATGCCATCTATTATTTGTATCTTGCCTGTACTTAACTAAGATCTCCAGGCACTTTGTTGTTGCAAGAGAAATCAAAGCCCCAGAAAACATTACCCCCAAAACCACATAGCAGAATTCTGGGTACTATTCTTCCTTACTATCATCTGAACACGAATCAGGAATACAATGGATAAACAAAAAATGGTAAGCACTTCTTACGAAATGCATAGTAGAAGGTAGTTTGCTAGGGCCGTTAACTTGTTTAAAACCACTACTTGTGATATGCAAGCCTTAATAAGAGCCATTAGCCCAACACAGCTTAACAGTTCATAAACAAACACAACAACTCACAACTGAAAGTGTTCTCTGCAGTTCTTATACCTACAAAATCTGAAGTACACAATTCTCTCGTTCAAATTTGTGATAGATTTATTCAACTCATCTGTATGTATGTTAAGTGTCACAGACTGAATAAAGGAGCATCTGTAGATTTTGAAGTAAATTTTGGTACATCTGTAGATGAAAGCATCTCAAATTCCCATTGAATCAGATAATTCTTATCAGATATCCATGAGGACCATAAGAGGATCAACGCTGTCAGCAAGTGCAAAGTAGCACAAAAATACCGTTTGGTGAAAAGAAGCTTCATTGTCATGCAAAAAAACATCTCAATGCCCCAGCCATTCTGGGAGTGTGCATGCAAGAGTGTGAGTGATTTGAATACAGGATTTCTGATACACTAATTTCTGTCACGAATGAGACCTGAAATGATGACTTGTCCCTGTCGGGTAAATGGACCTGCTCGTCACGCAGGTCCTTGTAGAGATAATGTATACACCTGTTAGGAAGATTTAATAGTCATAGTTGAAATGCCAGGTCTGCAGCTCAAAGGTTAGGAAGGATGGTTAAGCTTTAAAATCACTTGGAAACAGCTGATTTTAAGTTGCCATGGCAAAGGATTTTCAGACAAAGAGAAGCTTTTACATTAATATCTTTGTAAGCCTTGTTGTGATAGAATTGTCTCTGTGAAGAGCAGTCCCTTTCTTGCTCCTGCCGACACGCACGCTGATAAAATCATAAACTAATTATACTGTGCTATAATGATTTCTGGGCTCCTTGTCTGAGGGTTTTGCAGCTGGTTTGCTGATTATGTCTCTGGTAGATTTTTATAATAGGAGCCTGCATTATTAAAAATTTGCTATCAATCAATTATCGAGATAAGCCCCCATGTTTTCAAAAATACCAATGTATGGAAATGACAGTGATTTTCAGTTCTGTTAGTCAGTTAATTTGGAGGAGTAGCTGAATGGAAACAATTTGTTCTCTTCTTCAGATGGAAAATAATTTCTTTATTTAATTAGGTTATTCCTTTAGATTTCTTTTAACTTTGTGGCTGTCATGGCCTGAATCTGCTAGTGTTTTGCCTTGTAGATTTTCAAATTACATTCTGCACTCCTCTAGTTTTCCTCTTCAGATACCTAAATATATGATTAGAAAAGTATGATCCACCCACCATTATTCTAAGAAAAGAAAAAAAAGCATGTTGGCAGGTGAAAAACTTGTGGAGCAATTGGTCGGGACTGTTTACCTTTGGGAGGAGAGGGTGCAAAGTCTGCCCTTTTCAAGTCATCCTGGATCCCTGTTGCTGGTGGCAATGGTGCCATGTTGGCACTGAAGGTTGTTACTGTGTAGACCAGGACCGTAATGTAGGACCACCACAGGGGTGAGCTGTCTCCTGTGGTCCTCTCAGTTGGACACTGAACCTCAGTGTGGGAAGGTCCGAAGGTCGAGTCTGCTGTTTGTCTCTGCCAGCCCTCCAGAAGCGGATACTTGCGGATGCTTCTGGGTGACATGTGTGTAAGGCACGGGGAACGCGGAGTGCCTGTGTCTGTGCTCTGCCACCTCCCAGAGGGCAGCTGCAGCCTCGGGCATTCAGGAGGTCGCTTTTCTGAGATGCCTTTTTTCCTCTCTGCTGCTGAGACTGAGATCAAGAGCAAAAACTTTGCAGGCCAAATAAGTGCTGTTTGGAAAACAGCACTGAATCTGTACCAGCCCTGAACCGCTGATATTCACGCCTAGTGGCACTTCGTCATATTGAAATTTAATGGGCTTCAGGACATTAAGTGAGGTGTATTTGTTCTGACACAATTTTAATTAAGGTTTTTATCAAATGTGTTTTAATTTAATTTTTACTTGACACTGACCATTCCTTGTTGGGGATTCAGCAGTTCTGGAAAGCTTTCAAATAGGGCTTTAATTGGAGGCTTTTCAATGTAATTATTAGTTGTGTATTACATGGGAATGAAGCCGATGCTTTCAAGTTAGCACAGCATAAATGCTTCGTACACTGAGCTGCAATGCTGATGTGCAGGAGTGGAATCTGCATTACAATACTCTCTGTATGGCCTCACAGGCAGACTATTAACTCAGTTTAGTGGCAGCGGCAGCACACAAGCAATTGAGGTCTGACCATTCCCTATGGGCATCATTAATTTAGTGGTAGGTCTGAGTCATTTGAGGTACCAAGTGCCATTGGAAATACAAACATATTTAATCAGACATAGATTGATAGTGCTACATAAGCAGATAGATGGAATTAATCTCAAATGCATACATTAAGATTTAGATTATAAGCATGGAGTGAGTTGGTCACTCCATTTCCATTCTTCAGATTAATGCATGGGTATGAAAAACAATGCTTTGCTCATCAGCAGGAGCTGTTCGTTGTTAACTCTTTTAAATCAGCCAAAATATTTAAGCTGAGTAAAATAGATATTCTAAGAAAGCTTTCAGAGAAAAGAAATCATTCTGATATTATGAAATCATTCATAATATTAATCATTTGAAAATCCCAAAATAAAAGTTACAAAAAATAGCAAGGTAATGAGAAGATTCAGTAATAAGTAAAGAGCAAGACAAACAAAATAAAGGGTGCAGAGTAGTGCTCTGGGGGTAGGCGCTGTTTATGTAACAAGAGAATTTAGAAACTGAAGTATAGAAATAGACGGGAAACTAAGAAATAACTGCACTGCAGCTTTCACATACTCTCAACTCTATAATTTAAAGCAACAAGAAGAAACTATTCACTTTGTATGGAAGCACAGCAGGGCTTAAATACTCCAATCTTTTTTCCATCATGCAACTGAAGATATGCTCTCGGCACGACCAAAGTTCTGGTGTCCCATTCCTATCTGTTCACACGCTGTGGATAGACCATGTCGTGGTCGTATGATGAATGTGCTTCTAGTCAGGCAATAAGGCAGTAATTTAAGTTCTCTGGAAAACCAACAGCAACAAGGACACCGGGCAGTCCTTCAGTGTGATTGCCATCCCTTTCCTCACGGGAGGACGTGGAGAGGAAGAGGACCTTACCCAAGAGGCAGCCTCGTGAGGAATGCTGGAGGGCACAGTCTAGGTGCCTACAGGAGTACTGCAGGATTAGTTTCTAGTTGATTATTTTAAGCTGTGGAGTCACAGTCTGGGCTATAGGGCTCAGCTTGTAGGACACACTGGAAGTCCCACTCTGTGCAAGATGTCCTTTTGCAGGGCTCCCATAGGAGGCAAAAGATTTGCCTCAGGTGAGCTGAGATTTAAAGTAGCTATAACCTTTTAAGAGTGCATAATGCCACTGTGTTTTTAAGTGCTGTAAGTTTGGTGTGTATTTTCCAGAGAAATCGGTTGCAGTCCTATCTCTTCTATGTAGAAAATGAACAGCAATTGCTACTGAATTGATTCTCAGATATATGATGCTATGAATCATCCAGTAGTTGTAAAGGGCATGAGCCAAAGAGGCGTCTAGCCAAATGACTAGAAAATATTCTTCAGAGACTCTTCACTTGATCAAATGTCACTGAATCACACTAGGTCTATATAAGGAAGTTTGCACCCTTGTTTTGGCCTGTCATACATACTGGAGAATGGACACACCTTGAGGTAAGAAATAAAATTAATGATAGGAAACCCATCATTTAAATAATTAAATGATTAATCTTTTAATGTTAAGTTTTTTTAGAATACATATGTGGCAACATAGTTGTAATAGCAATAAAAGCAAAATTAAAGTGTGGGATAGAAAAGTAAGACTAGAATAATGGCAACTGGGATCCATAATTATGATAAACGAATGTGTGAGCAGAGACGTGGATTCCAGTTTGCTGCACTTGGTGATTTGGTCAGTAGTCTATAGTGTACAGTTATTTATGTAGTAAATAAAAACCTGCAAATACTAGCTCTTCTTACTACGTAAATCCCTTGTGTAGGAGTAATGCTGCTGCAGGGGTGGTACTGAACAGATGTCATCCGCCTTCACTCCCACACTGCTTCCAAATGAGAATAGCTTGTTGTTCTTATAAACAAGGCAGCCTGCAAGAAATGAATAGCAATTTCCCCAGTACAACTTTAAACAAGCCCTGTATATCATACACGGCCATTCCTGTGGGGCATGTGCATGTGTATGGGATAAGTATGTGTAGACATGGAATTAATAAGCATGGACGTGGGGTTATTTGTTAAGTAAAGACCTCTTAGTTTGTCAAATACTGACCATATTTCAGCTGAATAATAGGAAATTTCTGATATGGTTTTTTATTATAATCTTCTGAAAAGAAGATTATAATCAAACATCCTGAATGCTAAAATGTTTAAATGAGGTTTGTTTCACACTTAGTAATATTCAGAAATCCAAAGTCTACCACTAGTCCCTGGAGTAGAAGGAAAATAATAGATAAAATCACATCTCCACCCATGTGCTTGGTATCATACTACACTACACCATTATCAAATAAATTGGTTATACATTGCCATGCTTCTTGCATGGTAAAGAAAAAGATTGGACTGGAGTTAGGGCACATGGAAGTGCTGCGTAGTTCAGTATATTTTTGAGTATATATTGGAAATCTGCTGCTATCCTTGGCAATGGTAATGGGCAACTGGTAAAAACGCGCCCCGTGGGGAATTTCTGGTATTTGGGGTTATCCAGAAGCTTTGCAGAGATGTGCAGAGTGCCTTCTGTGGTGCCTGACCGTGTTCACGGGCGCAGCCAGAAGCGTGGCTGTGGACGGGGGCAGTCCCTTCTGCTCACGGGGACTGAAGGTTTTGCATTTTATTCAGCGGCCAGTCCTAACCATTCGTGTTGCCCGTAATGCCAAGGCCTTCCCACCTCTCGCTGCTGGGTGGCACACTTCATGAGAAGTTGGGCTGACCAGTTTTGTAATGACTTTTTTTGCCTGTTTTCCTCCTTTTCTCATTTTTATGACTTCTGCAGTAATGAAGCCAGCTTACACACAATTCAATTATTTTTGGATGAATCCTAATTTTATCACTTCATAAATTACCTTGTGAGTGAAGAAATAAAACTTTTTTTCCTAAAAAGAAGTACTTTGATTTTAAAGAACTTTATATCTACCCATTGTAGCTCTAGTTTAGTATACCCTGCTGTACAGTGCCATCGCAGAATGTGAAGTGACAAATGCACATATTACGTTTATTCTGTTTTCGTGGCACATGTGAAATAAATTGTTTCTTTTTACTACTTATTTTATTATTTGCTCTTTATTTTTATACCACCTAAATGGCATTCTCGTGACTTCCATTGGCAATCTTTTTCTTAATTTTTGTGTATAAAGCATGTTTAATAGCAAAAGCTCTGAAATATTGCTTGACTGTTCTCCTTTTACAGCTGATTTGTATCCTCAGAGAGTGATTTATGGGACATGTCAATTGTAGATATTGTATAGCCAACTTGGATTAAGCTCAGCATATCTCTGAGAGCTACTAGAGAACATCTGAGTTGAAGAATGCAAAATAAAAACATCTTGTCTTCTTTGTACAAACAGCTAAATCTGCGGTGCAATATTAATTGGTCCTCTCCTGACAGTGTAGCCTGTAATTCTTTAATGCAACAGTCATTATTCCTGCTTATTTGTGCACAGTTCTCTTAGTCATGGATCAGGATCCCACTGTGTTACACTGTTTAAGGAGCCAGTTTATGAGAGTATCTAGCAGTATTGTGAATAGTGGCCTTCCTTGGCAACTTAATTCTGACTTCCGTATCATGTAAATATTGTTCTATTATGGTACAAGTTATAGTACCAGTTAGAGGAAAAAGAAGAATTTAACGTTTCACATTTGGTTGAAAAGAAGTAGATTGTTTACCTCTAATTTGTCCTTTCTAGCTAGGCTACATTCCTTCTGCATTCAGAACTGGATTGCTCATCCTGAAGAAAGCAAGCAGTACTTTTAGTGCTTCACAGCTAGTAAAGGGCTGCTAATTGCTAGGCTTCATTTCTTCCACCACTGAAAAAAGGTTGCATATTGTTGAGTATTTTCAGAGAAATCCTTTCAATTGATACTCTGATTGTAGCTTGTGAGTTGGAAGAGGGAGGGTATGTACAATAGTGTTAGGCTTTGTTTGTATTGCCTGCTGCTTGGGCAGAGATTCTCTCTCTTCTCCTACTCATTTCATATGTGCATTGAAAATGAAATCTATTGAAAGAAATAATAAATAATAAGGACATTTCTGTATATTAATGCCTAATACTGGAATATATACCCTCCTTCCAGAATTGTTCCGATCTCAAAATCAGCCTCTAAGCAAATTCCTGAACAGTAATTTGAACAGAGCATTGCTCCAGCTTACATGCTGCAAAAGTAGTTTAAAAAACAGAAAAACCGGTTTTTGGGTTTTTTTTTCTGTTCCTGAAATGTCAGGGCTAAAGAGAACCAGAAAGCTTGTTGCTAGCAATTTGAAATGGAAAAAAATAATCTAATAGAAAAAGACAAAATCCACAAGCCATTAGTTCTAACATGTTTGAAAAAGATGCCCAGCAGCTAAAATGGACTTTTGTCATTATCTTCTAGACACTGGTAAGGTTTTTATGAAAAGAGAAAGACATCCTCTTTTAGAATTATTACCTTCTTTCCCTGACCTCTGGGTACAGGGAATAAGCACTGCACATTATTAGAGGACTCTCACAGAAGTGAGATTAGGAAAGAGATGAGGATTTTGGTTTGTTCAGACTGCTCTACTTATTGTATAAGAACCCCGGGAGTACAAAACATGTGAGACAATACGGGACAACAACAGGAGTCTACATATGGTAACTAGCTGAAGCTTTGGATGAATAAATGAGCACAAGAATTTCTGAGATAACAACAGGTTTTGGACTAATACATTCAAGCAACGAGAATTAATGAGCGTTTTAACCATTCAAAAAAATTGTCATACCCTGCTCCACTTAATCCTTCTGAGTGGCTATGAAAATGCTTATTTTGCTGGAGCCAAAATTTTGTGGAAGTACAGAAAACAAGCACTAACGTTTTTCTCCTTTCTTCTGCTAAAGGCAAGGGTTAAGTCTTTCAGACTAATGGGATAAAGCTTGATTTCAAGGACCATAGGCATTCAAATTGAAAGGAATTAAATGTAATGTTCACAGAACCTTGTAATTTAGCATTTTGAGTTTATATTTTGATCACAGTCATAAGAGTGCTGTTTCTGATAGATTATGTGCTAAGAAAATTAGGAGTATAAGAAATACAGTCAGTAATACATTAGCAAAATCTTGTACAAAGACATAGTGCCATAAAACTTAAAAAGAATACCAACTGCAGAAAACCAGGACAAAATGCCTTTCCCTGTGCATAGCGTGCATTTACCTCACCACTTACATACTGTAGGAGCTATCTATCTATAGGATGTATGCTGTTTAAAATCTGCACTGACTTTAGACATAAGCAGTCGTATTCTAGACACGAAGGCGGTGCAGTCAGAGGCTCCAAAGAAAGGGCATGTATCCAGCAAGCTTAATATGCATGAGCAGCTGATGACGAAGAAGAGGTGCCAGGCTCAACAGTAAATGACTTCCCAGGTGCAAGATAATGGCAGTGATTACAGGTGCCAGAAGGGTACATGGACTATCCTCTTCAAGAGAGAAAGAAACAAGGAACAAGTAGAAAAGTTATTCACATTTAAATGAAGACAATAGATTCCTAACATTTTGTTGTTGTTGTTGATGATGATGTTTAGATCCAAACTAGACAAGCTCTCCTGGAGGAAAAGAGAGTTTTCATCTCTCCTCAGTCCTTAAATTGAACTTCAGATTGCAAGGTGGAAAGTCATTGTTAGGAAATTGGCCTTGGGACGAGCTGATTCCCTAGTTCAACAAAAGACTTGCTCCATCATGTCGCTGTGTGTGAATGATGATGTAAAGTGTTAGCAGACTGCAAAGTCACCGCTCTGTGCCGTTTCAGGACAGAGGCAAATAGGTTTACAAGTTCAGATCTAAAAAAACAACCAGCTAATTCTGTCATTTTGAGCAAACAAGTACTTCATGCAAGAGTCTTCTTGGTATTTTCAGTGTTTAGACTTCTCAAATTTTTACTATTGCGCTTCTCATTTTGCTGATCTTGACATTTCTAATGGACCTGTTTGTTGACCTGAATTGAAAGGGGCTGACTGATAAATGCCTAAGTGACATCTCAATTTATATTCTTATCAAAGAGGAAAATATTGCCACTCTTTTTGCTCACATTAAGAAGTGGAGAGCAAAGGAACAAATCAGAGAACAAAACAAAATTTACAGTGGAAAAAAAGACAAAATGTGTCAGAATTATTCCAATGCAGCAGGTAGTTGTTCCAGTCGGGCGGATAAACTGTGCTGCAATATCTGCAGCAGTGTCCCTGTTGCGATTCATTATCACTATATAGCACTATTAGCATTAATAATAACAAAAGATGATCATAAACCTAATGATAGACATCATGGTGTTCCTACATGGCTTTATAACTAAGGGGCTAAATAACTGTTTTTTTGTGGAGATAGTGCCATTATAAAGGAAACAAAATAACCTTCACAGATAAGTAGTAGCATAATGTGGTCTGGTAGGGCATTATCGGCCTAATTCTCTGCTTATCTGAACAGATAAAATTTCACCAAAGACGCTGGTAATGCGTCCATTTATTCTCACAGGGAGCTGGATCCGGTTTTAAATCACCTGTGATAGTTGGAATCCTTGGTAATGGATTCAGTCCTGCATTCCAATCAGCTCCAGGCCGTGCACTCATATATGTGTGTATGTACATATATAGATATACACACACACACACACATGCACACACACATATACATGTATATACATCTATAAGCTGATATACTGTGCAATGAGGTGCCACGGGCTCCTGCCCGGTGCGTGCCACAGAGCTCGCCCGCATCCTTGTTCTGCCCTCCCTGCAGCCTGCCGTGGGCTCAGCCAGTCCTTGTTTCTCCATTCGTCTGAGTTCCTGCGTGCAGCGTTTTGAGTTGCCAGTAAATCCAATCCGGGATGCCTCAGTCACGCACAACACAGATTTACTTTATTGTAAGACTCAGCCCCTGCCTGTGGAATGAGGAAATTTTTATTCCCGTTATATGAGAGCATAGTGTGAAAATAACATCTTCTACACTGAAGTGCTCAGGAAGCCAAGACAACAATTTAGCAAAACAAGTTAGTTCTTGGCTCCTTTGAGTTCCTCAGAACTCTTTAACTTCTTCAAAACTCAGCTTAACTGCTGCCTGATCGTACAGATACTAAAGTTTCTTCTCCTTGCCAAGAACACATAGAGAAGTTTTCAAACTAGGCATTTGGAGAGCGTCAGCTTCATTTGGAGTAGGGAACCACTCTCCTCTTTCCCGGAGAAGTCACCTCCAAGGCAGTTTGTTAGCAACTAGACATAAACCATGCTCAAGATATTCCACTTTTCTGTAATCTTCTTAACCATTGTATTCAATGCTCCTTCCATACTACTTCTTTCTAGCTCTTATTCACAATGTTTTTCATAAGAAAAACCCAAACAAGTCTTGGCAGTCAGCTCCAGGCTGGCTCCTGTTTTTTAACATAATAAAATATTAAGCTGTGATGCAAAGACTAGCTAGCTGACCTCTTGCAATTCCTAAGAAACATCATTTTTCAAAGCAATCAAAAGGTTTTATTGACTTTGTGTCTCAGTAGGAATAGGTCGTTATCTTCCAATTATATTCGATTAATTCTTCCATGACTTAAATCATACTTTTTTCTAGTCTTTTGGAAACTATAGAGGAACACAAAGATAGAATTGTTGTGCTTTCAAAAGCCTTTGCACTTCCTCTTTTAATCATTTTTTTGTTTGTTTTCTTTTTAAAGTTACTATGATCAGCAGATGAAAGAAAGATATCAAGCGAAGCTGAATATATTCAGCTTTGTCATTGTACCAGGTTGAATATACCTTTAAATAAGGTAGCTTCTAATAGCTGTGAAGCCTTCTATAAGGTCTTTTTGATTTATGATGTACCTCAACTATGTAATTGTTTTAAACTACTGAACCAAATTAATTTTCTGCCATAATTGTGTGATATTTCCAATTTCTAGCATGAAATGGTGAACACCAAATTCTTAGTGTATCACAGCCCTCTATCTAAGCTAAAACTTCCAGAATCAATACATGAGGAAGGAAAATATCTGTTTCAGAGGTACTCATAGCTATTAAGAGGTTTTTGAGTTCATTTGGTTTCTTTAAATCCCATCAAAGCCCCTTAGCGCTTGATAATATGGAGGAGGGTTGATAATATGGGCAATAAGAGAGTCATCCCAAGAGAGTCTGTGTGAAAGCAATTTAAAGACAGGGAACATGAGCAGCTTGAAGTCTGTAAATCAAGTTTGGTGTCTTTCTAAAAGATCATCTTTAGCTCCCATAGAAGAGGCTACCTTGATGAAGTAATCCTTTGGCAAAATGCTCTTTGCTTTCACGTACAAATAACATCCAATTTGATGAAAAATGGACACCAAGGGAGCTTATTCACTGAATCATGGAAGAAATATTCTTGACTCGGGTTATAATCATGGCCCCAAATCAGTGGAAGACTGCCCAAGGCAATAAAACCATGATTTGGGTATTTGCTCCTCCCTCAAAGTGGCTTTCAGACATGGATCTCATTTTATAGAGCACAAGGTAAACAGGCATAAGCTAGGAAACCTCTACTGTCTGCACATAAATACAAAGCTGGAGAACTGTGGCTGAGGCAATCCAACTCTTTATTCCATGCTAATAAACCAGGGGCTAGAAATCCCATGTTATTGAGCGTGATAAAATAGAGGAGCCCCATGAGCGCAGTACATCAGGATGAGGTGCACCAGACTAGTCAGGAGTCTTTAGGAGAGTAGTCACGGTGTAGATGAGGGCCTCATTTGTCCCTTATCTCCCTTTCTTTATAAGGTCATTTCAGAGTGACTTAGAGTAAGAACGTAACTCAGGTGCTTCTCTCCTTACTCACTGTATAGGGAGCCCCAAGTTAGGCAGTCTATTGCTCTGTAGATCCCATTGCCCTTCCTTGCAACTCTTGTTTCACTCTTGCCCGAGCTCTGAGGTTAATTTTGACCAAACTGAAGCAGAATGGACAGGTACCGTCTGTGAGTTGCACAGCAGGGCTATTTTGCTGCGAACACTGCAGGGAGGGTGTTTGCATCCAGCACTTCTAAACCCTACTCTGGCCTGATCAGCCCTCTAAATTGCTTTATTTTCTCCTTGGGAGAATACCTAAATAATAATTGACAAAGGAGCTTGGTCATCATGCTTTAAACTACATTAGGGCCATAAGAAATTTAGTGATAAATTTTCTCCTGACAATAAAAAACAGTGTCGCACAAACCAGAGCAGCCGGAAAAATATTTACAAAAATTATGAGAACACCTTTGAGGATAAATTCATACTGACCTGCTTGTTATGCTACCGATGTGCTTGTGCTGGTTTTCCTGTGCCTATTTTGATATTTTGACCAGGTACTGAGGATACTAAAGCCACTGTCTTCCATCAAAAGAGGACACTCTTAAGACTTCATTTTGAGTGATTCTTTTACTCAGTTCTGCGAATTTCCTGGAAGAAATGTTAGGCAAAACTACAATGAAAGGCTTCCTTAACTCTAATTTTTATTTCTCGGCACGTTCAAAAAGGTTGGAGTGGGAAATGAGACAGAGATGGCTCAAAAAAAAAGGCCACAAATGGCGCAGTTTTATAGTATGTTTTTGATGGTCAGAGCACAGTAGCAGTACTGCCAAACTCAGATTTTCAAAATTCTATATCCTGGCTTAAAAATAGATTCACTTTAAGTAAAAATAAATAAATTAGTATAAATTTGAAGCTTTCAGTTCTATGATTTCAACCTTTTATCTCTAGCTATGAGACCTAGAAAATGCATTATTGAGTTAAAATTCATTTCAAGTTGCAAATCTCACATGATAGCGTTACTCCAAGAAACGAAGGCTCTGAGAATATACTGCCTGGCTAAAGGGCTGTGATAAAAATCATCAGAGCTGGCAGCAGTGCAGTTTTCCCAAGTTTGCATACAGTTCATTTTACACTCCCTTTTCAAATGATACAGTACTTACAGGAGCTGGGTGCTGGCATGAATATCAATGCCAGAGTTTTTCAGTGAGTTATTTATGGTCTTTAAGTAGGCTGATGCAGTAGAACAAGGTCCAGATTCAGATTCACCAAGAATTCTTCAAGAAAAGACCAAATGTAAGCCTAGCTTTCAGGAACCACTAGCGGATAGAAAGGATTTAAAAATATTTTTTCATATGTGCAAAAATTATGAATTTATATATAAAATTGCATCATTTTAAGTGATTGCTCTGCACACTCTGTGGCACGCAGCTGAGGGCATTACTTCAGTGTTCGATATCAGCCTTTTCTCCAACTTGCTGCTTTGTGAAAGCCACAAGGCACCAGCACATCCACAAACGCTGTCCCGAGAAAGGGACTCTGCTGCCATGTTGCCAGAGGCCCCTTTACTTAACATTAAGGTCACCTGCAGATTGGACAAAGAACTACAGATCGAAACACTGTCTTTCACTGTCATTGAAGCTGCTATTTTTTAAACTACCTTTGATTTCTAATACAGATATTTTTTTAAAAAAATAAGAGATCTTATCATTGAAGGCAGCATTAACTAAAGCTCTACCCAAGCAACTTTCCTCGTGTATAAAGTGAGTCAGAACATCTAAAAACTTCTGGAGTTTTGCAGCACTGTAGTAGAAAATAGGTTATTATTTAGGCTGCCCCCAAGAATTTTTCCCTAAAACGTGTTGGATTGCCAGATAATAATAATAGGAGCCTTTTGGAGGTTAAAGTGCTTGTTTACCTTCCCTTACAACATCAGCCATCTTTTTTCAAAGCAAAGAAGTTTTAGCTAAAAGTTTCTGAGGTGTCTAATACTGTATTCTGGCCTAGTCAATAGCTTCAAATGATAAAAGGTTTTCTCTCAGCCTTTGTGTTCCCTGGTTGCATTAGAGACTGAGTGAAGATATATGATATGACACAGCAGGCTTTTTAATCCTTTAGAAATGGTTGGCAAAGTCACCTCTTTACTTACAAAAAGTAAAGCATATAAAGTTGGAGCATATGGGGTTTTTTAAAAAAATAACTGTTCAAATCTTCCTGTAATGCACTGTATTTTCACAGCCTGGGGTTGGGTGAAGGACACCGTTTTAACAAGCCAAGACATGCTTATGGCAAGTTCAAAAGTTGAGGAAACAAAAGTGTGGTAATTCCACGAGAAGTGGAAAAACACGGGGATTTTCAAGAGCTTCAGTGGATTTTGGTTACAACTGTGCCAAGAATGGGCTATGGTTGGAGTGAGAAACACGTAGTGAAACGCTGGAGTGCAGTGGATAGCTCATTGTAGACAGGTAGATGTCACAGAGCTCCCTTTAAACCTTTAAAGGCACTTTCGGCCTTGATTTTGTGAAAATCTGATATAGATACCAAGAGTATGGCAATAATACTTGGGGTTTATATTCTATGTCTTTTTCTTTATTTCTGACTGACTTGAAGAAAATTTAATTGACTGAAAATTACAGCAGTATAAATGGTGTGTTTTTCACATCTTTTTGCTAAATTGCCTGCTTTTCTTTGTAATGTGCAGCTTTCGTTGTGAATGTTGTATTACTCCTTAAACACCAACTCTAAACTGTACAGTATTTCCTTACGGGTGAGCAACATTTGATACAAGACATATCATAACCGTCTTGCCAAGACGAGTCTAATTAACTTGGCGGAAAAAAAATGGATCTTCTCTAAATGCTATCACCTTCTTGTCTCTTTTTAATTAATCATATAGGTAGATGTTCCATAATCTGTAATTAAGGGCTTTCCAATCATACCGTTCTACATTGTCTTTAAATTCCTACTCAGCAGCATTTTTATTTTTATTAGCCCCACGCATAGCTGAGACATCAGAATACAACCTCCTTGCTCACTCCCATTAGTAAAGAATATCGAACGCAAGTTATCAGCAGTGCGGCCATGGGCTGACTTATCCCATTGCATCCACTGGGTGCCACCGCTTCCCCTCGCACAGGGACTAAGCCTGAGCTTAGCTTAAACCGCTGTCCCAGGCCCCGGGGTGAAATGCAGCTTCGAGGCTCGCTCAGCTGACAAGCACCGGCTTGGGTAATGCCCTAGGAGAGCGTTTTTCACATCTCCTAGGTGTGCAGAGTATGAGCTGGGTTTTTGAGTATGGATTCACGCGATGCCCGTGCAAATAGTGAGAATATCCTGGCAGGAAGCGCGATGGTGGGAAAGGTACCAGTCTGTTCTCTCTTTTTCCTTCCGTTGTTTCTTGAGGTGGATGGGAATATTTTGCCAGTGCTTTCCTTGCCTTGCAGACAGTTGTTGTTTGTTCATAGTCTGCGGGTATTCGAGTAGTTACAGCTTGCTTTGGGGAAATCAGCAGGCTTGGAGCTGACAAGAGCACGCAGCTGCAAAGCCTTTGCAAGGAGGAGGAAAGAATAACTGTGAAATCAGTATGCTGCAGAGGACGCGTCACATAATTAGGAAAGCGCGGCTTGCTTCTTGTCTCAAAGGCCGTAGCAAGCCATGACTGCCATCCCGTTCCTGCCTTCCCTCCGCCAGCACACAGCTTCATACTGCGACAACACGCTGTTTAACAGACTCCTGGTGCTTTTCTTCCCTTAAACAAATAAGAGATATTCAAATCTCTTTTTATTGCTCTTCTACCCCTTTCGCAAACTGCCTCTCCTCCTAAAAGAGTCCATGGTGTTTCCATGGGCTAAATGTCCTTCCTGTCACTACCTTTACAAGTCTTTGAATTAAATTCAGTGGGGGAACTACCAAACACAACTCGGTTGTGTCAGAAGAGGCCGGGATGGTTGTGGGTTAGAGCAAGGTGTGGATAGGACAATTCCTTTGCTCCCTGCCCTTTGCAACCAATGGCAACCAGCACCAAGGAGATGCGAGGAGGCACTGCTCTTGTTGCTCAATAATGAATCAGTCTCCCTGCTTTTGCTTTATTCACCTGGCAGTTTTCTGCCTCTCTGTGAAGTAGCAGATGCCAAAAGCTAAGTTCATATGGATTTCATAAGGGAGGAAAAAAAAATAAACCTTCCCTCTAGCTTCATTTTGTTGAGCATATTGACATGGAGAGGGCTGCTGCCTTGCACAGTGTGAGGACAATGCGATGGGTTGCACTGCAGCTGCTGTGGGACAGGAGGGGGTTGATGTGGCCCCGTGTGACACACACTGTAGCCACCATGCATGGAGTCCCCCCGGCCTCCGCATTGAGCCCTCTCCATGCAGAAGATGCCCGCGCGGCCCACGGGCTTCGGAGCAGCCACCGCGTCACCACGACTGCCCCACTGGAGCAGAGCAGCCCCACAGGACAGTCTGTGAGCTTGCTGTGTGGTCATCTTGATGGTTCAGTTTCAGTCTTCCAATCAGTGTTGCTTACAATCAATCGTAAGAACTTGGATTCAGGCTGAACTTGTCAGACTTTTGGGTTTTTAGCTAATTCGCTGGTTTCGTTATGGTGGGTTCAACGTTTTGAGGTAGGGCTTGGCCTTTGGAGACATGCAGCAGTGGTTTAGAGCAAACACAGTTCAGGAGAGGCAGCTAGGTTTGGAAGTGTTTTTCTAGAAGGACTCAACTGGTGGAAGAACTCTAAAAATATTAAACCCATGGAGCTCCTTCAGATTTTTCGCATAACCTGGTGATGCTTTATTTTATTATCAAGATTCTCAATGCCTATGCATCCACTGGACAGGGCATGACATTCGGGGAGACAAACTACTTTGGTAGTACATCTGTACACATGAACTCAAGTATAGTACCGGGTTCTGCGTTCCACCTTCTGAACCATTTCACCAAGTAGACACTTCAAATAAGGTTTCCCATGGATTTCCTAGCGAGTACAAGGCTGATCGGCAGTGAAAGAACCAACTGCCTCTACAATTAGGACAGACCCTGGTGGAAGGGGCAGGTGGACAGCTGCCATAAAGCGAAATTCCTGTCAACAGCGTGGGAGTGATTTACATTGGCTCCCCTGCAGAATAACGATGCATTTCCAGTCAAAAAAGGATGTGTTAAAAATGTTTAAAAGTGGTGGTTGTTTTGCGTCTCAGGATTATTTCACTCCATAGGGAAAAAAAAAATCTAAGGAACACGATTTTCTCAAAATCTGCTACTTCTTAGCTAAACTTTGGCAGGAAGTATGATAAACTCAAAACAGATAAAGTAGCAGCCAGTCCTACTGCTCGGGATTTGTTTTTTAATTCTTATTTATTTTGCTTCCTCAATCACTTTGCTTTACTCATTTGGCTGGAAGGCAAATACATTCCCTGTTGATTTATCCCAACTCAGCCGGGGGCTTTTGCTCTGCGGTTTGATTCCTAATATGGAAGCGAAGGCAGATTTTGTGCAAGCTCCGGAGAGCTCCTCTCAGCTTGCGGAATGCGGCGAGAAAAGAGTCCTGCCGAGGCAAACAAAGATACTTGTCACTCCGGTGCTAACAGAGGCCACAAAATGGGCTTTCCGCGGCGTCCGGAGATTTTTTGCTTTCACTACCCGTTAAATCACCATTTTGGTCTTACTTTGTGCCAGGGCTGCAGATTGTTTCCCCTTACCTTTCTTGGCGACATCTGAAAGGATTTTTCCGACAACTTGGGGAAACACCTCCTCCATCACCGTGAAAGCTTTTATTATGGGAGCACATGGCCCGGAGCAGGCTGCCACGGGAGCGATGGAGTAATTGCAGCACATTCGGGGAGGAATTAAATGATAAAGAAATGATAAAAAAGCTCATGGTTTCACTTTTTTAATTTTCTTTTTCTAATTCTTTCAAGAAAGTAAGATTCTCAATGTTTTGATATATCTGGTCTCTGCTTATAGAAGGAGACTGGTTTTCTCTAATTTTTTTAATAAAGTTCTCTTCAACTAATAGATTATCGAGCTCACCAAACCCAGAAATGGCCTTTGTCAGTGGAGATACCAAAGTCCCAAGGATTAAATTCCTCCACCAAACAGGGGCTCTAAAAGGTTAATATGGAGCTGGAAATTAATTTCATTCCAAATAGAGAATAATAGTGTGCAGTGACATGACTTTGTGATAAGCATTTGTTGAAGCTAAATCCTCCCTAAGCCCCACAATTGTTTTCCTTTGTGCTAATGGCAAGTGAACAGGAGGTGCTCCCTGTCGCTCCCAAAGGTGTCAGAAAGGCAAGTTTATTGTTTGCTAAATCTGCTGGGTTTTTTTCAGTTAAAAATCTCGATTCTCTTTTGGTCATTTTCCTTTAATGGTTGCACCCTCTGTTTCTGTCAGGAGAATATTTGGTCTTCCTGAAATCCACAAATTTACTCTTCTTGTTTGCTGATTGCTGTTACTGGGGATGCACGTTAAACAATAAGAACTTAATCTATTTCTTCTTTCATGACCCAGACCAAAAAGAAAGGCTTATTGCCATAGGCATGTAGGTACAGACTGGTGCAGACACGTGTTCAATAGGAGTTTCCAAATGAAACCTGAAGCCAGAGATTGCAGGGAATTTAGTTGCTTAAACATTCTTCCCAGTGCCTTTCAACAGGAGTGGGGTGCCTTTGGACCCATCTATCTTTGAAAATATACACAAAAATTGGTAAACATTTCTTGAGACGCTCTTCCAGCTTAGTTTCCCTCATATTATTTGTATTCTTGTATTATACTCTGCAAGTACTGCCTTGAAACCATTCTTCTCTTACAGTCCTTAACATCTATCGCTTCCAGACGCTTAGCAATTTCACATCCTCTTGCTTCTCCCCAGTCTTATAACTGTAAGCTTTTTGTTAAATATTCCTACTTTCCGTCCTGGAAAGACAGAGGGTTTCTGAAATTCACGGGTGCTTTTTGGATTCTCGAGCTGTGTGATTTTATTGTAGCGCAGGGCGCGTTGACTGGACCACATCCAGACCTTGTGTCAGTGGAGCAGCAAACAGAAATGTGCGGAGCCGCCAAGGTTTACCCGGGCTGTCAGCGAAGCACAAGAGCAGTCTGCTGCACCACTTTTGCACCAAATTGTGTAGCTGCCGTCTACACTTGTAGCAGGTACCCAAGCTGAAAACGATCATGTACCTTTGGATTCTGTCACGTTTCACTGCCTTCTAAGCTAAAGGGTTATGCGGTAAGTGGTGAAACCATAACGTGTCAGTCAAAGACCCATCTGTGCCATTAAATGCCTGGTAGAATTTGAAGAATCTGTGGGAATACTGGGGCCTGAGCTATTTATTGCCTGTGTTATCAGAAATACTTTGGTCTTTCATTGAATTACACAATTTGTCAAGTTATCTTTTCTCTTGTCTTATAATTGGAATAACGTTCTCAGGAGCAGAGTATTTTTACTGCAGATGCTGTTGGCCTTGGACGTTTGTTCTTTGGTCTGCCTTGAATATTAGCACTTAAATTTTATAGCGTTCTGTTTACAACGCAGAGGCCTCATTGCCTTGTACTTATTTGTAGCTTGCCCGAGGCATTGTGGAGAAGTAAATTGTTCCTCCTACCAAGAGCTTCAACCCTTATATAACTCTTTGGTAGACATAATCTCACTTAGCTGCTACTTTTGTTTAAGGAAAAAAAATTGCCTTAAGTTTCAGGTCACTGCTTTTCATTCCGTGGAATCAGCAGAGACGCGTGCAGGGCTGCCAGCTCTCGCTCTGCAAGGGGCTCAGCTCAAGAGCTGGCCCTCAGGCTTTCCAAAGCTTAATTTTATTTTGATAATGCAAAAGAGGTTTTTGAGAAGTTGTCATTTTTTATAAATGGATGTAAATTAGTTTAACTCAGTCAAAACTGTTGATAAATTTAGCCTGTGTGGTAGCTTCTCTCTCTGACACTGAGATTATGAGGTTGCCCATCCCAAGGAAATCCTGAAAGCAAAAATTTGACAGAAAAATAATGCAAACCGAGTGAGAGCCAAAAGTTTATACACACAGCAACTTTTCAGGTAGAAGAAATGTTGGGAACATATTTCAAACTGAGGCTGAAAACCAGGCAGTTACAGGCTCCGTTTTTATACAACCATCAGTGAGTGATATGTACCTTGAAAGTATTGATGTGCTTTTAAAATAAATACTGAATTTGCCAGAGTACAAGAAGGGCTGTTGTTTCATCTGGGATCAGGTTGCTTTCCTGACTGTGCAGAAGCTGTAGGACTTTCTTTTTGTCATCCCTCCTGCCCTACGGCGTTCGAGCACTATTAGCTCTCAGTGGTGTTTCTAGTTTAACCATCCAGTTCATAAAACACCTCTCTCCCACGTTGTCTAAGATGAAATGTTGACCCGAATGATGAAAAGCAGATTGCTAAGTAGCAGCAATAGGCTTTTTATTCGGAACATCGCAGTTACTTTCCAGTATATGGCTCGGCATTTATCTGATGTTTCATTTGTAGGAAGTTAGGTAGCTCAGGGCTTCCTGCCCACGTGGGTCCTGTGTAGATAGCACCCGCTGCTGCTTCGCTTCTAGTCCCAGCTCGTGTCACGTTGTCCTGGGCTGGGAGGAGATGGGCTCTGCCATCGCAGCTCTGGCTTCGCTGCATCTCAAGCAGGTAGTGTTTCTACGTCTGTCTGATCAGCGTTAATTCCTTGGAATTAGATCTTCCCATCAACACAGCTATTCACCAAAGGTGGGAAATGCCCTCCTTGTTTGGCTCCCCGTTACCCTGAGGTCTTCACCCTTGTCTCTGGGGGCAGTTGGTGTCATTGGGGCCCGTGCAGCTTTCCCATGGATTGTCCTTCCAGTTGTTCAAGTCTGGCAGAGCACGGGAGCAGCCGTGCAAACAGAAGTGCCCAACGAAGCAAAATGCCCAAGTCTCCCACGGTTTCTTTCAGTCAGAAGAGTCAATATGTTTGCCTAAAACGTTGACAGTGACAGGACCGGAAAACAGAGACTGGAAAATGGTGGCGGCCACGATTCCTCCCCGCCTTTGCATTTTTTGCAGACTTGTTTAGGCAGCTCCCCAGGGCCTCCAAATGCCGCCGTTTGGCACCCAGCCCTCTTGCAGCGCCCTCGGTTTGGAGAGGTGCCATGGGGCTGATTTGCACTATGGATTTCGGCGGGCGTCCCAAGCCGCAGAGCGAGCAGCTGCAGCCCTGTCCCTCAGCCCCAGACATTGCGGCCCTGTCCCTCGGCCCCAGACATTGCGGCCCTGTCCCTCGGCCCCAGACATTGCGGCCCTGTCCCTCGGCCCCAGACATTGCGGCCCTGTCCCTCAGCCCCAGACATTGCGGCCCTGTCCCTCAGCCCCAGACATTGCGGCTCTGTCCCTCGGCCCCAGACATTGCGGCCCTGTCCCTCAGCCCCAGACATTGCGGCTCTGTCCCTCGGCCCCAGACATTGCGGTCCTGTCCCTCAGCCCCAGACATCGGTGCCGCTTTCTTAGGCAGCCGTCCCTCCCGCAAGGCTTGCAGCTACTCACGAGCACACAAAATACACCAGCATTCCCCCGTTCCTGCCTTTTCTGATAAGTTTCCCACATGGTCTGTTATCTGTACTTTCTTTCATCTGATGTGTTCTCGCCTCTGTCTCTGCTTTTCTGTGTGTCACTCCTGCTGAGTCAGGGCGAGTGTTCTCCCCCCAGCCCCAGCAGTTCACTTGAGGACAGCATTTGGAAGCTCCCTAAGCCTCTATGTATTATCTTCTGTCTCGGATTTTCAGTGCCACCAATTTCATACATATAAATTTAATTAATTCTTTCTCCATATCACCGAAAGGCACGACATGAAACCAAACTCAGCAGGCTGCCGGAGCTGCCTGCCTCAAGTGCCGCCAGTTCCCTGTGAATTCCCTGTCTGGACAGTCCATATGTGCTGGCCCCCCCAGCTACTTTCCATTGTGTTAATGCCCCCTCCTCTTAGACATTATTGTATTCTTCCCGGTTGCATACCAACAGGGTGTATCACAATGTGCTTTTGTTTCGCTATTGTTATTTGTGTAATCTCATTTACAAAGTGCTTGGCTCGGTTGCTTGGCTCTTCCGTGAGGGTATTCTCTGTTTACCCAGAGACTAAATTTCAGGTGCATTTTCTAGGCTGGATTCCCTGTTGTTTCAGCCTCCGTTTCCCACACTTTATGAAACTGTTTACATTGCCCCTGTGCAGCTCTGTTGAAATGAACTTCTCGGCTACAGGGGAGCCAGATCAGCTGTCCTTGCTCTGGCACTACACTTAATCATAAGTGCATAAGCACTAATTTATGCTCGTTCTCAGCAGGAGTTTTGACTCCTTCACTTCTTCAATGGTGATGTGGGGCCCATTTAGCTGCACGGCAGTGGGGAGCTGTTGTTTTGCAACGGGGCTTTCCCACGCTCCCCACCTAAAGGTCTTTGTTGTGGGCAGCTGCTGTCCCTTGTTATAAATACCCAGCCCGTCCACCCCGGCTACATGCACTCCCGGAATCCATCGTTCCTGCGAGGACACGTTTCACTGGATATGCATTTCCAAATATTCCCATTTATCAATTATCCTCTCTTAGTGCTTTTCGTCTGTTAAAGACGCTCATGGAAATACATAAAGAAGCTGAAGCCACCTAGGCTGATGCCCTCTAATATCTAATATCTTGATGACCTAATACCATAGTAAGTTATAGGTGTACTCTGAGGCAGTCTGGAGCAGATGTTAACAGGTAGGATAGGGATCTTTTTAGCCAAACTGTTCACAGCTCTCTGGGGTTGCTCTGCCAGCCCAGCTGAACCGGTTGCAATTTCTTAACTCATGGGCAGTTTGCCACGGCTGCTGTTTGGAGAGCCGCCAGGCACACGCTTGAGTCCTCAGCACACTTGCTGTTGGGACTTTTAAGTGCTTGCTGGCATCAGGACTGGTCTAGACATGACCAGGACCTGCAACCAGTACTTGGCTACCCAACTTTGTCTTGTGCATCCATGAAGCATCAGCTGCAGCTAAAGATTTGGCACATAAACACCAAATCAAGCACAGCCCTGTGGGGCTATGGCAACTGCAACGGAGCCCCAGCTAAATAAATAGGAACACTTGCTGAGCACTACACGTCAGGCAGAAAATAAACGTCAAGAACAACCCAAAAATGTTGTTTCCAAGAAAATGTTGTGGATAAGAAAAGAAGTACAAAGCCTATATTTTGTGCCAAGAGAAGTGCTTCTAATGAGAATGTCTCTCAGTATTTCCCCTGAGACACTAGCTGCTCTTTAAAGATAATGTTCTGTCTTTAATTTGCTCAGTTGTGGAGGAAGGTAGAAGGCCCAACAGCTTCCATCAGTGTTAACTTCTATGCAATCCAAAATTTACCGTAGTGCTTGTACTGCTTCGTAGTAATTGCACCTTATATTGCTTCTCCCCTAGATAACACATTTTCCCCCCTCTGGCTTTCCTTCCCAATCGGAGGCTTTCTGTTTGTCTGCAAAATACTGGATCAAACAATCCAGGCACAATATCACTCTAAACTCCTTATTCCAGGGGACTTAGTTTTCCCTCCCCGACTTCCACATGTGAATAAACATAAGAAAAAAAGTCACGGCAAATTATCCGTGCCTGAAAGCCGGGAACATTGTGTGAGTCATCCCTCCCTCGGGAGAGGAGGGTTTGTGGGCTCACAGAGGGAGGATATCCCAGGATCCTTGAGAGAAAAGAAAAGAAAAAAAAAAAAGAAGGAAGAGAGAATGAAATCTGTGGGAACTACTGGGAAAGTTTGGCCAGTTTTGCTCTACTTCATTCCCCCACTGCGGAAGCCACTGCTGCAGGGAGCACACAGGGATCGTCATCGCCTGCAACCCACGGCGCAACTCGTTCCTGCCCCAGCTCTGATTTGGGAGCCTCTTATAAAGATGCATTTCCAAATCGGATTTGCTTTATACGTTGGATCAATTCCCGAGCTCTTCAGGAATTTATTCTGCTGCTTAAAATGGAAACGCTGCTGACACCTCTGCTCTAAATGTCAGTGATGGGAGCTTTGGCTTGGGTTTAGTATAAATTGTCTTCTGATGGGGAAGAACATGTGCTAATTAGCACCCAGTTACCCTGAACATTTTGAAGACAAAAATACAGCTGGAGGCGATTCTCACATTCCTCAGCCTCTGCATTTTAGTTGAGCACATCTTCTTATTACAGTGTTTTCTCATACGAAACTTTTCATGCAGCCCTATTTATTACTAGTTTGTTCTGGCTCAGCTTTCTTTCTTGTTTGTTTGTTTTTATTTTCCCTATTGCTCATGTTAGGCTTCCTCCAGGCTTGCAGGAGCTTTTGCCTGATCCCACTGCACAGAGATCTGCATATTTTTTTTTTTTTCCCCTTTAAACTACTGCCCCCCTACACATGCTCCGGGCTGTAATTGCATCCCTAATCAATTCTCAGTGTTTTCCCGGCAGCATTTTTCAAATTTGTCAACTTTCTGGCTGCTTGCTTTTCGTATTTTGATTAGATTACAGAAGCCTTACAAATATTTATCAAAGATCAGCCCTGTCGTTATGTTTGTGCTCAGCATAAGCCCTTGTAGTGAAACCATTCCAAGCCAGGCACTTTGTTGACATTTTCCTGCCAAGGATCCATATATACACTTGGAAATCTGTAAAGACTAAATAAATACGTGTTTGCCACCAATACTGGATTCTCAGGTTCCAGTTTTTCCTCAGATATATCCATTAGCAGCAATTTCCTTTTTCTGAGATGTTGTATTTTCTTGCAAATGTCAAGCTTGGCTTTCTTTAGACCTCTAATAATTAAGCACATCTTGTCTGCATCATGGTGATGATGATGAACTAGCCTCACTTCTGGGAGGCCTTTATGTGCAGATTGGCCTTGCGGCAGCCCAAATGAATCAAGAAGCCTTTACCTGTTGCTACATGCCATTTCCATTATCTTTTAAATAATGTATTGGCGTCTTGCTGTAAACTTCAGGAAAACAAAATGCGCCAGTTGGTCTCCCGGTGCTTTCAAAGCTGTTCAGCTAGCGTCCCTTGAGATGCTGTTGTAAAATCCACGGTGCACAATTAGTTATGAATTTTACAGCTTTTTATCATTCATGGATAGTCCGTTAATGAGGGAATAAATAGCAGAATTTCATTTAATCCCACACATGGCCCAACATGAGTTGTTCAGCAAGATTCCTTTAGCAGAGAGGTGTTGGATGCTCTAACCTTACTATGTAGGTGGACAAGGTCCATCTAGATGTCTGTGGATGTTGCGCGGATCTAAATTCCCCTTTACTTAAAGGGAACAAAATTGTAGGAAAAAAACAGTGTGATGTTCCTAACCTCTCCCCATCTTACAGGTCCACAATATAATTGCTACATCAAAGCTAATGGCTGCAGGCTTTCTTGAATAAACCATGGAGAGAAATAGAGGTTTTTGGGGTGCAATTCACTGGACCAAAGACAGATATCTGCTCTGGGATGACATAATACCCAGAGTGGCATCTCTGGAGAGAAATGCGTAGTTCTTTTCATTGGCTAGGGATGATCACACCAGATGCCAACATTTATTTACATGTGGTCAGAAGAATTCCACCCTCTACGCCCAATCTGTTCCCTTACCGTACAATTTATCAAAGCTGGGCTATCGTGTAAGGTCTGTCATCCTCACCAGCCTCGCTTCTTCAGCGAGACTATTTACATATTAAAGTATTACTCAGCATGAGTAATGGTGCCAGTGCTGAGGTTATGTTACAAGTACAGATAAGGGCAGTTGCTGTTAGCACTGAACTTTATCTCAGAAAAATCACTAGAGACTGGCACTTTGCCAAGATTGGGCTTCCTTTTGATTATCCTCCCTTCGTCCAATAATTGACTCCAAGCAATTCAGCTGCTGTTATTTGGTGCAGCAGAAATCTTTCTTTTCCAGAGATTTATTTGTGAAGTCACAAAGAAGTGGGTGCTTCGGTATCTGACTGTAAATCGTGAGCAAAGAGATTACTGGAGAGTTCAGGGAGTTAGCAATAAAGTGGTGGGATAACGGGGAGTGTGACTTAAGGAAGCGCAGGGCTTGGGGGGTCATATATGAGACCCAGGGGAGAGGGGAGAGCTAGGTAAGACCAGAATACTGGGGAAATGGAAAGTGGCTGTACAGTCTGATGAGGTGGAACTCAGTTAAAATCCCTGCTGGAACATCCACCTACTTGAGCTGGACACCCCATCCTCTCTGCAGTGTTTTCGCGATTAGTAAAATAAATGTTATTTAATACTTTCCTTTGAAAGTAGAATTAGAAATACAATTTCATATAGGTGAGATTTAATTTGCATTTGGCTTATCATGACAGTTTTGCACTCAGATTGCTCTGAAACAAACAAGGAAAGGACACTGGCCCACATGAGGTACCCTCTTGCTGTGCTCTCTTGGGGTTCGCTGCCATTGGTGGTGGGGCACTGCGGTGGCATCTAGTGCCATTTGGATCTCTGCTCCTAAAACTGGCCTTTCATTGAGCTTAACTGACTGACACGAGAAACTGGTTGGTCCACGAAAAAGAAACCACAGAAACCCAGTTTCTCTGGCTGGTCCCATGATGCCCAGATGTCCAGATAGCCGGGCTCAGATTTTGCTCTAATGCCAGTGTGAAGATAGAAAATATATAAAAGGCAGTGAAAGCAAATCATTTTAAGAATATGCAAGCAGTTCCCATACTTCATATACCCTTGAATTCCAAGTTAAAAATAATTTTCACTAAAATATGGCATGTTTATATAAATATTAATATATATAAAAAATATTCATTACTATATAAATCATTACTATAGAGTTCTCAATGGGCATATGAATAAATATCCAGTTTGTGTATATGGTCCATACATGTACAGAGGTCAGTGAATGATTGTTTTCTTGTATCTAGTAAATTAATTTCAATACTATTCTTCAATTCTAATCTCCTTAATAATAACAATAGATGACTCCACTGATTAGCCTCCCAGCTCACTGCTGTTCTTCAAGTTATAAAATAATAGCATCATACCTCATTTCCATATTTTAATACACTCCAACAGGCTTCTTAACTGATGAATTTTCTTACTATTTATTATCGACACCTAAAATGTCCTTTATTTATATGAGAGTACAGTGGTGCATTCAGCTCGAACTCTGCAAAACTGATGAGATCACTGAGTTATATCAACTAATGTTGAGGGACTCAAGGTCTCCCCACTTTTTCACCTTCGAAACCCAATAAGCAGCGATGTTGAATCCAGTATTCAAGAGGAAATAGGACTTTGCTTTTCTGATAGCACTGATGCTGTTCACATAATACTTCCTTTTGGATCTTATCATACCTTTGACTGCTGGACAGGAGGGCCCTCCGCACAAGTTATGCTCCCTTGGTAGCACTGCAGACTGCGAGCAAGTCACTCCAGTAACTTGGCTGCTCTTGACTCCTGGGGCTATCACGGTCAGGCCTATTTTGACTGCTTTGCCACAAGTAATTCTTTTCAGATACTGCAAGCATGCATTTTGTTGGACGGTCCTAAAGGATGGTGTGTTCAGTGGTAATATCTGATTTCAGTGTTCTTTTGTGTTCCTGGCAACCTCTCATCCTTTCCTCATAAGGGGAAGGAGAGGCTCTTTCCCTTGGTCCCTCTCATCCAGGTTCTCTTAATTTGCCCCACAAGTGACTTCTGCCTGGCAGGAGTTTGTGTGACTCCCTCCGCACTGCTTGAGGGAAGGCTCCTCTAGACCCACATCACGGCTCAGCTCCCTAAAGCCTGCCCAGATTTGGGTGCAACACGCTGGTTGTTGGAAAACATGAGCTTCAGTTTCTTCCAACAGAGTTTCATGCTAAACCCAGACAAAAAAGGTGCCTGAGCTCCGTGACAGTGCTGCTAATTTACACCACCATGGCAGGGGAGCTGCAGGTTTATTCTGGAAATAGAAACGTGGTTCCTGCATCAGGTTAAAGACTGATACCTCTGTTTTTCCAAGCAGGCAAACTTTCCCTTGAAAGTGTAACCACTGAGGTATCACTTCACAGCAGCAACCTCAATGAGAATTTTGCTTGTGTGAGAAATATTTGATGAGGGACTAAATCAGCTCTGTTACTTGGCTGCCAGAAGTCACACAAAATAACGATGGGAAGTCAGTAGAGAGTCCCTGAAACAATTCATAATTTATATGGATATTGTGGCCCAAACCTTATTCTAGCTCCATGTAGCACCAAGACACAGAATGGGTATTTAAGGGACAAAATCCTTAAATGCAGTCTGGCTGCATGCCAGACTAATGGATACTCTGCTCTGTCGGTCACAACCCACCAGGGAGGATGGGAAAAAACAGCATCCTCCTCCCAGGAGGGCAATGGGAAGAGGTGCCCGGCAGCTAGAGCGCGGCCGGCCCCTCCGTGCCCACAGCGCCATGCCCCTGATTTGAGCAGCGTCGGGCACCTGAGCCAAACTACCCCACGGTGCCAGGCCCTACCGCAAAGAAACCTTTCCAGTGAGGAAGTAACATTTAAGGAAAACATTTCCAGTGCAACTCCTGAAGTGGAGAATAAAACCAGGTGGGAATTTACGCCTCCCTCCTGCTGCTAAGGAGATAGTGCAATAAAAGCCGGTGCTTATTCCACCAGGAGCACTTTGCAATCTTTCAGGAGCTATTTTCTTTCCCCACATTTCAGGTAAAGGAAATGAAGCCTTTGTGTAAATGTGAGGTGTTTGTAGCTAGAGATATTTCTTTCCTTTTTTCTTTCATCAAATCTGGGCAATTAAACTCTGTTGCAAGCATGCAGGATGCTACCTTTCTTAGCGCTTCCTCTCCCCTGTGACTCTCTAGATCCCTATGTGAAAATCCACCTGATGCAGAATGGCAAGAGGCTGAAGAAGAAAAAGACGACAATTAAGAAGAACACCCTGAATCCCTACTACAACGAGTCGTTCAGCTTTGAAGTACCCTTCGAGCAAATTCAGGTAACGTCACACAGTGTTTCGTCTTCTCTCTGCCTTCCATCGCTCAGCTCTAATAAATATTTAACAGGAACCTTGTTAATTATCACGTGTGCATGCCTTCATTAGCACCTAGGTGCCAGCCCTGTGCTACGTTAGATGAGTGTGACTGCTTCAAGAGAGAGCAGATAAAATGCACAGCACTTAGGAAGCTTTGATTCATCAGCGAGAAAGGCAGAGCTGACATTTCATGTTAACAGAAATGGATTCTGGAAAAAAAAAATCCACGGGGAGATAATAAAGAAATGTGCCCTCAGAAAATGTAGAGATAAAAGAAAACGAATATACAGCAATTTTCCCCATATTATTTGGAATGCTAAATTGCCATCATCGGTCACATTTGTGTTACCTATGTATTTATGTTTCCTGATTGTTGAAAGCACTGCAGGAGCTGTCTTAAGTAAAACACGCTATTTTTATGAGTATCTTAATAAGTAATATAAGTATTTATATTGTAAGTATTTTTCAGTCTTCCACCATATCGTGAAAACTTCTTCCGTGTTTTCTCCATCCCTTGGGAAGACATTTGACGATCCCAGAGGTCGGAGCTGCAGAGTCAGCAGGGCTGCAGCTCGGCGGAGCCCTCGTAGCCCCGGGCACGCTCCGAGGACTCTTCCTGGAGAGCCCCCTGCCTGACCTAGGGTCCCTCAGAGGCCAGCTGGTACTTCCAGAGGGAAGTCATGGAGCTGGTCTGAGGAAACGCCCATAGACAGGATCGTACTGTTTGTGTCAGGGACTTGCTTCCCAGTAGGCCACTGGCAGGTATCTAAGTCATGTCTCATGTCTCATGTATCTAAGTCATTACTCAGGATTTAACTTCTCCTAATGTTAACTAACCTGTTCACACAGGAGGAGGGGCAGAGGTGCCCTTAGCCACTGTAGACGCATGTGGGAAACCCACATCCTATTCCCTGCCCTCCCAGGCTGTGTCTCCAAAGCACGTACTCTGCTGTGGCTAGGGCTGGTGGTGGGAGTGTGATACTTCTGCATCTTGTTAAATAATGAAGGAAGGACTTTTAGATACCTTGCTACTGCCAGCATTTAAATGGCTTGGCCCAAATTTGGAGCTAGGAGCCAGTTTCAGAAAAAATCTTGGGCTATAGGAACTTAGAGCTTCTTCTTGATGAGATGGGAGTCCAGTAAGGGTTTTGGTGGTCTATATTCTGGACTGTAATAGACAAGATGAGGCCTTGGGAGTAATGACTTGGAAGCACGACTGGCTCATGCAAGAGGTTTTTTCACATCCCACAGTGAAGACAGGTATCCGTGGAATTTAGGAATCCCAAAATGGGAAGTCCAGTGGCACCTAATTCCCATTGACTACTTTAATGGAAGTCAGTCAGTGTGCTTGCGAAGAGTCTCATAATAAGCATCGAAGAAGCAGCACTTTGGCAGGGGTAGGTGTATTTTCTAGGTGCTTGGGCATTTTGTGTTCTAATGCTAAGAAGTTTTGAGAAGTGATCAACATAAGCCCTTTAGAAAGAGCTGTCATTTAACTTCTCAGAATTTTGCTTTATGTTTTGGCAAGTTTATTGGACTGACTTTACAGCTATTTACTTCAGTATATAGCCTCAATTTAAAATCTGAAATTATGGACTTTGGTCCTATGCCAGTGTTTTTTGAAATTAGTTATAAAAGACTGCATTTAGGAATGATTTCATTATGGTTTCTGAAGTACTTTCCTCATTAGAAAAAGAACACATTTTAAATGTTATTTAGAATTAATAGTGTAAGAATCACTGTGACCTTTGGGTAATTCATGCGTAAGTCATTAAGCAAACTTTCACTGTTAAACAAGAAAATAACAGTTATTCCCGTTTCATGATGGTTTGAAAGCAAAGACAAGAGAGATTATGGCCTCATTTAGAGCTAAAAGCAGCTCCACAGCAGTGCAGCCACAGAATTTCTGAAGAGGCCACATGACAGCATGAACATTTTTCAGTAATTTAATAGCAAATCCCGATTCTTAG
Source organism: Eudromia elegans (assembly GCA_003342815.1). Classification (NCBI taxonomy): domain Eukaryota; kingdom Metazoa; phylum Chordata; class Aves; order Tinamiformes; family Tinamidae; genus Eudromia; species Eudromia elegans. The sequence continues at coordinate 5,657,679 of PTEX01000012.1, forward strand.
GGGAAACGTGTGTGTAGGTGCATAGCCACGGCTGTGCGCTCTCGCACAGGAACAAATGGTGGAAGGAAGATAGCGGTGACGCACCAGGTTTTAGACCAAACCTTGGAAGGGAGGTTAGATCTCACAGCAGTGGGAGCTCCCTGTGCGCAGCTGAGCGCGTTGACAGAGCGGATAGATTGATCACATTTTGCCGCGTTCAGGACTGAGCATGGACCGTAGGCAGCGAAGCGGTCACGGCTCCAGAGCCTTCCGCCCCCAGGAGCGCCCCTTCCCACCAGGAAAACTGCTCGGCAGAGGTGGTGCTCCTCACTAGCACCGCCTGCTTGTGGTACTGCAGCTGCTGCTGCCGTGTGCACTACCAAGGGGCAGAGATTAAACCTACATTTCCTTGTAGGTTTACGCCAGACACCGCGAGCTGAAAGGCATCTCTAGTGCTAATCGTCACAGCCAGCTGTTCTTACTGCTTTACGGGTCGATAAATAAGCGTCTTCCTTTAAAATGTCCTTTGTTTTGCTATCATTAGCAACTAGATAGCAGTAACTATCTTCCAGGTACAGCAGGCCCCTTTCTGGTCCCATAACATAAAAGTCTCATGCCTGCTTTCTCTGTTTGTGGTCGTAGCACGCATCTGCAGCAGAGATGTTCATTCGGGGAGGTATTTGGGGAGGTACTATCAACATTAAAAGGGAGGATATTGCAAATGGCACTACTGAAACAGCATTTTGGCATCTCGAAATACTTCCTTAAGGATATTGGCTCTTATCATAAGTGCTCTTGTGAGAGAGAGAGTCTTGAGTCGGAGGTGTGCTTTTGTCATGAGCAGCTACGTAAATACTTCTGGGCCTGTTGGAAGCATCTCTTTCTCTGGCTCAGTGATTTGCACAATCTTCTACGGGAACCTCATGAGACTGGTCTTGCAGGCATGCTAAAAAGAGTAAATTACTCTTGAAAGATTCACCCCATTACTAGCAATGAAATTAAATGCACTGCTAAGAACTCCAGGATCTCCTTTTATTTAAAACTCTAAATTTAAAAGCCTGATGCTTGAGCATGAAGACTTTTCTGGAAGAAATCTGTTTCAATGCATTTCTTTCTCCAAGTGAGGAAACCTGTGTGGGGGATGAGGAGCTGTGTGTATTTATCATGGGATGAGTCAGGAATATAGCTGCACATTTGCCTTTAAAATTTAAAGTGTGAGAGGAAAAGTATTTACAGTCAGCCAAGCAAAATCAGTCCGAAGCTCTCGAGTCCTAGATGCTCTTGAGGAAAACACGATGCCCCTGGAGGAATAGCTCTTCTGACAAATATTGATGCGGGGATTGAGGGAAGGAGTGCGTGTGCATGCAAACCCGGGCGCAGGTGCCTAACTCGAACATGGCCCCTCGATACGCCCAGTGTCAGTGAAAGGGGAATTGTCCATGAGCTCCACAGAGCCCGTGGGCCCTCCGCTTTGTGGGAATAGCGTAACTGTGTGAACTGTGTGGGCCATCATTTCCTGAATTGAGCTGCAGGTGGCTGACCAGCATGCTGGGCTGCTGGGGGAGAGTTTAGAAGTAGAAGGGCAACCAAGAGGATGAAGTTAAAACATTGCCAACGATCCCTCGGAGCGGAGCCATTTCCGCATTGCCCCTGCTGAGTCCAGCTTACCTGGTAATGATGTGTTAAATTGCACTACTTTTCACTTAGCTTCCGATCTCCCTATTAGCTTTGCAGACCTCTAACAGACTGATTCCTCAATAACAACAACAAAATCCACACATTACATATCTGTTAGAGGAAAAATACTGCCTGAGGTTCTTCAATGCAAGGGGGCAAATTTCAAGTGAATGAGGAGGGTTTGAACCCGATTTTATCTGGAAGAGTCGTAAGAAGCACTGAATGCTCTGAATTGACTTTCCTTGCTGTTTGGGGGTACTCCGCTCTGGCTGCCCTTGCCCGCTTTGCAAACCTCAAGCCCGAATCCCCGAGATTCATCCCGCCCCTTCCCAGCGCGCTCACTGCTCTTCCCCGTCTCTCTTTGCAGAAAGTGCAAATTGTTGTGACTGTTTTGGACTATGACAAGATTGGCAAGAACGATGCCATCGGCAAGGTCTTTGTGGGCTACAACAGCACCGGCGCGGAGCTGCGGCACTGGTCGGACATGCTGGCCAACCCGCGGCGGCCCATCGCCCAGTGGCACACCTTGCAGCCCGAGGAGGAGGTCGACGCCATGCTGGCCGTCAAGAAGTAAATCCCATTAGGTTTCAGTCACACACACACACATGAAAAAAATAAAAGAAAAAAAAGAAGAAGAAAAAAGGAAAAAAAAAAAAAGAAAAAGAAGCCTTTCTGCATTTGCCCACATAGTGCTCTTTAGCCAGTATCTGTAAATACCTCAGTAATATGGGTCCTTTCGTTTCCAGCCATGTGTTCCTGACACGGATCAGTTGTTACTTTTAAAATCCTGTTTTAATTTGCACAACTTTAAATGTAGAGAGCCCTCCAAAGGCGCTTCATTTCACCACTGCCCCCCCAGATCTACTCTTCTTTTAAGCAATATGATGTGTAGATAGAGCATGACAGAAATTATTTATTGTATCACACAGTTGTATATATACACCAGTATGCTCAGAATTTATTTCTAGTTTGTGTATTTGTATGTTGTAAGCGTTTCCTAATCTGTGTATATCTAGATGTTTTTAATAAGATGTTCTATTTTAAATTATGTAAATTGACTGAGATATAGGAGAGCTGATAATATATTATAGGGTAACTATTGTATCGTCTGCATTCCAGAAAAAAAAAAAAAAAAAATCCAACTTGTAAGGCACTAGTAGTGTTACACTGACATCTTAAAGGACAACTTAAATCTGAGCTTTCAACTGAACCATCCTAATAACACACACCACAGTGAATCTTGGTGGGGCAAATCCCACTTGGTAGACCTCGTTCACAGGCAACTTTTAGCATGACCTGAGCAGCTCCGTGGCTGACCTCAAGGAGACGTAGCCAGAAGCCAGGGTGACAGCAGTTTTTTTCCTGTGTATATATATATATTCCAAAGCGGACACACGACAGCCCGGAATGGCTCTAGATGGGAGGTGGGGGAGGCAGGCGCGCCGCCTTGGCAGGGTGGCCGCCTTGCAGGGTGGGCAGGGGGCAGGTTCGGCGGGCAGGCCGTGCCGTGCTCAGCCAGGAGCAGCTCTCCGTTACCACCTGTGTACAAAATTCGCATACTGTGAATTCCATCCACGAGCTCACCCGATAATGAGTTTGCACATTAGACTTCTTTGTAACAAAATATTTTATTATACTAACTCAGATTGAGAAGGAATGCAGAATATTTTTTAGACACAGCCGTGTGAGTTTATTATACAAAATAGTTTCATGGTAAACAGACAGTATTGTAATCCCATCAGAAGATGACAAAATTTAGCCATAGTTCTAAATGCACTTCAAAGTAAGCCAAAAGAGAACAGCTAGTGACCTTTTATATACTATTTATACTTAAGTTTTAATTTGTCCTTTAAAAAAAAAGTGAAAACAAACAAAGAACAAGTTCTAGAAAACTGAAGCAACCTCTTCTGTATACTAGATGCTCGTTTCAGGAGGAGTTTTTAAATGTTTTCAATGTTATTATGTAGTAAATGGCACTATTATGAAGCTATTAGTCATTCCATAAGAGTCTTGAAAGACTGCTCTGTGTATCACTGTGACTGCCGTGTGTGCTTAGAAATGTAGTTTCCTCAGTGGATAGCAACCAATTTATTCCGTAGTGATATTGTAATGATACTGCCATTCCCTTCTACTGCACTGCCGAAGGACCGCGTGGCACGGGCCGTTCTAGTTACTACGGACCAATGCAGAACCGGCCAGCCACGCAGGGGACAAGGATGTGGTAAGGACCGGGTTGACCACGCAGCATTTTGTCAAGCCCTGTGCAATATTCTACATTTCCAGCGCCCCTCCCCGCCCCTCTATATTGTAGACAGTCGTCTTATGGCTAGACAGCAATTCATCTCAGCTTGTAGCATCTCATCAGGTCATTTAGGGCATCGCTTCGATCCTGTGTACCATCCTTTGAGGCCCCTTGTTTCTTTCCAGGCTGTGAATATATTTATAACGCTTTGAAGACTCATTATTTTCAGCACCGCAAGCTACCCCAGAAATGTGGAATTGCCGTATCTTTTGGAGGGAGGCATGAGAGGCTAGTAATCATCTTACCAATGGTATCTGAAACAAACTATTGGGAGGGAGAAGAAGGGAAAAAAAGATGGTTGTGATCGCTTAGTTCTGTCCTGCAAACTGAATTCTACAGCCTCCCGCTCCTGGGGGAGGTGGGACAGTGTGAGCGGTCAGCGGGATGGCCGAGCACCAACATTTGCAGTACCTTGGGGTAAAGGAAGTAGCAAAGAAATGGGAGGAGAATTAAAAAAAAAAAACCCCAGAATCGCTCCCCACCTCCAAAAGTAAGAATAGCAAGACACATTTTTTCTGTTTTTTACATGAAACATGGAAAAAACACAAGTGAGACATTTTCTGATCTAAACAGGCGCATACATGCAAAAGCATCAAGCTGGAATACTTTAAAAATCTTCGCTTTAAGGACCAAAGCCCACCAAAGAGCAAAAGAGCTAGCGAGGCAGATCCCCAGCACGAGAACAGACATTCAGCTCCATGACACCAACCCTTAGGTTGCTCATTCGGGATAGCCGCGGGCCGCAGCGTCCGGGTGATTCTGACCGCTTTCTCTTCCTACACTGCCAGAGTGAATGTCACCGTAGAGCGGGGTTGTAAAGTGCTGTGATTCGCAGACGCTGAACCTGCTATGTGAGCGAGGTGACATTTTCATCCTCAAAGAAGCCACATGTACCTTTCTGACAAAGCTGTGTGAAGTATTAGAATCTGATGCTGTAGAAAGATCCTAGTTGCCTTTGTGTATACTTACTGCCTGCTTGAGTGTTTCTCTGTGTGGGTTTTCTCTGTATCTTGTAGAAATGTTTGGGGTGTTTTATCCTGCCATAATCGCTCGTGGCCCACGAGCTGACAACTTTAGCCGTATTTTACCTTCATTTTTGATGAGGTGGTTTATATTTTGTTTCACTTTGTGTAGTGACTTCCCACAGTAGTTTTCCAATTGTCGTTAAAATAACATACATATTACACAGATATTCAATAAAAATGTTTTATTTCCTGTTGATGTTTTAGTGTTTCTCTTCTGATTTAAAGTTAAAAAAGAAAAAAATCACCCTAAGACTATAATGTAGCAAGTTTTCCAAATGCAACCTCTGCTTCACCTTCAGAGGAGCTGTGAACTGAGAAGTCTTCGTCTCTGTGCAAACCAAGAAATATTAACCTGTTTTCCCAAAGATTCTGATTATTTGGCCTTCAAGAATATAATACTTTATCAAAACAAAGGCTAGTTTATATCCAGTGACAAAGACACCAAGTGGTGCCCCATGCAGTACTCCAGGGACTTGCGCTGCAGCGGTGGGAGGTGTTTTGGTTTGGAGGCAGATGATATATTTTAACCTAAATGCATGAGCTGCATCTAAGATGGCCACAAAATCAAGCTTCTTTCAGCTGTAAGATCATTAAGTAAGAGATTAATACTGTTTACAGAGAAAAAAAAAGATATGTGTGGGAGGAAGTGAATCCACAAATCCACAAGAAAAAGATCAAAACAACATTGTGCTATGCAGCAATTCAAGTAGCTGCGCCTGCCGAGAGGAACAGCCCCCAAAGCTGTCCCCATGTTTGTTTTATGTAACCATTTTCCACAGCAATCCCTCCCTGCTCTCAAAGGAAATACACCAGTCCTTTCAGGAACTGCAGCAGGGTCAATGCCCTTTTAACCACAAGCATTGACTGCACCAAGATCAGAATTAGCTTAGGTATTTTGGGGGTATTTCCAGGGCTTTCCCTTGGAAAACAGGGGCCTTCCCTAATTGTCCCTGTTCATCATGCACTCTCTTTTCTCCCAGCTCTGTTCTTTTCCCATCACCTAGAGCCAGTGAGCCCCAAATGCAAGAGATGCCACTTCAACCTCAAGCCAGCATGTGCAGGAGGCTCTTGATGCCAAAGTGAGTTTGAAAGTGGTTGTTGGGAGGTGCTGCCTGTTTGATCTGCAGGACTCAAACTTCCCCATACATCCCTATAGATTTCAGCAGGCACCACATTATGCAGCTAGGAGATGCTGCTGGTCCTTTCTGCTGCAAGGTGGCCCTTCCTTCATCATCCAAGCTGCTGCAAGATCACTGCAAGCAGGTACTAAGAGCAGCAGTTTGCTTAAGAATGGACTCAAGTCAAGGGCTATCAACACAGATAAATAAAAACACTGTGATCCTGTATGTATTGGACATTTTAGCTCAGGCTGAGAATACCAAAATGACACCGTTGTCAATCAAAATGAATTCTTTTAACAGAGCTAATCAGGTAAAGCTAGTGGCCACAACTAATGTAAGGAAAAATGCTGCATATAATAGCTGTTACACTAAGTGAGGAAAGCAGCAAAAATTACCAATTTTATTCAGCTCATTTAACCCCTAATCAACTGTCGAGAAAAGCATTCTTCCCAGCTGACAGACTCAGTTACAAAGCAAAAGATCTACATCTTTTGATCACTCTTCACATCGTGAGTCAATGAAAGTTAATTGCCTGTTATTTATGCAGAGCAAGAATCAGATCATTATATTTTCTGATTACTCTAACAGTCAATTCCCTTATTTATTTATGCATTAGCATTTTCACTCCAGGCATCCAGTTCAGTCTTTTTATACACCAACTGTCCTGCTTTTCATATATCTAGCAAATTCTTGTCCAGCCCCAATTTTTAGTGTCAGTTTGGAATCATGTTTTGTTTTGGTTCCTGTCCAAAGGTTTAATATTTCTTATATTGACTTATTTTTCTGTATATATCACAGAGAAGATTCTTTTCTCACACTGCTTTGTTTTCTGTGTTTAATGATTGCTTTGATGGCACCTTTTTTAAAAACATACCTCACAGTTTTGTCCAATTTTAGTTACCTTTACCGTAAGTGCAGTAAGTCCTTCTGCACTCAGTATAGAGAATACTTCTAATATTGCACAGGACAGCTGCAATAGTACGTGACAAACTAGTGTAGGAAGAAATTTAACTCTTATCAGGTGCTGATATGTACACGGTATCTTGAGACTCAAGAGAGAGATCTTGCTGTGTTCAATCCAAAAAGAAAGTTCTATAAATTATAGGATGCTCTAGCACCATCTAATAAGCATCCTCCGTAAGCACTTCATGGTGCTTATGAAGAGACCAGATAAGCTGGAGGGTGAAGAGTCTTATAAGCTTTTTGGATGGGGAGAATTTGGAGAGCTAGATGGAGTAATCTTTTGGTTTATGCATGTGCTATGCCAGTGGCATATAGTGAGGGCTTGATCAGTTATCTAGACAAAAACAAAAAAGAGTTTTCCTCTTCCAGCAGAACCAGCCTCATCATTTTGACAGCTCTCATTTAATTTCAGTCAACTACTTCAAAACTTTGTATACCCTGTTATTACTTACAAATAACAAAAAAAGCATTCAGGATGTGACACACTGCTGTCAAACACTAAACAGAAGCAACGTTAGGTCTTGTCAAACGGTCAGAAGACCGGTGCACAGAAGTGGCAGAATATTCTCTGATCTGTTGATGACGATTACCCCACAAACCTGCACAGGCCTCCCAAATTTTACTGTTGTTCTTCCAGAGTCCTTACTGATCAGATACACGTACTTGTACTTGCCCTAGCAGGTTTCTTCTTTCATGTCTCTCTTTCCTAGAGCACCCACTATCACCAAGAGCTTGTTCCAAAATACTAAGAATGGATCTGCCGTCTCCTGAAGACCACTGTATGTATGGTTTACGTGTATTTGCCATCTCCTGAAGACCACTGACCACAAGGAGGAGGAGCTGTAATGCAGAGCAAAAGCCTGAGTGGGGCTGGTGATGATGGAGCCAAATATTTCACTCTTGGTCAGAAATGTTAGCAGCCGCTCATCCTCCCCAAAGACGGACTCGGAGATTCAGTAACTTACACAGCACACAAGACATTTCCTTCTTTACAGAACCCACAATATTATTAGGCCTGCTTTCTGGAGATACTCTCTGTTACCCTCACAAAGTCAAATGGCTTTCACATATTTTCTCCCTTTCACATAATAGGCTGCTTCCCTTGTTTAACTCAGCTAAGAATTTCAGAGCTGACTCCTTTAAGTTTTTAAAAGCAGCTAAATTGTGTAATTGGCTCTAGCAATTTCCTTCTTGCTTCAGTAGCCTTTATCAAACTTCTAATGGTTTCAGTTACTCCTCTCCAACCCCACACAGGGAGCTGTCACTGACAGACAAATGCCCTAATGGAAGGTTATCAAGGAAATTAAGTAATCACAGGGCAAGTGGTAGAGTTCATGGACTAGAAATTGGTCAGGAAATAAAAAAAAGAAAAGATCAACTGTGCAAACTTCAGCACAGTGTAAGAGGAACAGTGGGGTGTTAAGAGGTTTCTTTGCTGTAGTTTAATATTTATTAACGGTCTGGAGAATAGACCTGAAAGATGAGTTGGCAAAATTTACCGATGGCATCAAATTGTTTCAGCTGAGGCAGATGTAAATGATGAGGCTTCTTCATCTAAAGAGAACTAAATATTCAGACAGGCACTTGAAGACAAGTTTTACTGTTCTCTGCTTCTGGACAAGCTGCAAACAAAACTGTTCTTAGAGATGGTCTCTAAGAAGATCAGAACGAGAGCTATTCAAACCACTAATGACAATGAGGGCAGAACCTCTTTTTCTTAGAGGAATTAATAACTGAAAAGTAAAACCAGACTTTTCTCTCAATATTTCACAATGATGCACATGCAAAGATAACGTAAAGTGGGACTACAAAAATGTTATTCAAATTGCTCCCTTGACGTACAGCTCTAGACTTCATGCACGTTATTTGGAATACATTTAGTAATAAAAGTCTCTTGCAAATCCACGAGACATGTCAGCACACCCCAGTGCACGAGTGCATTGAGGTGCTGTGGTCCTTGGGAGGAGGAGCCACGCGAGGGCAGTCGGGCTGCTCCCAGGCTTCAGTAAAGGCATTTCCCCATTACAGTGCCTGCATGTGCACAGGTGTCAAAATACTTTCCAGTGTTCAGACTACTCCTTGAAAACTAGCGGTGGGAAACTGAGAAATACTACCCTGATAAAAGCTGTTATGTGAGCTGGTATTCAACATGAAAGTCTCCAGAGCTGCTGAATTGGGCAAGTCCCTAGTTCAGACACAGGGTGTTAAAAAGATTTGAGAGAGTCTCTGGCAGGAAAAAGCTGTGAGAAACAGATCTGAAAACAACCAGTCTTGGGGGAAACATAAGACATTTATGGAGGTTTTTAAAATTAACAGAAAAATAAATGTGTGGCATGTGGTAGATGTTTCTTTGCTACAGACTTGTACCAGAGCAAAGATGATTCCTGCCTGTGCCACATATTGTCGTATGTCTGAGCCTTTAATTCTCCCGAATAAAAACTGAGGAGATTCAGGAGATCATTGGTGCTTTGCTTCATGCTTCCAAAAGAGCGTTTTCCACCCCACAAAGAATGACATTTCCCCATCCCATCCCATCATCAGGAGAACTGTTTAAAGCTCTCACTCCTTGGATTTAGCAGGACCAAATAGCTACCCCTGAGGTCTGACCGCCGTGGCCATGCTGCAATCTGCAGTAGTTACTGATGTGAGGGCAGCAAGCATACAGAGCAACCAAACTTCTCTGGCTGACATCTCCTGTTCAGTCACACAGGGAATAAGCGGGGGTGAATGCAGGGGAACAAAGATCGCTGCCGAATCAGGGGAGCAAATCTTTGTCTCTTCTCATACTGGCCCAGGACCACATAGTCTGGTTTGGTTTTGACTTTCCTCATGTCACTGGACCAACAAGATCTCTTCTAACCTAAATTTTGATCCCATGTTTGTTATTTATGATGCTTTTAGAGAATCCCATCAACCAGCTGTTCTCCTGTTGATTCCTCTCATTTCTTCTTACTCCACTTCTAGCCAGCTATTCTTTCCGTCCTAAAATTTATTCTATGTGCTGAATTCAACTCCCCAAAATCTCCCAGGAACATGGATTTATGGGAGGAAAAAAAAAAGGCTTTGAAAGCCTCTGTGACCAATTAGTACTTGTTTTACGGTATGAATTAGAAAGATGCTACAATATTTTATCATTTCCACAGTGTGGCATCTCTTCTGCACACCCAGCGTGAAGCAGACTGTCTTCATGATCTCACAGCGTATCTCGGCAGCAGGGATGACCAGGGATGAGCCACACCAGCAGTTCAAAGGAACGCAGTGGCCCTTCTGCAAGGTGATGCATGGGGCCGCACCAGAGCAGGCTGCTTTTTCCCTTCACACTAGAAATTCTCCATCCATCCCCACCAAGACTTGCATCTCCCATCACCTCCCAGGGGCCTGCAGGGCTCTGCCTCCCGAGTGCGTTCCGGGATAACCAGGGATGCTGGTGACCCGCGCAGGCCGCACATCGGCCCCGGCCGCCCCATTTGGAGCTGGTAGCACAGGAGGCTCTTCCTTGCACCCCGGGCGGAGAGGGCTGTCGCTGCCCTTGCACCAACGCGGGCCGTTGGGCTCACGCTCTCGCTCCGAGGTGTCCCCCCTGCACCCGGCCAAGCCTTTGCTCGCACGTGATGCCACAGCCACTTCCAGGCATCGTAAAACGCGAGACCAAGGGACCGGAGTAGGTCACAAGCACCGCATGGAAAGTCACTGCAGGCAGAGTGAAAGCAAATTTACTGGAATCTAGATTTCAGAATAAATCAGAAGGAAGCTACAAGCATTAACTATCCGGGAAGCCCTTCATTTCCCTGATAGCCAGGCTATCTGTTTTATAGCCTCTTCCCTTTCGTTAGCACTTGCGTGCATTAGCTCTCCTCTGGGTGACAGCTCCATAAATCCCTTCCCGCCCTTGATATATTCAAGGACAGGCGAGAGGCTCCTTCACAGCGGGAGGTGCCGGGTCCCCGCACGGCTACACAGGAGGATCCCTCGCCCGCAGTAGTTGGGTACCCCCATGCTCTGGCACTCCGCGTGTGCCCGCGCACACCGCTCCTCCCCGAGCGCATCGCAGGGCGCGCGACGCGCTCCTCTGCCCCGTCCGCTCCACACTCCTCTACCTTTGTACACTCCCACTGCACTTGGCCTGGTTTTTGCCTCACTTGTGCAGCATAAGGAGTTCAGGTGCAGAGCCTCGGCACCTCAGCATTGCTGTAACACAAACGCTGGATATTCGCATGCTGAAGCCAAGGAAAAAAAACCTTTGAGACCCGTAGCTTTTAACTTTGCAAATGTGAAATTACAGCTGACGCAACCCACTACACAAGCATTTTATTGTCAGTCAAGCCATCTCTTCAAAAGGTCTCTGGATAGGCTTAGAGATTGCTGTGCTCTTCCTTACCCAGAGATTTAGAGAAAGAAGAAAGACAAGATAAATACCATTTCCTGATCATCTCATTAACAACATATTTCCATAGTGTAGAAGAGCCACTTACTGGGCCACAATTCTGTAGAGCTGAGGTAGCTTTCAAAACCCTGCAAAGCCCTTCTCCTCTGAACTACTTATCGGAGCATGAGAAAACATTTGGTCCCGTTAATTATCTGAAACAGTTATCCATGGAGTACGTTTCATCTTGTTAGCAGCAACGTGGCAAGAAAAAGAGAAAAAAAAAGTAAAAGACCATCTTGGGAATTATGGATCGGACTAATACCGTGAAATAACTGATTCCTAAGACTGCTCCCCAAGACCATCTGGAAAATACAGCCCAGTGTTAGCCCTAGGTGTAATAACAGGAAGCAGGGACTTAGTAAAGAGCCATGACCTGTTTTCTTAGTGTTTGGATGCAGGTAGACATGCCGTTTTCCTGTAACTGCAGAAAGACAAGACATAAGGTCCTGTCTTCTCCGTCACTGGAATCTCAGGATGTTCCTAGGAGGACACTGTCTAGGGAGTGCCAAGTTGCTCAGCTTGGACAGAAGGAGATTTTGCACCACCAAAATCTCTTCTTGCTTCCCTTCCTTCCCTGCTGGGCCTAACAGCCACACAAGGAGGTGGGTCAGCGCTTTACTGGTAGACCTAACAACAAGGAGCCAGATTTCTAGGCCTGGCATTAGTCAAAGCAGCCTAAATGTTAAATCTAATTAAATGGTCTGAGCTACAAAGCTAAGTCCTTCCTCCACTGGCACCAAAGGGTGAATCCCACCCATAAGGCGTTCGCTGCACTGGCTTTGGTGCTCTGCAGTCCGGGGTTGCATTTCCCAAGCCTGCCTGGATCCAACCAGTCTTCCAGCTCCAGTTGGGATTTAGCCGGGCTCATAGCCCCAGTTAAACAAACTCCTCCTGGGTTTCCAAGCTAATTAAATTTAACTGCTGGCCTGATGGCCAGAAGGCTACATTGTAACTAGGGCGATAAATGTCTTTTGGGTGAAATGTCTTTTTTTTTCTTTCCCCCCAGGGAATTTCACTCATGTATGGTATTCCCCCTTGCTTTTGCCTGTTTCCACCCACGTACCTAGGAAGCAGTGAGCACACCAGCTTCCCAGCCTGCCATGCAAGCCTTGACCGGCGTTTCCAAACAGTTATTTCGGTACTGAGTCGGGAAGCATTAATACCCTTGCCCTGCAGAACGAGTTTGAACGTGCAGGTCGTGACGCAGCTCAAACCCCAACGCTGTCGCTGAGCAGGGAGGTAACAACAAAGTGCTCCGAGATCTAACCAAGCTGGGGCCTGGAACAGCAGCAAACGCCCATGCCAGACATGAACATCATACTGGTGGGTCCTCACCTGCAAACAAAAGCACCGTTTTCAAAACAAACCGCGGTCTTTTCTAAGCAACATTCCCTACCCACCCCTATGTAAGATTTATGGTGTGACAGGAGCAAGCACTATATGTGCTCTTCATTGTTCAGGGTCCATAAAGCCTAGATCCAGATCTGCTCCAGATCTAGATCCACAATCCTGACCAGATTCTGGCCACTTCTAGACCCAGAACATTTTTGATTGAGAGCACTGCAAAGCCCGGCTGCTTAATTACCCCTCCTTCATGTTCAACTGTCAAGCTGCAACTTTCTTTAATCGAGAAAACTGTTTCCTTGTGTTTTACCGAGTTGCTCAGACTCCCTCCTCTCGGTGCAGCCGCAGCTCCACTTTGTGGACGTTGACTTGCAGGGCATTCACATTTTTCCATGCACTTTGCTGTAGTTCTTCCTTCTACCTAGCTGCTAAACATATGAAAAGGAGCTGCAAAATACAGCAATCAAGAAGCTGAAAGGAAATGCATTTCCTACATTTCTAGCCAGGCAGCTATGGAAATTGCCTAACCACTGGTTCATTTCTGCAAAGAAGAAAGAGGATTTTTTTTCAACCTGTTCAGTATCCTGTTGAATATTATAATAGAAATTAATTTCATCTCCCAGGAAATTTTCCAGCTTTGGAGTTAATGTTGGAGCTGAAATGGCTCCATTTGGAGTGTTTAGATGCTACAGTTATGAACACTCTCAAAGGCATTTTCTAATAGAAATGGTTAATTCCAACTTCTTTTTAAAAACTGTTTTCCTCACAACGGTGGCAGAGGAGATTTGCTGAACTGAAAAGGATTTTCCAAGGACGGCAGCCTGGAATAGACTTTCTTAAACAGAAAGCTGCCGGTGCTCCTGGTTGATGCCGCATCGGTACCGTCCGTGATGGATGATGGTGGGAGTTTGCCGTGTGACTGTGTAGGTGTCCATGTACAGGTGTCTGCACACCCTCCAGATGTTTAATGCCCGGTGTGGGTGGTGGGGAGTTGGTTAAGACAGGACAGACAGGCCAGACAGTGATTTCTGTCTCTGAGCACCTGGGTTTAATGCCCCTTCAGAAACAAATCTCTCCCAGAACACCCTGAGTCACCTCCTCGGGGTCGGGGTAAACGCTCTTGGGACACTTGGCTCCGGCGCGATTGCGAAGGGAGGTGGGAGCCCTTCCTGAGCGACCACATCCTGCGCTCCAGCAGAGCACGGTCCCTTAATAGTGGGTTCATGTCATGTCAGACTGTGCCAAGAGCCTTACTAAGTGCAGCTCGTGTCAGCCTGATCAAGCCCAAATCCACGTCAGAATAACACGGAGCGAGAGGAGCCGGATTATCCTTTTATCAGGATTACCTCAGCTTTGGAGCGCAGGGCCAGGGTTTTCAATGCGTCGTGGGCCCTACTCAAGTCAGATGCAGCAAGAGACGTGAAGGCAGCTTAGGTGCTTTGAAATGCTCACCCAGGCTCTGTCGTCCTGGCAATTTCATTCCAGCAATGGGCTTGCCTGAGGAGAAAGTCCCAGGATAGCGACGTGTTCCAAACAAGCTCTGTAGGTCATCTGAGGACCTTTCGGACCTTTCGAAGAACAGAAGGGCAAAGAAGGAAGAGCAATGAGATCATTTGCTCTGACGTAGAGGTGCTGAATGGGGGACTTCAGCTACTCCTGCGCGTGGAGCTGAGCAAACAACATGGAGCCCGTGCGGCCACAGAATGCACTACTCCTGCAGCAAATACAGGGTGAATGCAGGAAGAAATCAGCAGAAACAGACACGAGCAAGCTGGATGCTCCCCAAGGCCACCCTTGTGTGCAGACACCCAGGGAAACCTCTAAGGGAGGCTCGAAACCCACTGTCATGGGCCCAGGGCTGGGTGTCCCCATCACATACCACCCGGACGGTGAACGCGTGAGGAGCTGCCCAGGCAGGTCCCTGGCGGCACGGGAACGTCTTCCCTGGGTTCAGCCCAGCTCCAGGCAAGCGGACCGTGTAAACAGCCCGGGCCTCCGGAAGGAAGGAAGGAAGGGAGGAATGCAGAGAGGAATGAGGGCGAAGGGCTGGAGAGCAGCTCCTGTCAACAACACGGTCAGTGTCCTTAACGTTAAATGCATTCCTCTCCTCCCCCTTCACATACGTGTGACCAGCTCCGTTAAGTTCTGACACGGGAGAGCCAGCGGTCTAGCTTGCAAGGAAACATTGCTCTAGGCTTCACTTAAGGGATTAAATTTGTTAGCGGATAAAGAGTGAACCTCCCCTGAGGTTCTGCTGTGGCACAAGTCTCAAAGCTGCATGCAAGGCACTGAATAAACTTAAGAAAATAGGGACCCTTCACAATAGGGTTGAAATCCGTCCATTCATTTGATATTTGTTTTAAAAGATCTTTTTCCTTAATTTATTTATTTTTGTCCCTGAAATGGCATCAAAATAAAGAATTCTGTAAGAATTCTTACAGAAGAAGCTTGGAAACGAGTGTAACTCCGAACACAGAATTCGTGCAAACTTTTGGTATGCAAACACAATGAAGAAGACGGAGTATTCCAGCACGTCTATGAGACGCTGGTTGAATGGGTTGAAACCCTAGGAAACAATTTCACAGGCGGCTGCAGCGCCGCTCCTTCACAGGATGCGGTGCACTGTGTGAGAGTCACCGCAAGATGTCAGGAAGAGACCGGGAATGCCAGCCGGCCTGTCAGCACACGGGGGCCAGACACCAAAAACCAACCTGGACACTCACTGGAAAAGCCCCCCACAAGCACCGATGTCATTACTTCACACTTAAGAAAATGCCCATATGGGAAAACAAGAAAAAAAAAATTATTTCTAGCAAGGAAAAGTACCTGCAATTCATTGCTTTCATACTTCAAAACATTCAGCTAAGAATTGCATACTATTGTGCTTTAAACCAATGCACCCGTGTGTGTGTGTGTGTGTGTGTGTGTGTGTGTGTGTGCGTGCACACGCGGCACGCTCAGCTCCGGCTCAGAGCACGCCTTGTGCATCGCCCCTGCTACAGCAGCTCCCCGCAAGTACTGTTCCCAAGGACAACTTCCTGGAGCCAAAATCTGGGCTTTAGACACTGCAAGCTTCACCACGGCTGAATACATTTTAAAACAATTCACCAGAGTCATTTTGCCAACAAAACACCAGGACGACTTCTTTTGACTGCTGCCTTTGTTTTAGCAGAGAAGGTATTGATTGCTAAGAACAGAACTGAGCTCAGGATATTGTAGACCTAAGTGTCTATGACATTTAAGATTACACTGCTTATCTACTCACCTAGCTTTTGCCCTCGCTTCGTAAGGTTTTACTCCAGCAGATTTGTGTGACTTGTCTGTTTCCTTATAGCCACCCATAACGTTTACCAGCATTACCATGGAGAGAGCAAAAAACACAATAACAGCCCACACGTGGATTCACAAACGGGTGGCTCCTGCTAGGTAGGGGTGCAGCTCTAATACGGCTGCTGCACTGGCCTTTTTACAACATTTCCTCCAACTGCACTGTCCACACAGCCCAGAAGTAGCTACCACTGCTTTGGGGTGGGTTTTTTTTTTTCTGTTTGCTTGTTTTACCTCAATTGAGATAAAGCAGGACTGACTAACCCTAACTTGAATCTCATTCAACCGCACATCTGTTATTGACTCCACGCCAAATCAGCTCCAAACGCCTCAAAACCACGAGCCCCACGCAATCTGCTGGCCCGAAGCACTGGATTTTTTTACTGGAGTGCACTAACAAGCATGGCGGGTCAAGGAAAGCACGCTGAACTGGGGCTGCAGGGAGCAGGCGGGCCAAGAGACCCGGCTTTACCAAGGCTCTGGTTCATGTGGGATGGCAGTAAAGCTGGAGCCGTCGCACGTCTTCGGGGCTTTCCTGACGGGGCCGAGCAAGGCTGCTCAGCTCTGCGCTGTGAAACATATTCTGCAAAGCAAGACTGCCCTGTTGCACGGGGTGAGAGGAAAGCCAGACTAGGGGGTTTAATTCCTCTTTTAATTAAATTGGTGAGTGAGTCACGGGCACAACAATGTCAGCCCCACCTCTTCCTTATCAGAAGCCCTTGCGGAGTCTCTCAGTTAGAAAGGAGCCCCTTCCACCTTTTCATGAAGAACTACTAGGCCCTTTGGTTTCATTTCTTTTTCCTTTCACATAGTTCTAGCAGTATTGTCTATCTGATGTTAAAATTGCCCCCTGCCAAAGTATAGATGGGATATGCTAATACTCCTAAGAAGCAATTCTAAGAGACTTAGAAACCTGCACAATTTTTTAAGAAGTGACACTCACCTTTCTGGCACATAGTGCCATCATATACAAGTTTTCCTTCATTTTGGTTTCTTCGGAGCTTGCCAAACGATCTAGCCCAATGTAGTGCAGGAGTCTTCAGCTTTAGTAACTTCAGAGTGAAGTAACTTCAGAGTGAAACACAGCCAGTGACTACATCTCACTGGGTGCCTTGGTTTCTCTCATCCCACAAGGTCCTTCGCACTCGGTACAGGGCCTCCTTGTGCCTTGTCCTGGCTTTCGTTGGATCGCTTTTCCTTTACTCATGGACAGGACCTTTTACACACACAAATGCACACACAGAGACACAAAGACAGGCTCCCTTCAGCCTCACTGGGCAAGGGACAATCCACAGGACCTTACATGGAGGCAGCCACTTGCCACAAGGTTTTCACATTTCCTTGCCCAGGTCTCCGCTCTGGCTCTTTCAGCACATTCCCAGCCTGGCTATCCGCATTCTTCTGAGGGAAAAAAGGGGCTGGAGAAATGGCCTATGGACTCGTTTCCCAGCTGGCTGCTTCCCATACTACAGTTCTCCAGGCCTAGCCTTCCCAGGAGGCCTTTTCCATGAGGTTATCAGCACATGCCGTCCCACAGGATTGCCACCGTGGGTAAGGTGCGCAGAGCTTTCACGGTCCCAGCCCTCAGCCTGCCCCACCAGGCCAGGCCAGGCAGCTCTGTTCGGGATGCAGCGCGTACCAATACCCTGCAGTATGTGTATATATACCCTGCAGTACCAGTACCCGCTGCAGTCTGCAGAGAGCCCCTCTCTGCTGGACCTGCTCCATGCTGAGGGCTGCCATCCTCCTCCCGTCAGCAGGCTGCACGAGCGGACCTCACGGACAACTTAATACCAGTGGTTTCACAGCTTGGCACCGCTAGTGCCCTGCCCGTGATCTGCAGAAGCCTGGCGAGCTCTGTCGAGTGACTACTCATTTCACCTGGGAAGAGGAACAACAAACGTGAAGAAAATGTGCTAAAGAGAAAAGTGGATTGTGCAGTTATGTTAACAGAACAGAAAATATTACAGAGGCATGCTAGGAACACAGATGCTCTTCTGTGGTTGCTTTTCTATCTAAGCATTTCCTGCAACTGCTACAGAAGTAGTTGTGCAACCTTGAACAGATCCTCTACGTAATGTGGTTTTATTTGGGAGGAAATTTGGGAATGGCTTTTTTGTCTTTATACAATGAAATTACTTGTGGTGAGACTGCCCTCTTCCTGGCTTTCTAGCACAGGGCGCTCACAGAAGGGCTTCTTGGTGTCAGGATAAAGTAAATGGTGACTAATTAGTCTTGGTTGCACGTGTTCTTAATTCCTCATGCCCTGTATAAACAACAGATTCCAGAGCAGCCATCCTAACTTCTGGGCAAGCTTTCCAAAACACCCAGCTCTCCAACAACACAAAAACCCATTAAGCCATAATCTTAGTAATGACCATGAAATCCACCTCTCCCTTTCTAAGAAATTATCATTTCAGATGCTTTTCCTACCACCTTACCCTAATTGGAAAAAAAGGGGGAAGGAATGAGAAGAAGTGTTTACAGTGTCTAGATAGCTGAAACGTTTGTTGTCCTGAATACTAAACACGGCTGTATACACAGGAGGAGATTCCAGAGCTGAAGAGCTCTCCTACCAGGAGACTTCTCCCCTTTACCAGGGACATTCCATCTAAAATAAGGTCAGGATCCCTCTGCAGCAGGCAAAAGGAAAATGAAAGGCAAGTTCCCTGTCCATCAAATGAATGAGACGGAGGCATTTCTTCTGCCCTTTCCAAGTTCCTGATGCTGCCAAGGTTTTTAATACAACCTACAGAATGCCCCTGGCCAAGTTCCCCCTGCACCCCTGTCCACAGATAGTCTCTGCCATCCTCTGTCGTTAGCAGTCCACAGACTGGACCGCCGTGGTCTTACTCGGGCTGTGCCTCAAGGGAGCGGGACAGCCCTGCTGGGGGCACCCACGTGCCCATGGGCTTCGCAGGGCCCTGTTCCTCCCACTGCTGCTGCTCACAGGCCCATTTCCCTCTCCACTCGAGGAAGAAACGGTCACATCACTGTCACTCCAGTCGCGTCTTCTAATTCCTAGATAGCAATTCAAAAACATATATATTAAAAAAAGGTGCCAAATGGACACACACAAGCACACAAGTATTGACAGCCCTTGCTTCCAAATCCAGTTTTTGCTCTCACTTCTGCCAAGTTTTCTTCATTATCTGTGCATATGTTTCCCTTTTTTTACTGCATATTATTGAGACAATTTTTAAAATTACACGTCCCAAATGCATTTTCAAAAATCAAAGATTTGTAACACATTTTAGGCACTGTACTGCTATGCTTACCAAAGATAGCACGTATTAATGAGAGCATATAGATTTCCTATCAATCAGTTGAAAACCACCCCACGCTGTGGCCTTAGACAGGCTTTGCTGTGTCCCTGGGAAGGAAGACCCTTCCGGCCCTCACCTTTGCGGGCTCATAGTCTGCGTGCCTTTCTGCCTGACTGCTGCCGTTGTGCTGAGCGCCGGGACGGGCCGTCTGCCGGCCAGAGCGCCCCAGCCTCCCACATTCACCTCGCTGTGCCCGTTCTGGTGTTAGACCTTCGCTTTTGGCGACGTTTTCTCCCTTATCACTCTGCTCCCTCTCCCAGGGCTTCCAGCTTCCCCGGCCTCCCGCAGCTGCTCCCTATTGCACAATATCAATGCAAGGCAGTGCAAGAGGTGAGGTGCAAGGACTCAAATCAAAACCCGCCGGGAGCTTCTTTCCGCAGGCACAGTGCGGCCCAGCCGCTGCAGGAACCCCCACAGGGCCGGCATGTCACCCCATGCGTCCGGTGTTCCCCTCCCGAGCCACATGCCGCCCTCGCACACCAGGCGGCTGCTCGCACGCGGGCCCTCATAACGCGGGCTCTGCCCTGCCCTGCTCTGCCCTGCCCTGCTCTGCACTCAGACCTTCCTGCGAGCTCCATGTCCTGGGCACACGCTCAACGCGGCCACGTGCAAACAAACATGAGGGACCACCTGCAAGACGCCCCGAACCCGGTGTTCCCCGATCCTGGATCCAACGCCAGGGTTTGCCTCGCCTGGCCCCCTGGCTTGCCTGCGGCCCTGGAGCGGCCACGTCCCGAAGGAAAGCGAGCCGCTCTCCCGGGCTGCCCTGGTTGCTCTCTGTCGTCACCACGGGCACGGGATAATGCAATCTGCACGTTCAAAGCTTTCTTTGTTCCGTGCTTTTAAAGCACGGTTGCCTCTCAACAGAGACCAACCCTCTGCCGTGTACTCATGCACGTGTGTTTGTTCTTTACACATAACAGGGGAGCACAAGGATCGCTCAAAACTCACACCAAACACAAGTGTTTCCTCTTCTAGCTTGGTATAGAAAAGGCCTAATAACTACTCGGTCCCCATCTGTGCACATTAGGACATTATTTTGTAGGGATCTGGGTTTTTAAGTACTGAAAAAGATATTCTTCAGAATGTCATTTTATCTCTTCTGGAAACTGTCAGGAATGTTTAGCAAGCTGACAAATAGAGCATTAAGCACGGGAGAAAACAGGAAAGAATACCCTGGCCATGATTTCAAGTTAGGGTGCTTTATACACAGTGATTTAATTATTACTTTAAAGGGTGATAATCTATTAAAATCTAAAGGACTGTTTGTCAAGATCTCCAGACAGCCTTGTTTGCTAATTCTTCCATAACTACAAGGCCAGATATGTTTTGTTTCAGTCCCTCTGGTGAGCAGATGTGGCATTTGGCCACGTTACACGGAGGACAGTTCCCTTTGGTGCCAAGGCCTCGCGAGCAGCATCCCGCATCTCGCCGCCCCAGGCCCGAGCGGGTCGGCTGGCAAACGAGGCGACTCGCTCTGAAACCTTCCTGGCTCTTAGCAGGGCACAGTGCAATTTGCAGAAGAGCAAGGGGGGATGAAAGGGCAAAAAATCACAGAGGAAAAGCACAGGGCGCAGGAGGAGCACGACGTTTTGCCAGTTTGCAAGTCAATGGGAGCTTATTCGTCCCGTCCGGTGGGTTTTCATATCAGCACTTGGTTAATGATACTGCCCTGAAATATGTTGGTTCAGCTGTCTAGTGAAAAAGCTCAGTGGACAGCACAATATAGAGAGGAAAGACCAGACACAGCGCTTGCCCGTAACTGCCGCTCTCTGAATAGGCTCTCAGTTATGTACCCTCCGTGAAAGCCCACACAGCTCGGAGTGCAGCATGGGGCCGGGCAGGGCTGCTAACAGACTCCAGCACTGTATTTGGTGATTTCAGCCCTTCCAACAGTACCTCTGTCTTCATGACATTATCAGTTTGGTAAGATACAGAGAACGCTCCAAATTCAGAGAAAATGGCAATCTGCTGGGACAGCCCCCCTTGGATTCACAATGCTACCTGGGCTGTAATTCACGCTGCACACTAAAAACATCCATGGGTCTGTCAGAAAGGTACGGGCAATACCTGCCAGCCCCTGCTGCCTTTGAACTCATGACCATTCCCACATGTCAATACCCATCCCAAGCAGCAACTCACCGTTTTCCCACTAGTGAAGAAACTTGCAGTTATTGCCAGTAGCATTTTCCAAATGTCGCAATATCCTCTGGCCAAAGGTGGCCTTGCAATGCTCTCCACTGTCAGCTAAAATACGGCACTCAAAAACATCCTTCCTACGTGGCAGTAGGTAGGGAGGTGAAATAGAAAGGATGAGATTGCTCAGTAAAGTTCTCAGGGGAGGCCGCTGAGTAAAGAGCACGTGCCGAGCTGCACCAGTGACTTAGCAAGCCCTTGCCCTGCTCCTGGTGTTTGTGACGAACCGTGCACGCACCAAAGGCATCGTTCCCCTGCTGCAAGGCAGGTCAGCCAGGAAGACAACACGAGACCGGGGTCAAACAGGTAGGAAGGAAAGTAGAGTGTGCTACTGAATAGGAAATAAATAGGCAAAGGGAAACGGCCCCTCTTTTAAGGAGTCTTAGGTATTGTTTACAATAATGAGTATAGTTCCTCCAGGAACATGATCTTCGAGTGACTGATTTTCAGATTAAATTTTCTTGTAATAAAGAATGATGGACCATCATGCTAGTGGCAAACTGCTGATTTTAGTTAACATTTCCTATGACAAAACAGTTAACGTTTCAAATAAGTACTGATATTGACATAAGTAAACAAAACCCCTAAATACACCCTTTCTCAGACACTTAAAACATCTTTCCTAAATTTGTACACAAAAAACTAGGACACTTAGGTTCATAATTGATTGCTTTTTGTTTTAAAAAGATACAGGAGCACCAGCACATTTGAATAGGCTCATGGAATTAAAGTTAAATACCCTTAATGACATGACTTACTTAGTAACATCATACACAATGTGCTTTGAAAGCTTTTGTCTGTCCTACGCCATTCACACAGCGCTACCATCCGGTGCGCTGCAAAACACGGTGCTTCCCTTCCGAGGGGTCTCGTGTCACCTGTGGGACAGGGCCGCGCTGCACCGAGCTGTGCAGGGCGACTTCAGCAGCACGACTGCAGTGCCGAGCGGCGCCGGGGGGCGGCCGTCCCGCCGGGCCAGCCCGCGCGCTGCCAGGGCCTCCCTCGCACCGGCTGCCGCTGCTGCTGCTATTGCTGCTGCTATTGCTGCTATTGCTGCTGCTGCTGCTGCCGCCACAAGTGAGGTCATATCTGGAAAGCAGCAGCCGGAATTTCTGCCTAGTCATCTCCCGTCCACCGGGAATGCGAAAGGCGCGATCAAAGCTGCGATTTTGAACAGCGATGTGCCGTTCTGCACGAGCTGGAAGTCTGTCTCCACTTTTAAGGGTTTGTGTAGAGGCAAGTGAATGGAAGGCTGGAGATGGTGTTTTCTCTTGAAAACGCTGTCCTGTAGTGGCAACTAGAAGCATCCTGAGACACGGATAGAATAAAGTATCCAGCTTGCCATTTGTTCCTTCTTGTTGAAAACTATATGAAAAACGCTGAAGAAAATCTAAGTTTTCTTCATCCTCACACACCTGTTCCTTTCCCCAATACCCAGCCCTTCATAGTTGTTCACCACCCCAGAATTATTTTCCCTTAATTTTCATCCCATTTTAGCTATCTTCATAAAATCCTAGGTCTGACTAATTAAAGTTGGAAGTGGCCAATCTTTGTTAAATGCTCAAATTCTACATGCGAAGCCCAAGCAGCACAATTACAGGACTTTCTACGTAGTACTTTTTAAAAAAACTACAGCAAGTAGAAGCAGTTAAGAAGAAAGAGTGATTCAGTGGGGAACAATTAGCATTTCTATGTAATTGCTTCACAGAGAAATATGAGAGTTATTTCTAGAGAGTCTAAACTTGCAAAGCTTCGGTGGTTTTTATTGTCCCCACCCATTAAATGTATTTGGTAGCTGGCTGTAACCACACTTACACTGTTGCAATCAAAAGTTTAAACTCCCTAAAATGCATCATTGTTATGAAGAGCCTTAGGCAAAAAGGAGATTAACATTTCTAAGAAAGTGAAAAATAAAGATTTAATTCCACAGGGTCTTTGTCTACAAAATCTGATTTCCAGAGATAATAAACATTAATGGGGCAATGTCAAGCTGCCCATCACCAACTTGAAGTTTTCTCAACTATAATCTTGTGCAACAGAAAAGCCCACTTTTTTTTTTTCCTTTAAAATTATGCTTATAGTTCTTAGATAACATCCACGGTATAAGGAAAGGACAAAATGAATGCTGGCTTTTACATGAGATTAAGCAATAGCTTCTTGAGCGTGCCTGTAATACCTAAATATCTTCGGGTCATTTCATCAAGGGAAACTCTGATAAAATTTGTTTTTGTTCCCTCCCTTCAAGCCTAAGCACAGATTAAGCTCTCATTTTTGCTGTCACCACATTTTAAGTGCCTGCTTTTGCTGTTTTAGAAAGCACAGATCTCATTAGCCGTAATAACCCCCAAAGTTAACACAGCACTAATGAATTATAAAACTTGTTCACATTCAGTAACAATTCTATTTATCAGAACAAAAAAGGCAGAGGATTAGCTCCAGTATGAGTATCTTTTCACTAACTCCTCTATTAAAGATACCCATTTTTCAAAACAAGGTTAAATACCTACATTACTAAATGTTCTTACAAATATACAGCGGACTGATTACAAGAACAGGCCAAACCAGCTATTATTATCTCTGCAGCACAGATAGACTTTTTATCTTTTACTGTCAGTAATAAAGTTTTACCATGTAACAAATACCTAAAAGTCAAAGACCTTACACAAAGATTTGTAAGGTTCAAATTTTTACCTCAAAGGTTCTTTACAAGACATACACAACTATTGCCAGGGTTTTTAACTGTTTAATCTCTCAGCAACTAACATTAAAGATACATTTCTTGAAGGCTAATACAGAAATAGAAAAGGTAGGAGAATCTCACTCTTCCCACTCCTTCATTAGCAATGCCACCTACAACACAATTGCTAATTCCTAGGGATGTTTTGAGAGGTTTGGTCCAAACTACTAGAAACGACAAGTCTGAAACTTTTCTGTTATGCTTAAATATATCCAGCAGCTTGAAGGACTTAAATGTACACTGATGATTAATTTTCCTTAGAGGATCATCGCTGATTGCCAAAGTAGACATTCAGAAACAGTGATTTTTTTTCTTTTTTTTTCATTTTTCACCAGATTTTCTGTAGGAAAGAGTAAAGGCTTCCATACCTCGCTTGATACTGAAGAGTTTAATCTGCTCCTAGGTCTTTTTCAAAGGAATTGAACTTCTTGTTAAAAGTGGCCAGCAATAGGACTAGAGGAAATGGCCACAAGCTGAAGCACCAAAAGTTCCACAGGAACTTAAGGAAAAATTTCTTTCCTGCGAGGGTGACAGAGCACTGGCACAGGTTGCCCAGAGAGGTGGTGGAGTCTCCTGCTCTGGAGATCTTCCAAACCCACCTGGATGCCACCCTGTGCCCTGTGCTCTAGGTGTCCCTGCTGGAGCAGGGGGGTTGGACTAGGTGATCTCTAGAGGTCCCTTCCAACATTAAATGTTCTATGGTTCTGGGACAAGCTAAAAGAGAAGGCCTGAATTTTGGTTTTGTTGGGATGAGCACCCTGATCAGACTCTAATGAGCCTTATTTAAAAGCGTTAAAAAAGCCTTCTCTGGAGACAGCCTAATGCCCAAGAAAAACACCTGCAGTCCTTTTAAGGGGCATAAAAGGGCTCCTAAGCATGTTTCCAAGTATGTTAAGAACTGAGAATTGCTTCAGCTGCCTCGAGTCAATTATGCTTGCACAGAAACGCTTATGGAGACACCAGCCCGAGGGCTGGGACACGGGCGGTGTACGCAGGGCCTCCTTCGTGCCCCGGGAATGCTGAGGGTAGGCGTAACGTCAGCACGGCCCTGATGCCTCGCCACCTCATCAGGGGAGAGCAGAAGGCCCCAATACTGCTGCTATCTGGGAATGCCAGGAGCACATCAGAATGCCATCCTGGTCAGGGGTGCCCATCCAGATGCCTTCAGCATCAGCGCCCTTTGGACATCTGTCCGTATTCCTCCACGCTTTCCTTCTCCTGTTTCATGGCCAGGGAGCGATTTGAACCTTTACAAAACTTTCTACAGTGTAGGTACATCTTTGGAGGTTCTCCATATCCGCATCGATATTCAATCCCTCTCAAAATTTCACTAAGTTCTCTGCATCTCAAAACAACTTCGTACTGCAGCAGGTTCCACAGTGTAATTACTCAACAAATAAGAAAATTTTGGTACATATGTTTGATTTCTGTTTGGAAAAAAAAAAAAAAGAAAGAAAAAACAAGAACAAAAAATGTTTTTACCATATTGACATTGCTAAGACTCACTGATACCACTTGAAGCTTCTAGTAAAACCAAGGAAACAACAAGAAAAACTGAAGAGATGGGCTAAAGGAGAAAAGGTAGAGCACCAGAAGGAAAGCAGCTAGTGTAAGATCGGGTAGTTAATTTATGGCAAGTGCAGAAGAACAGAACACAAGCTTACGTACTTGGACCGAAAACTTCCCAAGAAGCCTGAATAAAGCAAAATGCCAAAATCATTAAGGAAGAAAATGCTTCCAGATTGCTTCCAAGGAGGAAAATACTTCCAGATTTTAAAACTAAACAAAAATCCGAAGGCTACTGGCCCTTTGCAAAGGATGTCATTTGTAGCAGTAATAAAATCCTGAGCCAAATCTGTCCAGCATTTTAAAGTTAAATGTTGTAAATGCAAATGCCCAGAATACCTTATCATAGGTGACCAAGGCGTTGAAGGAACGGTTTCATGCAGTCATGTTTCAGGTTTGTTATTTCAATGGATACTATAAACAGTATAAAACTGAGAAAAGCTCATTTCTGTCTGGCTGACCGAAGGGAAGAATGAGTGAAAATCGGTGCAGTGCAAGTATGAGGATTTCTCCTGTTTGCGAGCGTGCTTGGCGAGTAGAATCTGAATCCACACACAAAACACACACGTATAGTCATAAATATATACCAACTTCTGGCAGCTCTGTTTGGGAGCTTCGCAGAACTGATGACAAAGGCGTTGTCAATCGCTGCAGCTGGACAATATAAAGTCTCCTTTGAACACAGTAAGCCGTCAGACTGTTTTAAAAAGAACCTTGTTTTATTTGGAAAAAGGCACACAGTTTTTATTGTTAGGTTAAAAGTGTGTTTTTTACCTGCAACAGTAAGCATCTCAACACCGTATTTCAAACTAATATTATCACAAATAATATCACAATGTTCAAAACTAAACCGACATTTAGTCATTTATGGTTTAATGATGCTTCAACCTTTTAAACGTGTAAAATGGATATTTAAAAAACTGCCTCCGCTTTATGATTACAAAATTATTTTCAGAAGGAAACTCAACTATTTCAATTTTTTTTTCAGAACAGAAAAATCACAACTATCATAACCCTGGACAAGAACAGTACACCATAAATCTAGAAATAAAAGCAAAAAGGTTAAATTAACAAGATAATGTACACCTGTGGCAGTACAAGGAGAAATGGCAGACAGAGATCCACTACAGTGAGTTAACACAGTTGAAGATCATGACATTTAAATCCAAAACACATCAAAATCCTTTATGTCATGAATATATTTAAGTAGTTCTGAAGAAATGCTGAATAACAGAAGTAGAAATGCTTCTTATGCAGGCATCAACACCAGAATGACGGACAGAAAAAGATCTGTAGGGAACTTAGCAGAGAACTGCCAGAAGTGACAAGATCTCCAGAATTAATTTGTTTCATTTTTAACCAAACTTTCAAAACTACTACACAAGGCACTGTAGAGCATTTACTTTTGTCTTCATTTCCTTTTATGCTCCTTAATCTCAGCGGATACTGGTAGCAGCAAAAATTTCTTAAATTGTTTCTTGTTTTTTAAGTTATGGCTTGCAATGCTGTTTTCCCTACTACAATTTTTATGTTTTGCATTAAAAATACCAGATATTTATGATTATTAATACTGATATGAATGCATTGACTTAACTGACATCTTCAAGGAGTCTTGAACTCAAGAAATACTGATGCCCTGTAACATGTTGATAACATCTACTGCTATAATTCATGTGGGTTTTTTTCCCACCAATAATCACCTTTACATTTGGCTACTAATATTAATTTATTGCAACTAAGCTGTAAATAACCATGGCTGAACTCAGTGTATCTCTGCCCTCATAGCAAAGCTTTTTAGGTAACTGGATCTTCAATATCTCTCCTGGTCTCTCTTATGGTAGGAAGTTTCCAGGTGGTAATGATACCCGGCATGTTGAAAAGAGCTTTGCTGTAAATTCATCATTTTTTGTAAAAACATCAAAATTTAAGTATCGTTAATCTTCTCTTTTAGGGAACAAATCTCATAAAATTAATGCACATTGTCAGTGTAATATTTCTGAACATTTCTAACCTTCAAGTCTGGATGTAGTATTTGTTTTCTATACAAGAGTATGTGACCATCACTTTCATGATCAAAACGTGTACTGCATATCATTCATTACTAAGGGATCTTGAAAAAAAAATCTGTTGCAATAGTTTGGTCAATGGAGATACTTTTTTTTTTGCTCAAATTTAATAGATGACTCAGGGTTCCAACAAACACAGATGCCAAATCCTTTGCAGTCTGGTCCAAATTATAAATTCAGGAATTTTAAAGAGATTTACCCATACAGTTAATATTGCATAGCAAACCAAAAATGTGCTAACAATTAATTTAGCCTAGTTACAGAAGTACCCACATTCATTAAGGAAACATACAGCATGGCCCATTGAGGTGGGTTCGCATTTGCCTAATTACTCTCCCTGTTTTAAAATTCCATAATTAAGAGCAGTCGAGGTGTTGGGCTGCAGAGCAAGTGAGCACGGGGTAGCAAACTGCTGGCGAGGTAATTCAACCCCTCCAAATTTATCTACGAAAAAAACCTTACTTGATGTTTGATCTTCCCTATAAGGATACAGTAATGAAATGAAAACATAATGGCAAGTAACGACTAGATGATTATGAGTAGTCTACGTAAGTATTTCTTTCCTGGAGATTACTATATATCTCCCTTAGAGCTGATAAAATAAGTTACAATTAACTTTGTGTTACTGAAATCTTTTTTTTCTCCCCCGAACTTTCTCAGCAGGGTTGTGTTTTGAGATACAATTTGTAGAAATTTTAAGATCATGAAGTATATCTGTATCTGTATAGTATTACAGAACGACGCTGAAGTCCTGAGGCACTTTCTCTGTGAATTCCCATGTTCTAGCTGAAGCATTATTCTTTTCAAAGGTTTGGAAACTTGCTATGCCCTTACCTCTTCATGGTTGGGTATCGTAAGTGCTTCTGCCAGGAGAGAAATATTCCCATCAACTGGACATCTAGATTAAAAAGGGAATTCTAATTTTGGAATTTTTGCTGCTAGGCTTTGGTCAATACGCATGCAAACCAAGAAGAGAAAATACGATTACAATAAGTTCTTTTATTTTCTTTGCTGTTATTGTCCTTTGGGTTAATATGTATATGAAATACAGTTTATAAACATCTCACATATAACTCTGTGTTAATATCTGTCCGTAGATGCTTTAATGTCTTGTTGCCTTGATGACACTACAATGTTTGACTCCTCATGCCTCACATCTATAAGAAGTACATTCCCTATCTAGTACACACAGAAGAAAATAACATTTTTGAATCTCAAAGAAATTTATATTTATCATGCTAAATTTTGCTAAATTTCTGATTTTAAGACAGCGGAATATTAAGGTATTGTTATTGCTTGACTATTATTAAGAGCCTTATTCAGTGGTGAATATTATAGTTCATAAGGCCTAAGCAAAATCCTTATGCTATTTAAACCACAGGATTTAGGTTTTAAATGGTCTCCTATAGGATCTCTTCCACCATGAAGAGAAACCTCAAGGGTTCCTGGAACGTCGGTGTCTTGTAAAATACTTTAAAACTATGAAAGTCTCTTCCTTATTAGAATATACAAATCTAGAATAAGCTAGCCTATACTCAAATGTATCCAGTATGTACCAGTAATTCCTGGATTTCAAGTTTAAGAGTCTCTTATTAAGAGGAAATTATGGAAGCAACTGGCAAATCTTAAATGATGATCACCACTGTATATTTAAATTGCCCTTTAAGTTTTCAAGTAACAAAAATGAAACACATGCCATTTTCCAACTCTGAACTTTAAAATCACCAAGTAAAAACTCTACAAAATGATTTCACTTCTGGTTTCCTGACTCTAATGACTTATGCATTTTATTTAGACTGGGGATCAAATGTGTGCTATATTAACGTGAAATAAAGTACAACATATCTCAGCCTTACCAGAATTTTAAGGAGAGAATTATTCACTGAAGTCTGTGGTTTATGTAAAAACAAAATTATGTGCACTACGATGCTGTAATAGCTTCAGTATATCAACAGAAGTGGTTTGCAATATCTAAGCAGGTACTTTTTAAACACCCTGTTAGTTTAAAAGCAAGGATAAAAGGTTTTTTTAAAACCATTTGCTATTTCAAAAGGGCACGAATCACTTCTACTCACCCCTCTTTTGTTATATACACAAGTTTTGACCCAGCTTAAAAAATGAAAATATCAAAAAACTCACATGGATTATGAGCAATACAAATTTCAAGAAGACAGATTTAGATAAAAGTGTATTACAAAAGTGTCTTTGCAAAAATGAAAGCTCCAGGCTTCTCAACACACCAAAAAAATCATCTTTGATAGAAAACTTGCATTTCATTGCTAAAGCAAAAGCTAGAAGATCAACTACAGTGCACAACTTCAGTATGATTCTAAGAACTCATTAATGCTGATACTGCACATGATATATCGATTTATTTAATAAAACCTTTCCCTCCTGCCACAATACTGTTATACAGAAAACAAACAAAACAAAGAAAAGCTATTTTCTATTATTATCTGTCTTTCAGATATGGTAAAAAACCCCCTCAACAGACAGGAGTTTTTAGAGCAAGTAATCAATCTGCAAAACGTTATACAACAGTGAGAAGGCAACCACTTTACAGCTGCTTAAACAAACGAAAAAAGAAATAGTTCCCAAAATATATATTTTGGATCTGTGTAAACAAAGCTTATATCTATTGCTTCCTTTCATTCGAAAAATATACACCCATATAGACTGAAAGTGATCTTGGTGCTATGAATTTCAAACTGCTGTAATTTATCCAAGTGTAATCTGAAGATACAAAACTCAGACAATTTTGTATGTCAAAATTGTTATCCTCCTTTGAAAAGAAAGTAAAAATATACCACCAAATTGATGCAATTTCATTGAATGAAGAAGAAAGTATTATGAAAATAAACATCCATCTGTTTTCCTAATAATAAATATAAAGACAGTTATTTTAACATACTGCAACATAGGAAGTATTACTATATTGACCTTAACATTCAATCAGTAGTTTTTAAAAATCTTTCCTCATTGAGGCTTGAATCTTCTACCTTGTCAGCTGTCCTACAACTTTTAACAGGGTTTTATTTTCTTGCTTCAACTGTTCATTTTCATCTTCTATATCATCTAGGTCCTGTGAAAGGAAAAAAAAAGGAAAAAAAAAAATCAAACTTTTCTCAGAACACAATCTCTCAATTAGTAGCTGCCCAAGCTTAGCACCTTAGTTCTTATATCATGAAGATACAATGCAATGAAAGATGAGGGAATTAAGAGTTTCCTAGTAGCTATCCTTAAATCTCCTAATTTTTTTTTTCCATCTGTTACCATAATTACAAAACAATAATATTAGATTCTCATGTATAAGCACCTTTAAGTGAAAACATATAATCAAAACTGGAGCCGCAGAAGGAATGAGTGCAACAGGAAACCAAAATAGGATGGATGTGATTATTTTATTGGCATATGCCTGGGGCATATTCTGCTATTGCTTCAGCTCCCCAGACCATGCTTGTCTGCAGCAACCACACTTGCAATATGCATCACTGTGTGGTGATGGCAGAGATAGCACTAAGGTTTGTTGGGCATGCTCTGTGTTCTAAAATCAGTATAAAAAACTCAGGAAAGGTCCTGTTCACCCATTTTTCAATTTTCTATTAAAAAAGTTTAAAAGATATATTGTACCTTCTACCTACACTGCTACTGAGTGCTTACATAACCCAAAGGTCCTTCCCTCTTCCACCAAGGACTGTGTTTACAGTTCCCATTCCACTTCTTGACTTCCTAACAAGTCTTTCCAAGTCTTCTACGTGAAAAAGAGTGACCTTTGCTGTTGCTAAATGTGATACTCCAATCAATAGAGTTTTACTGTAGGAAGAACACGAAAGAAACAGAACAAGAAATTAAATACTGAATAAAATAAAGGAGTGACCTCAGGAAGAGTATTTTAAGGAAGGTAGACAAAGGAGACAGACTAGGAATTGTGATCAGAGGTCTTAGCTACCTTTACATTAAAGTCTCCAAATTCCTACTGTTGCCAAGCTAAATTAAACAGAAAACAGTCGTAGGGAAAAATATTCTCTCTTGAGCATTTAATTTGTCAAGTGGTTATTTGACATAAGGATCAACAAGTTCCTTGTTTCTCTTCAGTGGAGTCATTCCCAAAGTGCATTTTAGAGACTTTTGAGAATTTAAAAAATCAGTACTTTGATTTATTAAAGCACAGAAACAGTGGTTTGGCAATTTGATTTGCCCCAAACCATACTGCAGTAGCTGTTTTATTGCATTGTATGGGCAATAAAGAAATCACTAGTAAATACTCTTCTTTGTCTTGAATTGCATCACAGTACAGATGGCTTCTAGAAATAGCATTTAACTATTCTGAAAGCTACAGACACAAGTGGCTTAATCATCTACTCATGCTAAAGTTACAATAAAACGAGTCACTGTAGTTACAGTTTATGCTCCAACTGTGAGAAATATCCTCTGTTTTCTCTCTTGTGCAGTTCAGGTCCATAGCACAGCAATGGGAAATAGATGGAAGGGGCAATACTTTTCCTATTAAATAATAATTTCTTGGTTCTGTCTGCCTAAATCTGTGTTTGAGCTCTCTGTTAACCTGATGACTTATTAAAGCCTGCTTAAAGGGCTTCTACGTAAAAATATCTGAAATTTACTCAAAATAAAATAGGAAGTTTGTGAAATGTCTATACTGAAAGAATAACATTCCAAAGGTTACTCCAAGTAAGAGTTTCTTGAATATAAGCCAGTAATAATAATGAACTGCATTTCAAATATCATAGAAATAATGGGTTATACGTGTTTTTTGACAGTCTGGACTTTTAAGTTTGGTATTCAAAATTATGATCCTAATTTAATTTATATTTATTATTTAAAAAAAAAAAAGAACACAATGGCAGGAAGCTTGGGCTTCACATACCAAGGGAACCAATGACTGCACAGCTGACACTAATTGGCTTGTAAACCCTCACTAACAGGCGCTCTCCAAACACACATCTAACTATCACGTCTCAGTGAGGTCAGACATGACCAAGTGTAAACCAGTCGACAGCTGAACTTAGCTTACAAATATTTAAATGGTTTGAGATGCCTTTCTCTTCAGACAGTTGGGGCTTTTATAAACCAGTTATCCCTTTCTTTTCATTAAGGTGGTACACATAATTTAAGTGGCTAATCTCCTGGAAAGAAATGAAGACATTTATGGCAGAAACTCTTTCCTGGTACTCTATATAAATGCCATTAATTTTCCTTAAATTACTTTGTGATGTCCAAACTGATCTCAGTAAAATAATTTTTATTATCATAAAATGTAATTTACTTAGAAGAGATAATTCTCAGAATTTGTGGGAAAATATGTTTCTCAGGTGAGATCTTTGCCAGTGAAAGATCCCTTTGTGCACCACTTGGACTGACGAAAAGCTGTAGAAGGGTTTGTCTGAGCTTAGCCATGCACAGCACAGCACTGAGCAGGCAGAAAGCCGTGCAACACAATGGAGGTCGTAAGAAATTATTTAGACTCTTCGAAATTATTTCCATGTCTGTCTAATTGGGAACAAACGCACTCTTTGCTGAAAGGAAAAGACAGAAAAGTTCTCTGAACATGTAGGTTAAATTTCAAGTTCTCCATGGAGATTCCTTACCAGGAAAGCTTTCAAAAAACCTCTCCAGACACTATGAGAAGTTTAGATGACAGAGTATTCCCTTATCTGAACTGCAGGCTGAGGCTCACGACCATTTTTCCAAACTAAGTATCCTGACCTGATGGAGATCTAAAGAATAATGTTCTAGGAAGAACAGACAGACATCCAAGTGCTGGCTCTCATGATCTCAGTTATGATGACAAACCTTAAGCAAACAGAACGATGGCCACCTTAACTTCCATGTGCTTCTCTAATGATGACAACACACAGCTTCTGAACCTGTCATTAATATTATAAATCTCCCTTCCTTCCAAATCCACAGAGATAGCCAATATAAAAGCAGTCAGAAATCCAATAACTACTATAAAAGAAAGTAAAATCCTATCTGTTTCAGTAGAAGCATCATTTGGGTCATGTTGGTTTGAAATTTTGGTAAGATGAACTTCTACACTAGTCATAATGTCAAAAGGCAGCTATTTATTCTTGAGAAAAGCCAATACAGAAACAGTGGTACTGCAGTAAAGCTACCAGATGACACTATGATAAATGCTGACTTGATGGAGAAAAAAATAAGCATACTTTCTCTTCTCTATTTAAAGAGAGGAAGTAGTGATAAGATGACTTCATATATCTCATTGAGCATATATTTTTAGACATTTTAAAATAAAGATGTTTTAATGTAAATAATGTCTTTTGAAGGACTAAATAGTGTTTTATATTTTCTTACCACACCGTAAGCAGAAATCTACATTATGTACCAATGCAGGCAGTGCACAGACTCTGTTTGACTTTACTATGAATGGTCAAAGACCATCTCTATTCTGGCCTTTGATGGATTTTATTGAGGATACCATCCTTCAGACATAGCAAGAAAAGTTTCTGAAACTCTTCTGAATCTTTTAGAAACCACTATAGACCTAAAGGCCAGTGAACATGTTTGAAATCTTTAGCCCTATGCACATAGAATTACTGTCTCCATTCACTGCTGGATTGAACAAAGTCTTTTCTGCATCTTTTTCACTTATATTTTACAAGCATTAGACTAGTAGAACCATAATTCCCCTGGTGTGTCCAGCCTCTGCACTGGACAGGCTCTGTGAAGGAGAGCAAGAGAAAGCCACTAATGCGCTTTAGAGAAGTGCTCCAGCTTGCCCCCTTAAAACTGGGCAAACCTAAACTTACTAATTTAGTATCTTATACTCACTTGAATGTTTCCCATCCTGTCCCACTCCCACATTTGCCTCGCTCTTCTTCCCCACTTCTCCTGCCTACACCCCTACACTCCTGCCTACAAGAATGGTTCTTGTTCAGTCCCCTCTCCCGTCTCTTGTTCTGCCTTTAGTTGGGAATGAACAACACGGTATGACAATATTTCTCAGAATATTAAGCACTTAGACTAAGATCACATAAACTATTATTATGAAATAGAAGACAACAGAATAAAGGGAAAATAAAACTAAAACAACTGTGCCTAAAACAAATCCTGGAAAAAAAAAATTTTTGTTTTTTTCTGAGAAGGTACAGACAAGTATAAAATATGTTCTACTTAATTGTCTTCTGGCCTCGAGCAGTGGATATGGGCTAGTAAAGAAAAGCACACAGAATACAGACCTTTTTATCCTTCTTATATAGCACCACATAGTAAAGTATATGCTCACATAATAAAATATATGCTTACTCTGTTTAATAAATCGATTTCTTCCTTCAGCTTCCCAATCAGCTCCTCTTTGTCCTGTGTTACCTTCATCAATCTCACATTTTCCTGTCTCTCCTTCACAAGCTCCTAAAAAAGAACATGTACTGAAGTCCCAAATATAACATGTTGTTTGAAGAAAGACAATTTAAAGTTTTTACTATCAAAAAATAAACAAACAAACCAAAAACATTCATCTGTAATTCCTGCTCTACAGGAAGTCAAACCCACAGATAAATTTCAAGGAACAAATGGGTCACACGTCTAGGACAATATTTTACCTACTATAAATCTGTGTGATAATTTCCAGAGGTAATGTTTTAATTAATTTCCAGCTTAAGCATGAATGCAAAACTGGGTTAGATGCAAAATGCAAACGCAAAAGAGAAATAAATAAGTTTAAGGACTCAGTTCCCAAACTTGTCATATGGTATTTTTCATTAGGATAAAGAATTTTGTTTTATATTGAGATTAACAAGGAAATGAAGAGTC
This sequence comes from Eudromia elegans, assembly GCA_003342815.1. NCBI lineage: Eukaryota > Metazoa > Chordata > Aves > Tinamiformes > Tinamidae > Eudromia > Eudromia elegans. Next base: position 5,693,525 of record PTEX01000012.1, read on the forward strand.
ATTTTAAAATCTGTGGGTCTGAATGTGGAGCTGCACACAAAAATCCATTTCAAAAGAAGAAAGAGAGGCTAGTAATAGATTACAGAGATTTTGTTTAGCAAAATTGGTTTTAAGTGAAGAACTCAAATTTAACTTTATTACATTTTTCCAAAATTGTTTATATTGAAAACTCCTAAAATAATGAAAATCCCATTTTAAAATATATCTGATTTGCTCAAAACGTCAATGAACACTGAGGTTGTTGAGGTAACAAACTTTATAGCACTTCCAGTTTGCCAAAGGAGTAGATAAGAAGTACACTTGCTTATTTTCCAGCAGGGAGTGAGCCAAGCTACCTCCTCCCACCACTCCCCAGGCAGTTATTTGCACAGTGCTGGTATGTTAAGAGGCGAGTACAAGAAATGACACAGCCCACAGCCACCTTGCAGCATTTCACCTCTACCTCGACTGCTCCTCACTACTGCACCAAACCAAAACTAAACATTTAAGGTGGCTAAGAAGTTCATATTCTTCTCAGTCTAATTCTTTATATGCTTTTGTACCCCAACGTATCTGTAGTTAATATTTAGCACCACTTCTATGTATTTCATTTAGCATTTCCCCAGTGAATTTATTTCAGAGGTATACAGCTTGCAAATAAGTTGGCACTTACTTTTTCAAGTTCCTCAATCCTTTTCTCCAAAGCGTTACTTGGTACAGAATTCCCAGAAGAATTAGTATCCCTGCTGTATCTGCTATACGTTGTCCTGTCTGTTCGAGAATATCTGTTTGCAACATCATCTTCTGGCGCAATAGGTGTGCTATAAAAATAAAGAAGGAAGCAGACACCCGTACATTTAACAAAATGGATGCAGTGGGAACAACATTACGGGGTGCTCTCCAAGGCACTCAGGAGGCAAGTGTAAACAACAGAGCACTTACTGCCTACCTTTTGTGTTACTGAGAACTCACTGAATTCACTGCCTCAAAAGTCACGCGCTAGACTACCTAAAGATACAACCAATATGAATATAATTTCCTTCTGACTGTCTGTTATAGCTTATAATTTTCCTAGAGCAACATTTTAGAGTACTCTGTTTTTTTTCTCTATGAAAGCTCTTCTTTTTTGGACATGCTAATCTAAATAGCACAAATGTAATAACTGTAAAAAAACTTCGGACCATCTCTACCACTGAATCACTACTAGAGAAGACTAGCAATATTCTTTCCTGAAAATAATTAAGTTAAATTGCTTTTTAAGGAATTAATCTAAACTGGGTTAAAGACATGGTAGTTTTGAAGCCATATGTGATCTAACTTATTATTGAGTCATATGACCAGCTCTGAAGAGGGTTTTTTTTTTCATATTACAGATTCCACCATGAAATAAATCTTATTTGCTTGACAGCCTCATTGGAGGTACTAACTTAATAACAGTGGCATTGCTTAATTCATTGAAATATTTGGGAGATATCTGACCTGATTACTCAAAGCAAAATGTCTGGCAAGTTCTCATCAATAGAGCAATTGGGTGTTTAGAACATTTTTAAGTCTTCAGAAGATGGTGGTGACCTGCTTTTTGGAACAATGATCACGAAATTTATACTAAGAGCTGTAGATGAAAGAAATTGATGATTTCTCCTTTCCAGAAATAATTTAAAAAAGCTACCTGAAGCCTTGAAACAGCTGCATTTCTGTGTTGCAAGGCACAGACCAAGAATATGAAACTCATCAATGGAATTTGTTTAAAGCCAGGTTATTTGCACTGTAGAAGGATACAACACAGAGTATTTGGACTGAAAGAGCAGCCAAGAGCAGAAGCAATGAAAAAAAGAAGGGGCTAAAGCTTGTGCCCTCACATTCAGTGACAGAATTACCTACTCAGCAGTTCTAGTATTCCCACTAGACTCCTCTGTGTCTTGTCCTCTCACTACGTAAGGAGCCTGGCTCTGCTTTTCTAGTAATTTCTCTGTAGGTACTGGAAGCCTGCTCCCTTTTCTCTTCTCTGCTAAACCTCCCTACTTCCCTCAGCGTCATCTCACATGCCATGTGCTGCAGGTCCTGTACCATTTTAAGGGTTTTCTGCTGAACTTCCTCTAGATCTGGGTGCTTAACAGAGGGAGAACCAAAACTGGATGCAGTATTCTAGATGTAGTCTAACAAGAAGTAAAGGGGAAAAAAAATCCATTGATCTCCCTTTATCCTTGTTGGACATTCATTATTCTTCTTTCCTAACAATGGGGCTTCACCCTGGTCCCTGCTGAATTCCACAATATTCCTATCAGCTTCACTAGGTTCCAGCCTCACTAGGTCCATTGAATAGCAGCCTCAGCTTCACGGGTATTGACTGGTACCTCCAGGTTGGTGTCACCTGCAAACTTACAAGACTGCACTTCATTACCTCCTCCAAACCATTGATAAAGATGTTCAGAGTGAGAGGTCCCAAAACAGACTGGTAACTCTCCACTTGTTGCTGGCAATGTGGTACAGTTCCACAACTCTCTAAGCTCAATCATCAAAGAGGTGATCCACCCGGCTGCCACGCACCAAGACCATACGGTTCTAACTTGGACACAAGAATATTTTACCACAGAAGACAATCGGTTTGATCAGACACGATCTACTCTTGAAAAATCCATGCCGGTTGTTCCCATTCTCCCTCTTCTCCCTAAGCTCTGCACTGTGTTCCAGCAGGATCCTTTCTAGGATTTTATTTGGGACCAAAGAGTGGCTATACGGTCTGTAGTTGACCTTTTGGTTGTAGATGACCCTGGGCAGACCTTTTGACGTTTTCTGAAGATGGCTACAGTACTCTTCAGTCATTAAGAACCAGCCTGCACACTTCTATCCTCTGTACTCTATTCCTGCTTCCTACACACTACCTTTCTATTGCCAGAGCTCCAGCATGAGTTCTCTCTTCAAGGAAGCCAGCTTCCTGACACATCTTGTTTTTACGGTGCCATGATGGGCTGCTTTTGCTCTCAGAGGTGGCTGTCACTTTTCCTGAGCTCCTTTACTCTTCAGAATTGTCTCCAGTGGGACTCCTCTGTTCCTTGAACAATTCAAGTCAGATCTCATGATCTCTCTCTGCTAACTGCCTTCCTTGTCCACTTTAAGACCTTCAACTCCAGCCATGGTCACTACAGCCAAGGCTGCCCTTGATTATCACATTCCCCAACAGTTCCTGCTGGTTTGAGAAGGGCAAATCTGGTTGTGCATCACTCCTGGTTGGCCCATCTATTGCCTGTGTCAAGAAGTTAGCGTGACACTCTCCGGAAATGTTCTGGATTGCTTGGGCTTCATCACGTTGCCCTTCCAGCCAATGGCAGAGAGATTGATGAAACTTCCTTGTTTAAAGAAAAGTTCATCCCCACTTTTCACTCTGATCAGGTGGCCTGTAACAAGCTTTAGCCACACTATTTCCACACAGGCCTCTCTTCTGATTCTGACCTGCAAGCTCTCAACCTGCCTGTCAGCTTTCCCACAGAAAAGTTTCCTGTGTCTATTCTGCTTCTTTGCAAAGAAGGCAACCCATCACCTCTGCCTATCATCACGGAAGAGTTTGTATCACCTGGTCCATCACCACACTCCACCTGGGTGAGTTGTCCCACTACACCTTAGTTATTCTTGCAATTTGGTCATCCTGTGACTGCACGAGACACTCCAGTTCCTCCAGCTTACTTCCTAGGCTGTATTTGTGCACATACACTTAAAGAAAGTCTCCCTTGGTTATAATGAATTGTTTGTGAGTTCTTTCTGCCATCCTGCACCACTTGCTTCTCTTCCCGAAACTTCACCCCCACCTTCAGCAGTCCTGATGTGGAGTAACAGCTCCTTTTCCCAACAGCTGATGCCAATAAGCTTGCCCAATAGCTGGGTACATAGGTCTGGCCTGAATAGCTGAAAGCAGTTAAAATACAGATTTATTAACTTAGGTGTTTACATGCTTATGCATTTGAGAGCACACTTGCAATGAAAGGTGAAGCTCAATCCGAGTACACTACTTAGAAGAATACTTGGGCAATGCAGCTCTCATTATATTGGTAATCAACTATAAATATGTATTTTTAGTTATCGTAGCTTATTTTTAAAGTATTAGGAGTTTTACATTAAAAAACAAGCTAAAAACTCTATTTCAAAAAGGAAAGCCTCACAACAGAGCACATACCAAAAGCCTGGTTAAGTAGGTGATAACGTAAGGGAGGAAAAACAAGTATGTGTCCAAAATGTAAGAAGCCTACACAAACCAAATGACTTTTCAGGAAGTATGGATATGGCCTTGTAAGGAATAAGAACAGAAGCCAAAGTGGGAAAGTTATGTGACCTAACATGTTAAATTTAGGCCATTTCAATGTATTTTTAGGTGTGCACTAATTTGCCATTGCTTAGCTGGTAAGCAGTCAATCATTAACTAGTGATGATTTTGTGCTTTAGATAATGCCTATTCCTTTAAGAGCACTGCAGGAAACCTTAAGAGCAATTAGCGTTGCCATCTAATTAAAAAAAAAGGTTTATGGAGGAATAGGATCATATTATCCATTAGGATCATTATAGATAAAATAGTGTTAATTTAAAAATAAACATATTAGAAGTCAAAATTATCAAAGTCACAAATTAAACAGACCGTTTTTTCCCCAGCTCTTTTTCTCCTAACAGCAATGGTATTCACCTTCTCTGCAGAGTCTCGGATATAATTAAAAGCAGTGGAAAAAACCCCTTCAGATCAGGCAGAAGGACAAAGATTCTTAACTCTCCAATCCATTAAAAAAACCTCCTTTACTTATATAATACACATCTAAATAGCCGAAGGCTGATTGTACAAATGAAAAGAATATAACAGGTTTTCTACAGTACTCGAATGAAAAGAACCATGAGTATCCTTACAGCATTTTGTTTAAAACATCAGAGAATATGTGATTAATGTATTCATTTCGGAATTATGCATTTCATAACTCTAGAAACCCCCTGCTGACAATCTGCAAATCTAGATACAGTGCAAACCAAAAGCAGGCATATCTTGGCAAAAGAATGTCTTTTTGAGGATATAAATATTGTTTTGCTCCAGCATGTGTGAAGTTTCCAAGGCACACTGACACAATTGTAAGGAATTTTGTAGCTTAATGTTATTACCATATTTAGCACTGTTTATTCTTCATCTAGAAGATTAAAAAAAAAAAAAAAAAGGAAAGAAAAAAACATTGCTAGGACCGGATACGCATGTTGCAACACAAGAGAAATATTTTAGCTTAACTCTGTAAATCCTAGATCACTTAGCTTTTTGAAAGATATGTTGTTGCACGTCGTTGCATGCTGCTAATGTCACAAGGTTAGACCACACAAAAAAATCCACTAAATTTTTTCTCACTTAAAAATGATTTCGTTTGCCAATACTGGAATATCTCAACTCAGCTCCAGATCTTGGCAGGTGCTCCTATGGAAAGCTGAAAGCAAAAATAACTGGACAGGAAGGGTTTAATTAATACTGAAATTTAGTTTTATAATTATTCTGTATAATCCCTCAGACTTTCATTCAAAAACTTTTTCTTCTGTTCCACTGGGGAGAAGACCCTATGAACATTTCTTTTCTTTCAATAACAGAGGGCACATAACACAGAGACTTCTAAGAGTCTATATAACAGTGACTAAAAAACAAAATAAGGAGGTTTAGACCTTCGTACACCTTAGCCAATCATAATGGAGTCTGACATAGACATGGTTCACTAATTTGCTTTTATAACCAACCAGTGGCAAAGAAGCACAGCAGCAACAAGAAGTATTATTTGGGCTATGGCAGGCATATTTTTCACCAAGAATGGAATTTTAGCCTTTCGAACCAACATCACTTTATGAGCACTAGACCTGGAAAGCTCAGCTGTAACATCATCATCACTGAGCTTGCAATCTACAATTTACAGAAAGAAAAAAGAATTCCAGCCCAAGTCAGGGATCTCTATGGAACAAAAGCAAAACCTCAGAAAGCCTATGTTTTCCTTAGTGGGTACAACAGCAGACAGACAGTTTTAGCTTGAGACTCTGCAAATGAAAATTTGCTTCCTCTGCTTCCTAGCTGAATTAAAGTTTACTAATTTCCAGTTTTCATCTGCAGTCCACACCTCCCAGGAATCTTACAGAAGGTAAGGAATAAAAGAAAGACTGAGGATGGTAGATTATCATCAACCTTTCAACAGAAAATTTCAACAGAAAATGCTTTTTGCAACTGAAGATGATTTGGTTTTAAATGTGGAAGGGAGCCTGGCTGTAGTTAAATAAACACTTCTGATGAAATTAATCTGCATCACAGTATTTGATTACACTTTGAGATAGAATGTTTGGTTTTGGAATAATGTTCTAGTCATTTCTTTTAAAATAAAATGAAATCAGGCACCCATAAATAGGTCAGCTTTGATGATAGTATTGCTGAATGATGCAATAAATCTTGCTGCTTCTTTGGAGCAGGAGTCTCTTTGGCTCTTTCAGTGTTTGCCTGAGACACTGTCCAAAAGCAATGGCACTTCCATCCAATTAAAATCCCTTAAATAAAACACCAGATTTCACTGATTTCAGCTACACCGTGTTTTCTTTAATTTCCAGGATCCTGCAAGTGTATTTGATCTGGAAAGTCCTAATTGATTATGTCACTTTGAAACCCCACTTCCTAACAGCTTTTTTGGAAGAATGAGCAAAAGCCTATTCCTAAACAGGCTACCTTGGACTTCTGTTACCTTGGCCTGCTTAAGGCAGGTTCACGGCATGTGGAGCTGAGCTGAGGAAGGGCAGTCGTGCCTTCGCTGCAGCTGCACGTGTCCAATCCCCTCTGCTTGTCCCAGCTTTGGCTTTCACGTGGTTGAGCAGGGGGCCATTCGAGGAGCGGATCCAGCAAACCAGCCGTGCAGCGAAGGGAGGCGGCTGCCCTTGAGCCCGAGGGGCTCCCTGAAGCACCACCCTGTCCCCTGGCACAGCCTCTGCGCGAGGGACACGGAGCCACGGCAGCACGCGCAGCTCAGGCCATCACAGACTCCTCCAAAACGAGCCCTGAGCTTCTCCAGAGCATCACTACTGGCTGAAAAGGGGATACAACTGTCAAGAAATATGTCAGGAAAGACATGTCCAGTCTCCTTGTGTGCATCAAGAAATTGAATAACTGAGTAACCTTCAGTGTTCGTTTCCGTGCAATAAGAGATCCAACGCAACGTTTAAACCTTTTTGTAATCTGAAAGCACTGAGCAAAAACTTCAGTAGGTCTTTAACATTTACTTCACAGCACTTCCAATTAGGACCCATTAATCTCTTATAGCCCATTTAACACTTTAAAAATTAATTAGAGCACAGTATAGTCCTTTCAAATTCGTGGGCAGTCTCTTCCCATTGAGCTCCATTTCAGTGTGCAATACTATTCCAAAAGAGGGGAGAATTCTCATGTTTTGTCCGTGAGCCATACCATATTGCATTTGTTTCCAGTAACAAACACAAATTACAAGGGGAACACTCCTCTGAATCACTAAGAGATTTTAATCTACCTCTTTCTGTAAACTGATCTAGCCTGATCTGTCTGATCCATGAACCATGCAAAATCTTCTGAGCTATTTTACACCCTGATTTGCAAGGTTTGATTTTCAACATAAGACTTTTAAAAGCATTTGTTTTGAGAAGTGAGATAGCACCAAAGCTATGAAGTTTTTAAAATAAGCCACTAAAACAAGCTCTCTGTGGTTATCAAAATATTTCTATGCCACACACACGTCTCGCTTTGCCATCACTTGCTTTTTAGTTTACAAAAGAGAAACATAATATATGTTTGTATGCAAAACGCACTCGCATATTTCAACTCACAGAACACACAGGTGTCACGCATTGTTTGAGAAATCAATGATGGCACCAACTACGGCGATAGCATCAGTGTTCAATCAGAAAACCACATTCATTCAAGGTAATCTGCTTGCTGGTTTAGAACAACTACTCCCAAAGCAGCACAAGAACTGGAAGACCCAGTTACTGTAATAGTAGCTTTGAATGGCCAGGGTGAGGCATACCCTATTAAGAAAAGCTTAGGGAAATATTAAAGATGAGGAAGTTGATACGGGCTCTTGCCACAGAGACATACCTACATGAAGATATAACCTGTAGCTCACAGTCAGCACAAACAACCGGCCAGAGTGCTCCCAAATATGCTCACAAACATGTCACGTACAAGCACACTACCAGACAGTGTGGTAATGTTCTTAACCGATCTTAAAGGACCATGGGAGATGACAACAGAGCCAGCACTTTCTCTTGAAAATATTTTAGGCAGTTTTCGGCAGAAACTCCTAATGAAATTTCTGGAGTGCGTAGAATTTTTTAAAGTAAATTCTGAAGAAAGACACACTAACATCTTGAGATCCCCATGATGAAGTTTTATTTATATTACTGTAAGAGGACACAACAGCAGCCAGTAGTTCATTTGTAAACATGTCTGCTGGGCAATGGGCATGCAGGGAAACATAGTTCTTAGAAATGTCATATAAACGTTTAGCCATCCATATACGGCCAAGTAGCCAGTACATCGGATAAATAAGTAGTAAAGTCTGCAATTCCTTGGGCTTTGGAACATACTTTGTGGATGGCAATTCCACATGAATCAGCACAGACCTATCTCCTCTGCTCCGGGTAAGTCTCACTTCCCTTTTCAGGTCCAAGTGGCTGGATAACTCCATGTGGAGATGAAAACAGTTGTACCAGCAGGAAGGGGGAAGCTATTAGAAGCCTGGGCTGAAATCAATAACTGGGGGCTAGAAATCAAAGGAAAACAGAGGATGGAGATGGAACAAAAAACAAGAATTAATGAGAAAGAACAGAGAGAAGACAAGAACTTCAATGGTTAAATATGAAAACATATGAAAAAGTGGGAAAGAAAGGATAGAGAGTTTAACTGACCTAGAAAGTGGAAACTAGTAAGATGGAAGATGAAGCGTTGTGGCTTCTCGTGAGAAATAACTAAGAAAGAGGGAGAAATCAAATGGCAGGGGGAGCTGCAATAAAGACGGAGGGAAAATTACCTCAAAATTTCTGACAAGTCATGCATTTATTCCCTTGTGGTCCACAATCAGAGCCAAAGATTTTAAGAAAATGTTGCCTTTTTTCTTTTCCATCACGTACCTATAAAGTCTAATGAGCCTCTCCCTGTCTCTGAGAGTCATCCCTAAAATCTTGCCCGACTGCTACGAGGAACAGACACTCTTAAACAGGATCTCCAAGTGAGCTGGAATTTACTTTGTGCTCAGTTTGCTTTGAAACCCTGAGGAAGAACAACCTAAACTGTTAAAAGCACATTCAGCTGAACACGTTAGAGTCTTCAAGCGGCTCATAATCTTCAGCCTCTTAACATACACATTCTGGAAATAGTTGCAATCACACAGCTACATTTCCTGCTTCTGGGGGATTTCCGTGGTATTTGGTACACAGGTCAGATCTCCATTACAATGGATGAGAATTACTGCAGAGAAGGCCGCTTTCTCCAGGACCTCCACTTGCTGCAGAAATTGGAAGAGGCAAATAAGTTTCTAAGTTTGCAAGACCAGATGAGGGCTTTGTGATTAAAGCAGCTGAATGTTGACCTCAAAGGAACAATTTGTTTCCAACATGAGGTTAGAAGACTATGTGTTGAGTGAGATATAAGGCCACATAGTGAAAAATATATTGGACAGCAGCTCACAACAAGCATGATTCTTCCTGAATGTGATTCAGCTCCACAGGGGAAGAGTTCATGAATGCAGAATGCACATCATATATAAAGCAAACCAAATAAAGACTACACAAATAAGCCTAACTTTAGTATTTCCTAGCTTTGGACTTCCCTATTTAGCAATGCTAACCAGAAGAACTAGCTTATCTTCAAGTAAGTCAGAATATAGGTCAAGTAAGTATATGATTCTCAAACTTTATTATTATCCCTGACGCACACAATCAAGTCTGTGCATATGATGTAGCGTAGCATGTGCATACAGTAAAGGTAAACAAAAGGCCACAAAGTCCTGTGACATACAGCTAAGTATTCTGCAGGTAAAAATAGAAAGAAAATTCTCCAAAGGAAATGAAGCGGGCACCGAACTAAAATGTGCCTCGTTAATCAGATACTAATCACGAAATTGTATTGAAAATAAAGTCAGGGAAACAGTCTATGGCTTCTCCTATGACAAGGCGATACCAGAAAAAGCTGCAGCTTACAAAGGCTCAGGAGGACACGTTTCCGAGGAGTACATGATGCAGCAGCGAAAGCAGTTAACTGCAGGTGCTCTTTGCAAATGCCTCCGCAACCAGGAAATACATACAAACGAATAAAGTACCTCCTCACTTTCCGGAATATAGGACACCAGAGAGAGTTGAACTTATGTGTTGAATAAAAACAATATTTGGAGGAGTGTCTTATTTCAGTCGAAACATTTCACCCCCCATGTTACCAATAAATTTGTGCAGTAATTGCGGAATTCATTCAGCCACATGACATAGCTGACACATGGGCAAAACTCTCATGCTCTGGCCAGGTGCCCTGCAAAATCTGAGATGTGTTTCTGATGGATCAACTGGAGCATCAGTTGGCTAAAACACACAACAAGCAGAAGAAGTCATGTTGCATTGGCAGTATTTCCTAAAACTGATACAGTAGCTCAGCAGAAATCATAGCAATTTCTTGCAATATTAGCATGGGAAACCACAAAATTTATGTTCTTATAGTAAATCTCAAATGATGGTGGTTCATACACCTTAACTAGGAAAGAGCTGGTTCCTAGGTCATGATAGTCAAAAATAACAATAAAATGAGATTTTTACTTAGTAAATGGTTCTGCACTAACGAGACCTAGCAAAATGCCATCTGAAGTTATTTTAAAATACTAATATAACATAGAGGGTTTGGTAAGGCTGCTGTACTCAAAAGCCATACTATAAATGTACAACAGTAGTGCAACAGCCTGTACTACAGGTTGCCAGTATATTTAACCAGCTTTATTTCTGGCAGGTTTAAATGTGCAAACAAAACTTTTGAAAGTGTCAGGTACAAAGATTTCATACCTTTTAAATCTGCTCGAAGCCACTCGGGAGGAGTCCTAAAAGAAACAGAAAACAAAAACGAATTTACTCACATTTTTCTTTATTTGCATTTGCATATTGTTTTACCATCTAATGCAGGATGAGAAAGCAAGAGCCAGTCCTCAAAGAGCTGCTGTACAACTCAAGTTTTGCCATATTTTGCTGTTAGGAATACACAGAATATTGTGATTATTGTTACTATGTTACTGGTTCTGAAACCAGACGAGGACTCTTAAGGACAGACTTCTGGTCACATCTTTAAACATGCACTGCGATAGCTGCTTATCTGTTTGTCAAGGAGCAGCAGCATGAAACAGCTCTGGACTCCTTCAGCATCACTGCTGGTCTTCCGGCCGGAACAAAAATGGAAGCTGGCAGCAAGCAGAAGAGCGAAACTTAAATCAAGTTATTACACATCAAACAGCTCAGCGCAGCGTTGTATGGGTGTGATCTCCCGTTAATTTTCAGCTTTCCATAATGCAACAAGTGGACGGTTTTCCTGAGATTATTATTTTTTTTTATTCTGAAAAAAAAAAAAAAATTATGCCCTTATTCTGGCTCTGTGAAGACGGACATGGAAACAAAAAGAGCAGCAAGGAAGACAGCACTTGTATTCTGTTATACAGTCCATAAAAAAAACCCTAATACATTATGTACAAATCAGAAATAGAAAATTCAAAAGAATATATTTGCAGCAATAATGCTGTGAATTAGATAAAAATTAGGATTAAAAAGTATTATTTTATTTATAGAGAGTAAGGTTGGCAAATTATTTTTATTATGGAAATGAAACTTGATTGTAAACTGTATTTTTTATTTTATGGAGCATTTTTAACTCCTGCAATATGTGCTAAACATTCTGCTTCCCTAGCACAAGCAGAAGAACAATAGCCAAAGTTGTTTAAGTGATGAAAATCATTTATAGAAAACCATGCAGTGGTTTTCTTTATAAATTGCTTTATATGTATAAACTGCTTTTTACAATCGCTAGCTATTTTATCGCTGATACGAGCATCTAAAAAGTAGCACTTTACAGCTACGAACCGGCAACCTAATTTCACCTCTAAAAGGGCAAGGAAGCAAAATTTTTAACTGTAATAATGGTATTTTTAAGATTGACGATGGATTATATTTGAGAAGTCTTGGCAGTCAGAGGCAGTTCCTGAGGCCTGGCAGAAAGCAAGCGTCACTCCGATCTCCAAGGACATCAGAGGAGATGGATGCAGGGAACTCAGGCAGGGAAGGTGAGGGGGCAAATTCTCCTGGAAGTCATTTCAAAACATATTAAGAACAAGAAAGAGACTGGCAGCAGTCAGCATGGATTCATGAAGCAGAGATCACGCCTGACCAACGTGATGCCTGAGCCCTCTCCAGCGATGTGGACGAGGGCAGAGCAGTGGCTGCTGTTTATCTAGACACTAGCAAGCCTCTCAACACCACCTCCCGTAACACCCACACAGACCAACTGATGAAACACAGACTTCGGAAGCAGGCAATGAGGTGCACTTAAAATTGACCGAATTATCGGCCTCCAAGGGTTGTATTCTGTTCAACTGGACACCAGTTGCTTCAATACTGGGGTCAATTCTGCCTAATATCTGGGCAGAAAAGGACCTGGGAGTCCTGGTGGACAAGTACAACATGGCCTAGCAATAGGTCCTGGGAGCAAAGTGGCCAAGAACATCCTGCAGAGCCGATCAGGATGCAGGATGGCAACACATCCTACAGTGCTGCCAGGAGCTAGAGGAGGGATCCTTGCCCCCTCTCAGCATGGTGAGGTGCAGCTGGAGCACTGCGTCCAGTGCCAGACTCCCTCGTACAGGACAGACATGGACACAGAGAGGCACATGCAGCAGAAAGTCCCAAACGTGGGTAAGGATTTGGAGCTTCTGTCATAGGAGGAGAGACCGAGAAAGCCAGGACAGTTCAGGCTGGAGAAGATAGAGCTCAGAGGGGATCTGATCAATGATCATGATGGAGGGAGCATAAAAAAGATGGAGCTAGACTTAGTGGTGCCCAGTGACAGAAGGAAGGCAACAGGCACAAAATTAAATACAAGAAATTCAACTTAAACAACATGTGAAAAAGCTTTTGTTGTTGTTGTTGTTGTTACTATAAGGTTAAACACTGGAACAGATTGCATAAAGAGGCTATGAAGTTTCTAACCATGGAGATATTAGAAGCCTGGCTGGATACAGTTCTGAACAACCTGCTCTAGGTGGCCCTGCTCTGAGCAGAGGGGCTGGGCTAGAGACCTCCTGAGGTCCCTTCCAGCCTCACTGACTCTGTGATTCTGGTCTATGACACATTTCTCTCAGTCTTTTGGTGCAGACCAGGACTGTCCTCTTGAAGTGAATATTCCAACAGTCTCCATGTACATGCGGTCAAGTTCACATCATGAAGCCATCAAAAAATAAACAAATCGGATTCTTTTGGAATTGAATGACACCAAAAGATGTGTTCTCAAACTCCTACTGGTCACAGATGTCCACAAGATGAGAGACCTGGCCAAAATAACTCCCCCCCGCCCCCTCCAAATCTAGAGACTTGCCTACCTGATTTTTCACATATGGAAGGCTGCATGGTCTGATATTTTTATCTTTAAGTCAGCCAACTTGGCAAGGTGATTTGTCACTGATGTATATGAAAAGCCTTCAGGAGTTTCAACTGATGCCTTAAGATGCATGCTCACTGTATATGAAAACCCAAACGCTCTATCAGCAGTATCAGTCACAGGGATGGCTTCTGAAACGTGTTCACTGCCCTGGCAGCCAGAGACAAGAGGTCCACCTGCGGTTTTAAACTGAGCTGAAGACAGACAGGCAAGCAGGTGCCTGGGTCCAAATTTTACTTGGTTTTCTGTAGCTCTGTCTCTTACTGATCCAACGGGAACTGAGAGCTCTTAACCTTTTTTTTTTTTTTTTGAATACAGTTGCCCTTTTTTGCCCCCCCCCTTTTTTAAAAAAAATATGAAAATATGAAGATTTTGGTAGTATGGCCACCCCTTCTGGTGAATATAAACCTCTGCACACAGCGAAAGGCAGAACTCACAAGCAAGGGAGAATTTGTACATGTCCCTGCAGTCTAGGGAAGTACACGTGTCTTGGTGCTCTTGGTGCCTGTTCTTAAAGTAGACTCCAGAAGGATGTAATTTGTACATTGATGCCCTCAAGTCTGCAAGATTTTTCCAGGCAGTAAATGCAAAAACAGGCTATTAAGCAATTTGTACACATATACTTCTGCATTTACCTCAACAGAAAGCTTCTAAAAGTTTGGCAGCACTACTCATGATAGACAGTTCTTAAGAAAGCTGAGAAAGCAAACAAATGCTTAGGAATAAAGTACATAGAAAACAGTAATATTCTTTGCTAAAAATGGCAACCGTTAAAACTAAAAAAGGAAGTAAGAGAATACTAATTAGTGCTCTTTAACAGATGATACTATAGTGTTAGTATATTTTGTTTTGAACAAAAAATGTAATATTTATATATATGTAACATATATAATATGTATAATATTTTTTGCTAGGAACAAAAAGCTGAAAATGTACAATAACTCATACACAAAACAACTATCTATGATTAGCACTCTGATAGCCAAATTAATTCCAAACTATTCATTCTTTAAGATGATGGTGCAAGCACCACTGAAAATATATTGTGTATTTCATATCATGAAAATTTGGTCTGTTTCATCTTATTTGCCCAAGGATTGTTTTAGGAACAACTATAAACAACACTGTGTATCTGTTAAGAAAAAATGTCTTTAAACTTCCAAACTACTTGAACACTCTTAAAATGAAGCAAACACCTCTTAGGAATTTAAGGTCTTGTCCCTTACACCATTTTGATGAAGGAAAGGGAGGGAGAATGGAGAAACATTTGAAATGCAAACGAAATGAAAAGCAGATGATTATGCATGCATATAACTAATATTTCACAAATCTGATGTGTCCTGTTATACTTTGAGCTTTAATCCATGTTTAAAAGCAACTCTTATAAAAAATGACCATCAGTTCTTCTTGCAGGGTTCTTGGGAAACACTGGTATCAAGGTGTGCATTCAAAACGCCCACCTTTAAAATGACTTGCACTCCTTGACCACGAGCTCTGACATCTCCCAATATCTTTTTTCCAGTATATTCTACTGCTAATATTTTATGTGCTCAAGCTGTCCTGCTCACTTCTCCATCTCAAGTGGGAGTTCAGAGACACAAGGCAGCATTGGGTCACGCTATTTTCCTCACAAGTGTTTGTGAGGATAAAGCATATGATAAAGCACAGCGAGGAGTGATGTGAATTAAAATAACCAGGCAAAAAGACTTCAGATGAGCTCTTACATCTGATTCACCACACAGCCTAAACCTGCACATAGGAAATGGGAGCAGAAAAGGGCAGAGAAGGCAGTGCTTTCAGTGGTTATCATTTATTGCAAATTAAGTTTGGGTCAGAGCAGGCCGTAAGCAACCTCGGGCAATTCCTCTCTCTGCTCCTGGCTCATCTTGGTATTTTATCTGGCCTGTACACAGATAACAAGCAAGCTGATCATCCGGCTTTAAATAAATAGAGTTGTCTGTGTTTATAACCGTGCGGCAAAGCTTTCCAGACATTAAACCAAGCTTATCATTGCAAATCCACCAGATAAAATGAAATAACAAACACCGTCTTCAAACATGTACAAACTCTGCAGTCAACTGGACTACATGAAAACGGTTCACTGCCATCCCCTGGAAGACTAGGGTTTCACAAACTGGTTAGCAGCAACTATGAAAACAAATTGTCTGTATCGAATGTAGCTGCTGGGGGTACACTGGTATGTGCACATGGCATCTGCAGTGGTTTAGAGTTTGACCAGGGCACTGTAAGCCCTCACTGAGTCTGCATAATGGTATTCCTGCCACATGCAAGGTTAAACTTTAACCTATGTTAGGTCATCAAAACAGCTTAGTGTTCCATATGGAACCCAAATACGGACTTCCCACAAAGTCTCCTGTAGGTTCTCCAAGATGTGTGAGGACATGACGTTGCTGCTTGGAGGAAGGAGGCCAACTGCTAGGGTTTTCTTGGCTTTCTTCTATATAAACGAATGGGTAAAGCCTATGTCCAAACAGCCAATAAGGCTAACCCAAACCTCCTACGTGAGTCAGTGTAGATCTACTGCGCTACATCTACTTAGTTGTTATGTGCAGTCTGATTTTACATTTCTATTCAAGGGGAAACAGTAGTTACACACACACTCCTTCTGGAGCACTGACAAAGTTGTGTGGAGATCTTAGTGGTGTGACAACATCTGATGCCTTCCAGATAAAAGGCAATCTGATCCTATTACAAACCAGGGATAACTAGAGGTGTGAGGAGTAGGCAAGGGAACACTAAATACGCTGCTTTCGCCCACACTGAAAATTTCCCAAGAGAAAACAACTTTGAGGCAGTCACAAATATACCACTTATTTCCACTCCTAATTCTAAACTATTTAAAAGTTTGGGGAGATGTTTTCCACCTAATGCAGCAATGCTTTTACCTTGAACAGTAATGCTTCTGCAAGTAGGGGTGGGGAGAATATCCACTCGTTATTTTCACTGAAACTCTTATTTTTCAGAAGCACTTTGAGATGCTTCCAAGCTTGTAAAAATAGCAAGTTACATTAATGAACTATTGTACCCTCCGTAGCGGTGCGATTTCCAGGACTCTGCTTGGACAGATCACTTGTACGTACAAAAACTTCCCCAATGATCCCGCCCTTATTCTCCTAGCTGCCAAGATTTTATATCTAAGTTTCATTACATTTTACTTTTTCCTGGTGTGGATTTCTAAGAGATGACCTTAAACACTCTCTACTCACCCAATAAATCTCTTTTATAAGCAGGCATTCTAAAAATGAGCTTTTATTTCCAGAACTGTTAGGAAAGCATGAAGCTATCACCACCTATTAATCAGTTACAGAATAAACTGAAACAGGAACCTGGTAAGATCAAACAAAAATACAAGCTGACCTACCGCTTTCAAATAGCCTCACAAGGTTTTCTCACATGTTGATCTTCCTCCGATTCCTACTCTTTCAAACTGGAACCAACACATTTTAAAAGGACATTGTTTAATTTGCATCCAACTGATCTTTTTAAAACATGCCACAGTGAATGAAATATGACTGAAGTAAAAAACAAATTTGAGCAAGAAAATACAAGTCTATGTTCCAGAGATTAAAATTCAATTGTTAGAACTATGTTCATATACCAATACCCAGACACTTAACTCCAGACCAGCCATGAAGAACAGTCGCTCCCATGTGATGCAGAAGATTTAGAGGAATAGGACCTAAAAACGTTTCATAGGGGAAAAGAAGTATGCTGTTGTTATATATTTATACTCTCAAGAGGGGAAATCTAAAGTTAATGATCTCAAATTTCTGAAACTTACAAGTTTTGAATTGTTCCATTTCGTGGCAACATTATCGGGCCTGCCAAGTTTTTCAGGAAGGCATTCATAGCAATAGGGAGATAAAGGCATTAGAGATCTACGAGAAGATAATATTTACTTAAAAGAGGAAAGAATGAGAGAAAATCTAAAAGCAAGTTTCTTAACTATTCAGATTAATTACTGTGTTTGCCTCACACATCTTTACGTGACTTTATTTCTTCCCGTTCATTTGGAGTAATACCGAAGAGAAGATCTACAGAGAGGTCATTTTTTTCAGAGGCAGAGCAGCATGACAGGAACTTAGGGCAGCACCCCAGGTTGCGGGTTCCTCCGACACTGCTGTGCGTGTCCTGTGCCCTGCCGTGCGTGCACGGTTCCGGTCCGTGGGCCAACAACGTCGCAGGTGAAAAGGCTGCGGCTCCCTCGACGTGGCGCCGCAGAGCCTCACGGGAGGCCCGGGTATCCACCCCGCCTTGACTGCCCTAGGAGCTGGAAGCAGTGAGGGACGGCCATGCCTCCTCCCTGAGTTTGCAAGCACCCAAAGGCACCTATCAGCTCCCCCGGCTCCTGCAGAGACCCAGCGTCCCCACAGGCGCCCTGGCCCCTGCAAACACGGCCATGCCCCACTCTGAGCCCAGTGCCCTGCTGGAGCGACACCGTGCTCAAAGACACCCGGGGCCTCGTGGACGAACCAGCCGGGCTGCAGAAGGGCGCCACTAACGCCTGCCGCACACGCCGCACTCCCTGTGCACTGACATACCCCAACACCCCTGTGCCCTGTTCCCAGCACCGGCCTCACCCGCCCCACACCGCCCCACTGCACCAGAGCAGCTCGGGCAGCCGTCAGTAAGTCGGGAAAAGAATCAAGCACATGGGTAAATCAACGCATTCAACTGCAGCATGGTTTTCAGGTCAGACTTACTCTGCATTAAGTAAATAATATTGCATATATTCAATGTGTAACAAGCTTTTAATCTGCCCTTAGGAAACTTCTCAGTTGCAAAGGTAATGTTTTGTATTAAGAAGAACTCATTAGAATGTGCAGGTTCGTGATAGGTTCTTTGCCTAAACAACAAGATGAACTAAAATGAACACCTAATTTTCCGGCCAGTTTCATACCCAACAATGGAGGATTTTTAAGCTCAAGCTACTTGCTGACTTGTCTACCCAGCGCTCAGCTAACTGTCCTACAGAGCTGTAAGTACTGATGGTACCAGTTGCATCTTCAGAGGAACCAGTGAAATAGTGAGCCCTGCTTCCCCCCTTTACTAGCCGCTGGTTCCATAAAAGAGATGGGAAAAGCTTTTGCCAGTGAGTTTACGCGCAGAATGAGGCTGATGATAGTTCCCAGTGATAATGGGCAAAAAAGCCAGAGACTCTTCTCCAGCTCCAAGGGCAGGTGACACAGGCTGGTGACTCCAGGTCAAGAGCAGGTGACCCCATGTTGCCCTAGAAAATTGTAGTCCTAAAAAATAATGATCTTCCTGTTTTTTTGGTTTGGTTTTCTTTTAGTGAGCTAAAAGCTTCAGAAGTAACGCGAGGGCTGGAGTGCCCAAGGTGGTGTTGGTGTTTCCATACCATGAAACCACGGTCTGTGCTGAGTGCCCCTAAGCGTAGAACAAGGTGCTGCAGCCGGTGTGACAATTTAAAGGCTGCAGTGAAGCCCTGGCAGCACTGCAGAGGCAATCACACGTGGTGCCTTGATGCCCAGTGTGCTGTGAGGACTCGTTCACAGCCCATGATCCCACAAACAGCCCCTGTGTGTGATACAGGAGAGCACTAAGCAGCACGAGCCAAAACCATGCCAGAAAACCTAGCTCATCTTTAAGCCATGGGCACAATCAGTAGTGCAGGGTTTGAGCTCACACCTACGTCCTGTTCTACTTAGCAGTATAAACCTAGTCAACCAGCAGTAAATTCTGGCTTCCTCCTAAGCTCTCACATTTATACACTAGACTAAATCATACAGGGAAGGAGATTCTTCCCCCCTACCTCAGCCTGCTTTTTAAGTGGGGTATGCAGCACTCAAACAGAGAAGCATGTATCAGATGCTACCACTATGATATTTGTTAGATTACTAAGAAAAACATCAAGGCATGGTCCATGTTATGAAAGCGTTTGACAGCTATTACAGCAACTACTTCTGTAGGGTTTGCCCATCTTTTTGCAAGATGTAGTTTCCTCCCCCTCCACCTTACTGGAGACATTCAGCAGGGATCCTTCTGATCCACGTAGTTTCTTATATCACAAGGTCATTAATTACCCAATACACACGCCAAGATTCTTCACATGTTCCAGCAAACAAACTTTGCTGAACCCCCTGAAGCGGATCTGCTCTCAAGTAACTGTAGACTGAGAGTGAAATGTCTGGTATCACCAATGCTCCCAAGACCTCCCTCAGCCCCATCCCCTAACAGTAACTCAACTTGGGACTTGCTCCTGGCATGAGAATACCATTAGCAAAAGTTCTCTCTCTAAAACAGGACAGCAGAAAAGGGCAAGAACCAATAGTGACACTCAGCCTTAGGGCAGCTTCTGACAGCAGGCAAGCTGTGTCGATTATTTGTACAAGCAGATACGGATGGAAAGGAAGTCCTTCTTTTCTCTTCTCCATAAACTCAGACTTACAGGAGGACTCTTCTTCCCCCAGAAACCTTGGCTACTGTGTGTCACTACATAATCACCTTTTTTTCTCAATAATTTTAAGAGAAGACTGGAAGGAGATACCCAATTACACATCATTTTTGACAGCTGGACTCAATTTCCTTACTTACTCTTTGCAGATAAAAGAATCTTTTTCAGATCAGCATCCAATTTAGCAGAGTTAAAAGTCATGCCAGTCCAGAAAGAAAAGCATGTGGAAAAGAATATGAATTCCTTCACACGAGGCCCCTGCTGATCAAAACATGGGTCGGGAATTTGAGAACCTGCTTGCTATTCCTCCTGGCACATCAAAGCTCCCAGGAGTGATCCAGAGTGGTCCAGTTTGGATCTGGCTTGCGTTTCCATGTACTTCTTGAGATGAATATTTGCAGGTATGCAGAGGCACTGGAAAACTAGTTATCATTTATGAAAGACTGTGGGCAAATTTAAATGCACTGAAATGCACTCCTGAAACAAAACTTGAAGGTTTAAACTACTTTGCTAGTGAAGCACATATAACTGGCCTCAGAAACTAGAAAACTTATCTTTATTTGCTATTTCTTTCTGAAAAAATGCGAGGTTTGTCTGTCAGTGGTAATCAAGGTCATGCTGACAAGCACTAGACACTGAATACAGATCAGGCCTACCACAAGCAAGAGGAGCGATTTCTCTCTCTGATCCATCATTATGAAGGTGAATGCTGATGACTACACATTAGTATTACTCTACAAAAGCAGAAGTCAAATAACTTAGAGATGTCCAGCCTCAACCTCCAGCCTCAGGGCTACACTGCCAAAAAAATTCCTTGGGCCTGTAGGCTGCTCCCCTTAGGTCTCACAGAATAACTTCCAGTTCTCAGCTTCCTTAATTTTCAGGAGAAAAAGGGCCTGTGATTTCACTTGTAAGCATTTTTCCAAAGCAGCAGGATTAGGCAGTGCATGTGCACTACAGTTTAATCAGATTTGCTGAGCATGTGCAGATCTTTCGGGAGCACAAGACTTACTGGACAAGCATGCATCAGCATCACACACACACACACACAATAAATCTGCTCCCGCGAGAGGACAGGAGGAGGATGTTGGCAGGCACCTTATGCTGCTATTGCAGCATCTATTACACGGCTATTTCTGCTGTTTCAAAACTGTAAGCTTCTATTAAAAACAGTAACTAAAACCTGGCATTTCTAATTAACTAGCAAATCTAGTGCTCTAAGTACATGTCCATATTAACACCACAGTTTCATGAGGGCATGATCATGTATGGCCATGGAAAGAGCACATTCCTGTGTCGAGATTTTCTTTATACAGATCACAGGAATAATTTGGGTGTCCCTAGCCAAGTCAACCACTTAAGTTAAGCGTCTGAAGCACTGTTTTCACATTGTGAGCTGTACATCACAGTGAATTCTATGAAACTGCTAGGATGTACTTTAAAAAAGAGACCTACTTTAGATGTAATTACATTAAAATAATTAAACGATCCATTAATATTTAAGCAACATCAAACTGTAATTCTTTTTAACCCAAATTTATGTGAATATGTTTAGATGATAAAAATTAATTTCCTTGTGAGCTCTTGTATTACATTTACTATGGGCTTTGTCAATACTAAAGGCTTTTTTCAAACCATCTCTGTGAGATGGGGCAGCTTAATTTTCTCTAACTATGCAGACAAAAGCTGAGGCATGGAAAATCTAGTATCAGTGCTATCCACTAATGTAGCTGCAGAGGTTTCCAACAGCCTATAAATACAAAGAGGCCAGATATAAACTAATGAAGCAATTCAAGTTGAGAAGCTTTGCTGTCAGCATATTCTTTGCGTAAGATTCAAAGACAAAACTCTGGAGAAGCTTGTGTCAAGCAGCTCTGCTGCCCTGTTTCCTAACAGAGATGCACGCAACATTTCAGCTCCCTGCCTTCGTAACAGCTTCAGGCCCAGCTAAAAAGTCACTGGAGACTTTTATTCACTAACTTAATTTTCTTTACTGCTTTCAGCTTAGCTGGTAAGGTGCCTCTATTAAACATTTACAGCTTTGCAATGGTGTACACAGCTGCTCCCGAAATTTTCAACATGTTGGATCACACGCAAAGAGCAGTATTTAAACGAGAACTGCCACCCTATTTCTGTGGGAACACCTTCCAACTGCATTCCTTTTGGAAACTGCCTGCAATGTCTCAAGAAAACACTCAACTTATGGACAAACAACTTTTGCGACCTTGTGAGACTGTAAGAAAGATGGGCGTTCTCATTTTACAGCAGAATACTCTGAATTACTCTGATTTTTCTAATTACTACCTTTCACTCAAAGGATTCAGAGTAATTATTCTGGAAAGATTGAACGTCCCTGTGCAAATGATTCGGCACTTCCCTGTTTTGTGTTCACTAGCACAGATGCTGATACCTCATGCTATTTCAAATTTGGAATCTGTTTCTAAATACTGTGGTAGCAAAAAGTATTCTGACATGCTTGGTCCAAGTCTGCTAGGAAAGAAAGACCGCAAGGAAAGAATTCCATTTGCCTTCTTTTAGATGTCTACATCTGTCCTAGTGAAACACCTTTATAATCACTTCTAGAATACAATAAATCCTATCCCAAATGCCTAAAATATCTTTGAAGACCTTAAATGTCTTTTTTTTTTTTTTTTTTCTTGGTGGTCCTGTCTGCATGTATTTATTCAGTTATATCTTACACTCAAATCTGGAGCTTTTGTGGAGCAAATGAAGCTCTCTGCTCTGTGTTCATCCAGGGCCTGTCGGAGCAAACAGCATTCATAGGCACAGAAATAAAACGAGACAGCAGAGTAGAAGGTAAAGTAACAAAAAAGATTTCAAGCTACTACCAGTGCACTGAGACTGAAAGTTGTGTTATTTTCTTTCTTGAAAAAGTCAGTCCTGATTTGAAGGCTTCTATGGGATGGAAAATCATAAAATCTACAGATTTATCCACCCAATTTCATGTACTGACAGATTATCCTACAACTAAAGCAAAAAGAAAACAAAGGCAGCATGCTTTTTTTTTTTTTTGAAGTTGAGTTTGAGTTGCTTCAGGAATGCTTTTTTATCTTTTTTTTCTTCCTAAAAAAATCCTATCAGGTTTCTTTCCTCTTCAGATCACTATAGCCAGACTTGAGGCAATACTCGTGTTTCTTTCTTTACTAAAAAAGAAAAAATATACGCACATATCTCCCATTGCAAGACTTTATTTTAGCTTCAGAGACACCTTCCCAGTCTTCATTTACTCTCCAAATTTCCAAAACCACCACACAAAGAAAGGCAGATACCACATCAGGGTGCTCTATCACGGCACAGCAGCCATGTTAGCCCTTCTTGCCACAGATCTGCCCCACACAAAGCACCCATTTGCCCACTTTGTCTCCTAAAATCTCCCCTGGACCTCTCGGGAAGTCTCGGGAAGAGTCTCGGGAAGTTGTTGCTCATGGTAGGAGTGCAACCTGAATTCTTTGCCCCAAATGTGAAGCTTTACACATGCTTGCTGCTTTTGAGTACCAGCACAACATTAGTACTCAGTTACGGTACCTAGTAACTAAGTCTTGTATATGTATTAATAAGTATTAGTATAGCAAGTTTTTCTGACGAATGTCTGCCGTATTTTCAATTTTACCATCTCCATCAAGCAATGGGTCTATGTACTTGCTAGACTGCATCAATTCCTGGTTAAAGTACTACTACTGTCCACCTTATTTACAAGAGTTAGAAATAATACTATTTTTAACTTATCCCTCCTTGTCTTCATCTCTGTAACACTTGAGTGAGTCTTCCACTGCACTGTGACCCAAAAGCTGAGGATCTCTGAGTTAAAGCATTAAAAATCAGGAGAAAAAAATAAAGCAAGGAATTCAGAACCAGACATAACACTTGTTCAGTGTTTGGAAGTGACGGTAACTGTGGATTTGGTTCTGACGCACCTAGTGAGGCGGGCAATTTGGTTTACAGTGTTTAGAATGTTGCCAGACCTAACATATTCTGTAATACAGCAAAAGTTGAGATGCAGATTTTAACCAAAGTAGCTCTGCTTGTTGAAAAATGCTCTAGTCTCTGACACATTTTTCGCTCCAGTCTTAAAAAAATCTTGTATCTCTGTGCTTTGCATCAAGGATTTTGAAGAGACAGCCTCTCAAAGATGCTTTCAAGAATTATGCATTTCATCTAGAAGAACTAGAATAAGAACAGCATCATCTGATAAAAATAAAATAAAACTGAGAGACAAGTTCATTAAGGACTGAAAGCAGAACCAGAGTCACAGAATCAGAGAATGGTTGAGGTTAGAAGGGACCTCTAGAGATCATTTAGTCCAACCCCCTGCTCCAGCAAGGACACCTAGAGCACGGGGCACAGGGTGGCATCCAGGTGGGTTTGGAAGATCTCCAGAGAAGGAGACTTCCAGAGAAGGGCAGCCTGTTGTGCATTGTTGCACAAAGCAGTCAAGATGAAACTAAGGCATGACCACTGAAATAGCACTGTGGTCAAATTCTGTTCAAGTTTGGACAACTTTTGATATTTCTAACAAAAACAGAGTTGACAGAGTAATAAACTGATTAAATGTTAGCAGCTAGAGCCTTCTAAAGTTCCATCTGTTCTGTACATGTGCCAGCCTGGGACTGTGCCAGATCCCAGCACTGGGACTGTCTTCTGTATTGTCAGCGACAGGCACCCCCGCTGGGAGCTGTCAACAGAGGCAGCTCCTGTTTGAATGCAGAGGGGACAAACGTGGAACTGTGTCAGTTAAGATTAATACAGAGAGCCCGATAAACGGAAACTGAGATAGCTGGTCAAGAAGAATGGAAAAAATAGGGGAGAAAAGAGGGGCACGAGAACAAAGGCAAAGCACTATGCAACAGTAGCACTACAGTAAACTGAAAGTGACAACTTTTGGAAGATCTGACAAAAAAAAAAGTGAAAATAGAGCGAATACAAAAGGCAGGCAAGAAAGAGTTGAACAAATAGTATCACAGAATCACAAAGAATCCCAGAATAGTTGAGGTTGGAAGGGACCTCTAGAGACCATCTAGTTCAACCTCCCTGCTCCAGCAGGGACACCCAGAGCACGTGGCACAGGGTGGCATCCAGGCGGCTTTGGAAGATCTCCAGAGAAGGAGACTCCACAATCTCTCTGGGCAGCCTGTGCCAGGGCTCTGTCACCCTCACAGGAAAGAAGTTCTTCCTTACATGGACACTGAACTTCCTGTGTTTCAACTTGCACCCGTTACCCCTTGTCCTGTCACTGGTCATCACCGAGAAGAGTTTGCCTCCATCTCTACATTCTCCCCTCGAGTACTTACACATATCAATCAGATCTCCCAGTCTTCTCTTCTCCAGGTTGAACAGGCCCAGCTCGCTTAGTCTTTCCTCATATGACAGATGCTCCAGTCCCTTAATCATCTTGGTCGCTCATCTCTGAACCCTCTCTAAGAGCATCACACCCCTCTTGCACTGGGGAGCCCAGAACTGCACCCAATACTCCAGGTGTGGCTTCACCAAGACCGAGTAGAGGGGCAGGATCCCCTCCATCGACCTGCTGGCAACACTCCTCCTGATGCAGGCCAAGATCCCATTGGCTTTTTGGCCACGAGGACACACTGCTGCCTCATGGTGAACTTGTTGTCAACCAGGACTCCCAAATCCCTCTCCGTGGAGCTGCTTTCCATCAGGTCAGCCCCTAATCTGTACTGGTGTCTGGGGTTTTCCTGTCCAGGTGCAGGACCCTCCACTTGTCCTTGTTGAACCTCATGAGATTCCTCTCCGCCCAACTCTCCAACTTGTCCGAGTCCCTCTGGATGGCAGCATAGCCCTCTGCAGCGTCAGTCATTCCACTCAGTTTGGCGTCATCCACAAACTTGCTCAGGGTACCCTCTGTGTCCTCGTCCAAGTCACTGATGAATGAGTTGAACAGCACTGGGCCCGGCACTGACTCCCTGGGGAACACCGCTGGCCACAGGCCTCCAACTGGACCTGGCTCCATTTGTCATAACCCTCTGAGCTTTGCCATCCAGCCAGTTCTCAATCCACCTCACTGTCTTCATGTCCAATCCACACTTCTGGAGCTTTCCTATGAGGATGTTGTGGGAGACTGGGTCAAAAGCCTTGCTGAAGTCAAGGTAGACAACATGCATGGCTCTCCCCTCATTCATCCAGCCAATGACCCCGTTGTAGAGGGCTATCAGACTCGTCAAACATGACTTCCAGTCCTCCGGTACCTCCTCTACTCTGCACGACCTCTCGAAGATGATGTAGAGCAACTCAGCTACAACCCCAGATAGTTCCCTCAGTACCCTCAGGTGCATCCCATCCGGGCCCATAGACGTATGGGCATCCAGTTTTCATAAATAATCCCTAACCCAATCCTCCTCGATGAGCAGATAGTCTTCCTCCCTCTTGGTCTTCTCTCTTGTCTCTGGGACCTGCAGTCCACTGGGACCAGCTTTGGCAGTGAAGACAGAAGCAAAGAAGGCATTTAGTAACTCTGCCTTCTCCGTATCCCCTGTCACCAAGGCACCCTCCCCATCCAGCAGCGGACTAACATTTTCCCTAGTCTTCCTCTTGCTGCTGATGTATTTATAGAAGCTCTTCCTGTTGTCACTGACATCTCTCATAAACTTTAACTCCAAACAGGCCTTGGTCTTCCTCATTGCATCCCTGCTTTCTCTGACAGTGCTCCTATATTGTTCCCACGTGGCCTGGCTCCTCTTGAACCTTACATACGTGCTTTTTTCCTTCATAAAGTTAACTCAACAGCTCCTTGCCCATCCACACCGTTCTCTTGCGCCTCTTACTCGACTTCTTTCTTGTAGGAATGCACCAATTCTGAGCTTGGAAAAAGTGATGCTTGAATATAAGCCACCTCTCCTGGACTCCCTTTCCTTCTGGGGCCATGGACCAGGGGATTCCTCTAAGGAGCTCCCTGAAGAGGTCAAAGTTGGCTCTCTTGAAGTTCAGGGTAGCAATCCTATTTCTTACCCAGCTTCCTTCTCACAGGATCATGAATTCCAACATCTCATGATTATTGCAGGCAAGACTGCCCCCAACCCTCACACTTCCAACTAGACCATCTCTGTCAGTACCAGACCAAGCAGCACCCCTCTCCTTGCTGTGTCATCAACCACCAAAATGTATGAAAAAAAATGCAGTGAGGAAAAATGCCAGAGAATCCGAAAAGATGACAGGTGATCAAGTTATACAAGGAGCACTCAAAGGACAACTCTGCTATGGTCTCTGTGTAAATATTTTTACTGGTGTTTATCACGGAAAAAAAAATGAGAAGACTTGGTACCACATCAGAGCATTTCTTTATGGAAGACTCATCAAAGGATCGGTTTCAAACAGAAGGGTTGGTTAGAAGAACAAATCAACAGCAGCAAGTTGGCCGAAAATATTGAGTCCCTGAGCTCTGATGGAGCTACTGAAGGTACTGAAGAATGCAACAGATAAACTGCTGCATAGAGTCAGCTTGTATACAGTCTCTCACTTAAAACCACCCTGGTACCAAAGGCTTTTCCAGTGGCAAACATCACTATCTTCAAAAAGTTTCTAGGATAGATCAGAGAACTACAAACCAGTACGCTTGATATGGATACTGAAAAAAGTGATGCTAGCAAGCCTAAATAAGGGAATTAGTGAATATGTAGTGGGGGGAAAAGAGTCACCAAGGCACTTGTAAAATAAACTCACACTTTACAAATCTAATATACCTCTTTAAATAAAAAAAAAATGTTGATATTCAATTAAACTTCTAATAGACATTCCTCAAAGACTCTTAAACAAATTAAGCTGCATGGAGATAAGAAGAGAGTATTTCCATAGATAAACAACTGGAAAAAAGTCAGAAAACAAGAGGTAGGACTTAATGGCCAGTTTTTGCAGGAAATGAAGGTCACCTAAAAGACCTCCACAGGAAACCTTCCAGGAAAGTGTGTTTTTCAAAATATTCATAGGGATACTGGGAAAGGGTGGCTAAACAATCGGGATGAGAATGTCCACAAATACTATCCTGAACAGAAAAGATCACTGGATCCACTGTGAAGATGGGCAGGACTTCTCTGCTGAGAGAGGCTGGGAGGCAACTGACATATGAAACATAGCATGTGTAAGCACAAAGTGAGACAAAAGGGTAAAAATGCTTCTAAATTTCAGATGCATCAGCCTATGGATTGTCTATTATCACTTATGTAAAACCTCAAGATGCTGAAATTGCAATAGATAAAAAAGTCAATATAGTTCTCAGCAGGACACAAGCAGGCCAACAGATATCAGGAACTGTCAGAGAAACAACAACTACAAAAAACAACCAGAAAATAGAACAAAAACCACCATTATACTGCTCTATAGTGACATGATTTATCTGAATCTTGAGCATAAGATTAATGCTCATAAGATCAATTCTGTTTCCTCATCACAAATAAAACAAACTAGGAAAAGAAGTATGGAATGTAACTGAATGTCTTCTACGTAAATAAAACAATTCTTCAGCTCGGAGAAGAGCCAGCTGAGAGGAGCTATGTTCTCTACCTCTCTCTTCCCTATGGCACTCCCAGCTACAAGAGGGAGCAGTCTTTCCCCGTCTCCTCCTGTGGAAAACCTTGGTGAAATCGCACAGAAATGGGTGTCAAATGCCAGGTCTGACTCAAAAATGAAGCTCTAGAATTTTTTGCCACTGGCTCTCATGCATGTTAAGTACTTACACAAAGAACATCAGAGTGGACCAATTCCCCTAAGAAAATGCAGCCCAACTCGTTAAACTCAGCAATGGCCACTCCAGTTCAGGACATCCTACTGATGGTATAGAAAGTTTCACCAAGTGCTTGCCCTGTTCCTATACTTTTTTTTTTTGCCTTTAGCCAGACAAGAAGTCAGAACAGATATACCTGCGACCCGATACATACAGTACTGTGTTTGTACATGCTTTGGGTAACAGCAGCGACTAAGAAATAAGACAAAGTACAGCTAAAAAGGGCATAAAAGCACAGAGAGAGATTTGCCACTGGCAGCATGCAGGAGTGTGCAGAAAAAGACACTTTTTTCTCACATCTTTGTTTTATTAGCTGCAGAAGCTGAAAGATGCACAAGAGATGAGACAAGTGAGTGCAGGGAAGAGAAGGAAGGATGACACAGCTAAAGAGGCAGTTTACTGTAGAAGTAGTTAACTGTATATTCCCTACCTATAAAAACCTATGCAGGATGATGTGAAAGCACCAGTAAACACGCTTGCAAGCAGTCACCACCTGAACGGACCAAATTCTAGGGATCATGATTTGAATAAAACTATTTAAAGTTATCTCCAACTCCATACTCTAAATCCAGAGGTATTTTTCATTTCCATTTCCAGGCCTTTTTATTTTAGTAATGTGACAAATCTCAGTTTTCAAGTTTGTAGGTAATACATAACTTACTACTAAGGAGTACACAGAAGAAGGTAGCAAGAGTTTAAAAGCTCAGTTACATATATATATATATATATATTTATGTACGCACATCAAAGGAAGCAAGATCTCACCTGCAGTAAGTATGAGCCAGCTGCTTCTGCACTGGAACTCTCATTTTGCACTGTGTTCTGTTGGGTAAGCGCATCCTCCCTCTTTCGTTCCTTCTGCCCTGCTTCATCATCTTCGTATTCATCTAGGCTCTAAAACCAAAAAAAATTCAGTTACAAAACTGCATTTCTATTTTAATTTGATGCTTCACATACGTAACAAAATTCATATATTAGGGAATTAATATTTCCAAAGATTAATTTTGCATTTCAGAACTGTTAAGTCTTTGTTTTCTGACGGTTACTGATAAAGTACAAGAATATTGTCCAAAAATTACTTGCTTTTTGTTAAGTACAAAGAAAGACATCAAATCAAGATCCACCTGCACAAGGCCCCAAGCAACACGGTTTAGCACTAAGCCTGTTTGGAGCAAGAGCCAGCATTACTTTCAAGGTCTCTTCCCTATTAATGATGCTAAGATCCCATTTGATTCCAAGATCCAAGGCGCCAGGGCAATCCCATTTGTACTAAGCAGTGTTTTTAGCTCCACGTAACTGAATTGGTGAGAGCACAGAAAGGAAGTTAATTTCTCTCTCAGCTCAAGAGCTGACCACCTTTTTTGACCTAGTGGCATCTGCTAAGATGAAGCACCTGTTTTTGAATGATCCATTGGCTCACTCTAGGAGCCAATCTTTAAACCAATATCTTCCGTTTTTATACACAGTAAAGGCTGTATCCTCACTTATCACGTTATCCCAATAACTCCCTCAGGAGAAACAAAGTGAAAAATTGCAAATCTAAGCCTCTACTGCAAGAAGTAGATTGATCTTTGGCTCTTTCGAAGTCAGACTTTTTCTGAAAGAATGACAAGGTTCACAAAAGATATCTCGCAAAAATTAATGTCATGTGAGGGATGAAAGAAATTCTATTAGAAAGATAAAAAAAAACCCTTATGGATTGGTCTTCCTGTCTCCATGATGTTCACATAAGAGAACGAAGTTCTCACATCACTCAAAGGAAAGATACAGTTTGACAGGAGTTAGGAAAATCAGCTGCTAATAAATTTAGGAAAAAAAGCAATCAGATGAAATAGACAGTAACAATCTTCAGAAACTTCAAGTAAGTTTTGCATTTGCAAGGATCAGCAGCTTTAAAGGAAAGTGTAAAGCTCAAAGTTTAACACTTTGTACCTGTACAAAGGTACAAAAGTCTTCCTTTTAAGAAGTAGACAAGATGCTTCTTAATTCCCACACTCTCTTCTTGAGATACACACTCTCATTTACAGATAACCAGTTTTCCATAGAAATATTTCTTTCTATAAATATTTCTGTGAGGCAAAATAATTTTCTATCTTTTGATATAAGATGACCTGCTACTAACATATGTAGATGTTTCAGACAGCTCTGAAGTGACATTACCTGACAATGACATTTCTTTGATTCTTAATGAAATAGTATTTCCAGCATGCAACAGAACATCTTCAATTCAACATCCTGTTACACAGCACTCCAACAACTTCAGTTAGTTTGTAATCTCAACACTGCTCAAAATATAGGGCTGGGTTTAGAGTCATAAAAATCCATGGAGTGACAAGTTTCTACGGGCAAATTCTAAACACCGCTTAAAAATTTAACATGGGGAACGTGTTGTTGGATACTTCAAAAACATTTTGTTCAAATTAGTCTGCAACTGAAACTGCCTCAACCCATATGACATTTCGGTCGTCTGGACTATTCCTTCGTGTACGTTCCAGCCTCCTCTCAAACACATCACCTAGTTTCATGTGTTTGAAAAAACACCAATGCAGTAAATATTTCCTCTGTCCGCAGCATCCCAAGTCCATCAGAGACGGCCCTGTAACCACCGAGGTGCAGCTCTGACACGTTACATAACCTGCCCCTTCCCTTCCCTCCTCTGCTTTGTTCACTTTGCTGCTGGGCATCCACCACTTCAGACCCTTATTTGCCATTAAAATCAGCTGAGCTGCTGCACAGCAGATATTCAATGTGACATTCCCACATCTGATCTTAATATAAGGAAGCCGCAGAAATTCTTTAGGTTTTCTAGCGTTTCAGTAAATGCTTGAAGCCGTAGCATAAACATTTTTCTGTAAACCTCCAGTATGGAAAAAACAAGCAGGATAAGATGCTTTCAGAATAAGGGGAATGCTGAAGGACACAGCCACAGAGATCTCCCTGTATTCCAGCACACCACCCGCCCGCAGTTTAAGGAGACACTGAAGATTTTTCACGTCTCCTTAAAAATGAGGAGACATTGCAGACATTACGAACATTTCTAGTGATTCATCGGGTCACTTCCTATAAATATTTGTGCATTGCTAAGAAAGAAAAAAAATGGGGAGAAGAGGGTGCCTTTTCCAAAAAAACAAGCAGTGAATTCTGCTGAATGCAAAAGATGACTTTCAAAGTGCAACAATGCAGCTCCACAAGAAAATTCTGCTGGTCCAAAATGCCACCAGCCTCTTCCCTCCATCCTCTTGTATTAGGCTCGCAGTTCTGTGGGCAGAGCAGATACCTATAAGCTTCCTAATTCGGATCATTCACTTTAGTTCCAAGAGTTTTAATTAGCCCAAACTTGGGGGTTTTTTTGGTGATTTTTTTGCCTGTAAGAGATGCGAGCCCATCTGGACTGGTCATTTTGCAGAGGCCGGGATGGGAGCCCTCAGCTCCCGGAGCACTCGCGACACGGCGCATTCACCCAGGAGAGCAGGACGTGCAAGGAGGCTGGCGCTTCCAGCCCAACTCCATCGGTCTGTGTTCAACATCACATTGGAGCAAGAAAGGGGAATCTCCTTAACCTGGTATTTCGATATTCCTTTAGTCTCCTAAACATGCTGACAATTTAGAAGGGAAAATAAACCTTGTCTTCTTCCCCCAGTCCCCCAGCTGTCTAAAATAAGTGAAAAAACAATCAATTTTATAACAAGGACACTTCTGTATTTAGCAAATATTTAAAATACTCTATATATACATACGTATATCTGCCTATATGTGTGTATGTATATATTACACCTTGATAACATTTTAGATGATGGAAATGTCCCAAAATTCTGAGAAATTTCCATAGTAAAAAACAGGACTAGAAATAAGAATTTCTTTTTATTCTGAACAAAAATCAGCAAACAATTAACTACGATGAAGCACAATTTGGGAATCAGTGTTACTTACCTTCCAAGTTACATTCCAAATAGCTTAAAAAAAGTTACCTACTAATACAGGCAGACTATTGCACACTATGTTCCTTAATAAGCACTTTTCTTAGTGCAGCACTGAGCACCAAATGTTTTTTGTCTTTATTACACATGCCTCTGGGATCTGTCAAATCCTGCTTTCCTACATGTTTGGAAAGGACCCCAAACAGGTAAAGCACCAAAGCTCCCCATGACCACCATCCCCAAAGCACATACATCACATGAGTAAAAACCCCAAAGCAACGTACCTTTCCCCTTCGGAAACAGTGGTTTTTAAATCGGACTTCTACGATAATCATAGAAGTACCGAATCACAGAAAGGTTAAGGTTGGAAAGGACCTAACGTATAAACAGTCCTCCACATATGTAAATATAATGGGTTTGCAGTAATATAAAGTAATTCTTTTTAATAGCTCTTTTTAGTAGTAATTCTTTTTAGAGTAGTTCTATTACTCGTAGGGTAAGTGGGAAAATTACTTATTTTTCACTACACAAGCCTTTTCTACACGGTCTAGCCTGCTCTCCTTTACAAGCTAAAAAACACCCTTAGAGAGGTAAAAGTGCTAATGTTACTCACAGAGCTTGACCAAAGCCTAGAAACCATTTTAGGGATATGGATCACCTAGTGGAAGACTTTATTTTACGATGAGCACACAGCCTTAATTCTCACGTTAGGAGAGACCAAAAAAGGGCCCCAAAACTCAGGCCGCTTATCTGAAGGATCCTGCGGCACTTTTAAAACCCTGCGCGTGCGGCCCGAGCTTTGCGACACGCGCAGCACGAGGGCGAGCGCGGATTTTGAAGCCAGGGAACGACGCGGGGTGGGAGATGCTGGGCCGGGAGCAGCGGGCGGGCCGGGACGCGGCCGGGACGCGGGTGGCGGGTGCTGCAGACCCAACACGGGCATCAGCCCAGGGCGGCGGGAGGCCGGTCCCGCTGCGTGCGCCGCCGCCTCGGGGCTCTGCGGCCTCGGGACCCGCTCTGCACACTTACTGCGCACAGCAAATGCAACGTGCCGGGTTTCTCCAAGGGGGTGCCCTGGAAAATGGGCTGGGAAACGTCTCTGCAGCAGAAAAAAGAAAGACTGATTTGCCTGCCTTAGAGCAAAATAGCAATGTACTTGGAGTTCTCTAAAGCTTTAAACAAAACATCAATTACATCAACACCAAAATGTCAATTATCCCTGCATTATAAACAAGAAAAAGCAGCTACATTTGCAGTTTGTTCTTCAGCAAAATACTCTGTTTGGCCACCACCGTCTTCAGGCCTACCACAAGAATGAGTTCTAATGTCAGATGTTTAACTTCAGCTAATCACCCAAAGCCCTTTATTGTAAGACTTGTCACGAATGATTGGTGGAAATGCACATTTAACTACTTGGTTACTTGATATTAAGTCACTGCATAAAATGCGAGAGATACAAGAGAAACTGGAAAAAAAGCCATCCAGTATTATTTAGATCTTTCTAGAAAAGAACATAACAGAGTAAAAATGAATTCTAAATTCATATTTTTGTATAAAATAAAGGACAAAATACGGATTTGCAAGCTATCAAGCACCAAGCCATTTAATGGCACACACAGGGTGTTAATACATTGGGTCTCTTCAGATTTTCACAATCTAAGAACAGAAGTACCAAACAACAGACCTCACTAGAGGTCTCCATATGTGAAAATCAAACTACTGATGCCACCCCATGAGGAAATTATTATATGACTAGACACAGGTCCTTCACCTAACCCAAAGAAAGGCATCAACGCTCTGCATTTATATGCATACATACATATACACATGCACACATACATGCGTGTATATATATATATATATACACAAAACTGTATTTCAAAACTCTTTTTAAAAACAAAGCACATTGTTTTCACAGGCTTCTTCTCTCTGCCTTAATGGGCTAACCCAACGGAGCCTCCCTCAATGTTTACACAGGGTAGCTGTGGGCCTGGTCATTCTGACCAGCACCAAACAGGCTGCTGACAACCAAGCAAGTACTGACAGCTCCACGACGACAGATTCACAGCCCCAACCGAAGCAGGAGGAGCAAGCACGCTTCTGCATAATGCCTTCTTGGGAGTTGTACTGCACCTCTAATGGGGGAGTGAGGTCTCTCGAATGCTTAGAAAAACTGGTAAAAATATACCAGCTAGTTGTTCTGCTCTCCCTGCTGTTTCCTGTTGAGTCATGCCATAAGTAGCTGTTTTACATGGAGACACGTAAGGATTCCACACGTAGCTGTGCACAGCAGGGAGCGGAAGCCCAGAAAAAGCCCATTAAAGGGGCTGGTCGCAGAGCTGCCCCACAGCTGCGAGACGGGACTCTCAAGGCAACAAGCTCTTCCAAGGCTCCTGGCACTGCCGCCGGGAAGAGCAAGAACACAGGGCGCCAGGCGGGCAGAGCACATCCCATGCCAGTGCGCACACGGGCCGAGGCGGCAGCAGCAGGTAACGCCGCAGCCGCCGGGACGGCTCTGCTGCAGCCGCCGGGACGGCTCTGCTGCAGCCGTGGTCGGAACGCCTCCTCGGGGAAGCACCCGACGCCTGCGAGCCAGCCCTAATGCTAACGCCGCGCCCAGCCTGAGCGCTGAGATCACGCTGGGCTCTGCGGGCTGCGAGGGAGATCCCTCCCAAGGGGCTGCAGGCAGTGCTCCTATCCGTGCAAATGCAAAGCTCCCAAGGGAAACTCCATCAGTGCAATCCCACGGCCTAGCAGAACGAGGATCTTCTGTCACTGCTACTGCTATCCCAGCCTCTCATCGAAACAAGGCTCAAAATTCACATTTCCTCTGTGCCCATGTTTTTTAAAGTCACCTATGCCAAATGGGTGTGTGTCTTGAAGTACCATGAACACTAGTTACAGCTTAATATCCCAAAGATATGAAAGCAGCACTTTTTCTCTTTTTTTTTTGAAAATGAGCAGCCTGGCAGTGATGGAAGACGCAGACTAGCTGCAGAGAAACTCAGCAGACAAAGCACACAGGGCAGTTCAGTTAACCCGGCACCTGAGCAGGCAGCACTGAACGTGCTCAGCAGGCCGGGGCCCCTCTGCGTTCAAGGGCCGCAGGGAACTGAGGGAGCTGCTCTCTTGGCTTAGGGACGGACGGAGGCATGGAAGGTGTGGGAGGACAGAGACGGCACTGGAAGGAATAACAGGAAAAAAAATAACATAGTTAATGCCTGGAGCTACGCAACTGAAGTGAGACTAAGAGCAGCAAGAATGATGCTCTTTGCAAGCAAACACCTTTTGCTTGGTGTTTCCGTCCCTACCAAGCAATCTGGTTTCCCCTGCAGCACTCGCACAAAATCTTTATGCTTTGATTCCCGGCACTGAGGAAGAGTTGGACATACCTCTCTTCCCAGGAGATAACAAAACCCAGCAGAGCAGCAGCATTTGCATTCGGTGACCTCAGAGCAGAGAACATGCCCAGGCACACAAGCAAACGGATCTAGGTGTGAGGAAATGCAGCTGGGGAGGGCAGTGAGAGGGATGACTCATGGCAGAAGTCAAAACTGCACTCGCTGACACTGCACTGGAATTGCACACGAGTGCTACAGTGCTGCTGCGGCAAATGAAACCAGAACAACATCCCAAATAAAGCAAAGAAAAGGTGTGAGAGGAATCAAAGCAAAGCAAGTGCAAAGAGGTTTGTGCAGAAAAACGGAATTTTCCTTTTTTCCCCCTCAAATAGCTGGGGGACTGATACAGTTCTCATTTTCAGGCGTGCAGTGGTAGGCTGCTTGTGCACAACACAGCGTTACGTCTTTGCCAGGTCTTCAGCAGCGGAGCACTTGCCTGCATGTCAGCAAGGCCATCTTTTCAGGGCAGACAGCTAAGCAAATCGTTGGGATTTCAGCAAATCCAGGGCATTTGTTAGTTTTACCCAAAACACCAACCGTGTATGTATTCCCCAAGTGCAAAGGTTCACACGGGCGTGCCAGTCGCCCCACACCGCGCTCTCCGTGGGAGCCGCTCCCGCGCCTCGGTTCCTGCAGACGCGGCTGCGCCACCCCACGCAAGGCGCTCCAAGTTTTACCATCCCCCAGGGCAAGGTAAACAGTTTTAGATATCCCGTAGGTACCACCACAGAGGAAGAGCATTCACACAGCTTCCATGGAAAAGCCCTTAGCCATTTAAGTGCCAGACCCCCAAAGTCATCCCTGGGGGGAGGAGAATTTGCACGGGCTGGCAACCCCAGACATGGGATCCAGAGCTGGCCGCATCTCAGGCGGCCACACGCCACCACAGGCGATCATTTTAAATCAGCAAAAAGGCAGAAAACCTTCAGTGATAAAATAAACCTGGGGGGAAGGGGAGTCATGTTGCAAACAGAAAAGAAATAAAGAAAAATCAGGAAACCACCTCTGCACCCATCGCTACGCTTGTGCTCAAACCCGGGCTGAGGAAAGCAAGCGCAGAGGCACCGGAGGAGGAGTCAGGTGGAGGATGCTGCTCTTCGCGCTGCTCAAATGTGCTTTTAATGCAGCCGCCTGCAAGATAAAGCCTGCAACAAGGTCCCTGCAAACCAGAGAGGGCTGCGGGAGCATCGAGGGCCCTCGAGGAGGAATGTTTTCACAGGTGCAGTTGGTAAATACCACTGGCTCCTGCTCACATTCTTCCTTAAATGGAAATTAGCAAGGCTTTAGGTTAGAAAAAATCCCTTGACACAATAGGAGCGACAGGCTCCCTGTTAACCTTTTAGCACCTGCACTGCTGAAAGCCCCACTAACCGGTAGCGGGCTTAGAACACACACCACCACTTTCTGTTCACAGTTTAACATTTTTATTTTGCTTTCCTCTCACCCATTCTAATGACTTTTGTCTGTAGATCTGGAAGGGCAAGGAATCCCAAAGTCTCTCAACAACTACAAAAAGAATGTAAAAATAAGAAGCCTCTCTGTACCTCTCAGACCAACTGTGTAAGAGCACTAGATCCTTTAAATAAAGGGGAGCCTCACAAGAGCAAATGAGAACTGAATCTTCACCTTAAGTTAAGTCAAACTTTATTTGGGCATTTGAACAACTTCATTGCTTGGATTTAATTTTACTTCCTTTTCTTTTTTAAATTTTATTTTCACGTGTCCCCTGTCAGGGCTTTATCCAGGCAAGACAACAAGACGGGTCTCCCGCCCCCAAGAGCCCTCACAATTTTAACAGCGGGGCAGAGGCCCCACACCAGCCCCTATCAGCTCTGTACAGTTTCCCACAGCCCGGGCCATGAGTGGTGGGGCCGTCACGGCTGAAAGCAGAGCAAACCTAAAGGGAAATGGACACGAGCTGCGGCAAAAGGGGCACTCTGTAACCCGGCTCCCCCAGCCCGGCTCGTAAGGAACCCGTAAATACACCACGTTCGTGGGGAGGAGGCCCGGCCCCTCTGCCGCTCGCTGTGGTGCCTGCGCTGCCCTGTTCCCAGGGCACACGTTGGATCGCACAGGATCTGGTCCTGCCGAAAAGGAACGTGGCACCAAAGGGTCACGAGCAGACCCAGCGCTTCCCACATTAGTGACTCCCAGTGCCAGCCTATGGGCAACTTGAGGAGCAAAAATCCAACAAAGTCAAGAGCACAGAGACCGTAACACAGTAACTGCCCCATGCCTTATGTACCCTGTGTGCCTTTGAGGCCTCTCTGTGACTGCTCCAAGTAACATTTTCCACAGCACTCAGCGCGACTCCTTTCTATTCACAGCAGTACAGCTCCGCAGGGGTCAGGGGGGTTGGGGTCATTTTTAGGCTTGTGGCAGGGGTCTGTCAGTGCGCTCACCACAAGGTACTTCCCAGTAAGCCAGTCTCCCCAGTGCTCTCCATGCCTGCACCCCACTAAAACCAACAAACGCGGCCCGCGAGAGGGGAGCCAGGGCTGCAGCTCCTGCTTGCAGCCTGCTGGAGAAGACACGCGTGCTCCTGACCAGATCCAGTTTACCTCAGTTTTAATCTGGACTGCTATGACTCTGCCATACCTACAGGAGATAATGTGATCCATATCCATCTTCTCCTGCTTATTTAGTGAAAAATTTTATGCTTTATATAGACTCTGCCTTCCTACTAACACAAGCTATCCCCAAGTAGACTACAACAGACTTCTGTGATTCTGGTCTGAACAGATCCAGGTGGAACCCAGGGAAGGAAGACCTGCTGAATCACACAGCTTGCTCTTTCAACCAGAACGGCATCCCATAAAACAGATCTCTCATCAAACCAAGTAGAACTGTCCTCTTTCCAACCAGCCTCTGTTAACCTAGATTTATGCTCTTGAATTTTGTTTTGAAACTGTTATCACAGCTTTATACTCAAAATCTCTGAATACATCTCCAGTATTGTAAGATTTTGTAGAAATTACCAGTAATGGTCCAGTGCCTGCTGTGGTCAGCTCCTTTGCAAGCAAGTTATCTGGACATGCTCATTTCCAGATGTTTATCCTTCCTAGAGATGTATCGACTCCCTGGAAAAAACTACTTCACCTCTCTTGACATGAATACATAGTCCTGTTTCCCTCAAGCAGGAAACAGAACTATTTCTTGAACACATATTACAAGAATACTGAATTAAGCAAAAGGACAACACCACACAACTTGGCCTGTAGCAAAATCCCTGTTCCAGGGAGCATCAGCACATTTAAATGTGGTGGGATCCTTCATGGGAAGCTCTAGGCCGCGTGCACAGGATCTAATGGTTTAAAGCAAACCTCCTACTTTGCATTGCAATGGGCTGACAGCACACCCTCTATCGGAGACAACACCTGAAGGGAGAGATAAGCAGTAGCCACAAGCCCAGCCCAGCCCAGCCCAAGCCGCAGCATCCACAGTTCTCACCAAGAGAGATGATGGTGGCTCTGCGTGTTCAGAAGGAAGGCCTGAAAGCCACTGACGGAACCATTTGTGGGCTGAGCTAAATGTCACCAAATTGGGGTGTTCATCTATTAACGGCTTTGCAAGATATATCCTAAAAGCAGAGACATGAATTGCAATGACTTAAAATCAATCCAGTAGCTTATTTGTTACACTCCTCTAAGGATCTAATTTGTGGTTTTCTTTGAATATCCCCCTACAAAGCTGCACCGGTGGCAACTGCAAACAAAGACCTCGTGCTTCTGCTGAGCAAAGTTACCCGCGAGGAGCTTTTAGTTGGGCCGCAGCGCAGACTAAACGCTTATCTGTTGGCCACTAAGTACACGCACCATTATGGGCTCCTCTTAAAGACCAAATTTTAATGGAAGCATTTGCAAAGCATGCCTGTTTTGAAACGCAGCTTTCAACTGCTCCGTGAAACCCTTTGGCAAGGATATTGTGCATTCCTAGGAGGATTTAAATTAGTCGGCTGCGGAACAAAACCTGGGTTACCGAGAGTAACTTGGATACAGTCACACGCGCACAAAAAGAGCACATTCCCATTCCGCCCGGTCTTTCTCCCTGAAAAATGCAACATGCAAAGCAAGGGGCCATGCAACCTGCAAAGTCAGTTTTAACAGGAAAGCGTGCAGGTTTATTGAGTAAATTAAAAATATTCATTGCAGCATTTTGTTTCTAAAACACAGCTGAAGCTGCTACTTTTAAGCTGTTATCTAAAATGCAGTTCCATATTGAGGGCTGAAATTGTACACCTTGCTTTTCAAACACAATTCCTGAAACTCTTTTTGCTGGCTTTTGAGACAGGCTTGTCTTCATCTCTCAGTGCTTCATTCCAATCTGATTTTTCCCCTCAGTAGGGCATCAGAGTAAAGGCAGGCGTTAACATCATAAAGAAACTTCCAAAAGCCTCATTAAATCTTCTCAGCATTCAGTTGCCCATCTTGTAGTATTACCGAGGGAATCTTCATATACATGATAATTAGTTTCCTGAAAGGCTAAGGCTTAAACGTCATTTCTTTGTGTTGTAAATTCTAATTATTCATAGTAAATAAGTTAGTGGTACTGGTTATTCCTTAAGGCAATGCAGAAGATTGAAGTTATCATACAACTGGCAAAAATAAGGAGTTCCCAAAAAAGGAAATAAAACTTCATTCCTAACATTCCAGCGGACTTAAAAAGGGCTCCATTAACACTAATGGCAAAGGGCCAGTGACCTAGAACTCTACTTGTGGTCCAAACCCATTAACGAAGTCTGCAGAACAAAGAGCGGTGGGTATTCAGCGCGCAGCCCCTGCGACGTGGCCGGGCGCTGAACGCGCCCCGTGCGCTGATCGCCCCCGACACGCACGGCACCGCGGCTGCCGAGGCAGGGCGGCCCCGTCGCGCGGCCGCTCGCACGGCAAGCAGCTCTTCTGGTACATAAGCCACAAAGGAAGGAGACTGAGAGGATGGCAGCGTTTTATTTAGCTTTGAGCATGAGGGCATATCATATCGATTTTAGGACTCCTCTAACAGTTTTATTCAACAGTCTATCAAGCTTTGTCTTTTCAATCAATTTTAAGTTATGTGATGCTGTGACATTTATTTGGACAGCTGTAATGAAAACGTTCACTACTGGAAGATAAAGAGCCAACCTGAGTATACACCTTGAGGAACAACTCAAGCTGTCCAAGAAAATGCTTCTCAAAGGCCAGGTTTTATTCCCTAGCCTGCAACTTAGTGATAAACAGAAGAGAACATTGACCCACCCTAGTAGGACAGACCAGCTTCATGGACTACTCGAAAATTGCTTTCGGGGGTTCCACAGTCATCCAAAGATCAACATCTTGACCAGGTCATTCTACATCATCTTCATGTACACAGCAAATGCAAAAGTTCATTTTTGTATTGTTTTAAGAAAAGGTTTAATGTCAGCGTGACTGAAGAGTCAAACCATAATGAAGACAGTGAGATTTTTTCTCCCTAGTAGGAAAGAATTTTATCACACAGATATTTATCACCCTGATACACGTGAGGATTAATGTTGTTGGCTATTATGAGAAGCTAGAAAAACATAGTAATTCTGTCACATACATTATTTAGTATTTGGCTTTTGGGGAGGAAAGAAGAAAATAAAACTGTTCCTGAAAGCAATCAAGCAAAGTGATACTTGACAAAAAGTAGTGTCATTCATTTTTCAAAACTGTCTTAAAACTTTTAAGAAAGAACAAAGCTTACTAAAATTTTGGAGTACTTTTTTTCTTGCCTTATCAGAGCAAAGAAAGTAAATATTTTTTTTACTGAGACGAACACCATCAGAATGATTCAGATGCCAGGACAAACCTGAAACATAACAATATTTTCCTGCTGGGTAGAATAAACGTTTAATGTCACATTCATAATTAGATTTAAGCCTCGAGTATCTATAACTGGAGAAGAGATAGTCTGCTATGGGCATGCCATAATCCACTAAGATTATGAGTCTCCTAGACAGATGCTGCAAGCAATAACATAACTCCTTAAAATACTAGAAATATGTGAATACATATCTATCTAAATAAACACTGACTATTTTTGGTACTAGAAATACTTTGGGTTCTGTTAGCAATTAAAATTCTTCAGTCTAAAGAATGAGGAACAACTAAAAATTATTTCCTTCTTAGAATTACTGCATTATATATATTCTTTCTGCCACTATCTTGTTTGCAATGTTGATGCTTAAAGACCAGTCAAATTAGTTAAAGCTCCATAGGTCCAACAGAGATCTGGGGAGGAATCAATCTGAGCAAATATAAACTTTAATTAAACTTCTAATAAAGAATCATCTTTAATCCGATATATTTTTATTTCTTTCTGCTTTAAATAAACAAATCTTCTGCCAAGCATGCCTCTGCTTGCTGACAGCACTGGCAAGGAGGACCAACAGAATTTGTGCCTTATACTCCTCATACCAAACTACCAAAATGTGACTAGAGCATAAAAACAGAGGGATTTCTGAAACTTTTGAGACAACCAAGTGAAAGAGTGGAGGAGCAACTAGGGAGGGTGCATGGACAAGCGCACATGACCTAGGAGGAGAGGTTGGGGATGGTGGGCTTGTTCAGTCCAACGAAGAAGAGGATAAGGAGCAGTTTAACAGCAGCCTAGGACAACCTGAAGGTTGGCTATAAAGCCGATGGCGCGGGGCTCCTCTCAGAAGCAGCACATGTACCAAAGGACAACGGCCACGAGCTGCATCAGCTGAACACCAGGGACAGTATTTCACTGGAAAGGCTGCACAGCGCTGGGTCAGCCTGTGGAATCCCTGTTCCTGGAGTCTTTCAAGTCTCGGCTGCACCAAGCCATGGCTGACCTGGACTTCCAGAGGCTGCTTTCAACCAACATTTCCAGGCATTCCTTGAGAGAGTGGTTTTGGTCCACTCCACCTCACCAAACTGGAAATAGCGTGGTCAGTTTGGCTTTCTTGGTCATTTTTGTTACATTTTTGCAACAGTCTAGCTTAGTACTTCCTTAAAACTACTTAATATCCAAATAAGCAAGTAATTAGAAGCATTTAAGAGAAATGCATAGGAAAGTTCTCTGAAGAAGTTCACAGAAAAAGCTCTCAAAAACCGAAGTTTCTGTTTTTAAACCAACAAATTGTTATCTGTTATTCATCAGGAGAAAGATAAGTTGTTTAAATTGCACACACCTTGTCCTAATGCTTCTGCATGCTTCCTCCTGTAGAATTTGCTTCATAGGTAACCACTGGTGAAAAATGAGCTGCCCTACCCAAAGCCTGAAAGGTTTTGGTTTTATTTTTTTTTCACTACTCTGACTGCGCCAGCTCGAACTTATGTTCTACTGGCTACACATATAGAAAGAGTCTATTCACAGCTCATATATCACATGCTATGTATCACACAAAGACCGTATCTTGAATGAGAACTCCTGAATGCACGGGATCCACGGAAGGCCACGTTCCTACAGATTTGTGATCCATGCTTCACTGACACTGGGTTGACATGGTTAGTACAGCTGACACACTCAGAAGGATCTCTCTCGTGCAGGAATTATCTTCTGGTGTTTTTCAAAGCAATATAATCACTTATAATACATCCCCTTCCCCACCACCACCTTTTTTTTTTTTCCCCCCTAGCCTTCCTTCTTGGAATATGTAAGAGTTTTATTACCTCTGAAAGTCCTAATTTTGGGGAATTTACTGCAATTGAAACGGGGACTCATGAGATGAAAGTTGTAGAGGAAAAATGGCAGTAATAGACTAAACTTTTGCCTGTACTTTCCTGAAGAAAAAGAAACGTTATCAACCCACTTACCTGACAACCCTGGCTCATCTCCTAAGGAGAACACAGAAAATGTGGGTGAACTTCACATAGACGCTCAAAGTAGCCCAGTGTGCCGAGCAGCACAGTCGTGGTGAGAAGCTAAGGGAAAGGCCTTCGGCGGTTCCTTCTGCATGGCACTGGAAGCAGCCTAATGCAGACCGTTTGAAAGGCACACTATATGCATAGGAGACTGCTTTTCCAAAACACACGAATAAAACCCGGCTACAATCCAGAATAATGGTGCTTTCAAACCCACCTTCCCCAGGTTTTTAAAGGCAGGCTTTCCTACATTTTACAGCAGGTCCTAGGAGGGAAGACTAGTGTTAATACAGTAGTGGTGATTCTACAGAACTGGACAAACTGGACTCAGATTTGTCAGAAAAACCTAGGTTAAAAAAGTCCAAATGTTTCTATCACCATTACGCTAACTTGTTTTACACACTGGTTTGGTAACACAAACAGGGCTCCTCCCTCCACAAAGCACATGGGGACA
This sequence comes from Eudromia elegans, assembly GCA_003342815.1. Classification (NCBI taxonomy): domain Eukaryota; kingdom Metazoa; phylum Chordata; class Aves; order Tinamiformes; family Tinamidae; genus Eudromia; species Eudromia elegans. The sequence goes on from PTEX01000012.1 coordinate 5,737,971, forward strand.
ACCTCATCTATACTAAAAAGTTGAGTTCTGTAGCCTTCAGTGTTTTTCTCAAGGCAGTTTTATACATTTTCCTACTGAAGAACTCGATTGCTTTTTGAGCCAAATACATAAGCCTTTAGTATAGAACTAGAGTAATCAGTGCCTGAACAGACCCTGATCTATGCAAGAAATTAACTTCTACTAATGAGGCACCTGCCAAATGTCTGAAGTGGGATCTAAGTGGGCAATGCCAGTTCCTTTTGTATTCATTATGGGCACATGTAAGCATTTAAAAAAAAAGGAACAAAACCAACCAAACAACACCCCAAACTGTGTACCCACTAGTTACTATGTAATTCTTCCAGATAATTTACAACAGATGAGCAGGATTCATTCTCCCCTAAGCTACCTTTTGGCCTGCTTTTGTTGCTCTTGCTGCTGACATACCAAGTCACTCTAATGGAGGTGCAGGTTTAAATAGAAGGTAATTACGTGCACCAAATTCCTGACAAGTTCTTGTTTGATCAGTTGATGAAAGTGGTAGCGGTTTAGTCCTATTTCAGCAAAACTTGACTCGGTTGCTGTGCTATCTTCAAGCCCAGTATCCCTTAAAACGGTGGGACACGATCCAAGCACAGTGTATAAAACATTCTGACTGATAAATGAAATACTTAGAGTCAGGATTATGTTCTGAACAACAAAGAGATCCCTTTGGAGATAGATGGCTTTTTATAAAGCTATTAGAAATAAATCCACCTTTCAAGGACGGTTCTATCTTTTGAAGCGCATTGGTCTTGAAAGTAAAAGTGCACTCATCTATAAACTCATTAAAACTATAAGCAGCAGAGGCATTTAAGCAGAAAATAACCACATTCTTGAAAAGCTTCCCAATTAAAAAAAAAAAAAAAAAGACTAAACATTCATGATTAAGTTTCCACATATTTATTTTGCAGGCTTTCAAAGGTTTTAAAACATTTCAGCAAAACTCAGAGCAACAAAACGCAACAGCAAATGTTTATTTAGTTCAAAACCAAAATGTTCTCCAACTAATAATAGTCTTAAAAAGCAAACTCCAAGCCTGCAGCTCATCCCTTGCTACAAGAGGTCTGTTCTGGGTGAAATGTATTTAGATATCTCCAAAATAGCCCCCTCTGTCCTGCCACATTCCCTTCTCCCTCTCCTCGCATTTTCTACTAATAGTTTGACATTACCGGCCTCGCTAAATTCAATCCTGCAAATTCCTGGCATTCATGTCGTCTTAATCTGAAGCGTAACTTGAGGAGATGGTTAACATTTGACCTTTGCTCTACCTCAGACATACCTGGAGACAAAAAAGGAGAAAAAAAAAGAGGAAAAAAAAAAAGCCCAAGGCATGAAACAAGCATTCACAGTCTGAAAGGATGTTTTATTTTAAAGCTCCCAGCCCAGTCTTCAAGAAAAGAACCGATTAAAGCTTCAGAGGTGACTTTTATTAAATTCTCCTACATACGTGGTTTTGCATAACCATTACAAATTCTAAGAATGAAGCCCTAAAGCAATAAAAAAGAAACAAATCCCTGGAGGTAGAGACCTCAAACTCCTGATGAATTTAAGAATTAAATGGCTACTACCTTATTAGTGAAAATAACCAGTCTCATTTAATTAAGCTGGCTACTATGGCAGAGAATAAACATCAATAAATCATCCACTGATCATATAAGCAGACACTGCACTTGAAAGGCGATTAGAAAAATTAGTCAGAAACAAATTAGTGTTTGCTACTCTACTGCAAGCTGCTCTGCAAAACTGAAAATCCACCACCTGCTTGCTATGAGCGAAGCCAGAGAGCCACCCAAGTATCCAATAGGTGGCTTTTTTTCCTCCTAAGAAACAAGTTTTAAAACTGAATCTTCAAAGCTATCTTTGCTTTTTTGTCCACCCTCCTCCCTTGCACACTCAAAAACCACGGAGTGGGATGTGAGAAGCTCCTGAGCTGCGATGTGAATTGGGTACTCTCTTCCCCTCCCCCACCCCTTCAAAATTTGGGAGTTTTGTTCTATTTTGGGGAAAAAAGACTTACTACGAGCTAAATCCTCTTAACCCTCAATGAGACGCATTCTCCTGATATCACGCATTGTTACCTCAAGTGAACTCGTTTGGGCACTTGGGCTCTCCAGCCTTTCCCCTCTTAATGACCAGTCCGCGCCAGTGCCAGTTTGCTGGCTTCAAAATAGTTCACACACGTGAAGAAGCCAGAAAAGTTCAGGCTGTGTTTTACACGTCAGCATCTCTCCCCAACACCTTTGGTCGCCAGGGTGGGACACACGTTCCTACTCCGGTGAAACTTCTCCAGCTGTGACTAGATGCAAGAATCGGCTTTTCCTTCCAAAGGAAATCCCATGAGCAATGATGGTATGCTCAACTGGAAGACCCCAGGCTGACATTTATGGTATTTGAGTCTAGTTTAAAGGAGTGAAACTCCACTTTGGTCTTTCCAGGAATGCAGGGCCCACCAGAGGATGTTCTTCACCATTCCTGACAGATACCTCTCCAGTAGAATGGTTTATTTACTCCCTTCTTTTGCCTACTGTTGTGCCGATAGCTAAAACCAATCTCCTTTTTGAAAGTATGTGTAATGTTAATGTTCTAAATGTATTATTTAATACTGATTTTGCAATATCTGAGTTGTTGTCTGAGTTGTACTTAGAAATAAATGAAAAAAAAAAGAATTTTGTCAAGCTTTTCTTCAAACATAAATTCTAAAGGTAGAAGAATAAATACCATCCCCTCAACAACACTGTGGTATTTTAGAGGATTCATTCACGATTAGTGTCGCTTTCGAGTAATTTCGGAATGTCCAAGTGGAAGACCATCTCTTTTAAAATAAAAATAATAATAAAAAAAAAGAGACCAGACTGTTCCTGCTTCCCGAGAGCATTCCTACAGAGTGCTGCTATGCAAGTGGCTGCCTAAACTGATCCAGAATTTGCATTGGGCAGTTTATTTCAGATTTTGGTCATGACATTAAACTTGATTAATACATCAAGTATATGTTCACCTCAATTTCTCTAGTTCATTGGGAGAAAAAAAGGGACATTTTAAATTTTACATTTCAAATTTTAGTTCATTTCAATGTATCCAGGCTATCCACATTGTAACTTGGATTCATATGTACTTGGACAAACTACAATTGTGTCCACCTGTGCTTTTAAAATGCCTGTAGACTTCCACTGCATCTCAGACATGGGAATTAAAAAGTTGTGTGTACACATGTGGATTGCAGCAAACCTGGCATTCTCCCATTTCATGCCCGAATTCTACCGTTCTACTTTCCCTTTGCCTTTCCATCTGTTTCTTTTCTCCATATGAGGTCTGAGGCCCATGACATCGAGAAAGAGCTCATTTCCCCGGGCACACGAATGCCGTATCAATGCAGAGCTTCCTCCGATTCACAAGCATAGCTGCTTTTACGCAGCGTATTCCCAATCCAGTAAACGCTGCTGGAAGCGGGAAGCAGCGCAGACATCCAAAGGGCTGACATTCAGCCTGGACATCTTGTCACGGAACGAGTCACACATGTCACACATCTCCACAGCGCATTTCTGGGCACACGCTGCCCAATACCTCGAGATGGAGACAGGTTAGGTCAGCATGATTTATTAGCCCCAAGCTCAGGAGAGGATTAACAGGGGCAGCGCCCTCAGGTCCAGACAGCATCTCAGAGCAAAGTAAGCACCCTCAACCTGAACTAACACAACGCACCAGCCCTACGAAGCCAAGAAGAAGTTTAAACTCATCGTATGGAAGCTAGATAATTAACTAAGAGGTTAGAAACCAGGGGTTTCAGGCTTCAGATCTAAATTTCCAGTCCCTCGGAGGAGTTGGCAGTAAGTGCTAAAAGCGTTAGGACATACAAAGTCACGAACAAGCTCCGGATCTCTTGAAACACAAATTTATGAAGAAAAAGGGAAGCAGAATGTCAGCTTCATGTGTGCATAAATACATAGTAAACCCATTTCTAACTTCCTGTGTTTTGAGCCTCAGCCATTCTCGCACCTTATAAAAAATGCAGCAAGTGGTTTCCAGTGTTGAGCTGCTTGGCAACACCTGCGTTCAAACAGCCCCCGGCCGGCGTGACAAAAACCGAGCTGACACCTGACGAGCCGAATTTCTCTTAGTTGAAGGAAAGCAGCAAACCCACAAAATGGGATTATATTAATACACCCGTTTATGTTTCAGAACATGCATAATGGCTGAAAACTGCCAGAGAGCAGCAAACTCCTCGGTGACTGCCTCGGGCTAAAAATACGTCCTGAATTTTGTTATGAAATTTGGCTGCCTGGGGTGCCATTATTTTGTGCAAGACAATTATGATACATATCATGTTCCTTGGGACACAAGAAGTCTTTATGTGCGTTTACTGTACAAGATTCTAAACTTTCTGTTTAACTGCCTTTTAAGAAGGAATTACCTTTAGGGTTTCCATGCCCTTCTCGCCATGGGAGTTCACTCAGCAAAACTGGCCTAAGAAAATTAAGGACTCAGTCGTTTTTTCGATTCTTTCGATTAGTAACATATCAAAAGAGCAGAGAAACAGACTGAACAGAAAATTCTTCCAGAGATACATCGCGACCACTCAAACTCTTCAGTATTTCAGAATGTCTGAATGTTGCGCCTAAATAATTATCACGTATGCTGAAAATGCAAAATTGCAATATGTGCCATGGGAAAGCTCTGCTAGAGCTACTTAGCACATCAAATATACATCACTGACACATTCAGCTGCAGGTTTCCACCAGGAAAGTTCATCTCATTTCTCAACTTATAGGATTGTATGTTATGATTACGTTTCTCCACTGCCCATGGTAATACAAACTCCGATGACACTCACTTCTGTTAGATCCACCAGGACTTGCTCACAGGCTGTTTCTGTCTTGTCTTTTCCCTCAAAGGAGAAACCTACAGTTTGGTGTGCTTAAACTCAAGAGCCAAAACAAGAAGTCTGAAAACTCACAATGTAAACCCCGAACACACTCCTGAATCTCATCTCAGCATCCTGTATCAGAAATACATATGATTAAAAAGTGGGGTTTTTTCCATCAAATACGAGTGCAGACCCTCTCAACTCACTATTCCTTCACCTTTTCTTTTCCCTTAGGTAAGGGTCCAAAGAACTTCTCTGCTGAAGCACTGCAATGAACACTAATTAAATTTTGAAACCATTCAGCACATCTGAGCAATTTACAAACTGCATTTTTGGTCCAATTGAAATGACATTGTCACAGAATTATCCTCTGAAGCACAACATAACAGGTATTAAAAACTCAATCTTTAATGTTGGAGATGGTAATTTATTTGGTACATTTTCATTTTAAACATTTGAATGTTTGTTACAGAAGGGAAAAAAAACAACACCGAACATGGCTGACGGAGAGAATCTAACCACATCAGCTGAGCAATGTATTTAGAGCAGAGTCAAGAAACCAGTCTGCAACAGGACCCAGCACTTCCAGATCCCCTTCCAAAATATACAGGTTTTTATTCAAAACAGACTTGACAAAAAACGTTGAATATAGGAACGTAATAAGTTACATAACTGTTTTATATGAAAGCTTATCATACTCCTGGAAGAAAAGAGGAAGATAAATATCTAATTTTCTGTTCTAGCTGGTAGATACCATCTGGTAGATACTATCTGCATTACAAACTATTGACCCATCCTTTGTACATGCTGAAAAATTAAATAGCTAATAAATCAGTATGAATGGAGCAGAAAGACAAGATATCTCTACTGGGTGATGCGTACTGAAACGGTGCTTCTAGGTATATAGTTACATAAAATACTGCTAAGTATAGCTGCCTCACCAGTGATCTGCATTCCCAACCCCAAACGCCTTTCGGCATGTGGTGCACTGCACACATGAACATGGAAGCCATGGCACTCTTTCAGGCTGGATTTATTCTAGAAAAATTGATGTACTACATGAGCACGAGTATAAACTCACATACCTTGCATTTCAGATTTGTTATTAGCACTCCGGGACGCAGAAAAAAGCAGATCTGTCGCTAAACTTAGAATCAGTATCTTAAATAAAACATTCAAAAAAAGGAAGACAAATAAGGCACTGGCATAAGGAATGCGCTGCCAAGATAACTAATTGAACAATGATAATGAATAACTCCTAATTTAACTCCTAATTTAAAAAGACTGTTTGGTCACTGACATTATACTTCACGTTATTGACTAACTGGTTAGTTGGAGCTTGTGGAGAACTATTCAGACTAAACTGTGTTCTCAGAGCACTTTCAAAATGTCATAGTACACATTGTTTAAAGATCTTTTTAAAATTAGGACTGCTTAATAACAGATATAACAACCTATTTTAGGGTACAAGAACTTCAATTAACTTCTATTGGAAATAAAGGTCTATTTTCATAAGCTCAGAAGATTTTGAAGAATGTTTTATTTTGTAAATGCAGGCAGAAAAACATCAAACTGAAAAGTTCCATACTTGTATGTAATTATAAAAGATGTAGATCTGTTTAGTTTTCTTTGCTGCTACTGGCTTCAAGGAGGGGGTAAAACAACACAAAAAAAGGGATTCTGTAAACAATTGAGAAACTATTTTAAATCAATGACCCATTCAGGAATGGATGTGGTATTTGTTTATTTTGTCACTACTTCAGTCATTAGGAATTAGTTTCTTACGTGGCATTTATCACATGCAATTTGTAGACAGAACTGCCTCAGAGCTACGTTCAGCAATTTCTATGTACAAGAAGAAAAAAATCAAAAGCAATCTGCAACACATTTTTTCTCTCCCCAAAATAAAACTTGGAAATGAAAAGATAAAATAAACTCCCCCCAAAAAGTCAGCACGTTTAAACTCAAGCCAACTGCTTATCTGCTAGGCTTAGATGCTTTTAGGTATTACAGCACACAGGCTTCTTTCTTATTTGAATTACCAAAGCAGCAGAAGATTTGGATTATAGAAGAGCTGATATAGAAAGCAACCTGCTTTGGATTGAACAACCACAAGTTAGTTTATCTAACATGATATTTATCCTTCCACTTTCAAAACAGCTTTTAACCAGATACTTACTTTTTAAAGACAAATTCTGGTGAACTAAAGGAAACTGGTTTGTGAAGTCACCTGAACTGGGCTGTACAGGCACGTGAGTGAGAGGCACCAGAATGTCTCATTCAAAGCCATACAACAGTAAGGACCTGTACTTCAAGACAGACATAAGGGCACACAAAAATTGCTACATCTGCCTGGATAAATAACCTACTTCCAAAGCCAGAAGTCTATAAAGAAGGATGGGGCGAGTGTGAACTGATCAGTACAACAAGCTCACCTTCAGGTGTGAGCCCAGAGCAACTTAAGCCAAACTGGTTTACATCAGATGAACCACCTCCCTCAACCGAGGAGCCACAAAGTTCAAACACTTGCACAGAGCAAAGGAGGCTACAGCAGCAAAGTCACTGCAAAAATTTGGAAGGGACAGCAGGAGATGTGGGGTCTGAGCGAACAGCCTGTGAGGCAAGGTAAGGAGCAGACCAGAGGTCCTGGCAAATTGACCATAAATTGAAACCCAAGGAAGCATCCCAGCTCTTAGGACAGCTCTGCTGTAGAACAGTTCATGAATAGGAATCATGAAGTGAGGCCAATAAGACCCAGGGGAGGGAATAATAATAATAAAGGTGATTCTGCATCCCTAAGCCCTATTAGAAACACGGATGCAAGGACACTACTGCCCAGGGACAAGTTTACACACATTCAAGGGCAGACTGCACAAGCATGTGTAAGGTGAATTCATTTGAACTTCTATTTAGTAACCTCCACCTGATGCTGCAAGACTTCAGGATGAAAACTGCCCCGAGGGCAAACTGCTGTTTCACATGCAGTACCCTGCTGGGTGTTGTATGCTTTTGCTTTACAGGTATCTGCTCGTGGCCTTTGTAGGGGTGTGAAGGAGCTGAATGGCAAGCTCCTAGATGGGAGCCTTGTGAACACTATTTTCTTGTGCTGCCCTGAGAGAACGAACGAAGCTAGAGCTGGGCTGATGGCGGGACCCTTACACGCATTCAGCAAGGACTGTCAAAATCACTTGCAGTCCTCTACTCCTTCAAACCCTAAGGTGCATGGGAAAACATCTCTAAAATACAAACCAATAATTATGGCAAACGAGTAGGACAGATAAGTTCTGTGACCCAAAACGTGCAGGAACATTGTGGGGGAAGAAGTGGAGAAAGAGGCCCAGGGCCCCTGGTGCTGCCGCTTGGGCCCTGCCTGCGGCACCGCTCTGCCCGGGCGCTCCTCCGCCGGGTGCTCTGCCCGGGCGCTCCTGCGGGCGACGGCCGCTGCTCACGAGGGCTCTGCGCGCCCCAGCGCCGCGTGCAGGGCGCCCACCCCGGGGACGTCGAGCACTGAACAAGGGGCCGCCCGGGGAGCTATGCAGCCTCCATCCTTGGAAGCTCTTGGGAGCGGGCTGCATAAAGCCTTGAGCAACCTGCCCCGAGGTCCCACCCACGCTGAATTAACCTGAGATTCCGTGTCTGCACACAAAGCTCCCAGGAAGGCTCCAGAGAGAGCCTCGCCGAGTCACCCTCCCTTCCACCTTAGATGCTCAGGCTCAGGCCAACACTTACACAGGCTTCCCCTTCCCCAAGCCTGCAGAGCAGAGACCACGCAACGGCGACGTCCGATGCATGCCCGTGCTCCAGGGAAAGCTGCGGGCTAAGATAGGTAAAAGCTGTGGTTGCCAAATGATAATTACATTTCACTGGGATTTTGTACTTGTTTTTTAGGCTTACCTTCACCCAGTATGATCTTTCCATATTCAACACAAAACCCGGCCGCTTTAAAGGCAAAAGGGTGTTTTGATTTTTTTTTTTTTTAATAATGTGAAATTATTGAATGCAAAGCTATGAGAGAGTTGCACGTGACATTTGTAAGCCTGGACTACGAGGCTTACATGGTCCCTCCAAGTGCTTCTTAACAACATGGAAGCAGATCAAATGCAGTAAAACCCTGAAAAGAACACATCGGGTTTTGGTTATTTTAATTTCCCATGACCTTGTGAAGCATGGGAAATAAGTCATCCACCTACGATTCTTTTTTTAATTTCAGGACAGACTTTAAATACACAACTCCAAGTCACAGTAGTAGAGGTAAAAATACACTCAAAAAGCTTAATTAATGAATACAAATCAGATAATGTAGAGATAACGTTAAGACATATATACAGACTGGAGTGGAACTGAATGCTCAATTATTTTCTTAAATCTTCTTGTAGCTTGAAGTATTCAGGGAACTTTTGAAAACTCGTGTTATATAGCAAGGCAGTGGAGTCACAAGCATGACAAGTTTCTGCCACTTAGTATTTTTGTATTTCAATCCCTATCTCCATGTGTAAAGTTTCATTCTTTTTTTTTTTAAGTTTGAATCCTTTCTTGTGAAGAAAAGAATCTACCTCCCACCAGCTCTCATTGGGAACACACAGAAACCACATCTTTGAGACATTTAAGTAGCACAAGAACAATTGTTCAGACTCATTTACTAAGATGCACACACATTCAAATTAAATGAAGCAAAACTAAAATACTGTAAGGCACAACTTTGAAGTTTCGCAATGGGATTGGGGGGGTTGCAAGAGGGAAATTATTTTTACTTTTTTGGTGAATTGTTTGCTTTTTCAGCTTGGTTCTTTTGAAACCAATGCATCTGGGATAATAGTATACTCAAAACAAACTGTTGCAAAGGAAAATTATAATGCAGTCTGGATAAATTAAAAAAGGAATACACAGATCGTCTAGCTTTTTACAAATGACTGCTTACATCAATCCATTCACTGTTTTTTTTTCCTTTCTGTATTCATAAAGAATATTATATCTGTTGAAAATAAGGGAATAAGGCTTGCATTTTTCTGCTCATAAAACTAAAGTCTTATTTACTTTAACTTTAGAAGTTAAGACCTGGAATCAGTGCAGTTTCACTAAACTAGTCAAATCAAAGCAAAAGCGAGAATTAAGAAGTTAAAGAGTCAAATTGTCCATAACATGTTCCATTTACTACACCCCTTCTCCAAAAGGGAAGACTAATTTAATCATATTGTCATATTTGGTATTTCTTCTTTTCTCCCAAATCTCTCCATACAAAAGGCGAGCCTTTCAGTACTCACAAACATGAATTATCAGAACTAATGAATGGGGTCTTAAAAAAATCATGATCCCATTTTGAAGCTATGATAATCCCAAACCTTTAGCAGTTCTTCTCCATTTGACTTTAAAAAAAAAAAAAAAAAAGTCTTCAGGGTTTACTCCCTATTTCCACAGTTCTGCATACTAGAACCTACTTTTAAGATCAGTGCTACAAAAACCAAGTGGCCATGTAAATCCATTACCCTCAGAGGATGGGGTTTTAAATCAATAAATGGCACAAGAGACAGCAGAGGTGGATTCAACCTCAACATAAAGCCAAAATACCAGTTCCTTGTTTTTCATCATTCAGGATGTTTTCCTTAGAATTTCTAAGAAGAATTTCTAATTTCTCTAGATTTTCTCAAAGTTTTATTTTCTTAATATACTGCAACAAAACAACAAAAGAACAAGATGGACTGGCGTCTCACAGTCATTCAAACTACTAATTACTTTGTCCTGCTGCCCCAGAGGAAAGCAACAAAGTTTTCCAGCACTTTGCTACCAACAGGAAACTACCAAATCCTACACAATTTCTCTGACAGAAATAATTCCAATAACTCAGCTGTATTAGTGTTAACAGCTCTTGTAATAGGGTTTTTGCAGCAGCATTTGCAGAAATTTTTAAAAGTTTCTTTCAACTACATATGATGAAACAGGGTCTTTGACTTAGGCTCCCATATGGTTAAACTGGTTAAATATGGAGCAGATATGTTCACTCTAAGATTGTGGAAAACTGGCTGCACCTTCAGGTCAAAGGCTGTAAGCAGAAGGAAAAGCTGCAAGTTGCAGACAGTTACTCAAGTTATCCCTCAGGGGCTGATACTAGAGCCAATGTAATTAGTATCTTTATTACCAACCTGAATGATGGGCTGGGAAGCACCCTCTGTGGCTCACAGCTCTGTGGCTGGTAACACACTTGTGGGGAGCGGATGAGAGCCTGGAGGGCAGAGCTGCCGCACAGAGAGACCTCAACGGCCTGGACAAGCGAGTGGACAGAAGCCTCAAGAAATCAATAAAGCTGAAACTCAAATCTTGCTTCTGGGATACAACAGGACAGGCAAGGGCCCAGCTGGCTGGAAAGCAGCTTGGTAGGAGCTGTGTCCTCTTGGGCAAGCTGAAGTCAGTGCTAAAAGAGGTCATTAGCTGCACGGTGGCCTGTGTCACCAAACGCGTAGCTCGTAGGTCAGGAGAAGCTCATGTAAGGCTGCAGCTAGAGCACTGTGTCCAATTTCAGGTGACCAACACAAGAAAGACACTGGCTTACTGGAGGAAGACCAGGGTAGGGCTACCAAAATGGTCAAAAGTGGCCCGCAGCGTCTGAAGTTCAAGGAGAGGCTGATTCAGGTTTGTTCAGCCTGGAGAAGAGGGAGGAAGAAGGAGAAGAAATCTTACTGCCATCCTCAGCTCTCCAATGGGGAGGTATAGAGAGGCCTGAGCCAGACTCAACAGAAGCGCACAGAAGTGCAAGAGGACAACAGAACAAGAAATTCCAACTGAATATTATAAAAATAAACTAAGGTTGTCAAGTACAGAAGTTCTCCCAGTGAAGCTGTGGGATGTTTACCCTTGGAGACACGCAGAACTTTAATACACGAAGTCCTAATCAATCTGCTCAAAACCAGACCTGCTCTGAGTAGGCAATTGGGCCAGACCACTTTTTCAGGAGTCTTTTCCAACTTATGTCACTGTGCAATCACATGCCCATCACCGTGCAATAAATTATACATGAACGCTTAAGAGAGCGGAGGGAAATCTTTAGCTCCAGGTCTTAAGCACAGCATCAGACTCTTTTTCATGCTTATACACTTGAACCTTGCTAGTAAACACCCAAACAAGATGCAGTTTCTTTTTGCTTTGTAAGAGATCAGCCTATCATTTAAACAAATGAAAAAAGTATGGTAGTCATTTTTACTGGGGTAACTGATATTGTTGTTTCCCTGCACATCCCATTTTCAGTAAGACTGAAACCACCGCATTCTCACTGAATAACAGATGCTTCATTTATTTCATTCTACAATTTAAGAGTAGTTAAATGTATGGCTAGCAGGTTGTTTCCACTCACTACGCAACAATATTTTTTCCCTAGATATATCTTATCTTGTAAGCAGGCTTTAGGAACAAAACAATGACAGGACAGACCACGTTTCAATCTTAAGTGCAGGGAAACAACCTAGAAAGGAAACAGAGGCATATTTATCTTTTCAGCAGACCAACATCTACATTTCATCAGGGTTACTGGCTCTGTGACAGACCAGCAAGAAAAGGCAACTTTTCTGGCAAGGCTGAGCATTTTAAGAAGCTTTCAACCCCCAATTACGACCTAAACAAAATACTTTTCTTACTTTCCGTAGAATTCAGAGTAAAAGAGGAAATACTTGACTTACATTGCATTTATTTTCCAACCAATTACTGTATCATTTCAGACGAATCATCCCAAAAAAGGAGACTGAAAAACTAAGAGTGCAATAATGTTTTCTGAGTACACCTAATTATTAAAAGATCGTTTTGAAAGCCAACCTTCCTAAAACTGCACTTAGAGATAAATGCCAAGTCAAAAGAGTTAGAGGGAAATTAATGCACTCAGATACTTTTCCACCACTGTCCTTCCCATTCCAGTCAGATTGGGTACTGGAATTTTAAAAAGTAAGTAATGCATCAGTAAATCAGGACTTTTTGCTTGGTTTCTGTGAATTCTGAGGAGTAGGTACTGGCCCATGATCTGTTCCTCTACGAAGACAGGCACAATCAGCAAGAATCGGGTCATCCTTGTCATCTCTTAAAGAGGAGCTACCCGAGTTCCGTGTGTATCCCTAGCTGTCAAGCGGCGCTGTTCACTTTAGCCCACAGCATCACTGTGCCAGGGAAGAGACACCACACACTTGGAAGGGAAGCAGACAGTGATGCGGAAGCTGCTACAAGGGCGCTGGAAATTAAAAGCTTTCCATATCTTCATGTTAATTATGCAATTTATTTGACCAAATAACTCAGCTTACCCAGACAAGCGTCAGGAAATCAAAGCATACCTTTGCACACGTGCAGAAGAAGAACTGTCGTATGCTGAGCAAAATGAGAAAAGAGGACCATGCCTTTTGAAGAGATACTGCCCAGAGACTCGGCTGAAAACAGAACTCACAAATTCATCAGCAGAGAAACAGCCTGGCTGCAGATATTCTCAACATATTGCCCTAGCGAAATCTGAAGAGCACTTGCTCTTCCCAGGAAGAACTTCCCTTCCCGTGCCCTGGCTGAAGTCACCTCTGCTGTACACGGAACGGGAATAAAATGCATTTGTTCATCAGGCCAGGCAAGCAGCAGGCTGCCCTAATGCAACACGAAAGGTCATCCAGGTCAAATAAACATATTTCAGGCTTTTGGCATAACACTACATGGATGGAAACGGTATCTATCTTCGATCAGGCATAGTTGATTTTTTACCCCCTCTGCTATTTTCAGAGTAAATGCTTACTGAGACATTTTTTCTTCTAACACATGCAAAAAGTGCATGTTCTCTGGCTTTACAAGAGAAATACATGCAGTAGCCAGACAGTGCAAAGAGACTTTCTTGTTAAGGTCAAGAGAGGACTAAAGTCCTTAGTTAGGGCATCAGCAAAGAAAGATACACGCGTCAGGGTAAACTTCTGGTCAGAAGAATCCAGTTGCTGCTATAGGATCCCGCTCCTCCCTCTCTTGTCGTCAGCCACTTGGAGGAGGATTTCAGTTGCTTTCCAGCTTGCCCAGGAATTGCTACGCCTGACGCATTCGGCATTTAAAGTTTCCCCAGCTTTTTCCGACTGGATCTCCTGCGGATGTACCCAGGTCAGCACGCAGGACCACGCCAGGCACGGGGACTCCCTCCTGCCCTGGCTAGGAGCACGTCTCTCCCTGCTGGATTATGCTACCTGGCATCACATGGTCCTGCCCTCCCGACACAGGGGCCACACTGCCCGCACCCAGCGGCAGCACCCAGTGGCCTCAAGAAAGCCAAGAAGGGCACATCCTTATTAGAGGTGCTAACAGAAAGACAAAGACAAGCACCAACAGGCTGAACGTCCTGGCAAATTCAGCATCTGAAGCCCTTCTACTTGATCAGTTACTTCAGTATTCCTCCTAAATGGCTCAGGAGAGTGTTATGGCTCAATTACGGCAGCCTCATGGGCAAAATACACAGATCCGAGTTCTTTACACCTTTTAAAATCATCCATCACCCTCTCACTAACAGGAGAACACTTTTGAAATTAGACAACTGCCAGCTGGTTAGACAAAATGTGAACTTTGCCTATCAAGGCATTAAATCAAACTCGGCTAACTGTCCTTTCTAGACCAACTACAGTTGTTAGTACACACACACACACACACACATATATATATATATATAAAAAAACCACACACACCCCTTCTTAGGGGGGGTATCCACAAAAAAAATCCCCCACAGAGCTACGCCAGCAGAAGCCTCAGTGCAAACAGGTAAGAAGGCAACGCTGCACCTTCACCGGGGCACCTTGTTTTGCTTGGCACGGGACTGAAGAGTTACTGCAGCAATACAAAACATGCCTCTAACAGACCTCTCACATAACTAAAAATAAGATACACCTCACATGCTTTAAAATCTGTACACTCCTGGATGAAGTGCTAATGAGCAAGGAATCACTTCAAAATCCTGCTGGGAAGCTTAGCTGGAAAAATCCTTCCACCATCAAGCTGGGAAGCAAGTTTTGTTAAGAACAGGCAGTAGATTAAGGGTGGGTGGGAAGAGGTCAATAAAGCTTAATATTTAAAAAGCAAACCTAAGAAGTAATTGATACTAGACGCAATATAAGTTACTTTAACACAAACCAAAGACCTACCAGAAGGTAACAAAACCCAACGCACCCAGTATTTTATAGTAATTAGATTTCACTCTGAATACTAAGATTCAACAAGCTATCAAGAAACTACTTCACAACCAGTAAAGAGGTATAAAATCCACAAGTATTTCAGAAGCCATTTTCAAAAGACAGTGGTATTTAGATAGCACTGTGAAGATTAAAAAAAAAAGAAATGCTTTTAATTCTATCACGTTGGCCTGTAACTACACAGTGTCACGACTACTCCCAACTGTCACTGTTTACACAGTTTCCCCCTATGGTTTCAGTCTTCTACTGACTGATGGAAAATGGACTTAGTTAAGTCACAGACCCTTTCAAGTCCTAGCTCTGTACCTTCCTATTGAACTAAAAGAAATGAATCATTAATGAATAATGATCTGCCACCACTTTTCATGCCTTTTTTAGGATAACAGAGACTGTACACACCTTCCCTATTCCACTACCTTTCATAATATTAACTTCTCTCACTACATTACAACCAAAATTAGGTTTATTGGTGGCAAAGAATGTTTTTATATTCTTCTGTGGGCTAAGAGGCTTCTAGGTTTAAGTATCTTCCAAACTCTGTAGGCAGTTATCTGCTTTAACTTCGGGGCTACCAACTCTCCTCTTTAGCATCATTCTCCACCACAGTGCCCTGCGCATCATAAAAGAAAAACGCAGTGTGAAATGGCAACTCAGTTATAAAATATATATATATATAGTGATATAGATATAGTGAGATAGATATATTTTTATATAGCTACAGAAAAATGTCCAATAAAGCTGTGAAAAAGCATCCAGGGCAAAGTTATATTAAAGCGCACAGACAGACCTGGAAATGCTAAGTGATTAAATGCAGTAGGGCAGTATACCAAGTGTCTATGTATAGCTAAAATATACTTATAATCTTGAGGAGAAAGAACAGTAAGCTCAGTTTTGTAGATTTTAAACTTTATTCTTCTGACAAGTCATCACCTACACAGCAGCCTTCTTTGCTCTGAATTCAATTTTAAGGTCACAAAGTCAGGAGAACTTGAACGGAACAGGTTTTCATCAGTGCTTTAAAACATTTTCTCACAAATAAATAGCTGCACAAAAGAAAGGGTAAGTAAATCCTCTACGGAATATTCCATGGATTACTCCATAATGATTACTCACATCTGAAAATGAACAGTTTTTGAAGCTGTCCACAACCAGGAATTACTTAGTGTTCTCAGGCTAAATAATTCTTAAAAAACACATACAGTAATGATTAAAAATGTTTAAGAAACCTGAAAAAATGCTGTTTTACATAAATATGTCAATCAAAACGCAACACTCATTACTGATGAGTTTCCAGTAATACCTGGTGCAACAGGTATCACCATGCTTTAACACATGACCCTGAATATCTGATGGAAAATGATTGTTAGTTACAGGAAGAGTGTAATGATATAAAAAACTTGAAAGAAATGCTAAAACCGTCAAATTATCAGAGCCTAAAACATATGCAAATAGACCACGGGCTGCTTCTCAACGCCCCTGCATGCTAACATTCACACGCCACTCTTAGCCGTGCAGCAGGAGATACGGTAGCAAACCCTGAGCAAAGACTCTGCTTTCCTGGAAAGCAAAGCATATTCTGAGCAAGGCTCCTTACAAATAAGTAACTGAACGACTAAACAGATAAACAGAAGGGAAAGGAAAACAGAGAAAGTAAAAAAACAAAGGAGAGAACAGAGCAGAGACCTGAAAATCAGAGACCTAAGGCCATGCAAGTGAGGAAACCAGCCCCTTCAAGGAGAGGGGCAGCACCAGCCTGTAAGAGCCCAGTCCCAGGGACTGCCCCTATCCCCAGGGCTCATTCATTCCGGCCCTCCCGATACCTCCTCGTGTGCAAGGGACCCCCACTGTACGTCCCAAAGAAAGGATGGTGACTCCTGGCAGGGGCCGCAGGTTCTCTGCTGCTGCTGCTGCAGTGGGAACCAGCATCTTCATCATCTCACTGCCATGGAACCATCTCTAGTGGAACCAAAAGAAGAGCTAATGCCTTTTTTTTCCTACAAGGGTGTTGACCACCAACATTAATGCAAAACTGCAGACTCAAACACAGCTTGGGTTAAAGAATCCTCTGGTCTTTCCTATTAACTGAAGAAGAAGGAAAAAAAAAAGCTAAAAAGCTTGGTTATCATTCTTCCGAATTCCTCTAGGAGCATTATAAATCAAAGCCAGATTTTTATACTAGTAGCAAACCACAGAGGACAGTGCTGTTGGCTGATAAAAATATCCTCCTCTACCCTCAAAAAGAAAAAAAGAAAGAATGAAAACTCCTTAGGCCGCTGCATTTTTTCCAGCGCAGGAAATTCTCTCGGCTCCCGAGCGCAATGATGTTTACACCTGAACGTCCCTGCGGGGCCCGTGAGCCGGCGGGCGCCTTAGCGCGCCCCTCCGCCGCGCTCGCCAAGGGCTCCCGGGAGGTGCCCGCCGCGGCGGGCGGCATTCCCGCCCCGAGGGACGAGGAAGGAAGGGGGGAAAGGGCAGAGCAGCCCTGCGGGACCGGGCAGCTCTGTGTGTGTGTGTGTGCGTGCGCGCGGGGCTCAGTGTGTGTGTGTGTGTGTGAGCGTGCGTGCGGGGCTCACCTCGGCGGCGGGGATGTTGACGACACCTGTGGAGCGGCGCTTCTCGCGCAGCTTCCTCTTCTCGATCTGCCCTTTGCCCTTCCTGGCGCTCGGGCCCGCGCTCTTCG